>CP136067.1:90324706-91527887 GCA_032622095.1 Siphonodentalium dalli
TCGATTCGAAACAGCGCGAATAATAAAATGCCAGTCATAATAATGACACTGTGAGAATCTTTCGTGTTTCCTCTTTCCAACGATATATAATGCGTATGTATCCGTTTTAGTTATCTGCCTCAATTATCAAGAATAAGTGGTACTATCTTCCATCCGGATAAAAACAATGCGTAACTTCTATGACGTCGTTAGAGGTCATAACGTTAGATCACGTTAACGCTTAAAGTGTAGGTCGCGACTATTTCGGTTATATGCGCGCATTTATGTAATTCAACTCCAAATAGTGACCCACTGCAGAGTAAAAGTCGCTTCTGCAAAACGCTGGCTCTGTTTTGATACAGCGCGTCATCAAAGACGACGTCACGGAAAAATATTTTTGAATCGGCGAAATCATGAAAGCGACGTTCCGCACTTGTGACGTCACGAGTTGAAGACTGCATTGTTTGTGTAACGTTGATCAAAATTGGTCGACGCAGCATGCTGTTCTATTTGTGTTGTTGTCTGCGACATTGTGATTTCGGATTTGCGATAGACTTTCTACCGTACATATCGACAATTCACCGATCAGAGTTTGAACTGTCATAATTGTTTATCAAATGTCACAGATCCACCAAATTCCGGCAACAATTTAACATTCTAGAAATAATTTGGACGGTGCAGAGAGATTGTAGCACTACTCTCGATCGGGATCCAAATAATAGCCGGGGTGAAATAAAGGTACAGGGGGGGGGGGGGGGGGGTCCATATAAATAAGAGTACGGGGCGCGATATTAATAGTACAGGGTGATTGTGTGTGTTTCTGTTAGACTGATATACCCAGTTGCCCACATCTTTCAGAGAAATAAATTGATACCATAACTAATTGATACCTCAACCACTGTAGAATATTGGGTACGGACTTTTTCGTGATTTAGTCCACATTTGTTGGCCATTATAAATATTAGCCCTATATCTGAACAATATCTGAACATTATTTGTACTGTTTGTGGGGCTTTATGAACAATCACCGTCCCTCTGTTGTTTAACTAATTTCTCATGGGACCGCCTGCCTACTCGAGCAGCTTTTATCATCAAGTTGGCATCACTAGATTTGGCGTTTTTCAGTGATTTTTGCGATATATTCCTCTGAGGCATGGGGGCTTCACAATTTTGTTTTATTCCGTAAAAAATTTCGCTTCAGCCAATTAATTTTCATATTTTTTTTTTCTTCATATTTATCTGCTAATTTTTTATTTTTTTTCAATGAGTATTTTTGTATGCCTATCGCGGAAAACATTTTACATTTTTATTGTGAGCCATGTGCTTTACAAAAAAAAACCCAGATACTGATCAAAATACGTAGATTTGAAAAGTCCGCGCATGGAATTTACATGGTCGGCTGGCGAGGATCACGATCAATCAATATATTATTTCTACCCAGCATTGCCGCAGCATTATTGATACATGCACATTCGGCCAACCCAAAGCGATTCATTTTTATTTAAATATTTATAAAGAACAAAATACGCTTCATACTAGTTAGCACCCTATGTGGCCCCAATGTACGGAACACGTGTATTTGTTAGACCTGTTCGAGTTCGCAATGATAACCATATGCGATATCATATTAATATAGGCCTAGGCCTACCCCTTGTTGGTTAAAAATGGAATCGATCACTCAAGTAAATAGCCAACTATTCGCCCAAAAGTTCGGACGCGTCCATGCATGTTACCAGTCCAGATGGCAGCGGGGTCATATAATGTAGGTCCATGCATGCACTCTGTTGGCTGATTGTACTTTCATTTTCGATTTCTCAATAAAACTTCAGTATATTTAATCATTGTTAGATGTGGGAAGCCCAGCGCTATTATAATTCGTCGGCGAATTCTGTTTAAAATAAAATATACACATTTTGCTTCGGTTTTTGCTAGTGACTTACGTTTATTAATTTCCCGGCTAAAAAATCGTAAGGATCCCAAATATAAGCACCGTACTTTTTTTGGAAATAAATAAGCGTATCGGCACGGTACGTTTATTTCGATCGCGAGAGTATGACTACATATACACAGATAATTATTTATTACATATCTATCAAAGTAATTCGCATGATCGCGTAAGTTTCCAGGCGTGTGATAATTCACAGAATCGCACTAGTGCAATCTGTCGACGGAACTATTTCATTCAGTGTTAAAACTCAATTAAATTCACATTTTCTGTACTGGAGATGTACGACTATGAGTCAACTTACTATGATATGGAGATATGTAATAAAAATAGAACCGCATGAGTGTCTGGATTTTGACGGAATTATCGCACGAGATTTGTTGGCGGGGCGATACCTCGTTCCGCCAACAAATCGAGTGCAAATTTTAACAGTGTGAAAATTCATTGCCTGGAATTCAAAGTTAGACACCCACACCGTGAGTGAAGAGGCTATATATGAATATCCCTTCTAATATACTTCCAGTTGTCAGTCAGAGCACCGTTATACTTGAAAATCATTGTATATGAGCTTTATGGAGGAATTAACGGACTCAGTATGGGAGTTCATTTTTCAAATGTGCTTGCTTCAGTGAAAAGATTATCAAAATGGTCAGGTATCGATCGGAATGGCACATTGAGAAATCCCTCAACCCAGACAAGCTTGAAAAGCAGTCCTGATTTTCGCCCATGTCGGGATTAGAACCCATGCCAACCTCGTCTAGTATATATATATATATATACATATATATATATATATATATATATATATATGGATATATTTTTGGTAGCTCCTTACAAGTCATATAAAATGGAATCGTTCACAGTGAAATAACCTTCCATTAAGTTCGATGTTGAGCATCCGTTATTAAAATAATGGATCGGCGTAAAATAGTGTAGGATCCATTATCCTACATTATTAACCGGACGCGGCGAACAAATGAGTATCCGCTGTCATTACTGGAGAAAACACAGTTTTCAGTGAAACGATTGGGTTTCCGTAGTTAGCTAAGGGTGCGTTTACACTGTGTATAGATATGTATACAGATCTGTATGAAGTCACGTGTCGTGCTTTACTGTCATCACAACATGATGACTAATAGTGAGCGCGCGCTGACCAGTACTCTGGTAATTGACAACTCACTAGGAGTCGTTTCAGTTTAGGCCAGACATAAAAATGGATGTAAGTAAGTAATGCTTTATTCTCAGCCATTATAATACATGGTACATGAGAAAACATATATACACTATATACAAATTAGAACTTTCCGGGGTATACATAGACAGAATACAATGCAGATAATAATCAGTTACGGTCCAATATTGCATTAACATGTCCGGAATAGAACAATACAGATCTCGATAGACTTATTTAAAGATTCTAAGCGAACCGGGAAAAAAAGAAGAATAAATTACATAAATATACATAATGGTTAGTATATATAGTACTGTTTTCTCATTTAACTTTTTGGGAACCAAGTTGTTGTAAATGATGGTGTACCAATATTACGTACATGATTATTATCTGTAATTAAATTGACTCATATAATGTATACACACACTTATAAATACACACATATATACGTATACATATACATACTCAAGCATATACCTACACACACAAACATACATGTACATACATATGTATAAACATACATGCATACAAACATATACATACACACACATACACGTACATATATATATATACATACACACACACATATATATATATATATATATATATATATAGCTATATATATATATATTATATACACATACATACACATACATATACACATATACATACATATATACATATATAAACACATACACATATACATTGTATTATGGCACACTCGATATTCGTTATGGAATTTTACATATCTAAAACACGTAGAAACCATACAAATAGCAACATACTATGCATAGTTGTACTATGAATAAGGAATCTACGACGTGATCTTCACATATATGTATGTCTGCATGTTCACACATACAGACGCACACATATATAAGCACACGATCGCCAAATATTTGAATAGTTATTTAAATTGTTTCAATCCGATTTTTATAAAGTTTGAAAGTTTGTTTAGCTTCATTGTGTCAGAAGAATTTAATAAGCCATAAAAAGACTCTCGCGATGGATTTTTCCAGATCGATTCGTCAATATATTTCATCCGGTATTCACGTAAATTTGGACAAACTATTACAAAATGATATTCATCGCACATGATGGCGCCACATAACTAACATGAACCAATTCCAGATATCCCTTTCTTTTGGTTCTTAGATTTTGCCCACTTCATAGTCTCAACGCCTAATCTATGATTTGATCAACTACCAGCAGACAACAGCGATTTGGAATGTGCCGTGTCAGCATATATATATAGGTCTCCTGTTTGACACCATCTGGGAGGTGGTCATTTTGGATTGGTATGGAGTGGGTATCCATGCTACAACACCCTGTATTTGACCAAATGTAGCAAAATTTCCAACTGATGACAATTCTTATGACAATGTTGACCAAATGTAGGACAATATTGTTTTTATTAAATTAACTAGCAGTTTTGACTGGCCACGGGGAGGGACCAGGGCACAATCTTTCCACATAAGGTAGGAAATTATGCAAATATTGGTCAGAAAACAATACTACAAAATGTTTGAAAATCAAACTACAATATCATTTTCAACCTATTGTTGGTTTGGAAATTACAACTAATGTTTTGTCAGGTATGAAATTTCCAACCTTTGAAAATTTTGACCAAAGTTGGGGTGAGACACCCCTCACCCCCGGTTGACATGTCCCTGTCCATCTTGAATATACGAAATACATGGGTTGAAATGACAACGAAAACTGTAACACATTATTCGCCAAGCCCGAGTAACAATTAATCAAAACAGATTTGCCTGTCGCAATGCTTCGGCGTTGACCCTGACGTATAGCGGACACGATTTTTGCTCACAGGGACGAATACCGTTTTCTTTCTGTGTGCATTTCTATATCAACCCGTTCGCACTAGTCTGCGTGTAGATCTGTGTACAGTTCTGTAGCAGTGTAAATGCACCCTAAGTGCTAGAAAACGCCTCGAGAGTTTGAACATAAAACTTATATGTCTTATAAATGACAACTTTATCGATGCGATTTGCAGATGTTTCTTGCAATAAATAGGATAATGCGTAGCTGACAGCTATTTCATAGAATTCATGTATTTATCGGTGAGAAAACCTTAGTGAAAGATCACCGATCAATGGGACACATCTACCCGTTCTAACTCACTATAGTTGTATGTGCTGCATTGAAAGTACGCAAGTGATCGTGACCGAAGTTCACCGATTTACCCGTAACCGATCCCGGCGGACGGATATCGCAAACTCTTATTAATAAAGTTGTGGTCCCTCTTATAAGATTTAGTACCAGAAACCACCGACTGCCAGTCGAAATGGCTCATGGACAGATACCCCATACAACGAACGAGTGTGTACTTTATGTAAAGATGCTTTAGGGGATGAATTGCATGTTATTCTAGTCTGCCCATGCCTGAATGATCTGAGATTTAAATATTTGAAACCCTATTACTACAGAAGACCGAACATATTTAAACTAGCCGAATTGTTTAATTGTGGCAATAGACGAACACTGGTAAACCTCGCTTTGTATATTAACAAAGTCCAAAATATAACGTCCATATCCCGCGGATCATAATTCATCATTATTATTTGTTTCTTTATCCTACTCCCCCCCCCCCATTTAAAATTAACAAACAAATTGAAATGACTATATACACATATTATGTACACATATAATTATTATATACACGTGTATATATATTTGGTCAAAAACACTACACTTATATTTCAAATGTACACCAAGCATATGCAATGCAATAATTTATAATATATTAATTGTATTTATTATATTACTCTCAATTATGTCAATACACGACGATGAGTTATACAATAAATTGAATTGAATTGAATTTAACTGCAATGACTGACCAGTCAATTATAAATTCTCAATAAGATCGCATTTCATCTCTCTGTGAATATGGGAATTATACGCACGTTTTACAATAATTCAGATTAGTATAAGGATTAACTGTCATGTGGACTGTTTTCCACATGACAGTTGATCCTTATATTTATATACATTTAGCGAAAAAGCCACTTTTGTAAATGTATTTAAATCTAAAAGTGTATCGTGACAAAACCAGCCCAAAATATCCCATAGAGGCTCTTTATATTGAAACTTGATGATTTATTAAGTCAATCCTGCGCGAGTCCAAATGCGCCCAAAACATTACGCTTTCTTCTTTCCGAAACCGATGACGTGTCGATGTAATTATGGGGCTGCAGTTATGACCTGTTGCGCGTTCAGCACTCGAGGTATCGCTCCGCCAACAAATCTCGTGCGATAATTCCGTCAAAATCCAGACACTCATGCAGTTCTATCTATGTCTCACTGACAGCTTCACGAGAACTTTTAGAAATGAATACCTGTAGAGGTAAGTGGTAGACAATGGATTTCCATTTCTTTTTGTTTTGTTTAGTTTAAATTCAGGATTTTCTTTGCCCCACAAAAGGCAACACAATTAATTCACATCACTGTTTCACTTCAGATACTATTAAGTCTGAAACATATTCAGTGTTACATGACAAAGAAAAACAAAATGTAAAATTTACGGTCTGTGTGTATTTTTTAATTATTTTGTTACTATACTTTGACATTTTCATATGGCTTTTCGTGTCTTCTAAAATATTTAGATCAGCCTAATTTTGATTTTCTTTGTATAAACTGTGATAAGCACAATGCTTTGACAGAGAAAATCCCATTCAGATTGAGGCACTGAAGTTTATGTTTTGTTTTTTATATACAAAATTGAGAACAAATTTCTTGAAAAGCATGACAAAACTTTAGAGTTGGGGGGGGGGGGGAGGGGGGTGGGTAATAGGGTAGGTAAGGAAAACCTTAACCACAAATAATTTTGACTTTGGCCTTGAGATAGGGACAAATCAATTAACATTTGATACATGATGCTTCCAACATTTTAGGCGTATATACAATTATACACATTATACGGCTATATACCTAATGTATTGGTATGTGGTGTATGTACTGACCAGTACTCAATTTAACACTGATGCCCCATCCCCATTGTAAGATGTTCGAATCTGTTAATTGCAGGTGGTCTTAATGTCTGGAAACTGGAGACGGAACCACGGTACATGATATTCTAACACAGAATGCTGACAATAGTAGTTGCATGACCGTGATAAATAGCTGATGAGATTGAGCTAGAAGTTCCTTGATATATATATATATATATATACATATATAGAGAGCGAGAGATCTTGAAATGAAGAACAGTCACCCACTGAATCATATTTGCCACAATATATCACCCACTGAATCATATTTGAATTTAAATGAGTCTTATTTTATTGACCAGCATGCAGAGAGGGTGAAACAGGAACATGGCTACATGCACTTACAGTGCTTAGCTGTGGATGCCTCACTACATGTTTAACTTAATTATTGCCCCGTGAATTTGATATACATGTATATACCAATGTTTGGCAGATTAAGTGCTGTACCATTTTTTTTGTTGAAATATTTGTTTACCTGAGGACACAAACTTCTTATAATTTCAGGGAAATGAATTCAAAAACTGAGAATACAATCATTTTAACATATACCCACCACTACTGCCCCTCCACACGGAATCCCAAACACCAGTTACTACATGTAGAAACTTAATTTTAAGAGAGAGGGAGGGGTGAAATCATGCATACCAGTTAAGAAAATATTGACTTCATGCCATGGCAATTGATATAGTTGACAAAGAATTATACCTATCTTCAATATTAAACCAAGAGCAATAAGGGTAAATTACATCGACAACATTATATTTGTAATTTGAGCCAAACACTATCTAAAGTTTGAAGAATGTTGTGGTATAAAGCTGCTTACAATTAATGCAGGCTATTTGCTGGATCCTGGATATCAGTTAAATGGAGCGGGTATACTGCGATTAATTAGTCCGAGGCAACCTTGGCCGCAATCCTTGGATCCTCTTCAGAGACGCCCCCAACCTGTCAAATCTGCGGCCCACTCTATGATATACCGGTACCCCTTCACCCATACCCTGCTAAGAAGATGGGGTGAAATATTAGAGGGTATGCTCAGAAATAGGGGTAGGTCTATGGACGGGTCACTGTTGAAGATCCAACTCATGTAGTCATGCGCTTGAAGTGATTTAAGAACACTATATATTGTATTTCATTTCATTTTTAATATAATTTTGTGACAACACCTGGATTTAAATTCAAATTGCCATCAAGTGAAAACTCACTCACGATGCTTTTGGGAGCAACTGAACACACCAAAAGCAAACTTCCAGTACTGTGAATAGGCCTGTACAGTTGTTTGAAGTTTGATTTTTTTTTATTTCTGAAGAAACCACGTGTACAGGCCTTCTAAACAGTGACTTAGATCTTAATAAATACAAATTTTAATTCATCTATTCTCTATATTACGGTAAGTGGACTAATTAATTCAAAAAATATTTATCACTCAATTATCACTGTTTAGAAATTAGAAGGCCTGTGGAATAAACTAACACATTTTTCCCACAGTGATGTCAGTATTTCGTCATTTGGTTGCGATCTGACGAATGCAATAGCTGCTACTCACAAGAAAAGCACTGCGTGTACAGCGTGTAGAAAACTTTAATCATATTCTGGCTCCAAATTAAACGCAAAGTACTCGAAAACGTGAGTGTTTTATCGAAACATATCTTTAAAACATTCGTTGTTTACATTCGCGCACTGGGGGAAATACGTCTTCAACTTGTGACGTCATTTCCGAAGTTCTCCGAAAGAGGCCGACTATTCTTAGCAAAGAGGAGGGCTTACGCTCTGATTGACGTCGGGAGCAAAATTAGCAACCGCTTCGTCTGCGGTGTTATTTCTTTGAACACTCTGGACTACATTGACCAGATTAAGCGTGGTTAATAAACATATATCGGGTGGTCTTAATTATTACTACCTGCACATTAACCGGCCGATGCATTTGCATTTGCTGTTTCAGACGTCTTGGCGATATCTCGGGCACCGATGGTAATTTATCTTTACGTTGAGACTTGATAATTAATAAGCGTTTGTATATGAGTCGCGTTTATATACTTGAGTGGAAATCAAATCGGGTTAAACTGGCGGATTTTTACGGACGAAATTTGATGCATAGGGTATCTCTGTATCCGCTGGGCCGATTTCCCGGTATCCACTGGGCCGATTTCCACCATTTTTGGGGTGTTGGTGTTTGACCCCACCTGACCTTGACCTTCAAAATGGTCAATTCAAGGTCAAAGCCCGGACGAAGTCGGGTCACCTTCTAGTCTATTATATATTTTGGAAGATCTGTTTGTGTGTTTGTGTGTGAGGGTGTGTGTGTGTGTGTGTAATCGATGAACTCGAAAACGGCCGACCCGATTTCGATGAAACTTGGTATGTGGTGGTGTTTTCGACCGGGGGGTGACATAGGCCTATTGATTTTCAGATCCGAGGTAAACTTTTCACGTGCCGAGGTCAAATCTGTTTTTACGCTGTGTTACGGGACTTTCATTTGAGTTCGGTGCTTACAAATCGATTCGAAACAGCGCGAATAATAAAATGCCAGTCATAATAATGACACTGTGAGAATCTTTCGTGTTTCTTCTTTCCAACGATATATAATGCGTATGTATCCGTTTTAGTTATCTGCCTCAATTATCAAGAATAAGTGGTACTATCTTCCATCAGGATAAAATCAATGCGTAACTTCTATGCCGTCGTTAGAGGTCATAACGTTAGATCACGTTAACGCTTAACCGGCCGATGCATTTGCATTTGCTGTTTCAGACGTCTTGGCGATATCTCGGGCACCGATGGTAATTTATCTTTACGTTGAAACTTGATAATTAATGAGCGTGTGTATATGAGGCGCGTTTATATACTTGAGTGGAAATCAAATCGGGTTAAACTGGCGGATTTTTACGGACGAAATTTGATGCATAGGGTATCTCTGTATCCGTTGGGCCGATTTCCCGGTATCCGCTGGGCCGATTTCCACCATTTTTGGGGTGTTGGTGTTTGACCCCACCTGACCTTGACCTTCAAAATGGTCAATTCAAGGTCAAAGCCCGGACGAAGTCGGGTCACCTTCTAGTTCTATATAAAGCGAGACGCGATCGAAAGTAGGATTTCTTTCAAACATTAGTTAATGGGAGGTCTTCAGATCAAGTTGCAGACGATGCGTGGAATTCACACAATAATCGTGGTCTCTCAAGACGTACTTTATCTCCCTGGGCCCTCTACTATATATTCCTATATGTCCGTGGTTTGACTTGCGGAGAACGTTCCTCGGTAATTTCCTAATCTTGTAAAGCGGGACTTGTGTTCTATAGTACTCGAGCAACTGTATCCTTGTACATGACTTGAATTGCTTCTTGGAATGTAACAATAGTCGATTACCCTTTGTTCACACCATACATCGTTGTGAACTGACTTACATGTATATGATATTCTCGGCGAGCCGTCTGTAACTGGGATTCATTTCAGCAGCGAGCTGCTCGGTTTTGGGACTGAATGGAGTGCCCTAACGCTGCATCTTTTTGTTATTCTATAGTACGCGAATTGTCTATCTTATGAAAAAACAAGAACTCGCTTGACGGGCTGATAAATTACCAACTTAGGGAGTTCCATAGTACAGAAATAACATAGCATCGGGTAGAACACGGTGTTAACATTACAAGTATACTAGGCTGAATTAGTTGTTGTCATTACCTATGAATATTCCACCTCAATGGAACCAACAATATCGCATTGGCTTAAAAGGCGGCCAAATAATGCAAAATTGTAGATATTGCCTTAGCCTAAACCCTGCAACAGCTTACAAGTCGTGTTTGATAAATACTATTGGCTAATCTGTCCTCTATAACATTGAGTCACCGCGAATGTCTGTATGGAGGATTATCCCTGGATATATTGCGCACTCATCCATTAACACTTTTGTCGGCATGCGAAGTTTCTCGGGCCAATAAATGTCATATCATGTTGGGATGCTGGGTTGAAATTATGCACGGGCGTATATAGATATATTTTGGGATGGGATTCATAAATATAGAGAAGTTGCATATGATAAATACAGGGCTTCCACAGACATGTTGTGACAGGGGCGATTCTCACCAAACTACTCAACAATTGAGAATTCCATGCCGGGTCGTGTCGATCGGGGTTGGGGGCATGACCCAAATCTTCGTTCCAAAGTTCATTATGATCCCACATATGATTGAATTATGGAGTTAAATGGCAATCAGTTGAGAAGTTTCCATCGGTTGGAGTTGTTGGATTGGAGATTTTTTACATTTGGAAATCTTGAGTAACCATTGCAGAATTTCAAACGAATGGTGTGCATACATATAGTTTCCCGGACTCGGAAATATTATCTGATTCAAGGGATGGAGGTGCACTCGGGCAGCGGAAACCCTATATATTCATGAACGTTACCGCGATTCCATATGCAATTTAAGATTGGAGAATGGGTTGTAATCATTCCAATCGTTAAATTTTCCAGCTAATATAACTTCAAATTATACTTTATACCACGAGTATGATGTTTTCCTACATTAAGGTCTAACTTTGGTTGTAAAATCTATGTTGGACATACCCCCTTCTCCATAAACAAAAAGTAACAACAACCCTTTTGGAACGGAAAATATACTCGAATTATGTATTTGCACCCTTCCACTTGGAAATATTTTTTATCAGTTTGTTATCTCCGGCAATTCAGTTTTTTTCCAATAACGTTGTACATGTATCTAAATCTTGTGTATTCGACATCCAGTTAAACGTTTCCCTGTTAAATTTGACACCATATATATAATCACCATTTCTGTCGGTGGGGTTTATTTTTGGTCGCTATATCCGTCTCTCTCCCTTTTTTGTTCGTAGATACATCATTCAATATATTTGATAATGAACTATGTAAATACCAGAAAAGCCAGGAAAAGTACTTGTGTTGTAGCAATTACAGAAGCGCAGCAAGCTGACAGCCATGGGGCATGGGGGTTCAATGTGAATAGATTGGGTGGGGTGTCACGTTAAATGTACATTGGATTCCTTATTCCGCTCTAGTACGCAATCGATGTGCGATAAATCATCTCAACATGGTATCAAGTATTCCACACACTACCGATGGAATGAATTTTCACCCTGCGCATGCAATTGTGGACAAAATAACCCAATTATCGGAAACCATTCACATAGATGTGCCTTTGTTCATCAACTGAACCACTCGCCAGCTGATTCAAATAGGTATTGCAAAATCCATTCATGTATAACATTAGAGTAATTTCCCTTTACCCATTAACAAGTGTTCGTCTTCACGCACAACCAACACAGATCTACAGTACAGGGGCCTATACTATGGAATTACAATTGCCGTGTTTCTCCACGTGGACAGCGTTAGTCGGTAATTTCCCAGTCTTGTAAAGCTAGACTTGTGTTCTATAGTACTCGAGCAATTGTGTTCTTGTAAATTCCTTGCATTGGATATTGGAATTTAACAATAGGCGATTACCCTTTTTCACACCATACATCGTTGTGAACTGACTTATATAATGTTCTGGGAGAGCCATTCTGTAACTGGGATTCATTTCAGCAGCAAGCTGCTCGGTTGTTGTGGTGTTTGGAGTGTCCCAACGCTGCATCTTTTTGTTATTCTATAGTACTCGAATTGTCTAACTTGGGGAAAAACAAGAACTCGCTTGACGGGCTGATAAATTACCAACTTAGGGAGTTCCATAGTACAGACATAACACAAATCGGGTAGAACACGGTGTTAACATTACAAGTATACGAGGCTGAATTAGTGGTTGTCACCGCAATGAAACGCGTGCGAATGTCGATATTTCGGATTATCGGTTTGTGTATTGCGCACTCATGCATTAACCCTTTCTCGACGTGCGAAGTTTCACCGTGTCAATACAATCGTAGTCATATTGGGATGATGGGTTCAAATTACGCATGATGTAGATAGATATATTTTGAGATGGGGTTCATAAACATAGACAAATTGGCTTTGAGAAATAAGGGATTCCACATAAATTATGTTGTGACAGGGGCGATTCTCAGCAAAATACTCAACAATTGGGAATGTCATGCAGCCACGTTCAATGGGTGTTGGCGCATCACAATAATCTTCGTCCCAAAGTTAGTGATGATTGATTTATGGGGGTAAATGGCAATTAGTTGAGAAGTTTCGATCGGTTGGAATTGTTGGTTTGGGGATTTCTAACAGCTGGAAATCTTGAGTAACCATTGCAGAATTTCAACCGAATGGGGTGCAAATATAGTTTTCTGGTTCAGGGAGGAGGTGTACTCGGGCAGCGGAGACCTTATACGTGAATGTTACCGCGATTCCATGGTAGAAAATGGCACTGAATTTAAAAATTAAGACTGGAGAATAGGTTATAATCATTACAATGACTAAATTTTCCAGCTAATGTAACTGCAAATTATAATTTATACCACTAGTATGATGTTTTCCTACATTCAGTGTAATTTTGGTTGTTAAATCTAAGTTTCTACTTAAACAAAAAGTTACACCGACCCTTTGGAAAATATACTTGAAATATATATGTTCACCCTTTTAACTTGGAAATATTTTTATCAGTATATTATCTCCGGCAATTCAGTTTGTTTTCAATTACATTGTACATGTATCGAAATCGTACGTATACGACAACCAGTTAAAATTTCCCTGCTCAATCTGACACTATAATCACCATGTGTAGGTTTTTCTGTCGATGGGGTTTATTTGTGATCACTCTATCCGTCTCTATCCCTTTGTGTTCGTACATACATCGTTAAATATATTTGACCATGAACCATGTAAATACAAGGAAAGACATGAAAAGCTACTTATTGTCTTCTATGATGTAGGTTAATAAAACATCTATCTCTTATAACGAGCGTTCTCGCTTACGATATTTTGTACTCGTGTTCAGCGTAAAATGTTGTAATCGTTTGTGTATTTTCGCAATGCTTGTGCCATTGGGATTATGGTGCACGCAAGTAGTTTTCGTGTTCCCCATTGCCTATCATAACATTGACTTTATACATCCACTAAACCACTCGCCAAATGACTCAAATATATATATAGGCATTACTATATCCATTTATGTATAATATTAGAGTAAGTTCCCTTTACCCATTAACAAGCGTTCGTCTCCACGCGCAGATAAACGGAGATCCATAGTACTGGATTTTATCTGTTCTTGTAAATGACGGGGAGTCGCACACACTTGTAAATTATCGTATCCATAGTATTCGACAGTTTGTCCACGTGGAGAAACACGGCAATTGTAATTCTATAGTATAGGCCCCTGGATTTTGTCTTCTCTTGTAATTGACGGGAAATCGCACACACTATTAAATTGCCGATATCCATAGTATTCGACACGTTCTCCGCAAGTCAAAACACGGCTGTTAGGAATCTATAGTACAGGACCCTGGATTTATAGATAATATGTTATAGCAGTATAGTATTCTCGTCAATTATTCCAAATTATTTGATGTTCCTAACTTGTCTTCGTATTTAGATATAATCAACATTTATGTGAAAAATATCGAAATTTAATGTAAACAAACGAAAAATTCCTGCACAATTTCCCGTGTCGGATATACACGGTGTAAATGGTTGATTCAAATGGGAGGAATTCTGAAAGAGTTTGCAGATGTATTATAGAGTTTCAAAATGTTTTCAATCTACACAACACGGTGTTAAATAGAACGTTGCACGTGTTTCAGAAATCAGACGTTTTTCTATGGGAGTCACATAATATGGAACTCACCATGTTTGGGATGACATGACTAGATAAACCGGTCGTTTTCGTCGTCATTCAGGTACTTAATCCAGTCTCTTATATAATGGTGGGTCTGATTACATGCAGTATAGTTTCTATTTCCGGGCACCGGGATTCCTAGTCATAACCACCAATCAAAACTTACTTTACGGCCAAAGTGTTAAATCTAAACGAGTAACATAGCACACGGTGACGTAATATAACAGAAGCCACACCCTTCCGATAAATGAGAAGTCTATACCAGAATATGATAGACGCATTATGTAAATATCACACATAGTGTGTGTTAACACTGGTCCCTATATACAAGCACGTATGCTCACCATTTTAAATTAATTTGCAGGTTTCAAAGACGGGATACAAAGGTGAGTTGCAGCTCAGATATGTGAGTACTATGATGCATTATATGCTGAGTTATCAAATAGTAGTCAGATAAAAACCGTTATCTGTCTGGTCTAATATTGTTTCAATAAAAGAAATGATATTCTTTGGTATTGTATAGGCCTATAATATAAGGATTATAAAATGTTTCAACATAACAACCAAAAAACGATGTTATATTGTTTTATGTCGTAACTGACGTTCTGAAACCGGGTTACATCTTTAATATAGGTGTAGTTTAATTGTGAACTGGCCTGATCACACCTTGTCCAGTGATCCTGCTTATATAGTCTACTATGATGTTATGTTAGTGGGTCCTGCTGAATTGCTACGATGATGGTAGGGCAAACTGATGCCGTTACGAAAAAGTACCGTTATTTATTTTACAAAGTTGTAATTTTCGCGGTATTTGGCTATAATCCGATCGATTTTTAGAAAAAAAAGCCATTGTCTGTATGAAACATTCAAGAATATAATATATATTTTTGAAAAAATAAATAATGGCTAGCTGGTGTTGGTATAAAGACGTGAATAGCCATCTTGAATATAATTGATTTACAACAACTATTACAGCCATGTTTTAAAATATTTCGTATAAGTTTTTGACAGTTTGATATACATAGTGGTCTTGGAGGTAATAAAGATACCTCTCTACTAAATCAATTAATGACATTTAGACAACATTAATTAACATATGTACATAGAATTTACAGATTACACGCGTGCGTTGCAATATTCAGCAGGACCCACCAGCATCATAATCAAATAGCAGGACCACTTATAGCTATAGATGATAACACTAACACGAATCTCACTTTAATTGAAGATTGTAAAGAGCTGAGAGAAGCTGAATGTGTGAATGGCGGCCAGTACACAATCACACCAGATGGCGCTGTAGATGTCGATGTCGTCTGCGACATGACGATCGACGGAGGGGGCTGGACCATCTTTCAACAACGAAGAGACGGAAGCACGGATTTCTATAGAGGTTGGAACGAGTATGTTAACGGATTCGGTGACTCTAATACAAGGGGAAACTTCTGGATTGGACTGCAAACTATTTATGAACTCACTTCGAATGGAACAACCGAGCTGTACGCGAAGTTGACAACGAGCGACGGGAATGAGCGGTATGCCAGATATTCAAAATTCAGTATAGACGACTCATCGAACAACTACGCCATCCACGTGTCAGGATACAGCGGCGACGCTGGCGATTCAATGACCGGGCACGATGGGAAGGAGTTCAGCACCTTCGACAATGATCACACCCCCTGCAGTTTTAACTACCAATGTTCCATTTCAACACACGGAGCGTGGTGGTATAGATGCTGCTATGACAGCAACCTGAATGCAGAGTACCTCAGCATGACAGCTCGAGATGGAGAGCACACAGATATGAGGTGGGAAATCAACATTGGCGACAAATCAATGATGCACACAACAATGATGATCCGCCGAGTAGGACCATAAATAGGACCTGTTATGTGAATTCAAGACAAAATGAATCATGCTAGGAAATTGCTGTCTCCGTAAAATACTGGTGAATTGGTTATTACTTCTTGACTACATACGTTTGGTTACCCGATCTCTCATCAATCAAGTTTGCTCAGGCGAGCAGGGATGTCGCGATCGCGGGGGGAGGGGTTGTGTTTGAGTTCCGGGTTGGGTTGACAGTTGGATGTTCCATGTCTGCATGCCATAGCACTAATTGGAATGTTACACCATATATAGGTTGAAATTGTTCTCATTGCTTATAGTATTCCAACCAGTAATTACATGTTGTTGAAAAATTGTTGTTTTTAGACTAACAGAAGCATGTTGTTCTAATCACTTGATAGCATTTGACACATCGGTGTTCAAAATAGTAAATTTCGACACATATACATATTTTCTTCCTAAATATAAATTATCACAGATATCTCAATTTCTTCATTCTCTTTCTTACTTGAATTTTTCTGGAACAATGAGTATCACAATCTAGAGCCCCACCAAGCAATATAACGGGAATTCAAATTATCGGAATGTACGCCATAGTGTGAGCACGTTCACATAAACAGAAGGTACAACTTAACACGCAGATTATATCCCTGTTATGGACTTGTCACATAATATATGATATCAACACGCAGCAGTGGTCCTCCCATCAAACACTGACAATGTGTGTAATACTGGTTGTAGGATGCCTTTTATATTCTTTTATATGGTACATGTGCGCGAAAATGTAATTGCTGAAGAGTATTTATGATCAACTCTGATATGTCATAACAGGAAGCAGAATGGTATATTGGAAACGGGGAAACAAACTATACGCACGAACTGGGTGATCACACACCACAATGTAACACATGATGTTAAGGCGGAAAAGAAGTGGCAGGGAGTGGTTAACGCAATAAGGCTTCTTAATCTTCCATATTTGGTTTTGTTAACCGAATAACGCTCTTTATTGCCTTGTGGTTCGCCTACGGCTGTTTGCGAGCTAATTTTCCATATTTGGTTTTGTTAACCAAAAACGCTCTTTATTGCCTTGTGTTTTCGCATACGGCTGTTTGCCAGCTTTCCGGAAATTATCTGTTCTCCGCATTCTGCGACGTGTCGAGTGGTCAGTAATTATCCAGGTGGGGATGTGGAGTCGAGATTGCTTTGTTAGCTCAATCGCTGCGCTCAGCACTGGAAGGGGAATACTTGAAACGGGTATCCGCAAATGACTTTCGGCGATATTTCGGGCATCAGCAGCAACGTGAAATTTTTTATGTATGGTCAACCCAGGACGTGACATTGACCTTCAAACGGGTACCCGCAAATGATATTTCGGGCATCAGCATGCTGTCGGCGTGCCTGTACGGGGTTACCTTGAAAAAATAAAATAATGGATCGACCAAATCCATGGGTCGAATCTCGCCAGTGGCGGGCTAATCTGCAAATCGGGTCCAATTTATGCATGCGCCGCATCCTTGCTCATATACGCTCATATAGTCATGTTTCTGATAAATGCCGCAAGTGGCGGGCTAATCTGCTAGTCTACTATATATTTTGTAACTTACGTATATTGCATATATGTGCGCTATAGACTCGAAAACGGCTCGACCTAATGAGCCCAAACTTGCTATCTAAGGTTTAAAATCCACGGGAAGTGTCATCGGACCATTCGCGAGCACATGCGAATACCCCTTCACCCTTCAACTGCCACCGTAATGGGGATTGATGGGTTAAATACTTGCCGAAATATTAGAGTTACTTCGCCTACATCATACAGAAACTTATTGAGCCCAAACTTCCTATCTAAGGGTAAAAAGCAACGGGAAGTGTCATCGGACCATTTGCGAGCCCGTGCGACCACTCCTTCACCTTCAACTGCCACCATCATGGGGATTGATGGGTTAATTATCAAAGAGCGCTCGTATCTGCGGTGTCGTTGTTAATGAGCGTTTATATACACGACGAGTATAATTACGGCTCAATCGGTGCGCCGCAGTCTGACTATCACAGACGTTGCAGCCTCTCACTTTTCTCTGCAGTCTGAAACTCTCACTCCATTTTTCTTGGTGGGCATAATTAATGATTTGCACTCCCAGAAAATCAGACTGCCATTCATACAGAAACATTATCTTCGATACACTATTAAACCGCTACATCGGAAATATGCATGCATTTCCATTGCATAGAACTCGCTTCTACGAATCTTCCCAAGGCTGGCGAAATTGTTAATAAATGCGTTTATGTCTCTTCGATAATTGCCTAATACAATTAAAGCGTGGAGTTACTTCGCCTACATCATACAAGCCTGTTTTTGTGTAGTGTGATGCTTATGTCTGTGTCCAGACATGTTAAATACATTGTAATTTTCAGCAGCGGGGGGGGGGGGGGGAGGGGAGGGGGGCTAGCATAATTTGGTAAGTTTTGAGTTTGTCCGTAATCATACCGTTATTGACGTCATCGCCGAGAGGCTTTATCTATATGACGTCATAATGGTTCTGCTTTAACTGGTGACGGCATTGATCCCGTATGGGTAGTGCCTGTACGGGGTTACCTTGAAAAACCAAAATTAATGGATCGACCAAAGCCATGGGACCAATCTCGCCAGTGGCATGTCTGTCTGTCCGTCCGTTCATCCGAGATTGTTTCTGATAACTTCAGTATTAGTTAACTTATTCGAATGTGACACATCCGTGATATTTCTACAATGTGAGAGTTGGAGTGTGAATGTAATGATCACAAACTCGGGACGGGTACCTTGAAAAACAAAAATTAATGAATCGACGAAGCCATGGGACCAATCCCGCCAGTGGCGGACTAATCTGCTAGTCTGCTATATGTTTTGGGACTTCTGTCTGTCTGTCTGTTTGTTAGCAATAGCCGGGAAAACTGTCGGACGGATTTCGACGAAATTTGATACCTATGGGTACTTTTGTCCGGGGAGTGTTTAGATGGGTCAAATCGTGATCCGACCTGACCTTGACCTTCAAAATGGTCAATTCAATGTCAAATCTGGTAAAACGGACGGATTCCGATGAAATTTGATACCTAGTGATACTTTTGACCGGGGAGTGTTTTCGACGGGTCAAATCGTGACCCCGACCTGACCTTGACCTTCAAAATGGTCAATTCAAGGTCAAATCGTGCCTTTCGACGGATTTCGATGCAAGTTCCACGGAGGTTTTCAAAACCAGCTATTTGAACATTGGTATCTGAAGTCCGGATGAAAGCAGAGGGGATACAGCCCGGACGAAGTTGGGCCCACTAGCTAGTTATATATATTATGTATCTAATATATATTTTGGGACTTCTGTCTGTCTGTTTGTTTGTTGGCAATGGCCGGGAAAACTGCCGAACGGATTTCGACGAAATTTGATACCTAGTGTTACTTTTGTCCGGGGAGTTTTTGGACGGGTCAAATCGTGACTCCGACCTGACCTTGACCTTCAAAGTGGTCAATTCAAGGTCAAATAACGCCTTTCGACGAAATTTGATACCTATGGGTACTTTTGTCCGGGGAGTGTTTTGGACGGGTCAAATCGTGACCCCGACCTGACATTGACCTTCAAAATGGTCAATTTAAGGTCAAATCGCGCCTTTCGACGGGTAGATCCTCGGAGGTTTTCAAAACCAGCTATTTGAAAATTGGTATCTGAAGTCTGGATGAAAGCAGAGGGGAAACGAAGTCGGGTCACCCTGCTAGTGTATTGTATTCAGAGAAATCAAACTTTTCATATTTATTTGAAATTTAGCTAGATCAAGCTATAATGAATTACAACTGACAACGATATACGTGATAGCAGCGGTCATTGTAGCGAGGGGACTAAACTCTGTCTTACAGATTGCCCACTGGTAAAGATAGCTGACTCATGTCTACTGTACGCATATTTCAAAATTAAATGTCTGAGTCTGCATGCCCGTGTCCTCACATATTAGGCTCTGTTGAATGTTGTTATTACACCGGTTGTTTTGGGACGCATTAAAAGTTGTAATGCGACCCCGAGTCTGGTAAAAGATGTAGTTGTTTCTTAATTGTTATTCGGATTCCAAAAAGTGCAAGGCGATTAATTCTAACTGGAATTCGCGCGTTAACCATTCAAGGTACAATTTTAATTAACCATCATGGAACCATTATTTTTATTAACCCTGATTGGACGATATATTAATTAACCCTCATGGGATCATATTTTATTTAACAGTGATGTGACCATATTTTAATTTACCCTCATCGGACCATACTTCAATAAACCCTCTCTGTGTGTGACCATATTTTAATTTACCCTCATGGAACCATAGATGTATTTTAATTAATCATGTATGAGAGGTCACACCAGGAGTGCATTACCTGATGCCATTCTTAGATCAGCATTACGCCCTCGTAGGGTGTATATTGTCAAGAATATCTGACCCTGTCGCAGGAGGTGGTGGACTAACTATGATTAAAACATACTCATGTATTTGCGTAAGTTGATACTGAATGTGATTAGAAACGTGCTCGTACTTGAACCATGTTACGAAGATCGCAAATTTTTGCCCAATTATTATTCTGCATGCTATTTCATGCGCTACTCTCTCAGACCACTATTTCAAATGAAATTGGAAAAAAATATAACATATAATCAACTACATAGGCGTTACCTATATACAGATTCTTCACAATCACCACATTAAAGTTGTTATATGGTATATGTGGCAAATATTTATATGATCTTGTAGTCTGGTCGTTGAAGCATTGGACCTAGAAAAAAATATTAACAAGCTGTTTTTGGTGTA
The DNA here is from genome assembly GCA_032622095.1 of Siphonodentalium dalli. Lineage (NCBI taxonomy): Eukaryota > Metazoa > Mollusca > Scaphopoda > Gadilida > Siphonodentaliidae > Siphonodentalium > Siphonodentalium dalli. The sequence goes on from CP136067.1 coordinate 90,346,199, forward strand.
ATTTTGTAGGGCAGAATCTGAGGGATAACATATCCAAAATCCGCTAAAATCCGCTTTGGGGAAAATTCTCTAGTCAAGATGGCGCCCAATATGGTTATTAATATCTAAAATTGTTGAATTTCTGCGGTAGGTGCAGCAATAAATGCCAAATTCGTAATAAATTTAAATATTGACAAACAATTTTTAGCCGTAAACCATATTTGTAGAATGTCTTTCCCAAAACGGCCGCCAAAATGGAGAAAACTGAATGAAATTTACAATTTGTGCAACATGTAATTGCTAGTCCTATAAGATAGAACAAACACTCGAATTATTTGAGGATATTCATTGCAGAGTATAAGAGAAACGTTTGATCAGAGATGTAGGAATTCTCCCTAATGAATCCCAAGAGAGAGCAATCGAAAGAAGGGTCTCATGCAACGGTTATATCTGAACCTTTGGGCGCACAGAATCGAAACAATAACGCAGTTCTATATGTACTTTTTATGTTGAATCGTGTGATTATATGTGTAATCAAACAGTTAAATGCGATTTGGTATGGATGTATTGATTCTGTGATCTTTTCTAGAAGCAGAAATATATGTAGTCAGAGCAGTCTCGTGAATGTGACCGATCAGCATTAATTTTGATATCTACAACATTAACCCTTCCAAGATGCACTGCTATAGAACAATATAAGATATATGCATACAGTTTTGGGTAAAATCTGAAGATCCTATGGTCCATATCTCAAAATAGTAATCATAGTTGCCTCTAATCAGGTGACAAAACACGAATATTTCGTTTTATATGGTACATGTGCGCGAAAATGTAATTGCTGAAGAGTATTTATGATCAACTCTGATATGTCATAACAGGAAGCAGAATGGTATATTGGAAACGGGGAAACAAACTATACGCACGAACTGGGTGATCACACACCACAATGTAACACATGATGTTAAGGCGGAAAAGAAGTGGCAGGGAGTGGTTAACGCAATAAGGCTTCTTAATCTTCCATATTTGGTTTTGTTAACCGAATAACGCTCTTTATTGCCTTGTGGTTCGCCTACGGCTGTTTGCGAGCTAATTTTCCATATTTGGTTTTGTTAACCGAATAACGCTCTTTATTGCCTTGTGTTTTCGCATACGGCTGTTTGCAAGCTTTCCGGAAATTATCTGTTCTCCGCATTCTGCGACGTGTCGAGTGGTCAGTAATTATCCAGGTGGGGATGTGGAGTCGAGATTGCTTTGTTAGCTCAATCGCTGCGCTCAGCACTGGAAGGGGAATACTTGAAACGGGTATCCGCAAATGACTTTCGGCGATATTTCGGGCATCAGTAGCAACGTGAAATTTGTTATGTATGGTCAACCCAGGACGTGACATTGACCTTCAAACGGGTACCCGCAAATGATATTTCGGGCATCAGCATGCTGTCGGCGTGCCTGTACGGGGTTACCTTGAAAAAATAAAATAATGGATCGACCAAATCCATGGGTCGAATCTCGCCAGTGGCGGGCTAATCTGCAAATCGGGTCCAATTTATGCATGCGCCCGCATCCTTGCTCATATACGCTCATATAGTCATGTTTCTGATAAATGCCGCCAGTGGCGGGCTAATCTGCTAGTCTACTATATATTTTGTAACTTACGTATATTGCATATATGTGCGCTATAGACTCGAAAACGGCTCGACCTAATGAGCCCAAACTTGCTATCTAAGGTTTAAAATCCACGGGAAGTGTCATCGGACCATTCGCGAGCACATGCGAATACTCCTTCACCCTTCAACTGCCACCGTAATGGTGATTGATGGGTTAAATACTTGCCGAAATATTAGAGTTACTTCGCCTACATCATACAGAAACATATTGAGCCCAAACTTCCTATCTAAGGGTAAAAAGCAACGGGAAGTGTCATCGGACCATTTGCGAGCCCGTGCGACCACTCCTTCACATTCAACTGCCACCGTCATGGGGATTGATGGGTTAATTATCAAAGAGCGTTCGTATCTGCGGTGTCGTTGTTAAAGAGCGTTTATATACACGACGAGTATAATTACGGCTCAATCGGTGCGCCGCAGTCTGACTATCACAAACGTTGCAGCCTCTCACTTTTCTCTGCAGTCTGAAACTCTCACTCCATTTTTCTTGGTGGGCATAATTAATGATTTGCACTCCCAGAAAATCAGACTGCCATTCATACAGAAACATTATCTTCGATACACTATTAAACCGCTACATCGGAAATATGCATGCATTTCCATTGCATAGAACTCGCTTCTACGAATCTTCCCAAGGCTGGCGAAATTGTTAATAAATGCGTTTATGTCTCTTCGATAATTGCCTAATACAATTAAAGCGTGGAGTTACTTCGCCTACATCATACAAGCCTGTTTTTGTGTAGTGTGATGCTTATGTCTGTGTCCAGACATGTTAAATACATTGTAATTTTCAGCAGCGGGGGGGGGGGGGGGGGGGGGGGGGGGGCTAGCATAATTTGGTAAGTTTTGAGTTTGTCCGTAATCATACCGTTATTGACGTCATCGCCGAGAGGCTTTATCTATATGACGTCATAATGGTTATGCTTTAACTGGTGACGGCATTGATCCCGTATGGGTAGTGCCTGTACGGGGTTACCTTGAAAAGCCAAAATTAATGGATCGACCAAAGCAATGGGACCAATCTCGCCAGTGGCATGTCTGTCTGTACGTCCGTTCATCCGAGATGGTTTCTGATAACTTCAGTATTAGTTAACTTATTCGAATGTGACACATCCGTGATATTTCTACAATGTGAGAGTTGGAGTGTGAATGTAATGATCACAAATGGTCAACTCGGGACGGGTACCTTGAAAAACAAAAATTAATGAATCGACCAAAGCCATGGGACCAATCCCGCCAGTGGCGGACTAATCTGCTAGTCTGCTATATGTTTTGGGACTTCTGTCTGTCTGTCTGTTTGTTAGCAATAGCCGGGAAAACTGTCGGACGGATTTCGACGAAATTTGATACCTATGGGTACTTTTGTCCGGGGAGTGTTTAGATGGGTCAAATCGTGATCCGACCTTCAAAATGGTCAATTCAATGTCAAATCTGGTAAAACGGACGGATTCCGATGAAATTTGATACCTAGTGATACTTTTGACCGGGGAGTGTTTTCGACGGGTCAAATCCTGACCCCGACCTGACCTTGACCTTCAAAATGGTCAATTCAAGGTCAAATCGTGCCTTTCGACGGATTTCGATGCAAGTTCCACGGAGGTTTTCAAAACCAGCTATTTGAACATTGGTATCTGAAGTCCGGATGAAAGCAGAGGGGATACAGCCCGGACGAAGTTGGGCCCACTAGCTAGTTATATATATTATGTATCTAATATATATTTTGGGACTTCTGTCTGTCTGTTTGTTTGTTGGCAATGGCCGGGGAAAACTGCCGAACGGATTTCGACGAAATTTGATACCTAGTGTTACTTTTGTCCGGGGAGTTTTTGGACGGGTCAAATCGTGACTCCGACCTGACCTTGACCTTCAAAGTGGTCAAATAACTCCTTTCGACGAAATTTGATACCTATGGGTACTTTTGTCCGGGGAGTGTTTTGGACGGGTCAAATCGTGACCCCGACCTGACATTGACCTTCAAAATGGTCAATTCAAGGTCAAATCGCGCCTTTCGACGGGTAGATCCTCGGAGGTTTTCAAAACCAGCTATTTGAAAATTGGTATCTGAAGTCTGGATGAAAGCAGAGGGGAAACGAAGTCGGGTCACCCTGCTAGTGTATTATATTCAGAGAAATCAAACTTTTCATATTTATTTGAAATTTAGCTAGATCAAGCTATAATGAATTACAACTGACAACGATATACGTGATAGCAGCGGTCATTGTAGCGAGGGGACTAAACTCTGTCTTACAGATTGCCCACTGGTAAAGATAGCTGACTCATGTCTACTGTACGCATATTTCAAAATTAAATGTCTGAGTCTGCATGCCTGTGTCCTCACATATTAGGCTCTGTTGAATGTTGTTATTACACCGGTTGTTTTGGGACGCATTAAAAGTTGTAATGCGACCCCGAGTCTGGTAAAAGATGTAGTTGTTTCTTAATTGTTATTCGGATTCCAAAAAGTGCAAGGCGATTAATTCTAACTGGAATTCGCGCGTTAACCATTCAAGGTACAATTTTAATTAACCATCATGGAACCATTATTTTTATTAACCCTGATTGGACGATATATTAATTAACCCTCATGGGATCATATTTTATTTAACAGTGATGTGACCATATTTTAATTTACCCTCATCGGACCATACTTCAATAAACCCTCTCTGTGTGTGACCATATTTTAATTTACCCTCATGGAACCATAGATGTATTTTAATTAATCATGTATGAGAGGTCACACCAGGAGTGCATTACCTGATGCCATTCTTAGATCAGCATTACGCCCTCGTAGGGTGTATATTGTCAAGAATATCTGACCCTGTCGCAGGAGGTGGTGGACTAAATATGATTAAAACATACTCGGTATTTGCGTAAGTTGATACTGAATGTGATTAGAAACGTGCTCGTACTTGAACCATGTTACGAAGATCGCAAATTTTTGCCCAATTATTATTCTGCATGCTATTTCATGCGCTACTCTCTCAGACCACTATTTCAAATGAAATTGGAAAAAAATATAACATATAATCAACTACATAGGCGTTACCTATATACAGATTCTTCACAATCACCACATTAAAGTTGTTATATGGTATATGTGGCAAATATTTATATGATCTTGTAGTCTGGTCGTTGAAGCATTGGACCTAGAAAAAAATATTAACAAGCTGTTTTTGGTGTAATTTTGTAGGGCAGAATCTGAGGGATAACATATCCAAAATCCGCTAAAATCCGCTTTGGGGAAAATTCTCTAGTCAAGATGGCGCCCAATATGGTCATTAATATCTGAAATTGTTGAATTTCTGCGGTAGGTGCAGCAATAAATGCCAAATTCGTAATAAATTTAAATATTGACAAACAATTTTTAGCCGTAAACCATATTTGTAGAATGTCTTTCCCAAAACGGCCGCCAAAATGGAGAAAACTGAATGAAATTTACAATTTGTGCAACATGTAATTGCTAGTCCTATAAGATAGAACAAACACTCGAATTATTTGAGGATATTCATTGCAGAGTATAAGAGAAACGTTTGATCAGAGATGTAGGAATTCTCCCTAATGAATCCCAAGAGAGAGCAATCGAAAGAAGGGTCTCATGCAACGGTTATATCTGAACCTTTGGGCGCACAGAATCGAAACAATAACGCAGTTCTATATGTACTTTTTATGTTGAATCGTGTGATTATATGTGTAATCAAACAGTTAAATGCGATTTGGTATGGATGTATTGATTCTGTGATCTTTTCTAGAAGCAGAAATATATGTAGTCAGAGCAGTCTCGTGAATGTGACCGATCAGCATTAATTTTGATATCTACAACATTAACCCTTCCAAGATGCACTGCTATAGAACAATATAAGATATATGCATACAGTTTTGGGTAAAATCTGAAGATCCTATGGTCCATATCTCAAAATAGTAATCATAGTTGCCTCTAATCAGGTGACAAAACACGAATATTTCGCTATTACCACAAGAATGCACGGTGGTATATAATGAACACAATTTATCAAAACACAAAGGAGTACAAAACATATCTTCAATAAATTCTAAACTTGACCGATATGGTTTACATATCATGTCGCTGAGACTGTGTTTATATCTGGAAATTATATTTAGTTATATTCACCAAAGCCACATATAAGCGAAAAGTACTACGATTTCTGCAACCGCATCACCGCGTTTGCCCCTTATCCCTAGAGTTACATATAGTTGCTGTACACAAAACCACAAATAGCAACATTTAGCGAATGTTCAACGCTGAAATAACAGCTTTAAACGATGATCCCCTGCTATTTAGCACAATTACGTGGGTGGTTTTGGTAAGATATTTTAAAACAAAACGATACTGAAAATTAATATTGTGCATTGCGTGGTAGTATATTCCAGTTGTAAAGTGGGGACTGAAGTAATTTGAACAAAATGTTCCAATAATAAACCGGTTTGGTAGCTGCGTGAAAATTAGTCATAAATAATATGTGAGATGTACCATCTCTTTGATCTCGTGAGATATGGCGCTAATCTATTGAATAGATTGGTGTTTCTTTGCAGTGTGATACGCATTGGGACATATGTGTATGGTATATTATCACGGAGAGTGTAGCAAATTCCATAAATCTAACTAGTCTTTATACCACAAGGGTGTGCACTTCAGTGTATGTGTTACATTCAATGATTAATCACAATGTCCAATGAAACTACCATGCACTTCGTGGCGAAACATTACTTTGTGTGTTGCATGACCAAAATTGGACATGACAGTTGGATGTTGGATAAGCAAAAAACCAAAACTTTAGCCATTGGGTTTGACTTGCGTTCAAATGACCAATACATCCTTCAGATGGATATTTTAATGATCTGTGTACCTTTAAATATACTAAACAACATGAATGTACATTACTAATACGTATGTCCACTCCTATGTGGTTATCCAATATGTTGCTTTCGTCGTGGTATATCTTTGAGTTGCGGCCATTTTGACAGCCATTTTATGGCCGTGATTGTATTATTTTCTGTCCGTGTCACTCAATTCGCTCCGGTGCTCCAATTTCACACAAACTTGTATAACTACGTAATCCCAATGCCATAACATATCGTATACTTACCTTCATAATTTACGTCAGACCCCACCCCTATTCAGGGCGCTGTAGAACATTTTCTCCAAAGCGGATTTTAGCGGATTTTGGATATGTTGTACACGAAGATTTCCTCTTTCCAACGATACCAAATTTAGCTTGTTAAGAATTTTTTCCTGGTAGACCTTATATTTTCAGCCCGACAGCCCGACTATTGAGGGCGTTACAATTTCTGACTATGGTTTTCTTGTGCTGTGATTGTAGTATATAAAGAATAAAGTAGCGTATATGAAAAGTGAACTCTCACTTTCTATCCTGGAGCGAGCTGTTTACTGTACTAAATGGATTATCCCATTCAGAGATAATACATTGGAATGGCCTATTATTCATTTGGAGGGGTGATAGGGTAATAAAAGCAGATGACAAACATGCAGAAAAACAGATAATAAAATATCAGAATGATTCATATGTGGGGTGGGGGGATATTAAAATAATAAGTTCAACAAACGACCTCGTTTATTGAATTTGTTATCTGAACATTTCCTATGGAAACTACTAATCAGTGAGTGTTTAGTGTACAAATATCAGACATAACTGTATGCATTTGATGTGATATTGCAGCAAACCGTACTTAAACAAATGCAATTTACATACATTTATATACATGATCTGTATAGACAAAGGTGAACATATATTTGAATTAAGAGCATGGCCGACATGCATCACTTTATTCCCATTCTGTAAATTTTTCTCTTGCTCTCCATAAATTTCTATATATTATGTCTCTCACTCACACACCCGCTCCCCATCTCTCTCTCTCTGTCCCCCCTCTCTCTCTCTCTCTCTCTCCCTCCCTCATATCGAAACTACTAACAATTTGTTATTACTTTGCTGTATATACTGTTATTTATTAACATTGTTCTTGTTTTCAATAAAAAACATAGTTCAAAAGCAAAATGTCTCAAATTAATCCACGAATATACAACCGATAGCACAAGCAGTTAACACTTCGTATAGCTCAAATGAGACACAATATTGGGAGATGGCTATCAATCTTGTTCACATCGTAGCCTATGCAGTTACCGGCGTATTTACCAGATTTTACAAATCACAGAGCCACACAACCGAGGACGCGACAGAGGCCGCTACGAACTAAATCACCTTGTTTATGAGAGTCTTAAAGATAGTCTATCGAAAACCCAGTCCGGAAACGCTTCTATCAATTATTATTGATTTTATTACGAATTTTCTGGTAAAACAGATAAGATCAATTTGGGAAAATTTGCGGCTTGCGGACAGTAGCAAGGTGGAAAACTCTTACCTCTACCCGATATCACATGAACGTATCACGACGGCCTGTTCTAATTGGTTATCGCATTATATTAGAAAATATCGATATAAAATCAATAATAATTGACAGAAGCGTTTCCGGACAGTGTCTTCGACACATATTTATTATTTTATACTCCGCATATTTAAGAAAATACATTGGCCTAACAATATTTACCTTGACATTGTAAGCCAGTGCATTCTCTTATATATGCGAGGCTCCCTATGGGAGACTCGGATATATAGGTTAATGCATGGCACATGCTATGCAATGCTGTACCAGCGCAGCTCCCGCCATGAAAGGGTGAAGATGCCTGTTCGATATGACACCATAAAACTACTAACGGTACGTACGTTTTCTACATATGAACATAATTATATATATTAACCAATATTATGATATATATAAACCCAATAATAAGAGGTTTTGATGGCCAAGTGTCTAGTTTCGAAATTGGGAAGGTTTAACCCATTTAGAAGCTTGGCAAATAGCCACATGGTCGACTCTTATAACACCAACCGTCATTGTTATACATCAATTAAATGCAATGACCCTGGATGGCGAAATCATTTGCGTTGGTTTATCGCCGTTTGTTGCGTCCCGAATCGAGATGTAAATATTTACAATTGCGCGTTTTTCATTCTACATTTCTATTTGATCACCATACAGGAGTGTATCACATCAATTTAATGGCGTAATAGGAAAATCTTGCTGTGTATTTCGATTACTGCTATTGCAAATGAAAATTGTGAATATTGAGTAACAATTTAAGTTCATTCCTAGTGGTAGTATACCTTTTATTTAGAAAATATGACAAAATAAATAACGTCACTAGTCACTACAGTCTACACCCTGCGGGGCGAGTACAATTGAAAGTGATTAAAATTCGTGATGTGAAATATAATAAGATTCACATCACGAATTTCGATAAAATTTATATTATATATAGACATGTCATGCTCCAAAAAAAGCCAAATATGCTAACACATTACCAATGTAAATCAAACTAAAGCGCTGGAGTTAAACAAAAAGTGAATTAAATTGTATCAAAAAGTTTTGTATACAAATCAAAAAAAATTTATTAAAAATATTTGCCCAGAAAATCAATTCTAGCCGCATGAATGCACATTTAGAGAATATCTTAATTTTCTATCGGTATTTTCGCCTAAAAGATTAATGGAATATTCAGAAAGTTCAAAGCGGACAAACCTAAGCTACAACTATAAGTTTTGATTGAGTGCCTTTAAGTTCATCGATATATTTTTACATCGATAAATACCGTTAGGCCTAAATCAAATTGGGGGATAACATATAGTTCCAAACGTATATATATTAACCATTTAACTCAAGCGATTATTTGATTGTACCTAACAACTATATATGTACTTATAGGTATCGATAATGTTATGATTTGTTGGCAAATGATGTATTTCTACCAAGAGCGGGCGAAAGAAATATGAGTTTGTGATATCACAAATAAAAATAGCCCTGCCACAGAAAACAAAAGAAAAACTTAGAAATTTCATTGCGAAAATTCTATGCACCATATGGCATGTCATTCTGAGCACAGTTTCAAAGTTCTACATGGTGATATCTAGGGCTTCGTGGTATCCACCTTCATAATACCGACTACGGTATTAAATTCAATACCGCGGTATGACTAAATACCGTCAAGAATAATGTCCAAACATTTTGCTAGTTAAGATCACTTGGAACATACAGTACGCAATTCAATATTCACGTGTGAAGTTCAAGTTCAAGTTCAAAAGCTTTATTTATAAAGTCAGGCATTTTAAATTACAAACATGAGTATTGAGCTCTTAACCGACATGTAAAACAATGAAAATGTACATAAACAGTAACGTGAATAAAACACAACCTATCTGAAAAATAAATTACATGTATATTAGATAAAACATTATAAAAAACGAATAAAATCTCTGAGGACAGGTAGCCCTGACTCGATCAAAATCGTAAGACACAAATCTGTATATTATTCATATACGGCACAGTAATGTGCACAACAATTCCATATTTAATTCCTGGATAACACGTTTTGTTCCATTCAGAGATACCAGACCAGAAAGTGATGATTAAAATACAAACATATACATATAATTAGGATATCCTACAGGCACTGCATTTACATTAAAAACCATTCCAGGTTTCTAACATACATTCAAAGTCTTTCATCGTCTCTGCGGTTCTGCATGACTCTGGAAGAGAATTCCACACTTTAGGTGCCATGAATCTAAACGAGCTTAAACCGAAAGTAGTAGTATCAGGTGATGGCAGTTCCAGAGTCTCAGAATTTCTAAAAGAGTATGAACTATGTTTAAGTTTCACCAGGCAGTCCAAATAGGAAGGAGTGCTAATGTCCTTCTTTAGTATTTTGAAAACTGTGAGTGCCATAAGTCTGAGTCTTTGGATATGTAGATGCTCACAGTTTGCAAGCTTTAGGAGAAAGTCATAATCAGATGTGTAGTCGTTGTAGATAAAACGAAAGCCTCTCTCCTGATGTTTTTCAGTCGGTAGAAGACACACTACAGAAATGCCAGGTAAGAGGGCAGTAATTAAAATTTGAGAGGATGAAAGATTTGAAGATACAATTTTTGCCTGAGAGGGTCAGCATATGTCCAAGTCTCTTTAAGACATTTAGCTGCCTTGATGCCTTTGGACATAGCGAATCAACGTGAGTGTTAAACGTCAATTTACAGTCCAGAGTTATACCGAGTAATTTCACTTCATCGATACATGGGATAAGATGTGAAGCATTTATGCCAGTTATAGATTTACTTTTGGGACCAATGATATTGCTTGGAACTTCTCTGGATTTGCCTTCATGCCATTCAGTGCGAACCATTCAATGAGATGGAGGCTACCAGATTCCAGAGTGCTCCGAACAACATCAGGGTCCTTGTGAGAGAAGGAAATTATGTTATCGTCTGCATAATTATAAAGGGAGCAGTCCTTCACAAAGCAGAAACTGTTATTCAGAAAGATGTTAAACATGGTCGGGCCCAGTATGGATACTTGTGGTACACCATTGGTGATGCACCCCCAGGAACTCACACTGGAGCCAAGTTTAACGCATTGTCTGCGACCAGAAAGATAGCTCCCCATATAAGACACAGACTTTTCACAAAGATTATATGCACGTAGTTTCTCTAACATAAGATCATGAGGTAGACAATCAAAAGCATTTGAAAGGTCCATCATTACAGCGGCAACACTTTCATGTTTGTCAAGTGCCCTACGCCAGTCTTCAATGGCACTTAACATTACGTCACTGCATCAACGATGCTTCCTAAAAGCTGAGAGAGCGGGGTTAAAAATAGAATCAAAATGCATTTGTAGCTATAAATTTATCGCTTTCTCAAATAATTTTGATATAGTAGGTAAAATACTAACAGGCATGTAGTTTTCCTTACTCAAACTATCTTTTTTCTTGTATATAGATGTCACTTGAGCAACTTTAAGGCTATCTGCGAAAGCATCGACAGACAGAGTGGTTAAAAAGATAATCAAAGGCACATGGATTGCTGAGTTACATATTTTCAGCATTTTTGCTGAGATACCGTCAATGCCAGTAGCCTTTTTTGAGTTTATATTAGCTTACATATCTCTTTGGAGCGGAACTCTTCACAGATTGGTTTCAGGCTAAAAGTCTCAGGTGAAATACAGTTCTCTTTGATTTTGACAATGCTTGGATGTTCCTTATTTACAGGATTGTTCATTGGTATATTTGACGCAAAGTCAATAAAAAATGAGTTGAATATTTCACAGACAGATTGTTAGTCAGTAATTAACTCACCATTTTCCAGTAATAATGTGCTTGTTTTGGCTTTAAAGCCCTTATTTGTCAGAAATGGTTTGACAGTTGGCCAAAAATCAGCAGATTTTGGGCCATCTGAACATTTGTCATTAAAATACGGCTGGATGCTTTCCTTCTTGATACGTGTGACCAGATTTCTTTGTTTACGGTAAAGTTCCCAATTTTTATGTGATCTGTATTTAAAATAGCGTTTCTGTAAGAATCTTTTCTTATAGATAGCTTTTCTCAAAACATTATTCATAAACGGGGCCGGGATTTAATGTGACCGCCTTGTTTTATTAGGGATGTGCTCATCAATAACATCAAGAAGAAGCCTTTCGTGTATCCAGTATATATCATTGGTATCATCAAGTCCTATGCTGCATGGAAAGGAATTTTCGTGATGTCCTCAATGAGCGCATCAGTGTTTAGAGATTTGAAACTCCTATAATTTATAGGATATTTACGAGGTAAAGCCACATGTAATTTCAGTTGAAAGGAAATTAAGTTATGTACATCACTTATTCCCGTACAGAAGTTTAGATGATGGAAGCATACATTTGCTTTGTTTGTCAGAATGACATCATTTAAAGTTGGATTTGCGTTTTTTGTAAAACACGTAGGAGTTTTAACAATATTTTTCAGAGATAAAACCTTTAAAAGTGCGGAAAAATTAGTGCATTTGGATGAGTTTAACATATCTATGTTAAGGTCACCAATATATAAAAGGTTGTCATATTTTGTGGTGTGTATGTCACATATTAATTTGAAATCATTTTCAAAAGTCTTGTTTGACATATATACTTGGCGATCGGTATAATCCTGAGAAGAGCCATTTTGCTCGGTTAACTTGAACCTCAATCATGATGGATTCTATGTCTTTAAACTCAAGATTAGGTTTTCGACCACCAGGTATGTCAGATCTTAAATACACAACAATGCCACCGCCCTTTGCGGTTCGATATTTACGCCAGAAATGATATCCTTCCACATCCCTGAACTGGGCATCTGGGAAACTACTATCGAGTTTAGTTTCACTTAAAAAGAGTATATCAACAAGATTATTTGAGAGAATATTTCGGATATCAATATATTTGTATCTCTGACTGTTTATGTTGAGATACGTATTTTTGAATGCAGTGTCACGCAGACACGCGAAAAGGGGACAACGCAATGCATGTCGCTTGTGGTATTAACAATGTGTGGGGTACTACTGACGTCGCTTATGCAAAAAAAAAACAAACAAGTATTTAGTTCACAATTTTTATTTCATAACAAAGCATATTATTCAACAGTAAATTACATATTTGCCGCGAGAAACGACAACATATTAACCTTTTCTGGTTTGAGGCATGAACGCTTCGGTGCAACAATTTGTCCCGACTTACTGAATAAGCGCCCAGAAGGCACACTTGTGGCACATCTACAGAGATATTTTCGAGTGAATTCGGATAATGGTGAGCGATGAGATTTGATGCCATTGTTGCCATTTCTCCACTAACCCCCGGAAGCTTCTATATCAATGCCCACCATACCCATGGTACAACACAACACAATACAATCATTGTGGGATACTGGTGAAGCGACTTTATTCCGTCTCAGTGTGATCACAACGAATCGCGCGCGTGTATTTCTGTTCATATATCCTCCTTCCAGTTCCCCGAACATTTCACAATTCCTGTAACTTGACTGGAACAGCCACAAACCGGCATTCACATGTATTTTACATGCATGATCACTCCTGCATACCCGATGCAGGCCCACCATGGGAGGCTTGCCACAAAACGGCATTCACATGTATTTTACATGGTTATCACCCTGCATCTCAGACGCACGCAGTCTTCGCCACGAGCGGCGTGCCACATAACGGCGTGTTTTTAATACATATACATGTACATCACTCTGCACATAAGAAATCCAGCCATGAGGCATGCCATAAAACGGCATATTATACACAACAACCTATATCTTTATACAGGTTCGGTCACAAACCACAGGCCACGGAACGGAATATTCTTAAGATACATATATACACATCAATCGGCATCATTAATACAGTTTCAGCCACAAGGCATACCACAAATTGATATATTATATACACTAACCTGCATGTTGACAGGTTCAGCCACAAATGGCCGGCCACGGAATGGCATGTTCTTAATACGTATACTCCAATCTGCATCATTAAATGCAATTTCAGTCAAGCGGCATACCACAGAAACCATATATTATATATATACACTATACAACCCGTCTATATAAGAGAGGTTTCGCCACAAAAGGCAGGCCATGGAATGGCATATTCGTAATATATGTTTATTAGTCTGCACCATTACATGCAATTCAGCCACGAGGTATACCACAAAACGATATATTATATACACTATAACCCGACTATATAAGAGAGGTTCCGCCACAAAAGGCAGGCTACGGAATGGCATATTCTTAATATGTTTACACCAATCTGCATCATTAAATGCAATTCCAGCCACGAGGCATAACACAAAACGATATATTATATACACCATAACCCGACTATATAAGAGAGGTTTCGCCACAAACGGCAGGCCACGGAATGGCATGTTTATTATATATGTTTACTAATCTGCATCATTACATGCAATTCCAGCCACGAGGCTTACCACTAAACGATATAGTATATATACACTATAACCCGACTATAGAAATTAGAGGTTCAGCCACAAACGGCAGGCCACATAATGGCATATTCGTAATACATACATACATTAATCTGCATCATTAAATTCAATTTTAGCCACGAGGCATACCACATAATGATATATTATATACACGATCTTGCATCTATGCATGTTCGGTCACAAAAGTCAGTCCACAGAATAGCATATACTTTGACAGGACAACTCTGCTTCAAAGCAGGATTCGCGAAAGAAAATTTAAAACAAATTTTCGTATTCTCCTTCCAATACAACTATATTGCATGGATTCGCCAAGAATATAAATTTTGAAGAAATGCGACAATTTTCACGTCTGCGCCGGTGCAGTCTTATTTCCATTAAATTAAGTCGCAGAAAGCAGTACCGATTCGAGAAACAATGTGCCATTCATTTTTCGCATATTCTGTCAATAGAAATTGCTGTGCACAATAGCATAAATCATTAAATATGCAACATTAGCTCTGCGCCTATGCGCATGTTGACTTTAGATAAAACAGTTAGCATATAATTATGACATATATGAAGCGATTTAAAGATTGCCTTTTAAAACTTAAAATATGTAATTATATGTAACATGGCGGTCAGAACTTGATTTGTAAATATTTGATTAACCGGTACATGTATAGGCCTATACACATAATCTATATAAATCTTGGCATGTTTTATGTATATAGCTTCAGCTTTTCTAGAAAACGCATTGAATTGTCCATGCCTGTCCATACCGAAAAATGATACACGTGTATCCATACAGTGATGTATCTGCTAGAGAAAATTTCAGAAATGTCAAATGATAATCTTTGTGGGATACTGGTGAAAGACCCGATATTAGAGGTTGAATCATTGAAATAATGCGTAATAACACTAGAACCGTAAGACAATCAACTCTTCCACTTCCCGCGGGGAACTCATGAAACTTTATGCATTGCACCACAATCATTCAGACTGGCGATCTGTTCAGAGAACTGTACATGCATATATGCAAATAGTTATCGCCTATATATATACACCAAAGTATATATACACCAATCAGTGATAGTGGTAATATATACGATATTGAATACAAATCTCACAAATTTCGATTTTTTGGCGTTCCAACACTTAATCGCCGTATACGACAACTGAGCCTCTCAACTCCGAGAACTTCCCATCGCATTGAAATACCACAGCCTTGGTCATCGTGAACTCGAAATGATGCACATTCCCCATCGGTAACCATTTTTAGATGAGAACAAATTTAGAATATCACACCAAGTGTAATTGTCACTAAACTGAGCACGTTGCTTTCGATTCTCGAATACATGACTAGGTCGCCCGAAAACTATTTTTGATAGTTCGGTCACTTCAAGAATTGAATTAGAATTTTCCCGCATAATCGTAATACGGATACATGCGCACACTTATTTATAGTTCAACGGCATATTCCAAAGAAATGATCTGCTCTCCGCACACCGGCACATTTGCCAATCTTACTAACCAGCACTTTATTAAGCCAATTAAGAGAATCCATGCTCTTCCATGCAATCTTTCCCAATCGTCCTATCCAGCACATTGACAGAGCCAATTGCGACTATCACAAGAAAACATCCGACGAGCTCTGCTCATCCACCAGGCTAATCAACGCCATAGCCAATTCTGCATCACCATAAGATGTTTCTGAAAATATATTACATCTTTTCAGTATTTAAAAAAAAACATATAACACATATTTTGTATAAATGTGCATGCATGTACTCTATAATGTAATTGCATATTTGCACGCTTTGTTCGATACTAAAATCATGAACCAAGTGTTGCTGATGAATGAATGACACATATCAGTATACATGTGTATACGTTGTATAAGCACACACGACTTTGTGTTACATGCTTGCTTAGCTATCATCGTGTAAACAGACATCCGAGGTTTATTCATTATATATACATTCATTGTTAATTTCATAATAATTAGTTAAAACGCGTGACTAGAGCCAGCAAGTCGTCTCCCCAAGAGACCCGATTGTCTCTCACCACGGACCTTATATACCAATCATCTGACCACTTCTATACGTCACAACTACTGTTCACGCCCCATTGATATCTTCGCTCACCTTCGTGGAGAAATTATTTTCCGCCTAATTCACTACGTTCAAACGTCGGAAATTATATTTCTCGCTGCAACTATTTTTTTTAACAAAGGCGACATATAGCATGCGAATCATCTTTCGGTTTACCGTCGGTCGTTGATTTTAGGCCGAAATGAATCAAAACTGGTGACGTTGTGTTTGATTTTGAAATTATATCTACGTACATAATTTCAGTCACAGGCGGTGGTTTTAATTTTTCCATTTAGAGAATCAAATTGATATGTTTCTTTGTTTGTTTTCTAAAGAATTTATACCATGAGGGGATTTAAGTCCAGATTATAATAAAACGGTCCCCAAGCAATACATATTTATCCGTGGTGTCTCGATGGTGGATAAACAATAGCACGGAACATTGCTTTGTGTACACTAATTTGAGCTGCATATGAGACGACTATGAACACACATCCATCAGCGTACAACGTGATATCACTTTGCCGATATTCCATCAACAACCATTGATTAGACGTCAACAACAACCAATGAATAATTGCACTAACGACACAAAAATAAACTGCGAATTAAAATATGATTTCTTGTTTCGAAATATGTGCACACATCTAGAACGAGCTACGTATATCGTTTTGTCTAACATAGTGGGATGATAGCCCGATTGAGATTCATTTTTAATGTAATTTACATGTCTATACATTTTTGGCATACCACGAAAAAGCGCAAATATAATTGACGGTCATTAGTTGTGTCCCACTATCCCGTCTACAAAAGTGAATTATTAACTCGTTGTATGTCCCATAGAGACATGTAAATCACATTACAAATGTGGCTCAATCAGTATGGCCTATGATAGACAAATCGCGATCGCGTAAACTTGAACACTTAGGGTATTTGACTGATTGTGCTATCGAATAGGATGTTGTTGTTACCCAATAGTAGAGTTTTACTTCGTAAATCATTGGGATTTATAATTAACTGGTTAACCCCAAATTCGCGTTCGTAACGCCACAACGAACTGTTGCCCGCCCTGAATGAACTGTTGCCCGGTTTGCAATCATGGTCAGCTTTCGTGACGTCACGAGTGAACTGTTGCCCGACCCGAGCGAACTGTTGACTGGCTCCGAGCGAACTGTTGACTGGCCCGAACGAACTGTTACATGGTTTGCAATTTCCGTGACGTTTCGGCTATTTCCGGAAATTTCCGGTTTCGTTTTTTAATTATACCGGATTTCCGCATTGTCACTGTCACGCGGTATATTCCAGTTATTTCTCATAATTCGAAATAACACTATTAAAGAGTGTGATTAATTAGCAATGACCTGATTATATACAAGTAAATGTATTGGGTAACAAAGCAATTATTTCATGTGTCTTTTGGGAACAGGCAAAATTGTTGTCCCTCGGTATCAGGAATGACTATCATGAAAATATCATGAAATAATTGCTTATTGTACTTTGACATGGTGATATCATAGGTTGGTGGAAAGGATACTACGGTTTCATTTTTTTCAGAGCTATACGACCCTTGTTTGACTTGAAAATTTGTGAATTGAGGATTCGGAGGTATATATTGGAGATCTTCGTCCGACCCGTCCTTCATAGTGCAAGTTTTGTCTGCTCTTTTTTCCAGAGTTATGGTCATTTGTAAAAGTTATGGCCATTTGCCAGAGTTTTGACCCAGGGTTATACCGATAGAAGTGCCCATTATTACTTCCTTTTCTCTCTAAATATAGCAAATATTGAACGCACAGTCGGGGTATTGGCCCATGCTTGGCGTTGCCTTTGTTATATTCCACTATAATGAAATCTGAATAATACTGCCCATGACAGATAAATTTCGATAACAGGCCTTAAAATCCGAGTCAGAATCATTATTCATGATTCTCATTAACTCATTGTCGACATTTTGATTCTCGTAAAAACTGCAGACTTGCTGTAGAAATGCTGTATTTTGATTATCGCAATTTTTTTTTTTATGGATATTAAGATATGGATTATAATGGATAGCGCATATGAATACATAACTCGAAAATTAAAGTGACATAATTCACTTGTGAAATTATCGTTCATAATCACTCCAGAAATAACGGTAAATCAGACTCTTTGCGAGCACTTTTGTCGCACAGTATACCCTTAGATCGGTGGGCCTAAAACATTAATGTCGTAATCGCAAACTCTTGTTATTGTGTCTTTCGATTACTGCTATTGCAAATGCGATTTATGAATATTGAATTAAAATTTCATTTCATTCCTAGCGGTAGTTTACCTTTTATTGTGAAAATATGACAAAATATATAACAACGCTATAGCCATTATAGTCTACACCACACGGGACGGGTGAAATTATGAATTGTTGGCACATCATGTATTTCTATCATCCTCAAGCTACTTTTTCCGTTTAACCCTTTCATGACGGGAGATGCGCTGGTGCAGCATTAAAGATCATGTGCCAGTGCTCACTCTTATATTATATTTGCCAGTATCCCATAGTGATCATCGCATATATAAGAGAATGCACTGGCCTACAATGTCAAGGTAAATATTGTTAGGCCAATGTATTTTCTTATATACATGTATGCGAGGCTCGCTATGGTAAGTTCGCATATATATAAGTGTGCATTGGACCAGGTTTTTCGCAACATATCGGGGAGCTCTAGTCATGAAAATGTTAATGGCGTTTTTTATGATGTGCAGGGGAAGACGGGCTTAAGACCACGCCACAGTTTAATTCACATCAGGTTCTCGGCTTCTGTTATTTATTAACTTCGAACCCATAACCCTGATAGATGGTGTATTGTGTGGATACTGCTGGTACATTACCTAGTATTATTCTTCTTTGAGTTTAATAGTAGTGTGCATATAAATGGCTCCAGGTTTACATGTTTATTGTCTGTGCAGAATCTATCACTCAGGCGGCCATGTCTTCTCCCAGAATGGCAATGCTCAGAACTTTCTTCATCACATTGAGTACAGAAGTGTAAATGGACATCGGTAGGTACACGTTAATATGCGAATTCATGAAAGCATCTACTGACTAATCTGGTTATACCTAAGCTATTTTACGGTTTTTAATATTACCCATATGTATCATATACACATTACAATTACATGACATACTAATTAGTACCGCTATCCTCATTGTAATTGACCTGAAAAACTGGGTGATAGTATATGGTATCGAGACGATCACTGAGGTGGAGATAATGTAGCGTGCGGTTATGATACGGCAGTCTATTAGCGGTCGTCCTACTGATAGTTGCAAAAAATAATACGTCCACAAGATCTCGTTAAAAGTTCCACAGATATAAGATTAATCACTGCATTTTATTATCATGGATGCCCGTGTAATGCCAATCAATGCAGCCTGACATCGGGCGATGGGTGGAGTTTATAATTTGACGGCTAAAACAATGTCGGCAACTTCAATGTTGCGTAAAGTTCAGGGCGTGCTACATTTAACCCCCAGTAGACAACTTGTCTATGGGGCGTTCGCATGTCCTACATGTATACTTGGAACACTATGAACCGATGTTTTATCTACCTCACTCATGGATCAGGGCTTGAATTTGAAATAGTCTTGGGAAAAATTGATACGCAGATCGATAAATATATCAACCCGATATCGAACCGTGAGTGCATGCATTGTGGTCCAATGCGGTATGCATGATATTGGCGTGATAATAAGCAGTAACCTTACCGCGGTGTTATAATATTTTGATTGCTGCATCACATGTACATCTATTGTATCCGATTGTTTCCATCAAAATATTAACGCATCTATTATCCATGTTTCAGCTAATACAATCAGTCAGATACATGTATATTATGAACAATACCCATCAAGGGATTCAAGCCACAGGGACAGCCATGTTGGTCGGTTGATTGAAGTCTATAGTCATTTCAGTCGCTAGGCCATATCACAGCATCAATTTTATGGGTGTAGGATATGACCACAGAGATAGTTAATTGCCCCCGCCCCAAAACCACCAAACTGACATTCATGTTGTTCAGCTTTGGTTCGTTAATGGAGCTTTCCACAGAGGCAACACCCACAGCGGTAGTACCGCCAACTGGTAAAGAGACTTTATCCACATAAATATTGTCTGCTACCCGAGATCGACTTCCAAAGTCAACTCATCAGCAATTTCCCTTATGTTAACTAGCTGAAACAGACTCATGTATATGATTCGTGCAAATTTTGATCTTTTAAACAGTTTGATTTAAACAAAAATTAAATTAATTGTTTTTTTTTTAGATTGAACTCATATTGTATTGTATTTATTGGACATATTAATAAAGACATTTCAAAAATGGCCCTCTATTAAGGCTGAATTGATCACTCTCATCGGGTTTTTGTGACAAATGTACCCGTGTTCTGAACATTTTGATAAAGGTACAAAAGTTGGGTAAATTCATGACACATAAAGGTACCCCGGTTCATCTGGGGTCGACCGGGTATTTTTGTGTTACACTGCAGGACAACATATCATATACATATACATTAGTTGATATACTTCATCGGGACTACATCCTTTCAATTAAGAGCAGTTCAACCAAATTAAAACTGAAAGCAACTACCTAAAACCAAACGAATTTCCAGCAACGTTTCGATGAATCTGGGTACCTTTATAGCAATATTCAGAACCTGGGTACCTTTATCACAAAAAGCCTGTGAGAATGACGATGATCACTTAACATGTATTACATGATCAGAATCAGAATGAAAATATTTATATTACATGTCATGTAATATAAATATTTTCATTCTGATCACGACATGCTACTATATACACTCTAAATAATGGAGATGCAATATTGCTCATCGGAGAGGCAATATTTGCATCTCCTGTGATGCACTATTTCGCCACCTCTACAAAAGGCTAATTTGCCTCTCCATTGGAGTGATAGCAGTCGAAGAACAATTTGTCTCTCAACGGATGTCAAGTGCTTCCCCGTTGAAGAACAATTTGTCACTCCGCGGAAGTCGAGTACCTCCCTAACGGAGAACAATTTGTCTCCCATGGGAGTCAATTGGATCCCTGTTGAAGAACAATTTGTCACTCAGTGAGAACCAAGCACCTCTCGTCGAAGAACAATTATACCCTCAACGGGAGTCAAGTGCACCCCCATCGAAGGACAATTTGTTCCTCCTTGGAATTAAAGTGCATCCCTGTTAAAGAACAATTTGTCCCTCAATGGGTTGTCAATTGCATAACTGTCGAAGCACAATTTGTCACTCAGCGGGAGATATACATAATCACGCAGGAGGGGCAAAGACGACCCCCCATGGAGAGGTTATAATCTACCCCTTTTGGAGCGGTGGCGACATAGTGCATCTCCGGGTGCAGTTTAGCCAAACCCCTCCAAGGAGAGTTCATATTTTACCTCCCCGGAGAGGCAACCTTGCAGTTTTTGGAGAGCCACTTTGACACTCTTGGGTGCAAATTTACCCACCAAGAGATACTGAGTAGCATCAGTTGAGCATTAGGATGTTGCCTCCCCCCGGGGAGGCAACCTATCACCCAAGAGAGGTAGCATGAACAATTCTCGGGTGATGGCACTCTGACACTTGATGGACAAAGTACCCTCCAAGAGTGACAGATCACAAAGATATTACCTTGGAAATGAGGATGGTTGAGCCCATTCTAGGCATAAAAGAAACTTAAAATGGAAAGATTGAATATTTTAATTTTTAATGCAAGAAGAGTAGCAACTATGATTTCAAAAATAGTATTTTTCAGGTTCATTCTGCATAGATTTTGCTTTATTTGTATATGTATCAGAATATATAAATAAATCAAATTTTCTTTTGGTGTGGATGAGCTCTAATATTTTGACAATTGACTAACCCCATCATTGCCAATAATTATAGAACTAGATATTTTTCCTTTCCAAAGATATGGAATTGCACGGTTCCCTTAAGGTAGTTTACCAACTATTGACCTTCTATTGTGTGTCTTGCGGACAATCTAGTTGGATCCTGTCATAAACCACAATGGATAACTTGCTTTCTCCACAAGCAGTGCATGAGACGCCGGGGAAACCACAATACTGACATCGAAGCAGCATAGTACCCTTAAAACTTAATGAAGCATCCTCAGATATTGGTCCATTTAGTAAATGTTCATCCCATATACAGGAGAGAGACCATTCAATACATACATGGAAATCTATACAGCATGGACCAGCATACAGGCAAACAACAAGTGAATGAGTGTATTTACCTACACCAAAGCAAGTTATAATTGAATCTGTACAATTAAACATTATTTTGCATGTATTTTTGACCCTTTTTATTGGGGAAAATTGTTGGAAATCACATCTATCGGAATAGCTCGGAACGAAAAAATTATCATATCCGCTTACACCTTTTATGTCCAGTAATAATTTACCCATGTAAACTATCATTTCAAAATTTGAACATGTTTAATTAAATTTGAGTGATTAAAACAAGATCCAATTGAGTAAGGCATGCTATATATTAACAAATTAAATGCAACATTGCAGCAAATATAGTAGCATTTATACCCATATAAAATGAAAAAGCCCCCCTTTTGTTATAACTATGCACTGCCAAAAATAATTTCTTAATAAGATAAAATATCTTGAAACAAGAAAAACTATTTCCTGAAACAGGAAAATAAATCTTATTTTGGGAAATATACCCCCCAAGTCTGCTACATCAAGAAAATTTAAGAAACTCCCACCAGTCAAGATATAGTTTTCTCAAATAAGATAGATTTTAGTCTTGAAACAAGAAACAATTTCCTTACTAAGAAAATGGCTTCAAAAATTAAATATATATTTCTTGTTTCAAGATTTTTTTTCTAAGTTAAGAAATACTTAAAGAAAATATTTCTAAACCAACAATTAATTGTTATGTACAAATTACTGCTGTAATGGAATAACTGTAAAAGTCCAACGATAGCAAAATTGTGATAAAAATGTTATGGTAAACATTGAAAAAGGTCCAACCTGTTGATTAAATATTCTGAAAATGTTATTCATAGTTAAATATTTGAACTAATAATACAGCTAGAATTATATATTTGTTGACAAATCACTGTAACAGTTTTGTTTACATGACAATAGTTTCAACAGCTGTAATTTTGTTATTGGAAATCTGTCAGTAAGTGTTTTTATCTATTTCTCAATGCTCTTAGGGATTGCTGACCTTTATACAATTTTAATAAAATTTTGTTTGCACAATATAGTGGGTCGCCATTGAGGAGGCCTCCCTTGAAATCTCCAGTTGGTGGTTTGCCACACCATCCCGAACTAGACAAACCTCTCTGGTGGCCCCTTGCATTGAACCTATTAATTAAACAGGTACTTCAAGCTGGTATATACCCCTCTTATATAAGGATGGAAGATGCTACCAATTTCAAACCGATGGTATTTCTTCAGAGTTGACTCTCTTGTATTATGAAAGCAAGCCCAATAAGGCCATGCACCTATTGTATGTTTATAATACACAAAAGACTATATCTTAGCAGAATGCATGTCTCTGATGATACAAACAATAAAATATCCAATTTATCCATAGTTGAATTTCATTTGGCTATATAGGAAAGCATACAATGTGGCTTTTATGTAGTTTCCACAAAGTATTTTAAGTAAAATATCCATCAAGTGATGTGTTCTGCCTTGTCCTATATATTAAAATGCATGCAATGGCCATGATAAATGCTTAATTTATAGGTAGAGATGTCAATCTGATAAGAAATACTGACATTTTAGGTTTGATACACCATTTCAGCTGGCTTGGCATCTTTTAAATTTGAAACCTAAGGAAATTTATTCAGCTTTGACCCTCTAAATTATGGAAGAAAGCCCAAATGAAGCCACTATTTGCATGTTAGTAACATGTATAAGGCTATATCTCAACAGAATACATGTCTCTGATAAAATGCACAATAAAATATCCATAGTTCAATTGCATTTGGCTATAGAGGGATGCATACAATATTGGTTTTATGTAGTTTCCACAGACCATTTTAAGTAAAATATCCATCAAATGATGTTTTCTACATAGCCTTGTATATTAAAATGCTTGTAATGATCATGGGAAATGTTTAATTCATTAGTTGATATGTCCATCTGATAAGAAATACTGACAATTGAGGTTTAAAATACCATTTCATGGGATTATGGGATCATAAATATCAAACTAAGGGAATTCCTTCAGATTTGACTCTCTAAATAATGGAAGAAAGCCAAAATGAAGCCACTATTTGCATGTTAATGACATGTATAAGGCTATATCTCAACAGAATACATGTCTCTGATGAAATCAACAATAAAATATCCATAGTTTAATTTGTTTTGGCTATACAGGGATGCATACAACATGGCTTTTAGGTTGTTTCCACAGACTATTTTAAGTAAAATATCCATCAAATGATGTTTTCTGCCTTGTCCTGTATATTAAAATGCATGCAATGACCATGAAAAATGTTTAATTTATTGGTAGAGATGTCCATCTGATAAGAAATACTGCCATTTGAGGTTTGATACACCATTTCAGCTGGCTTGGCATCTTACAAATTTGAAATAAGGGAATTTATTCAGCTTTGACCCTCTAAATTATGGAAAAAAAGCCTAAATTATGCCATTATTGGCATCTTTATAACATATATAAGGCTATATCTGAACAGAATACATGTCTCTGATGAAATCAACAATAAAATATCCATAGTTTAATTTGTTTTGGCTATACAGGGATGCATACAACATGGCTTTTAGGTTGTTTCCACAGACTATTTTAAGTAAAATATCCATCAAATGATGTTTTCTGCCTTGTCCTGTATATTAAAATGCATGCAATGACCATGAAAAATGTTTAATTTATTGGTAGAGATGTCCATCTGATAAGAAATACTGCCATTTGAGGTTTGATATACCATTTCAGCTGGCTTGGCATCTTACAAATTTGAAATAAGGGAATTTATTCAGCTTTGACCCTCTAAATTATGGAAAAAAAGCCTAAATTATGCCATTATTGGCATCTTTATAACATATATAAGGCTATATCTGAACAGAATACATGTCTCTGATGAAATCAACAATAAAATATCCATAGTTTAATTTGTTTTGGCTATACAGGGATGCATACAACATGGCTTTTAGGTTGTTTCCACAGACTATTTTAAGTAAAATATCCATCAAATGATGTTTTCTGCCTTGTCCTGTATATTAAAATGCATGCAATGACCATGAAAAATGTTTAATTTATTGGTAGAGATGTCCATCTGATAAGAAATACTGCCATTTGAGGTTTGATATACCATTTCAGCTGGCTTGGCATCTTACAAATTTGAAATAAGGGAATTTATTCAGCTTTGACCCTCTAAATTATGGAAAAAAAGCCTAAATTATGCCATTATTGGCATCTTTATAACATATATAAGGCTATATCTGAACAGAATACATGTCTCTGATGAAATCAACAATAAAATATCCATAGTTTAATTTGTTTTGGCTATACAGGGATGCATACAACATGGCTTTTAGGTTGTTTCCACAGACTATTTTAAGTAAAATATCCATCAAATGATGTTTTCTGCCTTGTCCTGTATATTAAAATGCATGCAATGACCATGAAAAATGTTTAATTTATTGGTAGAGATGTCCATCTGATAAGAAATACTGCCATTTGAGGTTTGATATACCATTTCAGCTGGCTTGGCATCTTACAAATTTGAAATAAGGGAATTTATTCAGCTTTGACCCTCTAAATTATGGAAAAAAAGCCTAAATTATGCCATTATTGGCATCTTTATAACATATATAAGGCTATATCTGATCAGAATACATGTCTCAGATGAAATAAACAATACAATATCCATAGTTTAATTTGATTTGGCTATACAGGGATGCATACAATATTGCTTTTATGTAGTTTCCACTGACTATTTTAAGTAAAATATCCATCAAATGATGTTTTCTACATTGCCTTGTATATTAAAAATGCATGTAATGACCATGGGAAATGTTTAATTTATTAGTTGATATGTCCATCTGATAGGAAATACTGACATTTGAGGTTTTAAATACCATTTCATGGGATTATGGAATCATAAATATCAAACTAAGGGAATTTCTTCAGATTTGACTCTCTAAATGATGGTAGAAAGGCCAAATGAAGCCACTATTTGCATGTTTATAACATGTATAAGGCCATATCTTTGCAGAATGCTTTTCTCTGATAATAAAACAAATAACATATCTATATTTCATAGTTTGGTTGGCAAAACGGTGCATAACATGTGGTTTTAAAGTAGTTTCACAGACTATTTTAACTAGAATATCAATTAAATGATGTAATCTAACTTGCCCTGTGTTTTAAAATGCATACACTGACCATGATAAATGTTTAATACAAACAGCGTCCTTAATGCTGCACCAGCCTAACTCCCGTTATGAAAGGGTTAAATTAATAAACAAAGGTTGCACAGACACCCCCCCCCCCTTCAACAGCGCGGTGAGTGTGTTTTTTATGTATGTCATACCCGGTATAAGAGCCCCCCCCCATTTCGTACGCCGTATTCCATGCCCTGTTACGAGGTACGACATATTCCGGCCCCTCTGTTAGGAGGTATTCGGTATTCCAAAAATACCGGTATTCGTATTCCAACCTTCCAAAAAAAATGATCATAAGAATAATATAAATGCGATGTTTGTCACAATAAATGCACGGTTTGACATACAGATCGTCGATCATCAATTTATATCATTTTAGACATGGACATTATGACCTGCGTTCGTACGACAATAGAGAATTTATCCATATGGCTGTTAACTGGTATTTCGTATTCCACCCTCTGTGTTAAGTGGTATTATTGCGTATTCCAGGGGGTGGGGGTGCTCTTATATGGTGTGAAGTTTACAACTAATGTGGCAGTCATGAAATTTTTAATTATTAGAACTGTTTGGGATATATACACCCCAATCACCCTGTCTCCACGTTCCTGTTGGTGGTGGCCTTATCAATCTATTGCTTCGTTGAACTTTTATTATTACAAATTTGAGCGTGTAATTTCGTTCCACTTTACAACAGGGGCAAAAGCATTCCTATTGTTTTACCTACCGGCTCAGATCGAGGCTTCGTGGATAAAAAACTACGTCCATCTTACGTTTTCATAGGATACAAATTGATCGGATTTTAGGTAAGTGAAACTAATTAGTAATCAATTGAAGTGATTTCTCATTATGAACAGACTGTTACTAGTAAAATATTTAATCGAACTACAATTAAAAGGGCACGAATTATCCATTTTATTCAAATGAAATTTGATAGTAAATCGGCCTAATTTTGTTTCCGTGTAATATTTCAGAAAATGGAATCCGTCATTGATAAATGAACATTTTTTTGGTCAAAATAGTAACTTCTGACGGACTATGATTATATGGCATTTATGATTCATATATAAAGGTAGCCCTACACAATATTCCCAACTGCGTTCCCAACTGCAAAAACGATTTTTAATGAATTATAAATTGGCCTAAATTTTATGCTACATAAAAAGAAAAACTATCCGGGAATGGCTATTTTCGTCTGCAAAATCAAATTCTGCCATAAATGCAGTGTATTATCGGTCGACATTAATATGACAATAGTTGGAAAATAAAAAGGTCCCATTTATTGAAAATATACATGTAGCTTATAAGGAAATTGTCAGTTATGATCAGTTATACTTCATACCATTATTCTAACAAATGTCAAGGGAAGTCGGTGGCCGACAGGTAGCGTACTGGTCTCTCGTGCTATCGGACCGGGGATCGTAACGTGGTCATGGTATTCTGACAAAAATCAGAACTCGGTCAGATACAAGTTTGTCAGGCTGAAAAGTCTCATTCGAGATCACTGAATAAAGATCCGAATGCAAAAATGCCGACTTCCCCCCATTACAATAGCAATAGGCAACGATTTTTTTCTAAACCCTTTTCCAGATATTCAGATGCAGTTATAGTAGCTTTAGGGTGTTAGGAATATGAAACAAAGTCAGTAGTAATGGCAGTGTTTGAAAAAAATGACGTTTTTTTCAAATAATTGGACTGGGGTCAGGGGGTCGACAATTCGCAGTTTTTGAGGAATGGCAAAATTCTGACAACACAACATAACGGCAAAGTTTTCGAATTCTTATGGGAAACCTATATGTTGTTCTCATCGGGAACGATCAATCTACATAAACAATGCAGAAATAGGAACTTTTCCTTCATAAAAATAGAAAATTTTGATCAAAATCCAAGTATACCCCCATCAAAAAGATGAATTTTTTTTCTTTTTCTCAAGTATGTTGACAATATTATATACTATAAAAACTTTTGGTATTTCTGTGTGTTATTTCTATTATCAGACACTATTTAATACATTTTGATAAAAAAAATTGAGACTTTTGTGTCGAATACGTGGAAATATTTCTTGATAACCAAACTATACCCCCTACCAAAATTTTTAAAAAGCTATTTTTTTTCAACATTATGGAGCTATTCACGCAAAATACTACCTAACCTGCAGCAAAACTGTATATAAGTTTCATTGTCAGCCATTGGTGTATCGATATGAGAGCTGATATTTTTTTTTTTTTCAATTAATTCTTAGAAAATGGACAAAATATGAGTGTCAACCTTCACAAAGTTCATGAGCCAAACTATTTTCAAGCGTATGATATAACTATATCTCAATTAATGTTGGAGGCATTGTTTTATGTAAACATTGCAACATGATAAAGTATGGTTTGAAATAACTGGTTAAGTGGATAAACAAACCAGTACCGACCCGTTCGCAACAAAATATCATGTTATGGGCATTATGAGGCCATTATGATACGATTAATGATACTTTATGATGGCATGGTGGTAAAATATGCCCAAGAAGCTATTCTAACCACTCATTCGTACAGATCGACTAGTATCAGCACAAAATATTATTTTGCGCCATCATTCAAACGGGAACGGTACTACATGCCCCGAGACAACCCGCCCCTCTGCTATTTTCAGGGCGGGTTGTCCCGATAAATAAGGGTGGGTTGTCCGGAAATTGTTAATAGTGATTATGTTCTTTGATGATATATTATTAAAGATTTTGACCAACAAAACATGTGTTTATTCATTAATTATGTCAAAGCATTTTGCTTGTTGTCCAATTAATCCTCTTCACAAATCTCCATATTTCTACATGTATATTGTGTCTATGTTATATGTTTGATTGGAGGTGAGTATACAAACAGCCTTTGAATGATGCTGACGGAACTGGGTATATTAACTCTTGAGTGTGGGTTATCTTCATTCTGCAAGCATGTTTCCTTGCATTAACTGCGATTTGGAGGTGCGAGACGAAAGAAGAGACCAGCACAATGCACTGGCAGACATCCAGCAGCAGCCCCAAATTAATCATTGTTCGTTTGTTAAACTTATTAAATTTTGTTTTTAATCTTCGTTCACGTTCATATTCATATTAGCCTATATACCGTTTTTTGTTGTCCATGTTGTTACATCAAATAAAAACCTATAAAGAACAACCTGGCAAGTTTCATTAAACAAACATCTCATAATCCCGTCACACGTCCTAATTAGCCACTAATTACCGCTAAGTGATTTTAGGGGGCGGGTTGTCAGGGGGGCGGGTTGTCTTGAGTGAAAGGGGGCGGGTTGTCTCAGGGGCGGGTAGTCACGGCCCCATTCAAACATGTGTCCAAGATGTTTTGCTTCAACCCGAATACCAGTCAACTTGGGGGTATGAATCCTGCGTACGGCTTCAAAACACCCTGAATCATTCATACCGAAGGGGCGGGGGGGGTGGGTGGTGATACCTTCATGTATTACACCACATGTATCATATGTCATACATGTAGGCCTAATTCAATTGTTTTAATCATGTGACTGCATTAGCTGGTAATACTACTAGTAATAGAGTGATCTCCCCTGGCAATTAAAAAACATATTTTCCCAGGACCACCGCGACGATCGAAATACGGCTTTTTATTGCTAACTTTTTACTTTTTAACTTAGCAGTGAGCAATGAAGCGTAATCGATAGCAATCGAGGTGGTCAGAAACTTTCAAATTCGGAGTATTTTGACGATTTCAACAAAAATCTTTTCACAAATATTTTCGCGGCTTTTTAGTTTGGTAAACAAAGGATATTATATCCGCTGCCGAATTGTGCTATTTTTATTGGAAAAGGACACGTAATTGCTTAAAATAGCGGTGTTTACAATTACCTTCAGTCGCGAGACTCTGGAGATTTCCTGTGATGTCATCATTTACCGACTTCCGGAAATACGCGAGTTATCGTTCTTCTTCGGGGTTGCCCATTGCTAATTACAACACTTGTCCAGGTATGTTGTCGTGGGTTCAGTACGCTGTCCGATCGGACGCGGACATTAATGGCTGACCCGTGTACACGCCTCAGTGTGTGCACGTTAAAGAACGCTACTGGAGTCACCACAGGGTTATAAAGTTACTCGGCCGTGGTAGCACCTGGACCTCCACATAATCCTCAGCACATTGAGGGCGATGGAGTATCGAGTAGATAGATTTTACTTTTTTTTTACTTTAAACATATTTTAATGTATTTAGAAACAAAATATACATAGGGATCAGGGCACAAGTTACAAAACTTACAAACTTGCCCCTCTCCTAATACAATCATGGAACATACATAAAAATACATAGCAGATATAGCAAACTGTTTATAAAGAAGAGTGCAGAGTGTGTGTGCTGCGGATGTCGGGTTTCCATCTGTATTCCAATCTCGGTTATGAAGAAAACGCTAGAACTCAGTGAGTTGACAGATGAAATAGCGAAATTTACCATACATGGGTTTGTTCAAAACGCTCTGTTTTAGCTATAAAAGATTGAGTAATGCGGAAAAGAGTAGTGTTCTTTTGATTTGATATACCTTTTACCCCATATAAGAAATGATTTGCTTCTAATGATTGAAAGCCATTAATACTTAAATTTCGGTAAAAGTCAATTCTCTGATCTACAAATAAAGGGCAAACATGAAAATAGTGATTGGCGTCTTCAATGTCTAAGTTACAGGGGCATATAGGCGAATCTGATATGTGATTATCAAACATATCCGAACGGAGATCACTACACTGATTCCGAATTTTACAGTGTATTGTATTAATTTTCCTTTTTCCTGTATAAAAATAAGAGGGTGGTTTTATTATTGGATCTATAATCCCTAAATTGGCTTTGAAATCGGAAATAGAGGTTGCATTGATTACATACACAGGTAATTTGTTCCATTCCAGAACAACAGATGGGAGAAATGACTGTTTAAAATGCTCAGTGTTAGCGAAATAGGAATAAAATTTATTTGGAAATCTAAGATTATAATCCGATCGTTCTCTGGAGCGTGCCGGTAGGAGATATGTCAGATACAAAGGGGCGTCTTCATTGATAATTCTGTAAATTGCTTGCAAATGGCGATGTTGCCTACGCCTGTGTAGTGTCCGCCAACCTACCTCAAGCCATAACTTGTTAAGTGATACTGAACGATTTAGGCCGGTTACGATTCTAGCGGCGTCTTTATGTATTCGGTCGAGTTTTTCCAATAAGTAATCGGGTGCTGAATCCCATACGACGTCAGCATAATCCAAAATAGGAAGGATATACGCATTGTAAATTTTTTCGAGTGTCTTTCTATCGAGATCGTTTTTAAATTTCCTCAATTGTGATAGTCTAGAGGCAGCTTTGTTTGCTGTGTATTCTATTTGTTTGTTCCATTTTAAGTTTGATTGAAATTCAAGGCCAAGGTGCTTATGCGATTCGTTAAATGAAATAGTTTCGTCCTGGAATATTAAATCTGGGGAATTATCTTGAGGCACGAATGAGAAGGATATTGCCTTGGTTTTCTTGGGATTGAACGAAACTAACCAGTTGTCTGCCCATAGACTGACCCTTTTGAGGTCCTCGTTTAGTTCTGATTGTAGGATGTTAAGATTGAAGTGAGAAGCTGTGAGACATGTGTCATCAGCATACATTCTAACAGTTGATGTGAGGTTATCTGGTATGTCATTAATGTATATTAAAAATAGGAAAGGCCCAAGGATTGATCCTTGGGGAACACCCGCTGTGATGGTTTCAAAATCAGAATAAGTGTTATTGATTCGGACCCTTTGCTTCCTGTTAGTGAGATAGTCCTCCAGCCATTTAGAAAGCGACCCTGTTATCCCATACGCGGTAGTTTTGGCAATCAACCCTCTGTGCCAGACTCTCTCGAAGGCTTTAGAGATATCACAAAATACTGAACAAGTGTATAAGCCTTTGTCGAGTGTCTGACACAGCTGGTGATAAAGATCAATCATTTGGAATGTAGTGCTGTGTTTCGGAACGAAACCCGACTGATTTTGAAATAGGAGTTTATTCTCATCGAAAAAGGACGAGATTCTCTTTAGAACTAACTTTTCAAGAATTTTACCCAGGCATGGTAGAAGGGAAATTGGCCGGTAATTAGCGCTATCTGCGGAATCTCCATTTTTAAAGATAGGAATCACATTGGCTTTCTTCCACTGTGATGGGAACTTTCCCGTTTGTAGAGATTTTTTAAAAATTAAGAAAAGAGGGTGG
Organism: Siphonodentalium dalli; assembly: GCA_032622095.1. Classification (NCBI taxonomy): domain Eukaryota; kingdom Metazoa; phylum Mollusca; class Scaphopoda; order Gadilida; family Siphonodentaliidae; genus Siphonodentalium; species Siphonodentalium dalli. Next base: position 90,379,415 of record CP136067.1, read on the forward strand.
GCTATAGCGTTAGCCGTGCCGTGGAGCATTTTTGGACTAACTCCGTCATAGCCATAGGCTTTGTTCGTTTTAAGTGATCTGATCGCAGATATGACATCATCGACTGAAAATTTAAGTTCTGATAATTCTTTATTGCATCGTGAACTGAAGTCAGGTAGTTTGTGATCTTTCTGGTCAATCGTGGAATTTGAGAGGAATTTTGTATTCAGGCACTCGGCTTTTCCCAAATCGTTTGAGACAAAAGATACACCATTGACTTTAATATCTCCATCCGTAGAATAAATAGGTGGTATTTTTGTTATCTTCTTTTTGTTCAAAAGAAAGTTGATGAGATGCCAGAATTCACGGGGCGAAGAACTGTCATTTACCCTATCTTCGATATTGTTTTCAAATTTGGCTTTCGCATACTTTTTCATGTTGTTGACTTTGTTCCTCGATTTTTTGTATTTTGTCCAATTATTTTCAGTGCCAGACTTGATGGCGACCGATCGTAATCTATCTCGACGTCGAATCTCACGTCGGATGTCGCTATTGAACCAAATTTTGTCTTTCGATCTTATCGTAACTGTAGTTTGTGGTATAGTGATTCGCATTATTTCAAAGAATTTATCATAGAAAATTTGCACTACCCTATCAATGTCGTTTTCAGGCTGGAGGAGATCGTCCCAATTTATATCATTTATTAAAATTTCCGCCTTTTGGAAGTCGCCGCGATTATAGTTCCATATTTTCCTTTGGAAGGAAGGGGATGACAGTTGATCAAATGAGATGGTCGCATAAACACCTAAGTGGTCCGAAATTTCTAAGTCAAGGATGTCGGCATCCCTCACTTGAATGTCAGGGCTTATAATGATGGGGTCCAGAAGCGTCGCGGATGTAGCAGTGATTCTGGTCGGGGATGTAATCACATTTATGAGTGAAAAATAGTCCGTGATATTTTTAAGTTTGGACGAGGGATCTAGATAATTTGAATTAAAATCCCCAAGTAGTATTACTTTATGGGAAATATCTAACGCTTCAAAAATGGATTCCTCGAAGAGGGTCCAATAGTTTGGGGCACAGAAGTCCTCTGATCGGTATGATAGACATAAGAGAAATTTTGTAAGTTTACTGCGTATTTCAAACCACATTACAGACGTGTCAAATTCGAGACTTTCGATGCGCTTGTATAATAAGTTATCGTCGAAGTATACACAAATACCACCACCATGACAATCCCGATCGGCTCGGACAGGAGGGGTGAATCCTTCAATAAGAATATTTTCAGATGGGTATGAGGGGTCCAGATGAGTTTCGGTAAAGCATAATATATCATAATCAGATATTATGTGATTTATTTTGTGGATTTTATTCCGAATGCTTCTTATATTTTGTTGGAAAATGGTCAAAGTGTCGGGATGGTTTTCAGTTATTAATGTCTGGTCTAGTACAGGGCCCGGATTGACATGGACTGAACCTGAAATTATAAGAAGCGCTGTAATTAAAACCAGGATCAACGGTAGCCTAATACTTGATCCACGGAATGATTTCAATATGAGAAAGCTGCATGTAACATGTTTTATTTTCTGCGACGGGGCTTTCTTCTTTGAATCAAAAATTCCCGTCACTATACGATGCTGCTCGGCAGAGATACCCATTTATGGGATGTTCATGACCGAAAAGCATCGTACCGTGACGGAACTGAAGTTAATTTGGAAGACAGATGAAAAGTAATCCACAGCTCGGTCAGGGTTATTTCTAAAGGTGTGTTGTGTATGATTCAAGAGATATTTCAAAACTAATGAGTGAAACTGATTTAGAAATAAGAGAGAAATATGAGAAAAACATGGAGAAAACATGAGGAAAAGATGATATGAAACTATTGTAGGCTTACATGGTGAATAAGTTGATATTAATAAGAAAGATGAAATGACTAATATATACAAGTAAGCCATATGGTTTTATAATGTTCTGAGTTTTACCGATGCGGTAAAGTTTACACGGGCTCCGGGGGTCAGATATCAATAGTAGGATATCCCAGCGGTATAGTCCGTTAATGGCACATTTAGGTACGGTATCTCGCCCCAGGAGTCCATGTATATATTCTGATATATAAGGTGAGATAAGGGTTGAAATTACTGCATTAAATTCGAAGCGTTCGCTGCCTGTTACTAGTTAATGAATTTTGGTGCGGACGGTCTTCCGTACATTTCGTATGATCAGAAAAGGTCAAAAGGTTAAAGCCTGTCTCGCCCGGGTGGATGTACTACCGTTTCACACGGTTTGAATCAAACTTTGATAATAACATGCATTCCTTTTGTTCTTAGAGTAATATTCGTTTCAAAAGTATCATCATGTCGGATGCAAAATCACTTAGCTACCATTTGTAACGTGAAATGCTTTAACTGTTGATAAATAGGCCAGGAAAGAATGTTTATATTAGAAATGGCAAAAATTGTGGCGCTGTCTAGTCAGGTGTCGACGAAATTGTTGTCAGTACAGCTGCGTTCAGAAGCAATTGGTTTTGCCCAAGGCATTGAACAGTTTGAATCTAGATTGAATTTATGGGTGAGTTAATTACATACCGCTATAGCCAATCTTTAACACATCATTTATATAATACTGAAAAACAGTATTGATCAAGTTAAACTTAAAGATTAAGGACAAGGTACACACTCCTATCAGCCAAAGGAACATTCATATATCATTTTCAGTATATTTTGAGATCATGGCACTACTAGTGGAAGTCTAAGTTTATTATGAGTCCTAATAGGCCTATGTAGCCTAACTTGTACAGTTAGTCAATGCCTTATAATAAGAGGGTGTAACTCAAATGATCATTATCATTTATCATTTAGGGGAATAAGTCACAATGATGAAAAATTCCTTTAGTCGATCAGAAGTGCGTACCTCTAGTCCCCAACCACAAATGGCACCATGTCCCAGACACGACTATGCCGTACAACTAAAAAGGCCATATCAATATGTAAAATGCTTTTACAAGTTTCTTTATATGTCTTCACCTATTCTAAAAATAGTAAAATCTCCTGTCCCAGGTCATAAGACTTTCCAAATTGTATATCTCCCTCATACAGCATATACATGCTGTTCTTAGGTATGTTTTTATTTTCTAAAAACCATATATATCTAAATTTTTTAGATTCAGGGAAGAGATATAATTATCAAACAGTATACTGTAGTCTTTACAGACATACCTGGTCTACAGGCTTGTACTTAGGCAGTTAATATCCTGGCAGTGTGTTTCTGTTTAGAAGAGGAAAGTAGCACCAAATGTTTGTGGGTACTATCAGATGGAAGTAATGAAATAATGAACTATGATGATTTCAACAATGAACAGTATGAACAGGGGTTAACCAGTATGATATTATTATATATCTATTAGAACATAAATTAATAGCATGGGGGTGTGGTGGGGTGGATAATTTATCAATTTCAATTCATCGCGAGACTTGAAGGTCTATAACTGTCATTTACAGATTATGAAGTTAGGCTTTATTCGGCCACATTACATGTATAAATGTGGTCTTAAATTTAATTTATTTATGTTGAATATGAGAAAAAAAAAGATTTTTTTTTTTTTTTTTTTTCTTTCTTGGCCTTATTTAGCTGGCACTTTAATGCCGTATCTGCGCAGTTTCGCCATAAAAGGGCCAATCAAATGGTGTTTATTGTTTATGAACCAAATAAATTAAATGTGATATTCCATGTAAAATTCAGGATGTTCAAAAATTTGAGGATGAAAACCAGGTTCGGGTTTCAGAGGGGAAAAAGAGCATGAGTAAACATATCTTAATGTCATTAACATTTCTCAGTCAAATTAAAGGTACACTGTCCAATTTGATTCTATGGTCCCTGTTTCATCGTAAACCAACAACGGCAGAATTTCTTCAGAATCAAGATACAAAAGATATTATCAGAGTCGATTAATTAATACCAGAAAAAAATAATGTTAACCGATGTCAACTAAAGTATAAAATTTCAGTATATTTGAGAATTTTGTTCAACACAATTTGATGTGAGGAGTACATTGGTCACCCGTCATCTGCAGGCTAGTGGCAAACAAATAGCAGATCACAAAATTTACATCAAATATATTTTACCCCCGAAGCTAAAGAGTGAAAAAAAGGGGCGTTAGTTCAGACTGTGTATCTTTAACTGGAGGATGTAGAAAAAAGGATTATTTATTTATTTATTAAATAATTAATTAATTTTTAAATAAAATAAATAAACCCGCATACATCCTTAGGTGTAAATAATGACCAGAAACTCTCATTGAACACATAGAAGATTATATTTGTTAAGGTTGAATTATTATTAATGAAATGAGTTCATTGTTATTTGTAGAGATACATTAATATTGTAAAACTGTAAGACAGCTAGTACTTGCCTTGAGACAAGCAAGTATCGGTAGATAGTGGGGTTTTGGAAAATATATCCAACAAATGGGGGGAATTTACTTTATAGATACATTAATATTGTAAAACTGTAAGACAGCTAGTACTTGCCTTGAGACAAGCAAGTATCGGTAGATAGTGGGGTTTTGGAAAATATATCCAACAAATGGGGGGAAATTACTTTATAGGGAAGTGTATGGTATAAATACACATATATATATATACATATATAATATGTGTTAGATGTGTCAGATTAACCTGTACTATAGGTTTCTACAAAAAGTGGATAGGGTCTGAAAGGTATATACAAAGTATATGAAATTGTGTTATTATGAATTTTCACAGTTTAAACATTTAAGCGAGAGCTTTCGCTTCTTCGATTGTGTTCAACTTGAGTTTCTTTCCATTTGGTGTCGCCTTGGCAAAAACCCGCCCGTCAAAAGTCCAGTAAGAATCAATCTTTTTGTTCTTTTTTAGAACAGATAGTTCTCGGACTATTGCTTGGCGGGTCTCTGTCAGGGCTTCGGTTATTATGATAATACTGACCCCCTTTAGGGCTTTCTTAGACATATAAACTTCATATTTTGTAACCCAGAGGTTGAACCTCACAATGATTTGCACAGTTTTTATTGTTCTTTTCTTAGGAACTGACTGGTTGTTTTCATCTGTAGCATGTCTTGGGTTCCTATTCTTGATTGGATTAGTTGGTTGCCTATCTGTTGTCTTTATACTGCCTAGGGGGTGTGCTCGACTGATGTCTCTTCGACTGAGTTGAATGTTAAGTTTTTCTTTGCATATTCTCATTATAAGCCCTATCCAATCAAAATGCACAAAGTCACCAATAGTAATGTCATTTGGGATCTCAACATTGTGAAAAATAAGACAATTTCTGCGGCTGTATTGCTCTGCTCCTTCGAATAGATCAAAACTGTATTCTTTAGCTTTGGTGAATTTTGTTTCAATAAGTTCAATAATTTCTTCAGGCACACTTTCACTTTGGTCGTTGATTAATTGTTTATTTTCACTTGTTTTTGTTTTGAGTTGGATATTTTCTAGAGTAGATAGATAGAATCTGATAGAATTCCCACAATCTCTTTAATATTGTCATGCCATGGCCAATTTAACACTAAGTGAACGTTCAGATTACCACGATACAATTGTAAGTAGGTAAAAAATAATATCATGCACTGTTTTATTTAAAAGCGAAATTGTGGCGTATCCTTGGTTATCCCCATTTGCGACGTAATCACTAATCAGTCATGTGTATGTAAAAAGTGTGGCCTGAAGGATCGCATGATAGTCAATCACATGCTTTACAAAAAAACTGTGATTTCATCATGTACGACATCGTAATCGTGTGAACAAACTATCCACGATCTCGTCGATCCCGGTTCCTCCACTTAAGATTATATCTTTCATCTGTACGTTCACTGAGTGAACATTCATGATTCATATGACTACGATTCAATTGTAAGTGGACAGATTCCCATCTTGGGTAATAACCGATAGTTGGACTGCGCATGCTCACGACATGATCACGAGTTATATCAATGCAGATTTGCAAAAATTGTGACGTATCCTTGGTTACCTCCACTTGGTGAAATTTGCGTGTACGTAAAAATCGTACAAAGTAAATAGAAATATCATAGGATAGTTAATCACGTGGTTAACCACCGATATTAAATATTCTCATCTGCGATGACATCGTAACAAACTATCCATGATTTTGTCAGGCCCGATTCCTCCACTTACGATTGAATTATGGTCTTCTGACATCTGAATCGCCGAAAATGCTAATATTGTTGGAAGAATGAACTTTACACTTGGTTTTTGAATATGTTTGCAAATTATGAAAATACATGCATCCATATCACATACATAAATATGCAGCATACATGTACATGTATTTTTTCTTCAATTACAGAAATACCAGATTCATTAGCCATGGTGGATGCGGCATCATGCCCTCTCATCTTCAACATATGAAGATTGATTTCGCCCATGATTAGTCTAAGCGTCGGTCCTGTCTAGCTAGACACGTGGCAATGAACAAATGACAGGTGAAATATTACTGGAAGTCTGTTCGCCAAAATACCAATGGTGAGTTTATAATCTACATGTATAGCTACCATGCAGATGAATATTTGTACATTGTCACCAATACATGTATATACTGCTATCCTCAAAATTATGGACCTTAAAAATGGGGGGGGGGGGGCAGGGGGGGGGGGGGGGGCGGAAAAAAACTGCAGACACAGGGTGGAAAAAACTGTTTTCTTCGGTTTGGGTATCCCCCCCCCCCAAAACAGCAAAAACTGCAGTTTTTTTCCACTGACCATTTGCCCGCCCCCCCCCAAATCAAATCTACCGCAGCCGGACAACAACTCGGTTTGACCGGAAAGCGAAAAAAACACCGGAGCATACAATTCACGAGAAGGTGCTTGTTAATTTAGTTTAGATTATTGTGACTAAAATGGTCATTGTCTACCAGTAGAACGCAGATTTGTACCTCGTGATGTCATGACATGTACAAACATGTATATTGGTGATCGCAACGCTATGTATGCACTTTAAAAAATGACAACTAGTCATTACCTCGACTTTGAAAAAGATGCAAATGAGATGAGTGAGATACCAGCATATAACTGTTTTCTGATACCATTGGAGGAGAAATTGTTTAATACATGGGATAGTTCTGCAGTAAAAATTTGCCAGATAAGCGATCGCAGGGTAGAATTCTGCAATCGACTGGTAGACACTGACATAGTTGGCATTATTAAGAGGGTTAATGGGGTCAATATCACATGTACACCAAGACAGTGGTTATCCAAAATTGTTTTATGTGGATTGTATTACTCATGTATATATGATTTGGATATTAAGGTTAATCCATATTCTATAAAATGAGAGAAAATTGAAGTTGTGAGTCTGAAAATACATATTTGGAAAAATATTACATGCAAATTTTTTCCGACAACCCCCCCCCCCCTAAATGAATAAGGAAAAAATTTACGTGTAAATTTTTTACGCCTAAGTACCACCCCACCCCCCGGTACGTTGTGTCCCGCAGTTGTTTTCCGGGGGGGATACCTGGTAATGATCGCAGTATATACGGGCAGTATATGATATCCACCACGGTATCAAGTCGATTACTGTTGTGGAGCACCATGCAGTTATGATACACCAACAAATATCACACCAAAAGTTGAAAATTAAAACAGCCACATGGATCTTGTTCAATGAACTTATAGTCTAGGCTGTGCTGGGGGGTGATCGTCGCACATCGGGGGAATTTATGCGACCATCATTTTCTTATGGGAAAATTACTCTAGTTTTCGAATTCAGAGGGCGCCGAGCCGAGATAGGTGACAAAATATAACTTCTCACTATGTTTCATAGGGTACCCTACCTAAAAAATGACATATTTTCAAAGGTTAACAGGCATTAGCCAACTGGTTAACAGGGCAGCAACATCGGAAAGATTGTAAACATATATGCAAAATATGGAACGAATATAGACACTTAATCAGATTCAACATCGTTTTTCTGCTTTCGTTCTGATTTCGTGACGTCATGGTAAAATATGTAGCGTGACGCGTCAAACATTCATGGCGATTCAGACAAAGTGTTGTGCGTCAACTCTGTGCAAAGATAGCATATCTGTCGAATTCTTCCAAGTTATATATTTTTGGAAATGGAAGGGTACCCCCTATATAATGATGTTCATACTTACATTATATCTTTCCAAGTATTGACATAATAGACAAAAACTTAACCCTCCCCCCAATTTCACAAATAACCACATATGTGTGTCCATGCAGTTTGTGTCCACCAAATAAATTGACAATGCACAGTTTACCTTTTCATATTGTGTAGAATCGTACGGAGCCACTGATAATGTAAAACATCGTTCAAATCCTAGATTAGGAAGGTAATATAAAATCCAAGATGGCGTCCAAGATGGCCGCCAATTTTTATATTGACACTCTATACACCAGATGTATGGTAACCGGACTAGATCATCAACTCTGTGCAAATATAGCATATCTGTCGAATTCTTCCAAGTTAAATATTTTGGCAAATGGAAGGGTATTGCCTACAAAATGATGTTCCTATCTTTATTATATATCTCCAAATGGTAAACTAACCGAGAAAAGCTTAAACCTCACCCCAATTTCACAAATAGCCAATTAAATGCACCTATGCAGGTTGTTTCCAATAAAACATCGACAATGCACATTTTGTAGTGTCATATAGGGCAGAACCATCCGGGGACATGGAGAATGTAAGATTCCGTTCAAATCCTAGATTATGAAGGTAATAAAATCCAAGATGGCGTCCAAGATGGCTGCCAAGTTTAATATCGGCACTCTGTGCACACTGAGTGTGCACACCGGTTGTAACTGATCTTTATTTCATAGAGGCTGTATTGTAATATGTATAAGTCAACTGGTTACGTATAACCAATGATGGAGACCAAAATGGCCGCCATAAAACAAAAAAATGTTCCGATAAAATTACCTGCTTCCGAGTTGCAATGTTGTGTCATCTGCATGTTATGAGTTTTGTAGCTTATTCGTTCGTGCATATATGTCTCTTGATAATGTGATCAGAATCCAATAAAACTGTTGGCATTGAGAAATTAAATGCTCATTTTATTTCTCAAAATCGACATGCAATGCCAAATTGCCACAATGGGATAGTGTTTCAACCTGACATCCATTTTGTGGTATACAAGTCAACGTTCTCCTTGGTGGTGAAACTGCTGACTTTTATATTAGTACAATAAGAATTGAAGCTACAATGCCGACTAAATATACATATTCAATCATCAATAACCAATGTAGGTGTCCACGGTAGTGACTCATTAGACCCGCTTACACAAACCGTCAAGCAATAACAACCAATTTAGAATCCTGATAAGTGCGGGTATGCAAAGAATGGACAATTTATTTTATATATCTCATCAATGTTGTCAATGCGTACTGGGGTAATTGATTTTCACGTTCATTGGAGTGATGTTCTATTGAAATAACCGAAACAAATCTCAAACAAATCTGACAAAATACGTATCTGTGTCGTTATATTCTCGCTATGGTCCCATCAGACGTGGATTTATGCTTATTTACTTTAGCAGTTCATTTGAGTATTTGCTTATCTGTACTTAATTCTATGCCGCTTGATATGCGTGGTTGCAGGTGTATTAATTATTTTATTGAATACACATTGACGACCAATAGTATAATTGTTGTCCTGCTAATGTACTATAGATCTTGTATGTCTGAGTAGTGGCTGATGCCTTCGGCGAGTTATATAATATTATATGCATTCGCTTCCATATTATTTTATATCTTCCCGGCTGTCCAGAATTCGCGTTGCTATCACAATATATTTAAACACATTATATGCATTCAGTATTTAACTTCATACAAGGCATTGGTCTATCAAGTTACTTGGAGCTTACCCCAAGAATGTTGCACAGAACCAACTTTCAGGTTTGGTTGGAACAGGTATAATATTATCAAAACTGACCCCTCATTTGTAAATACTAATGCTTTAAATGATAACGATAAGTGTGAGGCCGTGGTATTGATTGTGCTAAGTCCCATGAAATTTGGATCCATGGAAGTTGGTCTCACACTGTAAGTATCACACGACTCTCCATCACACGTACCCAACTATGATAATCACGTACAGTACTCGAATGGGATAAAACTATATCATCCAATTTATATATCAGTATGGAGCAATCTCGGCAATTAACCAAAGATGAAAAGTACAAGGATTAGAAAGCCACACAGTTAGAAGACGTGCTCAAAATGTCATATACTCAGTTGCTCGGCATTAGAATGATGCTTGTCATGCTAAATGTGTCCCTTTCACTGATGCTGATCCATTTCAACCAACGGGATGACAACTCGTTGGTCACATAGCCGCGGAATTAGTTTTAAATCAAAATAGAGTATAACCGCTACAGGTAGGACATTCTCAAGAAATATAGTAGCCGTGGAGTACTTTTAACACAAACAATAATTAGCAGCTCCTTTGCACGATCGCCAATTTTCTGCAATGGAACGACCTACGTATCTGATATATGTCAAATATTCATGATTGTGGTAATTGTCCCCAGGATACATTTTACGATATGCGTTATATGTATCTGACCGAAAGCATATATGCAAGCATGCGATTATCACAAATATCAGATAATGTACATAGGTGTGGTAGTTATTGCGTGCATTCATCTAAGTAGACGTCCCAGAAAACAATTGATTTAAATCCTTATTTTAGCTTAATATTGAGGAATTTGAAGCCGTAATGGGTCGGTATATTTTGAGTAAGTTTACCTTGTGAGCACCATACAATCAAACCAGGTTCCATCGTTGCATGTGGCGACGGTCCTATATTCGACAATGACACACGTTCTTGTTTGCATGTTGGATTGAATGTATGACATATATAGACAATCGCAGTCGGACATTTGATGGCTGTTGGACCTATTTGCTCATAATATGGATTCTTCTGCGACATGGGGCAAGGCATATAGTAAACTTACACATAGTATCCCACACATATGAAACTTCGAAAGTAGCAACACCCTTTGCTTCCAGCATATTAAATTAGTAATCTCTCTACTTTCTTATGTGTACACCTGGTAGGAATTTAGATCGAGATACTTCATGCTTTGAGTTATGGTAATGTACGTGTAAAATTGCACACAAATAATGCAAACATAGTTGCCCTTTGAAAACCAGTTAAGTGTTACATTTAATAAATGGATCTAGTCTCGACTAAGGTTGTGCGATTGAAGTTAATTTGTCTTCAAAATTGTCGATTCTAACTCGCCACCTTATTAAATCGAAAAAAGAAATATTTCTTATAATTTGAATTTAGTCCCAATATTAATAAAATTCGTCCATTTTTCTATATATACCCATGCCATTCAGTGCCATTTATGAATTACTTATGATAAACAATTACTTGTTGGGAACAATCACGTATCCAGCTGAAGAGTAATTGGATTGCATCATATGATTGGTCAGGTCAATTTAATCCAACAACACTGTCACAGTGAATTAACTATTGCAACTTCTCGGCTTATCGTACTTGGCAGAAATGCCCGCGCACATGTGCCAACCAACTTTTTTATAGTGTTCCCCGAGTTGACAGCTAATGATTAAATTAGGTTCACATAAGACCAGAACATCAACTTAATCGTGTCACCGGCTGTGTAGATCCGATAGATGTATGTTACTCATTGCTGATAAGTACCAGCATGATGAAGTCATGTTATCGGTGGTTAAATGTCTAACGAAATTGTCTACGAGTGGATAGGCCTTATCCAATATAAAATATGGCAGAAACTTATTATTTCTTCGTCTCTTGACGAAATGGATGATCATCATAACAAAACGCTCAATAGATGTATTAATATATTGCGACAGCGACGTGAAACCTGAACTGCAGGTGTGAAATAAAATGATATGGAAGTGAGGGCATAAACCTGTGAATTAACTCGTCAACCACCCATGACTATAGTACGTTGGTGGGAAATTGATTTAAACTATCGGTTGCAACTGCGAATAGTTCATAAAATGAGTATTCGCAACGAACATGTAACCGTTTATTGTTATCTAAATCTTCAGAGTTGAGAAGTACTAAACAAATACGAATTAGAACTGCTTATGTAAACACCCATTTCCGTGCGGGGTGGCATCCCGAGGAAATGTAGAGAAAACAGTTTTAGTTCGGTCTAAATTGCTGGTGATTATTGTCCGTTATTACATTGGAACATCGCTTCTTTGAACGTAGAAACCAACTACCATGGTAATCAGTTGACGACATTAGCGGGGTAATGTGAACACAGTTGGCCAACATTTTCGTATAAACAAAATATCCGCAATTATTGTAGGTCCGTTATCTCCAGACGGTTTACGATTGCGGGTCTAATGTGCTACTAGCATGGAAAAACTCCTTTATTTATTGATACTTGAATATATAACTATTAGTGCATACACTGCATAGGCATGTTTTAATCGGCATTGTGGCTTCCATTATTGCTATACTAATGTGGATGTTTGCAGTTGTAGCATCGTGTAGCAGAACATTGATATATATACCATCAAATGATTGGATGTCAGTTTGAAATTCGGTCCTAATTAGGCAATTTGACATTATATGATGTCGTTATTTTCGAGAAATTAATGAACAGTTACTATCTTAATGTCCCTAGTTTCTTCAGATACGGATCATGTTGGACACAATGACATATATGTACGAACAAAAAAGCTACAACAGTCATACCATGTGATTTTATTGCAACTCAGAAGTTGGTCGTTTTATCGGAACAGTTCTGTTTATTTTGGCGGCCATTTTGGTCTTCATCATCGGTTTTACGTCGCCAATTGCCTTATACGTATTAAGATACAGACTCCATCCAAGACAAGGCCATATTACATAAAGCACTCGCGATGATCTAGTCCGTTACCATACATCTGGTGTATAGAGTGTCAATATAAAAATTGGCGGCCATCTTGGACGCCATCTTGGATTTTATTACCTTCCTAATCTAGGATTTGAACGATGTTTTTCATTATCAATGTCGCCGTACGATTCTACACAACATGAAAAGGTAAACTGTGCATTGTCAATTTATTTGGTGGACACAAACTGCATGGGCACATATATGTGGTTATTTGTGAAAATTGGGGGGGAGGGTTAAGTTTTTGTCTATTATGTCAATACTTGGAAAGATATAATGTAAGTATGAACATCATTATATAGGGGGTACCCTTTCCATTTCCAAAAATATATAACTTGGAAGAATTCGATAGATATGCTATCTTTGCACAGAGTTGACGCACAACACTTTGTCTGAATCGCCATGAATGTTTGACGCGTCACGCTACATATTTTACCATGACGTCACGAAATCAGAACGAACAGCATGAAAACGATGTTGAATCTGATTAAGTGTCTATATTCATTCCATAATTTGCAAATATGTTTACAATCTTTCCTATGTTGATGCCCTGTTAACCAGTTGGCTAATGCCTGTTAACCTCTGAAAATATGTCATTTTTTAGGTAGGGTACCCTATGAAACATAGTGAAAAGTTATATTTTGTCACCTATCTCGGCTCGGCGCCCTCTGAATTCGAAAACTAGAGTAATTTTCCCATAAGAAAATGATGGTCGCATAAATTCCCCCCGATGTGCGACGATCACCCCCAGCACAGCCTAGACTATTATATATGCATGAATAAGATGAATCACTAAATTATCTTTTCATGCTTGTTTGTGTAATGCCAATCAATGCAGCCTGACAACATGGATGGGGTGGAGTTTATAAATTGACAGCCTAAACAATGTTGGCAACTTAAAAGTTCATTATGTGCTACATTTAACTCCCGTATATACAATACAATTTTTTCTATCAGCGTTCCCATGTCCTATATTTGGAATAATATATACATGTACATGTAACGAAGGCCATCCGTTCCACAGATAGGAGGAAAAACACTGCATTTTATTTTCATGCATGCGAAACATGACAACATGCATATGGGGTGTAGACATGACAACATGCATATGCCATATGGGGTGTAGACATGACAACATGCATATGGGGTGTAACATGACAACATGCATATGGGGTGTAACATGACAACATGCATATGGGGTGGTGACATGACAACATGCATATGGGGTGTAACTGTGGCATATGCAACGTTGAAACTGTACTAGTAACCATAATGAGGTGTTGGAGGTTACTGTGCTTTATATATCTTTAATACTGCAGTATTAACGGGGGGCACTATACTAAGAGGTGGCCAATTACTTTGAGTATACATGTAGCCATACCTCACACATGGAACAGGGCTTGACTTATTTTTAGGTACATGGAAAAATAGGTACGCAGAGCAATACATAACACCTAGTCTGCTTCGTATATTTTACATAAATATCAACCGATTTGGTGCAGTGTTGAAGCGGTAACCTTTCTAGTACTGCTGTGTTAGAAGTTTCTGGTGTGAGACCACACAAGCCATATTTCTGAATAAATCCTGAAAAATTACCCACAATCCTGAGGTTAAGTGGTCACTTACTTTGGGCATTACTGTAATTCCCTGACATTCCCCCAATCTTTGACTAAAAGAAAATTCACCCTTTTGATATCATTTGACCATGAAATGGCCCGAAAAAGATGTTTTATGAGATTTACGTTTGTTTTTTATTTAATTTTGTTTGTTCAAGTAACATATCAAATGAGTGAAATTTTATTTTAGTCATTCATGTGGGTATTGTTAGTGGGGAGATATTTAAGGGGAGGTATCCTGTTACAACGGTATATGCTACTAGTATATGTACATAAGTATTAACTGTCATGTGGACTGTTTTTATGGAGATGTAACCGTGAGGTAAGCAGTGTTCACGCTGTCGGTAGCCAAATTAGCCAATGGCTAATCTTTTTCGAATTTGGCTAATAAAATTTTCATTTGGCTAAACTTTTGGCTAAACTTTTTTTGAACCCAAATGGAGACTGAAAAGCATGGAGCCAGAAAGCTAATTAATAAAAGCGCTCAATAGATCGACATTCAAGACTAAGTTAGGTGACGAAAGTATTTCATTATTTTCGTACTTATGAAATATCGTACAAAGGGAAACCCGATCGACAACTCTATCAACCAAGCGATCACAAAGTGATATGCAATCATCTTTAGTTTTCACAAGACGGACATTCAAAGACGCATGGACATTAAACCGACCGTGGTTCAATTATGACAATGTGAAGAGAGCAATGTTTTGTGCATTGACGCCGGTATATAAGCAATTTGTTCGTAACAGGCTGTTTTAATCTGGAGAAAGATTACGTCACTCTGCACGAAGCAGCAAAAGGTCCTTATTAATTTTTACATTTAATCCCCTAATCCCCCATTCAGCCCATTGTCTGTCTGGTCACTCACGGTACGCCTACACAATGCATGTTTATGATGACATTGTATTTATGATGGTCGAGGTTTATGAGCACCAAGTGTAAGACAATAGCTTAATCAGCCAAATGTGAATCACGACAGATATTTTGTGGCTATTTGTCGTCAATACCGATACAGTCAAAATAATATGCATGCTTTTATGACAGATTGTAATTTGATAATGGCGTAAATAATATAAGTTATTAGTTTCCAGATGTCACTTAGATATTTTCGCAAGGATAAATATTTAATGATTTAAAAAAAGATATTGATATAAATAAAAAAAATAATGACATTAAAATGGACAATCCCGGGTCCCCCCCCCCCAAATCACTCTTTCACATAAAGATTAATAAATTTTTAATTAATAATATATATAAAAATACTTCTAGTTCATCAAAATTATTTAAATTATTGTGTATTTTACCTGTGTCTGTTAGATTTTACGTTTTAGTCATTAATTGTGAACCGACCAGAAAACGATGATTTAATTTGGCCAAAGTGTTTTTTAATTTGGCCAAAAAACATTTGGCTAAAGTTTTTTTTCATTTGGCTAATAAAATTTTCATTTGGCTAAACTTTTGGCTAAAGTTTTTTTCGGTCCAGCGTGAACACTGGAGGTAAGTGGACATAACTTGTGTAAAACCCAAAGGGTTTTACATACAAGTTATGACCACTTTCCTCACGGTTACATCTCCATTAAAATAGTCCACATGACAGTTAATCCTTATATTTATATACATTTAGCGAAAAAGCCACTTTTGTAAATGTATTTAAATTGAATAGTGTATCGTGACAAAAAACAGACCAAAGTACCCAATAGCACCCTTGGCAAAAGTTAATAGGAACAATTTCTCTTCATATTGCAACCAGATGATGTATTAAGTCAATCCTGCGCGAGTCCAAATGCTCCCAAAACATTACGCGTTCGTCTTTCCAAACCCAATGACGTATGTATGGTGTTGTGAGCTTGGTGTTATGAGCCGTTGCGCATTCACCGAGAAATAACAGCAACTAGCCACGTGGGCGCCGACCAATCAGTATGCTGGATTTAGTGATGACAACACTTAGTATGTAAATATATGTATTTGTAGCTGATTCTGACCAACATGCAGCGTTTGAATGGATAACATTACTGTTATAACTGCCCCTCCCCCCCCCCCGGGTGATTAATTTGGACCGTACATCTTAATAATATGTACATGATTAGTCATTCCGCTTTTCTGATGTCATTACAAGCATTCAAATCTTATTTTTCAGACAGGAGGAACTGCCTGACTGGATTGAGACATACACATTTCATTCAAGGCATGATATCTGACAACCAATCATAGAATCATGTTTCCTGAGTGTTTCTTGCAGATAATGATTACCCTTGATACCAATATTATTAATTCTGTCCAGGACTGGATGAGGAAGGATTTCAAATGTTATTCGGTGTACATGTAACGGATACATGTAATCTAGATGTTATCGGTATTCGTCCATGCATGACATAATGTGAGTTGTTGCTTTGTGACAGTCCTGGCTATATACATGTACCATATGTATGCCAATGGACGGTATGCACTGAATCCAGTACTGTGCAGCGAAGGGGAGGCTTTAATATATAACCAAATGATGACCAATGTCTTCATCAAAGGCAAAAATGACACATCAATTCCTTCCTTGATGGAGACCGATCAGTGACGTCTACATTTTATCAGACTTAGTGGTGAAAATCTTGGCAAGTGAAGTTAGTGAATTCAATTCTACAACATACATGTACCTGTATGCTTCTGTATGTACCTGTATGAGTCTCAGAAAATTTGCACTATGGCATCCAGTGTATGCATAACCTTTGTTATACCGTACTTCATACTACATTGACCAGAATTTGGAGGTGTACCAGTTTCATATCTCTACACAAAGCACAACAGTACCCATGGATCAGTCTCAAGCCTTGTTTCTGAGCTTGTCTGAAGGATATGAACTTTTAAAGATATATTATGCACTTGTTCTGGTGCGTGAAACTGATCAGTTAGTACCAAGGCGCTATGCCAACTGGAATAAGGTAGCATTCTACTAACATAGCCGAAAATCGAAAGCAAATCAACCGTAATACTCCATAGAAAACATTGTCTGAACTACGCTCAATTGTGAATATTTACTACTCGATTCGGGGCGCATCTATCGGCGATAATATAATGAAAACGAGTTCGCCTTTGATAGTTACTGCATTTAATTATGTATACGAATGATGGTGTGTGTTGTTAATTTGGATATAATGTTTGTAAAAAGTACTACTTTTAACAAGATTATTCTCCATTTATATTTTATCACCCTATTGGAGTGTTTCACATCACTTCAAGTGACACATTATTGCAGCATGTCAATATAATCAGATTCATGTACATGTACACACATACAGGCCTTAAAATCCATCACAGAATAAAAATATTCTGATGTTCCTTTATCTTTGTCAACCTGCTGTATCACCAAGTAATCTGTACAAGGAGCTTAATGTGGCTTAGACATAGAGCACATTCATTTGTTGCATATATTCTGTTGAGTATACAAGGAGATGGTCTCATAAATGGCCGGATTTAGTGTACCCTTTAATGCTTGTAATACATGCATGTACTAGTACCTGTTTAGACCAAGTTTTCCCTGTCCACAACTTGTGGTATCGGTTGGGTTGATGCTGTTTTGGACCGAGTCCCATCCCGATACTCTTCTATAATGGACTTTACGCCCAGAATTGTGGGTTGAAGTTATCTTGATTGTAGCACTACCAGTATTTCGTCAGATTAGGTCAAAGTGACGCTTTTTTATAAGAACATAGAGGGCAGCCTTTCCCAAGCGTGATGATTTCAAACCTGCATATACTTAAAGTAATTGACCATCTCTAACGTGGTGTTACCCAGGTAATGCTGTGGTATTACACTGCAGTAATTTCCAACACCATGGTAAGGTTGTCACTTGAACACAAAACAGCACCACGATGGATGCGGTATGCAATTAAAATGCAGTGATTCTCCTTATATCTTTGGAACTTAAAGGAATGGATGGCCTTCGTTATAGGTTATAATTTATAAATAACATTTACAAAAAGTTTCCCAAGAATATACTAATAGTATAGGATAATGTTCATATGAATGCGTTATTATCCACAAAACACACTTTGTGTGAGTCAATCGTTTGTTTATATACAGCAGTAAATAGTGAGCGATAAGCAAAACACTCAACACCGTTGCGATTGTTTAATTGAGCGATTCATGGTGACCCATTCAACACTTCAAAATCTTGAGAGGTTATAGAAGAGTAGCCGGACAGGACTCGATCCAAAACAGTTTCAACTGCAGTAATGCTCTAAGTAATCAACTCCTTAACCACAGCAGAATTATGGGTAACTTTTCAGGATTTAGTTGGAAATATGGCTTGTTGCCATTCATCGGAAAGCTCTCAGAGAGCTTTCTGATGAATGGCAACAAGCCATATTTCCGACTAAATCCTGAAAAGTTACCCATAATTCTACTGTGTTTAAGGAGTCGATTATACTCTGGGCATTACTGTATTCGATATCTCAAGCTGTTGCATACCGAAAAGACTTGGGCTAGTACCTGAACAGTAAACCTGCAATCTGCATGATTCATGAAACAGCTATTGAAACCATGCTGTATATACTTAGAATTACACAATTTTGTTTATGGGTTTGTTGATATGACACGAGTGCTAGCGCACAATGACGGAATGAACAGCACACCCTAGAGTTCTATCTTTCCTCAATGGCACAAGTGCTGTATCAACAAATCCATTAATACAAGTGTCTTTCTGTGTTTATTACACATCACCCGTCCTAGAATATGTGCATTTAAAAATACAGGGTTACGATGTTTATTAAGGCACATACAGTGCTTGTTTTGTCATGTGTGATGATTTTTTATCCTATCGTTTGAACTGGATACTCAAATAACAGAAATTGTTATATATTATTTTTGCAACCGACAGATTTGAGGTAACTCTTTCTATAAATATATTGAAAATCATGTGTCGGGATGTAATATTAGCAATCAATATATTTTTTGTTGCGTATATAGGTTTATACAATTTTAAGAGGCAGAACAAGATACAGGTACTTTGTATAGTTTCATTTCGCGAATGTACACAGTATCTTGTTTGGCCACTTGCAATTTTAGAAACCCATAACTGTAACGAGAAATTGTTGACTGTATATTTAAAGTTTAAAGGTACGGGAGGCCTTGGCGGTGGGTATGCTGTGAAAATATTTCCACCGGTCAAAAACCGCCACAAACAGAAAGAATATTAAAATGCAGACAGACTTTGTCCGTATACAAATAAGAAATATCGCATAAACAGTATGTTATTGTCATATGTTTGACCATTCTTATGTAAACAAAAGCATAAAAAGGTACTTTCCTGGTGTTTGTTTATATTATGATGGTAAACATAAAGAGCATTCATTGTTGCTGAATTTTGATATGGAACGAATAAAGAGCATTTATATCATTTGTGTGTGATTAGCCAGTAACACTGTGCTGCCTTCTGTAACACAATCAGGCTCCTGCTTAGGTAAAATATAGTAGGTCTTTATGATAGCATGCTGTTTACGCGATGGTCATGTTTATATGAACAAAACTGTATGCGTTTTAATGTTTTTCTGTTTACGGTGATTGAAACAAATATGAATATTTTCGACAACTAAGGCCTCCCGTGCCTTTAAGCCCCCTTATTGTCTCTATTATACATTTAACAATGATATTTACAAGTTTTTATATTCAGAATAAATGTCAATTGTATATTTTAAAACACAATTATATATTAATTTAAAATTAAATGTTTTTCTTAATTAAGAATTGTTTTCTAATATATCTTTCCTAATTGGGGAAAATATTCCTAGTTAAGAAAACTTGTTTTCCTCACTTAGATTTATTTTCCTGCTTGAGAAAATCTCATTCTAGAAAAAATTGGCATCACTTAAGAAAAAATATCTTGACGATATTTCTTACTATAGAAAATATAATTTCTTGTTCTAGATTAATTGTATAGCTTTCTTAAATTTCTAGCTATTCTCCCAAGATAATCGCAGTATCTTAAACTTATCTTATTTCAAGAAAAATAAACTTATGTGAGAAAAACAATCTTTCCTACATTAAGAAAAAAAATCTATACTAAGATTTTTTTACTAGGATTTTCTTACTAAGATTACTGTGTTTTCTTAAAGAAATTTTCTCAGACAAGAAATTATCCCACCCTTTCATTTCTTGACCTAGAAAATATGTTTTTCTTATTTTTCTAGCTATTCTCCCAAGATAATATCTCATTTCAAGATTTTTTTTTTCCTGAATTGAGAAAATATTTTTGGCAGTGTGGTATAGTGCAATTTGGCTTTGTCGATAAAATGAACATCAATATACACATAATGGAGACAATTATACTGACATTTGAAGCACAAATCAATAGTTTTGCCCAATCCATCGGGTCATAGAACCATTATCTTAGCCAGATGGATCGATAATACCAAGGATTAGTTGGATGGTTCAATAGTTGGACAGTCCGGTCTTTCAATTGTCCAACGAATCGATGGTCCCCGGGTTTGAAAATATCAATTGTGTTGACAATGAAATGTAATTAATCAGTTATATATACTACTAGTGGTACTCTCGTACCAAAGAACTTAGCCAAGATTATTCCATAGTCCGATGGTCCGATAGTCTAAAAGTTCGATAATCCCACAGTCATTAAACGGTCTATTAGTCGGTAGTCCTCAAAACATAACGTGTACTGTAATACTCTCTAAATCGCGTTGGGTAAAATTTTACCCATCAAAATTGTGCATAGAGCACCACGCGAAAGTTGGATAAATTTTACCCAATGTTTTACTCAACGCATGATCTCCAACTAGTTAAGTTGGGATTTGATAAAATTCGTTTGATAAACTCGTCTACAACTCGTGTATCAAATTTATCAAACTCATTTCATAAAATCTTATGTCCCAACATATCTTGAATATCACATGAAAAAAACTAGATCTTTATGCCCTTATAATAACTCAAAATACTCAACAGAAGCTTTAAAATGCACACATTTACATTGTTGGCTGAGACGCTTCACAGCCGTCTACGACAGTATCGCGCGATCGAGCTGCCGACGGAAAATAGAGTCCCCCAAGTTGCATTATTGCTTTTGTGTCTATTTTCGTTATTTAAATTTTTTTTTACTTTAATCAACAAAGCAATCATTGTGCGCTGTCTGGTGTTGTTGTCATGTGGGGCTTTACGAAATAGTATTAATATTCGCCCGATTCAATACAAAGTTATTTTGTTGCCGCGATGCCAAGTTGGCGGGAAGCACGCGTCTATTCGTCACTAGTAGGATATAAGGAATATGTAATGACTTGTTTAAAGTGATGTGAAACACTCCGGTACGGTGATCAGATATAAATGGAGAATAATCATGTTCAAAGTAGTAATTTTTACAAATATTATATCCATATTGACAACACACACCGTCATTCTTATTTATTATATGATCATAAGTTTCTTTCCCCAATTCCTATGTTAAAACGTAAAGAAAAAAATTAAATATCTAACGATGTTCACCTCATTAATGAAACAACAGGTTAATAACAGGTCTGAGTGATGTCAGATACTTCAGAGGTTAACATAACTTATTATCAGACCTGGGAATAGATCAAGATTTCACAGCGACGTTCAACGTCACAACGTCTTGTCCAATCAAAGTGTGTTTCATTTAACACAACAGTTATCGCATTGTTTCTTGGTTGACATCAGGAATTGTCAGCCCTTGGAAGACATATTCACCTCGGCATTCGGCCTTGGTGAATATTGACTTCCTCGGGTTGACAATTCCTCATGTCAACATCGAAACAATGCGATAATTGTATAATATTAATTAAATGCAATCACTCTCGATGGCGAAATCGTTTTCGTTAGTTTATCGCCGATAGATGCGTCCCGAATAGAGTAGTAAATATTTACAATTCATCGTAGTTCTGACAATGTTTTCTATGTAGTGGTATGGTCGATTTGCTTCAGAATTTCGGCGATAATAGTAGAATGCTACATTCCTCCAGTTTACATAGCGCCTGATTACTAACTGATCAGTTTCACGCACCCGAACAAGTACATAATATGCATTTAAAGATATAATAGGGGTTTCGTGTGATACATAATCTCATTGAAGCGACTCATACACTTGGATCTTCAAACTAACCAATAATTGCGCACTTTTGTCACGTTCTGATGACTAAAATAGGTCGATGTATGCAGGAAATACCACGTATATACTTTATATTCTCTGATAAGACTTGTCAGAGTTGTACACCGTACATTTACATTAAATAAGCTGTTTCTATATTCCTAGTAGAAGTACGAGGTACGGCAGACCCTCTATGAATGTCCCTTGAGAAGAAACAGGGTCTCTTTGTGCGCAACCGTACAATTGGGCGTAAGTATTTTTGAGCGGCATGTACTAGGACACTATATTTGAGGGTCAATCGTTAAATTGGGTGTAAGCGTTATTTTAGCGGCAATTAGTTTCTGTTCAATTATTTGTGATCACCCCAGGGGCCTATACTATAGAATACAATTTTTGTAATATCAGCGTTAATTTGTGATTTACTAATTTTGTAATACATATTTTGTGATATATAGTATTCGACTATATTTCTACCAGTGTATGTTTTTCATTGTAGATTGAAACTCAACATATGCCCAAAACTCTTAATATGCAAAATACATTGACATGTAATGACTTTTATGATCTTTTTGGCGAACCATCTATATACCGGGATTCACTTGACCGGAAAATCTTTGCATTTGGTGGAGAAAAAGGGGGCCTGAAAGTTTCATCTGTTCATGTTTTCATAGTACTCGAACGCTACAGCTTTGTAATATGTTAAAATTCGCAATACGGAATGATAAAGTACTGGCTAAGCGGGTTCCATAGTACAGCAATAATACCATTTTTGTGAAAATTCATTATTAGATTACAAATACACAGGCTACATTATTGATTTTTCACGACGATTATCCGTGCGGAAAATGGTGAGTGCGATTAGCTGGGTACATGTTCTTTGTAATGCTGTCACGGAATCTCAATTGTTGACCCATTGAGATGGTTTACGCTCAATGGATTTGAAAGGAGATAGCCATGTCAGCGGCCTAGATTTTAATTATGAATGGAATTAAAGAGTTACAGTTGTCGGGCTTGGGCTCAAAACGTATATATATAAACGATCTTTGTGCGAATGTACACGGATATGCGGTGAATCGGGGTGGTGGCATTTCGTGTTGAAACAGTTACTGATAATTTCAGGCTAAGTTGCGTTAAGAATCAGAGGACCCCAAATATTTACCATGACATTATGTAACATATTTGAACCGCATGGCATTTGTGTGCTCAAGAAGTTTGCGTTCACCTTGTGGTCTAAACAATTTAATTTGGCCAATAGTGCCGCACAGAATGTTCCATGAGTGAATGTTTTGAAAAAAATCGGGGTCCCCGATCCTTAACTTACCAATGTAGTAGTGCATGTTGGTTATAACCAAATGTCATATGTTTACCTAAATTCAGCCGCTTAGTTGGGTATAAATGGAAGGTAATGAGAATTATGTATAGTTTAAGTAGATGGTGCTATATATATGTTTTAAAATCGAGGTTGGGTGTCCCCGGAGACCCCGGACGAGGGAGTGTTGGTCCACATTGGAATTTCCAAATGAACACCAATCCTTTACACAGGTCGAAAATACCAAGTCCGAGAACAGCCATCGCACACCATCATGGGTTGAATTTTTCCAGCTGCATGTTACCTCAAACTTTTCAACTATTAAGGTCTAGATGTTCCCACTAATATTTCAGCCAGACAAAGCTAGCTAGGCAAATTAGGTTCCATCCTTGGTAATATTGCTATATAAAGTTGATGTGGCCATTTGAACGGCAACCGATGTGTGTGTTTGCCGACCTTTTTCGACAAACCGTTAATAAACATATAACATAAAACATCTGAAAATGGTAAGTATTCCACACGATACTGAAAAAATTACTTGCCCAATTGTGGTCAAAATAAACCAAGTATCGGAAACTAGTCACACATAATGCACCTTTATTCATCAACTAAATCACTCACCAACTGACACAAATAGGCATTGCCATATCATTCGCATATATCATTAGAGTAATTTCCCTTGACAAAATCACAAATGTTTAGATGTGCGTTCAACGAACGGTGGTCGATAGTACTCGATTTGCCGTCTTTTTGTGATTTACAAGAAATCGCGTTCGCTGTTAGATTACAATGGTCCATAGTACATTAGTACTCGACACCTTCTGTACGGCTCAAATAAGCCTGCTATTACACACATTGTATTCTATAGTATAGGCCCCAGGTGGTCAAACGACTGGTCTCACATAATGGAGGCTCAAATTATTGTTCGGGTCAACAGTCACAATATGCGGTAAAATTAATTCGATTATGTCAGTGTATCAGTGGATCAACGGGTACATGTAAAACTAGATGGGTGTACAAATTCCTGCACAATCTTAGTGGAATGTATTCTAGAGATACACATTGAATCATCAATCGAAAGTTGGCTATGCTCCCTGGGTTACCTACACAATCAGAAATCGAAGAAATCAGCAGATTGTGTTGACCATCAGCAAATTTGCTTTTAAAAAGTGTGTAACTTCCCATTGGTAATTTATCATAAAAATAAAGAGCGTTTAACTTATAACGAAATTACTGATTAATACACAAATTAACTGATCGAGTGTTGGTGCAAACAAAGCTGCTAAAATACATGGTTCAATCCTATGATATCCCTTTTGTATCTAAATTTAAAAAGTGCTTTCGAAATTTAAAGCCACTTTTGCGATTTATTCGAATTTATTAATAATTTAATAACATAATGAACTCATAAAATGACTATTCTCAGATCGTTAAGGCGATTCTAAGCCAAGAATGAACATAAAACAGATCACATTATACGTCCATATCGTGATCATTGTCACGAGAACATGCTGAAAATGTATAGCAAACATTGTAATTTACAACAAGCGCCAAATTATCAAATATTACTCCGAAAATCTTATGAAGTGCACATTCAATTAAATGTAGAACCCTCGAATAGCGCACCTATAGATGCCGGGGTCGATTAGTGGTGTCAGTGCGGCATCTGACTGGTATTGGTATATTGATATTCATGTCGGTACAAATTGGTCCTCTTCACTGCAAGAACTATACTTTCATTCGCCGTACGTGTGTTACTAGTGTATTCTGAATATTGGTCAGTGTATTTGTAGAATAATTAACAGTCTGATATATTTGAATGTACAAACTAGGCGAGACTAAACTAGTGTTATTCTGTCGCCCGGGATACTCTTACCATTTTAGACTGCACAATTTGGAAAAGCTCGAACTGATTTAAATGTCACTTCCTATGCTTATACGATTTTCGGCGTTTTTACTGTCACTGAGCTCAGTATTCGCGGACGATAAACGTGTCTCGGAAACGAAATTTCATAAATCATCAACTACATTGGAACCAACGACAAACCCTGTTCATTTATCTGCGACATCGAGGATTCATTGCGCGGTACACAGTAAAACAAATGGCTATATTTCGTTTATTTTCAATCAATCCACTGGAATATGTACCCTCGGTGGGTCATCGACAGGGCAGGATGAGGTGTGGATGTCGGGAACAACAACACCAAGTGAGTGATTCATAATTTGTGTGACTTAATTATGCGTAAAGAACATACATGTAGTACATGCATGGCTATTTATGCTGTCTGTCAACAACCCCATTCATACGGATACAATCCGTTTATTCGCACCAACATAACATATCTCCTCTCAATGTTGTCTAACTCTCTCACATGTCCCACCTTTATTACACTTTTCAATCCTGCCGACATCCTTCCACATGCTGGTGGACTGACATAAGAAAGGTACATGGGAGGAGAAAGGGAACAATTTGTTGTCACTGGGAACTATTCACTGAAGTGGTGTAGCTTTTCATTTTATCCCGTTATATATGTCCATATATAATATGAGCTTAATATGTTGCCAATGGTATCTTATAGTGCTTATCGTAGAACACAACGCGTGCCGTTTCTCGCAATACGAAAAGAAACAGAACATCACGAGCGAGATGCCGGTAGCATGTGTATTTCACTCAATCTTAATATTCTAGATTCACTCTTGAATCTCTTAAATAGGGCTATTCATATGCATGTAGGCATCATCGGCCGCATGTAAGCCATGTAGTGCCTAATGTGGTAACTTCCGATGGTACGTATCAATGATATTGTATGGTATGGGAATCTAGATTGGATGGTACATTATCATATTGATAAAAAATCGTATTCAGTTCAGTCTTACAGCGAACATATACCGTACAATAAAATCATAGTCAGAAATGGTACGGCCCTCAAGATCATATTATTAGGCATATATGCAATATGTTGGAGCTTTAATGTAGTGATTGTGAAAAATGTGTATATATGTCACGGCTATGTAGATGATTATAATGATGTAATTATTGTGTATGTGTGTATAGTGTGCGACTGGTTAAAAAGCATGTGAAAACATTTTTTAAATCGTACCATACTAAAGTTATGATAATTATGAGATATTTACACACCATACATGAATGGGCACACGTTCCATTTGGTTGAAATGTTCATCGCCAAACATGCAACGGCCATTGCACTGATTCACCAATAACCACACACCGTTGGCAAAAAATGACGAACGCATTGACGAGAGTCAGAACTAAAGTGTTATATCTCCATATTTTCATTTTTGTGGGAAATCGAGTTTAATGATTTAACCCCCCCAGTTCACATGTTCTTATTATGTTTTGGAAGATAGTACACAGCGGGTATGATACCTGGTGCAAAAATACTATTATATGACGAGTTACAAGACAAAACATATGATATCTTGGGTGTAGTCACAAAAAAAAAACAGGTGTAAAATTTTCTGTTTTTATTCCGTGCTAGAGTGGTTTTCGTGTTTTTAAATCATATAACGAGCACAAATCCCAAATCACTCCATTTCCTTTGTTACTTTAACCAAATAATTATTCGAGAAATAAGATGTCCACACCTAGAAGTGAGAAAGCAGTATTTCCAACCAGTCACTTCACTGGCAGTCTGCCAAGTTAGGGTTCCATTGCTTTCAATTTAAAGTCAGAGATACATAATTTTATCACTGAAATTTATTTAATCACGTGGTACAAAATACAAAGATTAATTGGTCATCAGTGGAGTGAGAACAATATAGCACTGTCAAAAAAGTGAGTTTTTGAGATGGAACATATTTACACAGCCTCTCATTCAAATATGGTACACGTTAGACACGATGTCTGGTGATTTTCGGACAGGAAATCCCGCACCGAATCGAAATATACCAATAACTAATTTTCCCGCCAAAATGGAGATAGAAGAGTTTGACGCGACGAAAATCATTCACACGCTATTATGTTGACGCGCTTTCAGCTCGCGGCAAATACACAACACTGCTAGTTTCTCGGTTGAAAATCATTCATACGTTATAATGTTGACGCGCTGCCAGCTCGCGGCAAATATACAACACTGTTTAATTCTCGGTTCTCTTATACGACATTTGAATTGTTTTCGGCTGGCATGTATCTTTTCTTTGTTATTTATTCTAATTTCTCTTGAAATAGAAGAGTTAATAGTGCATGTAATAGCATGAAGAATAGTAGTCAGGCCAAAATTCTCGATCTTCCGTTGCATGGTTCATGTACGCACATAGAGAGTACGTTTCTAATCACATTTAGTCCATTCAAGTACGCAAAACAAATGACTGTTCCCGATGAACATAGTATTACACAAAACACCAATTTACTGACAGAAGCCAATCTACGGCGGCTCAAAAATGAATGGTTTACAAACTATCTCGAGACCCGTTATCAATAATTTCCGACAAGGTTTCATTTACCACCTATTATTAAAAGTACTAAGTGGTTGAGCGAATAAGTGAGATCACGTTGTCGCTACCATATTGGATCCATCCAGCCCCCATTCCGCGGATTAATTGCCATGCACAGGTCAATGTTCTGGAGTAGCATTCCATATATGGAGTTATGAATATTCAAAAGCTCCATATATGGAATGCTATACTCCAGAACTGTGACGTGTAGCACTGAATGCGCGGGTGGGTGGATCCAATATAGTAGCGACCCAGTGATCCCGCTAATCTTTGGCTTACGATTATTGGAGACCAGTTATTCATAATTCCTTCAAGATTCATAATTCCATTAAAACAACTTTATTACACTCATATTCGAGATTTCCATTCAAAACGCCGTTAATTAAAAATGGTACTGTCACTAGTGAATTATGTCATTTCTCGTTCCGTCATTGATGTTACGTCGCTTACTGATCTCGACTGAATTTTCTATGATTGATCATTCTCCGCATCGGGACTTTCATGCATTTTAATAAGACACCCAGAATTAATACATTAAAGTCCCGATGCCCTGGCAAATTGATGCAGAAGTGTAATAAATAGAGTAATCAATTAGTTCCGAGAATTATATTATATTTCACTAACGTACACTCGTTTCTTATCGACATATCTCGCCTATCTAGAATTATTTAGCGTAATTCTCAAAACAAATTTATTACTCTCTATATAATCCTTCATATTATTACAACAATGACGGCTTATCACTGAAGATTTCTCATTCACCACACCAGAAAGACCTCTAAATGCGGACCAAAATATACAAATCAAATTAAATAGACCCCGATACTTCGCTGTACAACCTTTATTCTACATTCCAACCGAGACACAATTCAGCAATGTCATCTGTTATATTATGAATGTTATCCATGAGTGGCCCAGCAATTATTCACACCTAAATATCGACAGCAATTAACGCGGTCATAAAAGTTTACATACTGCATCAATGGGGCTGAAGAGGTCACTCTCACTCTAAGTTTATAAGTTTGTTATGCTATTTGAGTAATAAATCATCTAGCATCTCGGGTACAAAAAAAAACGCCCAACGCAGAAGGGAAATTAATATTGGGTAAATTGTTACCCTGTGTTGAGTTAAAACATTGCCCAACATTGGGTAAAATAATATATCGTTTGTCGTTTGTTGATCTTAATAGCCAGGTTCAGCCACACATATAACTTATAACGTGTGAGATCATTGCACACGACATTCACCTGACTCTCACGTGGTCATCCCGCTTACACGTATACGGTTGTACCGTTCAGCAGTTTTATGTCAAACGTGCAGCATTACGAAACATGTCGCAAAGAGGAAACATTCAATTTTATAACTACAGAATGAGCTATGCAGTCAATGTGTTGTAGATATAGAGATCCAGGGGCTAGGAACACCACACAATACAGGGGTAAACCTGTCTTCGGTGACATGGATGCCGGTCGCACTCTGGACAACTTGTATCTACGCCCGGGCGATTGTGTACCCGTTCTGCTACAAGTTGGGCCGATATCTCATAACATGTTGCCACCGTCAAACCACACAACGTCTCCCACCAAGCGCATATACATGGCAATACAATAGTCAGACACATTGGCTGCGGACACACGTATCACAGTAGCGATGGCATAGTAGGTGTGACAATTAATTATGGTGCAATTTTGGTGACAATTGGTCGTCATATTTCTGTGCCATAGCGAGTAATGTCGCCCGCCGCACATTCACACAATGAGTCTCTTCCAAGCTCTATCAGCGTCGAGATCGACATCTCAATGATTTATCTAACCGAAATTACCGAATGTCTTGTCGCTGTTGATCTTTACTCAAAACGCAATGTTATATTTTAATGCTAACACACAAGTCCACTTGATAACTTAATAAATACCTCGTTTCTGTCAACAGTCATGATTGTTCTTACTAAGAACAAATCACCGGTGTAATTTCTCAGCATATATAAAAGTGGGTCAAACATTACGATCAGTTATAAGTGTTATGTCACTTTGTTTATTCCATATACTTTCTCTTATCTGCATCTCTTCCAACAATCACGATACAGCTTCATCTGTCCACATGATGTTAGCCTAATTATGCGTAGAATTTAACGTCGCAAAATAAAACACGCACCTGGGGAACTGATTTAATACGCGTGAAAATAATATATGTAGATAAACATGTATTCAGATCATATCAATAAAACATGCCACTTGCATGATATGTGAGTGAATGGGTTCAAACACAATTCTGGACGATCGATCGTGCAATTTTATGTATGGTAGAGAATACAATGTGGCTAAACATAATGAGTAGAGATCAGCCTTGGTGAAACACAATGGGTTAATTGGTCAGTCGACTCACTGTGTGAATATGCGGCGGGCGACATGACTTCCTATGGCATATAAATTATGTTGGCCAATTGTCACCAAACTCCACTATAATTAATTGTCACACCTACTATGCCATCGCTACTGTGGTGCGTCTGTCCGCAGCCATTACATCCTATAAGTATGATGCCTGAACACAATTTGTGACGTTTTCCTCCGATTTACACTTTGACGTTAGCTGTGTGAACGGGGACATGTAATTCACATGTAATTATCTCAACAATTGCCTCCATTGTCGGTTTATTTGTCGTCATCTGATATGTCCCGATCATTCCTCCATGTCAATACAAGTCCACTGTATTGTTTCAGTAAAGAAAATGTCAAACTTGCTTAAAGGGACGTGAAACACTCCGACAGTGTGATCAAATGAAAATGGAGAATAATCTAGTAGTTATGTTTACGAATATTAATTCAAATTGACCACACACAGAGTCATTCGGATATATTAATTATATACAATGACTCTCGGTGGCTAAATCATGTCTGTTTGTTTATCGCCGATAGTTGCGTCCCGAATCCAGATGTAACTATTTACAATTGAGCGTAGTTCAGACGATGATTTCTATATGGAGTGGTATGGTCGATTTCTTTGAAATTTTCGGCGATGTTAGTAGAAAACTACATTCCCCAGGTTGGCATAACCCATGAGTACTAATGTAACATCAATTTCAAGCATCCGAACAAGTCCATAATATGTCTTTAAGAGCCAGACATGCGTTTTGCTTAAATCCAGGCAAAAAATGCAAGAAATGTTCAACAAAGAACTTTTCTGGATCTATCCAGCTAAAAATCTTAACTTTCACATATCATCGTCTTTATTGTATATACAATCGAATCAATTAGAAGATAAAAAAAATGAATTTGAGTACATTTGAGAGGCTACAAATATTATTTTCTTTTTTGTCCCTTTAGTTACAAAGAACTGCTCAAATAATTTATACTTTCATTCAATAATCCGATCACCAGCTTGCTTATTGTCTTAGGTCTATGATAGGAAGCTTCATTTGTATCATAGTGTTCAGTTAACCCTTTACCCAACAGAACGGCCCTGTGCCAATGCATTCTCTTATATATGCGAGTCGACCATAGGTCGCCTCGCATATATAAGAGAATGCATTGGCTTAACACATTCAAAATTATAAAATTGTTAAAGAATGTAAGAAAAAATGGTAAAAAGTGTTAAAAAAAGATTTTTTTTAGGCCAATGCATTCTCTTATATATGCGAGGCGACCTATGGTCGACTCGCATATATAAGAGAATGCATTGGCACAGGGCATAACTGTAACTATCACAATGTGGTCAAGGAGCCGGTTCCAATGATATCCATATTTGTATGGTTCTATTGAGACAGACCGAAGATATTTTAGGCTGTTGAAGCTTTATTTGGCCGGTTTTGGCCGGTTTGTTGGGTAAAGGGTTAACATGCTATATGCATTATATAACATCATATCCCCATCTATTACAGCATGCAGGCACAAATATTTCAGCCCAATGAAAATACATGTTGTATGCAGGCTAACCCACTTGCACAGGGATCAATCAACTGGAAATATGCCAAAATATAGATACATATTCAGTTTTGTATTTGGTTTTAGGCATATGACATGAAACTGATCCCAGTCCAACGTGTTGTAGATCAGCAGGTATGACATGCACATCCTCAAATATTGAAAATGATTTATCGGTTGTCGTATTTATAAATGAAAATATTTATGCAATTTCTTGAATAACAAAATCCGTCTCCTCTCACGATCATCTTTAACATGCTTACCATCCATACATGTATGTACCACCTTCACGATATGGGGAAATTATATGGCGGATAGGTTGTAAGCCATTATTTATGTCACTATACCTAAGTTGACAAACAGTAAGGATATATAGTCCATCAGCCATTCCTCCATTATTGTCATTCTTGGGGGCTAGGGTGATTTTCGCGGTCCCTGGCCAGACACCCACTTACTTATACTGGTTCATGTAAAACATATTCTACTCGTATTTTGTGCCACATGTACCACATGTGTATGCTATGTCGTGCTGAATTGTATTGAGCATGTTACAGATGGAAATTATTATTTTTGTTATATTCCAACAATTTTTCTTGCAAAAGGTAACTGGAATGTGAAATACACATACTGCTCTCTCAAAAACCAGCACATCTGCTTATAATATAACATGATTTTGGTAGATAAACAAAAGCATGTTTGCACAACTTCCCCCGAAGCACCAGGCGATTTGCCCGAAAGTTCCCCCAATTCGCACAAAAAAATGCCCAAATGTTATGCTTGCAAATCAATCGGGGGAGGGGGCGAATCCATCACAGCGCCCATACGGCTATGTAAACGCGGCCGTAGAACTTACACCACAGAGTAAAGACGTAAATAGCAAATTTAAACGAACGACATCCCATACTGCAAGGTGTCCGGAATTATTCCAAACTGATTTGTGTCATTTTAGTCACGAAAACGCTGTCTGAATTATCGATAATTGACTCGCAAGTCAGAAGAATCACTTCACTAAATATAATGTGGTACTATTTGTCTGACGTTATTTCACGGTACGATAGCGAACTGAGTATATGCCATCGGTATTCAATTCGAACTAACAGTAATTCATATATTAATATTAATAACACTCGATATTAAACATTTTCTACAATTTTATCATATTAGGCAGTAGTCTGTAAACCTGACTTATAAATACTCAGATTGCTCTGTTTTAGAATGGCCGGGTTCACAGACTAATTGCGCTCATGTCAAAATTTGTATCGCAATTGTTGCCGGACATGAGTCGTATTGACAAAAAGAGAGCGCCACTGTGCGGTGTGATTTACATGTAATCATGACAGAACAAAATTCAGCATCCATCTTATTTTCTTCTTACATGTACTTCTGTGTGTAGATCCGTCCTTCAGGACAACCACGTCTCCACGTATGTATGTATCCACATCCACACCTGAAATGCCATTTTCAACATCACCACCGCTTATAAACAATATATATACATACCACACCTGTGTGTTCCACCGTAATCACTGAAGAGCAATAATTATATTACATCATCACCTGAAATGTCTATCAACGGACGCCCCGAAGCTGAGGAATTGACAGGAAAGATTACCATCAACCCGTGGATCATTGCCCACGGTATGGTTAAATTGAATAATTTCACATTATAATTACTAGTACATGTATATCTTTGGTCAAATCAAGAGTCATGTTACTTGTACACCACTAGCAGTATTTAAAAATAAAAAAGTGATACCCTATATACATATATGAAATCCTATGTGGGCTGCACACATATATATGCCGTCTCATGAAGAAAATTTCACTATCTGAAATCATTCAGAATGTTGAAACTCGAATATCCAAGCATGTTAAAGGTACGGTTGGCCTTGGCGGTGGATATCCTGTGAAAATATTTCCACCCGTCAAAAACCGCCACAAACAGAAAGAACAACAAAATGTAGACAGACTTTGTCCGTATACAAATAAGAAATATCGCATAAACAGTATGTTATTGTCATATATTTGACCATTGTTATGTAAACAAAAGCATAAAAAGTTACTTTTCTGGTGTTTGTTTATATTATGATGGTAAACATAAAGAGCGTTCTTTGTTGGTGAATTCCTGATATGGAACGAATAAAGAGCGTTTATGCAATTTGGTTGTGATTAGCCAGCAGCATTGTGCTGTCTTCTGTAACACAATCAGGCTCTTGCTCAGGTAAAATATAGTAAATCTTTATGATAACATGCTGTTTACGCGATGGTCATGGTATATATGAACGAAACTGTATGCGTTTTAATGTTTTTCTGTTTACGGTGATTGGAACAAATATGAATATTTTCGACAACTAAGGCCTCACGTGCCTTTAAACTGGCTGATCATCCCTGATGAAACACATCACCGAATATTGAGACCAATCTATAATATGTCTGAATTGGCATTGTAAGATGAAGAGGGTTACATGAACAAAATAAATTACATTAAGCGAACAAAATAATGTTTTTGCATTTTGGATTCTTGTATAAAACTCATGAAAATGTGTAATACCATATGAGTATACTGTAACCAAAATTATGAATAGATTATAAAAAACTAACATTATTCACATTCGCAAGTTAAACTAATCTGAATGTATCTATACTCGTTGAATCCATGATGTGCAAAACGTGCATGGTCACGGTATTCAGCGGCAATCTGTTTATTAGAATCAGATAATTTTGAACGAATCCCCGTTGAATAAACGTTGAATAATTCCACACCTGCAGGAATATCGCATAAATGGTCGCGCCTATTCTGTATTAATTAAATTACGGTTTGCGTCAGAGCTATGTTGTTTCAACATGCCGCCTGAATGAATTTCAAATCAGTGGACGTCAGATGAACTATTTTCATGTTCACTCAGTGAAATAGTAAACTATTGTTTGTAACTTGTCGATTCGTATTCATATTTAATATCTAAACGTGGCGTACATGCATGTATAGCTTCGTACATGTATATAACTCATTTTGTTTGTAGTATAAATGCGATAAATAAATCAACACAGCTATATTTTGTATTGATCTTTGACCATAATGCTTCTCGAAACGGGTGTGACGAATTACCGCCCGGGACCGCCCCACGGACCCGTGGGCACAATATCTCGACGGTATAACGTAGCGACATGCCACCTGAGGGCAACATAGAAAAATTTACTCGCTCGCTCGTCTCCGGTCGGTCATATTAACCCCACAAATGCCGATATTGGCTAAAAGAGCCTGGGTGATTACGGGTGTCTTCGTGTGTTTTCAGACAGATTATTTTGGTGATTCGCGGTAGTGCAATACACATGAGTGTTAATTCCATATATTGACTCGTTAACGCGTCCACGGCCGATGTTATTACTCCCTCAAAATACGGTAAAATAGTGTATAAACAAAAAGAACATTGGGACCACTAGGGACCGCCCGGGCGACCCCATGGGCCCGTGGACACTATATCTCGACGTCATAACGTAGCGACATGCCCCACGAGGTCAACCTAGAAAATTTTACTCGCTCGCTCGACTCCGGTCGGTGTTATTAACCCCTCAAAATCCGATAAAATGGTATATAAACAAAAAGAACATTGGGACCGCCCGGGACCGCCCGGGTGGCCACACGTGCCCGTGGACACAATATCTCGAAGTTCTAACGTAGCGACATGCCACATGAGGGCAACTTAGAAAAATTTATTCGTTCGCAAGTCTCCGGCCGGTCATATTAACCCCACAAATGCCGATATTGGCTAAAAGAGCCTGGGTGATTACGGGTGTCTTCGTGTGTTTTCAGACAGATTATTTTGGTGATTCGCGGTAATGCAATACACCTGAGTGTTAATTCC
The DNA here is from genome assembly GCA_032622095.1 of Siphonodentalium dalli. Classification (NCBI taxonomy): domain Eukaryota; kingdom Metazoa; phylum Mollusca; class Scaphopoda; order Gadilida; family Siphonodentaliidae; genus Siphonodentalium; species Siphonodentalium dalli. The sequence goes on from CP136067.1 coordinate 90,415,550, forward strand.
ATATATTGACTCGTTGACGCGTCCACGGCCAATGTTATTAACCCCTCAAAATCCGGTAAAATAGTGTATAAACAAAAAGAACATTGGGACCGCCCGGGACAGCCCGGGCGACCCCATGGGCCCGTGGACACTATATCTCTACGTTATAACGTAGCGACATACCCCACGAGGTCAACCTAGAAAATTTTACTCGCTCGCTCGACTCAGGCCGGTGTTATTAACCCCTCAAAATCCGGTAAAATAGTGTATAAACAAAAAGAACATTGGGACCGCCCGGGACCGCCCGTGAGGTCCCATGGGCAAGTGGACACTATATCTCGACGTTATAACGTACCGACATACCCCACGAGGTCAGTCTATAAAATGTTACTCGCTCGCTCGACTCCGGCCGGTGTTATTAACCCCTCAATATCCGATAAAATGGTATATAAACAAAAAGAACATTGGGACCGCCCGGGAACGCCCGGGAGGCCCCATGGGCAAGTGGACACTATATCTCGACGTTATAACGTAGCGACATACCCCACGAGGTCAACCTAGAATATGTTACTCGCTCGCTCGACTCCGGCCGGTGTTATTAACCCCTCAAAATCCGATAAAATGGTATATAAACAAAAAGAACATTGGGACCGCCCGGGACCGCCCGGGTGGCCCCACGTGCCCGTGGACACAATATCTCGACGTTATAACGTAGCGACATGCCACCTGAGGGCAACATAGAACAATTTACTCGGTCGCTCGTCTCCGGCCGGTGATATTAAACCAACAAATGCCGATATTGGCTAAAAGAGCCTGGATGATTACGTGTGTCTTCCTGTGTTTTCAGACAGATTATTTGGTGATTCGCGGTAGTGCAATACACCTGAGTGTTAATTCCATATATTGACTCGTTGACGCGTCCACGGCCGATGTTATTAACCCCTCAAATCCCGGTAAAATAGTGTATAAACAAAAAGAACCTTGGGACCGCCCGGGACCTTATGCCATGGTGGAATTTCACAATAAATTAGGTGTGTCATATATACTGGCCAGCACAATTTCCGGCCAGGAAAAAGAGATTTAAGACTGTGTCAAATTGACATGTTTATAATATTTTTGTCTTCCGAAACCATTCAAATAAAATCGTCGCCGAAAATATACTTCGCGAACGAAGAGCGTTTTTAACAACTCTCAATGTGTGATCGGAATTTACAAACGGTACACGAAATACGATTCACAGATAGAATACATGTTTAAAGGCGTGGTCAGCGTTCACGTTAAGCAATGTTGTTATAATATTCACATTTAGTAAAACCGCCATATGCGAACGGAGTATTAAAATATAGGCAGGTTCTGTTCTTATACAAATCATAAATATCATGAAAATAGCATGCTATATTCGATATATACGCTGTGTTCCTTAAACAAACGTCAAATTATGTTACATAAATTGGCTTTTGTGTACATAACACAGTGTAGAACATAACTATACCCTGCTATTTACGCGATATTTATTTTTGGTATGTGAAAAAAATTGTAATGTGATTTTTTATTATTGTGGTTTTAACTAATACCATACTATATTCCACCGACTATGTCTACCAACGGACCCCGTTCTTGACCTGGCGTTATATAATTTACTTATAACGATTGCACACATTCAAATACTTTATTGTTATCTCAACGATATCAACACTAACACACAAAATATGTCAACAGAATTATAATACATTACAATATACATATTTTGATGCACATATACGATTGAAAGTAAACCAAACTGACGAACAAAATATGATGCAAGAATTATAATACATGTAGCATACAATATACAACCGGTGATGTATACGTACACTATTCAGATAAATGTGAAGTTCCATAGGGTGTGACACAGTGTCTGGAAGTTCAATAATAATATGGTAAGTTAAAAGTGTAGTTATTACGTATATTGGAATGACGATTTATGATATTTGTTTTAATTGAACACATTCTTGTTCGAAAAGCCCATGTCATACATGTATCATTTCGTCAACACGTGAGTGCGAATTTAATGATTCACAAGAGGCATATAGTAATCATATTGGGGATCACGATGCTTCTCAGAACGACATAAGTTTGCACATGCATATCCATTAAGTGTGTGTTTGAGATGATGCGGCATTATAATTTCTCAGAGATTGACACACACAGGAATAGAAAGAATCTTACTTTTCAAAAGTAAAAATAACAACAAGGACGTCGAGCGAGCGAGTAACATTTTCTAGATTGACCTCGTGGGGTATGTCGCTACGTTATAACGTCGAGATATAGTGTCCACGGGCCCATGGGGCCGCCCGGGCAGTCCCGGGCGGTCCCAAGGTTCTTTTTGTTTATACACTATTTTACCGGAATTTGAGGGGTTAATAACATCGGCCGTGGACGCGTCAACGAGTCAATATATGGAATTAACACTCAGGTGTATTGCACTACCGCGAATCACCAAAATAATCTGTCTGAAAACACACGAAGACACCCGTAATCACCCAGGCTCTTTGAGACAATATCGGCATTTGTGGGGTTAATATGACCGGCCGGAGACGAGCGAGCGAGTAAAATTGTCTATGTTGCCATCAGGTGGCATGTCGCTACGTTATAACGTCGATATATTGTGTCCACGTGCCCGTTGGGCCGCCCGGGCGGTCCCGGGCGGTCCCGGGCGGTAATTAGTCACACCGCTCGAAACAATGTCATCTTCCCCATGGTCTACTCTAAACTGCGTGTGTGGAATCGATGCGACAGACCAGCTCCGTGAATGCTGCCTGAACACCCACTGCCGCTCTTCGCGTGAATGCAGTCTCAGCACTCACTCTCATCAATTGTCTTTGTAGTGCAGCTACACCCTTCAGCTGAGATATCTAGTCCCACTGCATAGCGTTATGAAGATGTCCATGTGATTATGCGACAATAGTCTAAAAAAAGTGTTAATGATGCTAATGTGCTTTATTCCCATAGGCATTGTTCCAATACAATTCATGTTACAACCAAACATGACGTAACGTGCCCTCTTAGCGATAGAAAAGTGTACACCTCATGCATGCAGCCGAGCGCTCCGTGTAAAGTCTAAAATTCCTAATGACCGAGAGACGAAAGAGCGTTTTCTTACTTCTGTACGAATTAATTGTTGAATTACTGTTACATTTAGATATGTATTCACTAAGCTTTATCATTGTATATACATTCCGCGTGTTACATGTAGTATATCATGCATGTATTTACTTTCTACGGATATATCTACGTCTATTTTAAATTGCAAGATAATCATGTATCTGTTTTTCTCCGAGGCATGAGCCCATCGCACGACATTTTAAAATGTTTACCAGTTCAAAAATCAAAATCAGAGACGGTGGGTGGCTTCCATGGAGGCTTTTATTTATTAGTAAAGCTACATTACATTATTACAAACCGAATTCGCCAGTGAGTGAAGACACATCAATTTAGCACGTATACGTAATCGGTTTCTAGTATTACAATATAAGTACAACTACTTTCGCTTTCGCTTAAATACATGTACGTGCATTTGATTGGTCAGTGCCCTTAGATGCGCTTGGTAGCGAAAATCTCTATCAGCCGAGGGAAATGTCGTTTCCCGCATCACAACGCGCAGTGATACTTTAAGAAATTGGGCGACATGCACCAACGGTCGCCCCACACCATGACGCCATTCCTAAAAGCGTCCATAGTTACCATACCATGAAAATAAAATTAACGAATTAGACAGATAAGTGAAACTATGAAATGCAATAATTTAGTTGGGGATAAAGGAATGTTGTACATAACTATTCCACCAATAGTATTAACATTTATCCAAAACGACGTTAATTGCATATAAAAAAATTCATGTATCAACGTATATACTTTTTGTCACACAATTTAGGCAGTATCATATGACAAAGCTACACAATACAGAATATGTTTATTATACGGTATATCATCAAAATTGAGAATTTTTATATATAACTTTTAGCCGCAATTTTCATAACACACAACGAGAAAACTGCGAAAACAATAATTATTCTAACGAAATGCGCTATTCATCTCTTTCTCCTTTGTACCATGATGTGACATAAGAGATTACTACATTTAAAAAGATTGACTGTATAATAAATATGTCAAAAATGACAAATAAACAATATGCCGAATTGTCTTTGATTAAGTGCCGAAACGTCTAAGTGCTTGGGCCGAAACAACAAAGTGCCGAAAACCCAGGTGCCAAAACGTCCTGAAAACTGGGTGCCGAAACGTCCAGGTGCCGAATCGTCCTGCGCCCATGATAACCATCCTCTTGTTCATTTCAGTTACAATGATTTTCTTCATTTTGTTGAGAATTGATACATGAACGAAAATAACAAAGACTCAGTGTTTGGGACTGTCAGTGTTAAAGTTTCCGAAACACAAACTTGACAAAGTCAAAGAACTGTGAAGTCTCAAATCACAGTAACAGAAGTGTTTTGTGCTATTGTGCCGTCCGAAACAAGACATGAAGAACTATTTGTAATTACATCACTTACCTTCTATGTAGATAGCTTTCATCTGATCCATGTGTTGTGGTAATGGGTAATTTGTGGAAATACTAACGACGAGGTGGTAATTTCTGTATTTGAACTACAAGGCTTAGCAACAATCATGTCTATGCAACGTCAAATCTAATTGGTTAAGATAGACAATTTGACCAATAGGGAAGCCGTTTTCAACATGCATAGTTTTTAGCAATCACAAACAGCATGACTTGTTTTCACAGCGTTTTTCACTCGCAATTTTAGTTTGCATATTATATGCACACTCCTGTATTTAAGAGCGCCGTTTAAGATAATCCACGCGCATGTGCGAACTGATATACAGAAGTGTCTACTCCCGAGTTTTACACTAAATTGGAGCATGTGTGTTAGCTGGTTTAGTCAGTTTTTCTAGTTTGATCAGGTTTTCCACATAGTAGACCGGCCCCCAGATGAGGGTAGTATCACACGAAGGGGTAGAAATTTTGACGCTATCTCCAATTATCCTTGCCCCATAGGGGTTCCAAAACACTAAGGTATTCAGGGCGGAGCAGGTGGAAAATATATCTTTTTGACCTTTTTAGTGTTTTTGACCTGCAAATTTCAGTATAATCAGGAAAACCAACAAAACAAGACAAATGTCGAATAAAATATACTTGAATATCAGATATTTATTCTATCTGGGTTGCTTAACATTAATGATGTGCAATAAATCATATTCTCCAACAATTTTTGTGAAAAATTCACGAAAATGCCAAAAAAATGCATAAATTGCAGTGCTTTTTCAAAAAAGTTTTCCAGAAGAGTTTCTATAAAATTTCCTTTTTTTGGTATAAAGTCCTCATTGGTGCATCAAAATTTTCAGCATTACATACATGATTCATTGATATCAACACCACAACCACTGATATCCAACAAACCGAGATATTTTCAAAAACTTAACCATCCCCCCTAAACTGATTTTATATCTGAAAATACCTGTCAAGTCAGAATAGCCCGTTTTGGTTTCGTTTTGTTAACCAATTCAGAGTATTATCATATGTCATGGAATTATAATGTATCTGAGGAGGTTTATGTTATGAGAGAGTCTATTTTGTTTAAATATTTTATTTTTTGGGGTAAATTAGTTAAAATTTTGATTATTTTTAAGTGAAAACTTTCTTAAAAAAATTCCCATGACTGTCAGTTTTATGGATACAGCTGCACAACATGCACCAGAATAAGCAAAAATTCATCCCCAATACCAAACATGAAATTATATAATCATGTACCAGACCAGAAATAGGAAATAAAGTTAAAACTTAACCCTACCCAAGTGTTCTTAATGCTTTCAATTGCATGCTATATGCTACTCAACTCGAAAGGTCATTCAGACTAGTGGATATAATTCATACCATATATTGCAATAGTACAGCCCACGGATTACGCAATCTCATCTTCACTGTCAATTTCATCAAATGTGATGGCATCAGTCAATAGAATTTCTATGCAACATCTTCAGGGAATATTGGTTCAAACAACTCAGGTTGCCTATCGGACGTCCACCCACGAAGTGCTACATTGGGAGTGGTTGATAGGCAACAGTTGCAAGTCTCCACTGTTTTGGTATGTGGGCTCGTTTTGAGAGTAGAATTAAAGATTCCTTACATATGGAATCCTATTAGGGCCACTTGCGCCATTAGTAACGCGCCGAAAGCGCCGAAAGCGACAAAATGTGCGCCATTAGCGTTGTTTCGGCGCGCGCCGAAAGCGACAAAATATGCGCCGTTACGGCGCACTTACAAATTATGCGCCATTACAAATTATGCGCCATTAGCGCATTCGGCGCGGTGCGCCGAAAGCGACAAAATATGCGCCATTAGCGCATGTACAATTAAGTATGAAATCCTATTAGGGCCACTTGCTTTCCTGGCCGAACCCTGGCCGACCTAGACTCCAATACTGAATACGTAATAACAGATAGGTGTACTAGATAATAAAATATGTATAGTGACAATGGAGTGACAATCTGCTGGAACTGTAAGATATATCTCACTGAGAATGATTGTCATTGAGCATCAAATTGTTTAAATTTTGATTATTTATTTGTCAAAATGACATATTTGGATATAATTCAGTCTAATACTTCTTGATGAGGTGAAGTTATGGACAATACTTCAGCAAAAATGTAAACATTTTCATGTTATATAATAGTGTGAAATAACCATGGCTTGTATCCTATATTTCTTTTAACCGGGTACTCATGCTTCACCTCCCTCTGTTATTCAGGATTTATGGGAGGTGCTAGCATACCATCAGTAGTCAGAGTAATCAAAACTATGTGGTTACTTTATGATACAAAATACCAAACCCTTGAGTGTCGGAACTAATTGTAATTATTTAGGAATAAAATCAATTAACCCTTTAATGATGGTAGCATCACTGGTGCGGCATTGACCCTTCCATGACTGTGCTAATGCATTCTCTTATATACGGTAGTTTCCAGTATGTATCCTAGCATATATAAGAGAATATATTACATTGGCCTAACAATATTTACCTTGTAAGCCAGTGCATCCTCTTATATATGTGAGGCTGCCTATGGTACCTGCGAATATAAGGGAATGCACTAGCACCAGCGCAGCTTCCATCATGAAATGGTTATATTATATATTCGAGTTTCCCCAGTCCTTCCAACTGCATGTTCATTTTGTAAATCTTATTGTCCTGCTTTACAGAAGAAATTCAAACATTTCCAATTTTCCAGATTCACTAAAGATGGATTATCTCTTCCTCTAACAAGTGTTGTATAGTTTCCTGGGTATACAATAATAAAAATGAGCGAAAGATACCTGTCAGGAAATGCTACTATCAATTAATATTGATTTTAAACCAATATTTATTATATAATGCGACAATAAAGTGGGACATATATTTGTTACTATTTTTAGCAAAAGTTCAAAATAAACGCGAGCCCTAAAATACTGGAAATTGATTGTATACTTATTATAATATTAATTGATAGAAGTGTTTCCAGGGAGGGGTCTTTGATTCATATTTATTATCTTATACACAGGAAACTATATTTGTATATGTGACGCTCGATAATGTCGGTGTAAACCCCAAAGTAGGCACGATATTTGCCTACATTGCCTTTTACTCCTGTCAGCATTCTGTTTTACTTTATCGACATATGACATGTTTTGAAATATGGCTTTATGCCAGCTACTGCATATAAGGAATTCAGGGGTTTTATTATCAATACAGGTCATGGGTAGAGTGTCCCATATATATATTTATTATGTCAGCTATTGCGATTAGCCAATCAGCGTCGATATCTAGTGACGGCATATGAACCGATATTATGTCGGTGACCTAATATGAAATTAATATTAGCTGCTTATCCGCCATCTTGTTTTTTCAGAAACTCAGTCGCCTCGGGAATAATTTTGGTGTATTTTGGCGCCAAGAAAGGGGATATCCGTTCGGAAATAATTTTTTGTGAATTTAAAGACATAGTACCATGTAGTAAAACCTGCATGCGATATATTTGAGGAATTCTAAAGACTCATAAATTAACTATCAAACTCAACAAGTAGTCCTACTTCTGGTAATTAGCCATTGATTCAGTGTGTTGATGTTCAACACCCATGACGCGTCACTGTTACGTTACATAAGTTAATGGCCATATAGTCTGGTCGATAAACTCAAATTTTAGGGTCAACCTAGAAAAAATTTGGACTAAGTTGGTTTGTATATCATTTTGAAGAGGAAGCTCTCCTCTATAACATATCCAAAATCCGCTAAAATCCTCTTTGAGCAATTTTTGTAATTCAAGATGGCGTCCAAGATGGCTGCCATTTTCCTATAAGTCAGCTCGATGCAATTATAGTGAGAACATCTTGTCATATGTATACACTTGTATACATTTTTGTGAAGCTATGACATAACGCCATCTTTATGTGCCAAAATTGAAACTTCCCGTCTAAGATGGCCGCCAAAATGGCGACCGGAAGTGGAATTCATACGTTTTTACTAATACTTTTAAGATAAGTTTCTGAGGTCTTGAACTGGTTGAGAATTGTGACTTTATTTTGTATATAGCATGTTAACTGACCATTGGAGCAATGAAATATGCTGTTCGTGGGGGTCCACACCCTTCCGATCACTCAAAAATTCGATTTTACAAAACACGGTATAACATTTTACAAAAGATCCCCTTTGTGATTCTGGTCACATTTCACCAAGAAGTGGGTAGAACTGTGCAATGTAAGTGATCCATTCTATATCTTATTGATATTCGAACTCAATGGTACCAAAATTGTCACTTTGGCTCAAAATGGCTGTCAAAATGGCCGCCAAAATATGGAAAAATGTTAATTATTATCCCAACGTGCCATGCAACCGCTTACAAGTTATGGTGATGTACACAAATGACAATTCCGTATTATATACATTGAATACCAACATTTCTTATGCACCTTGATTAATTTTTACTATTTACCGTTCTGAAATCACCAGAATTATGGGATTTTTCTATCACAAACAGCATCAAACTCGGCAAAAAATCACTATCTTTAGTATCAAAGGTTCTTTTTATTTTGATATGCCTTAAATATGACATAGTGTGGTGTTTTAGACAATATTACTCAAGATTACATGCAAAATGGACACCAAATTTAATAAAAAGTTTATATTCCGAACATTATTCTCGGCTGTTCCGAAATGGTAGCAAATTGTGACTCACTTGGTTATTAAACATGCTACTTAATCAATGGGCAACTTAATCTTATATTATGGTTGTCCCAAAACCTTATTTTAATTTTAAGGGATGCAGTATGAATTTTGCCGAACACCTCTTTTGGGATTATGTCCATGTTTTTTTACGGAAACGGACTGAACGTTGAACCTGAACTGACAGTTATCATATTATGTGGCTACTCTGGCCCATTAGCATCAAAATTGATTAACTTATAAACTATTGTCAGGAAAACCGTTTTCTTCACATTGCATATAAAACGCAATTAATGTGGAGAATACTCTGATATTACCTCTATCGATTAACATATCCTTGAGTTATTGTGGAAAGTGATAGTCACACAAAGGTGCACCAGTACAAATCACACATGAGCATGCAGTCACTCCATATATACATACATGGATACCACGTAAATGGCCATGTGCCACTCGCTGTATAGACATACACCTCACCCATTACCATACAGCCACAATTGGGTTTACCCATACACCAACGCATGGTCATATAGCCGTGAATAACATTGCAGACACACCAGGTATACTCCCACACATCACATGACCTGTATACATATTCACTACATACATGAACACAAAGTAACCTCTTGTATACCTATTCGCCTAACCATAGGCCATACAGTCACTCCATGTATATGTATTTGCCACATGCATAGCTATACAGCCACTAAATGTATACATATACACCTCACCGATGACCATACAGTCACTCCATACCTGTTCGCTACATCCATTGTTATATATTACTTCTTGTGTATATATTTGCCTCACCAGTGGTCATACAGTCTCACTCCCTGTATATATAAATATTTGCGACACCCATGGCCATATAGCCACTCAAGATATACATATACACCCAACCCAAAACCATAGAGTCACTCTAGGTATATACATATAACCTCACAAAAGTGTCCTTAAAGCCCTTCTAGATATATCAATGTCTCGTACCGCGCATACGGCCATCCATACACTCCAGACTTGCATATACACCTGACCCATGACATTTCAGCTTCTCGCTGTATACGCATAAACCACATTCGTGATCATAGTCACTCCTTGTATATCAATTCACCCAACCATTAATTTTGTCATACTGTCAATCCCCATATACATATGTACATATTGGCCGTGCCATGGCCATGTAGTCACTCATGATATACATCTCACCCATGACACAGCGTCACTCCAGGTGTGTATATATACCTCACCAATGGCCATACAACCCTTCTAGATATACCAATACCCCGCACACACGGCCATTCGTACACTTCAGACTTGCATATACAGCTCAATCGTGACAATTCAGCCACTCGCTGTATACATATACACCCTCTCCACGAGCATTCAGCTAGTTACTGTATGCTTGTACACACCACCAAAGACAATACAATAGTACATATTAACATATACATCCCATCCATCACCATGAGGTTGCTCTCTATATACACTAGCCGCCAATGGCCATCATAGTGTACTCCAGGTATGCATATACACTTCAACAATGACCGTGCAGTGATTCCATGTATACATATACACATTGCCCATAACCACACAACCACACCCTATTTATACATACACCCATCCATTACCATACATCCAACATGTGTATACATATCCACCCGCCCATGACAATACATCCACCCAATGTACATATGTACAGCCCACCACTGACCACACACTCACTCCATGTATACATACAGGACAGTGTAGCTGCTCTCGTTATGACCATACACCACTTCAATGACCAGACAGCCACTCACTGTAAACATGTTCACCTCACACATCAGCATACAGCTACTCCTTATATACATATACGTCTCACTATGGACATCCCATCCATGACCATATAGTCACACATTGTATAACTATTCACACCATTCATGAATACAATAGTTCCATGTATACCTACTCACATCGCCTATGACCAGACAATAAACAGACATACACACTGTATTAAGTTGATCAATGTTGATGCTAATGGACCAGAATAGCCACTTAATATGATCCATCTCAGCTCGGTTTCAACGTTCTGCCCATTTCCGTTCAAAAACAAGGAAGCTTTAGGCAAAATCCATATTGCATTCATCAAAATGAATTTGTCATGACTCGTAGGGTACCGGGACAATCAGAATAGAACATTTAGTTGATTAAGTAGCACGTGAGTCACAATTGATTATGTATACATATACACCACGTATATACACATATGTTTATGTATATAATAATGTTTACCAAACTTGGTTGCCATCTTGAGTAATTTTGTCTAAAACAACTCAGTGTGACACATGTAACACATATCAAAACAATAAACAACTTTGATACCAAACATAGATCCATTTTACTTTCAAAATATGGCTCAAACCTGAACAGCGATTTTTTTGCCGATTTTGATATTAGGATTGTGACAGATAATTTCGAATAATTCTGGTAATTTCAGTGGTTAAAATAGTAACAAAATACCAAAGGTGCATCAGAAATGTTAGTACTCAAGCTATATAAGACATACTAGTCAACTGTGTGCATCACCCTAACTTGTAAGCGGTTGCGTGGCACGCTGGGATAATAATTACCATTTTCCATATTTTGGTGGCCATATTGGCAGCCATTTTGAGCCAAAGTGACAATTTTGGTACCTTTGAATTCGAATATCAATAAGATATAGAATGGATCAGTTACATTGCACATTTCTTCCCACTTCTTGATGAAATATGATTAGAATCTTGGGGATCGTTTGTGAAATGTTATACCGCGTTTTGTAAAATCGAATTTTTGAGTGATCAGAAGGGGTGTGGACCTCACGAACAGCATATTTCATTGCTCCAATTGTCAGTTAACATGCTATATACAAAATAAAGCCAAAATTCTCAACCAGTTCCAAACCACGGACACTTATCTTAAAGATATTATTAAAAAAACGTAAAAAATCCACTTCCGGTCGCCATTTTAGCGGCCATCTTAGACAGGGAGTTCCAATTTTGGCACATAAAGGTGGCGTTATGTCTGAGCTTCACAAAAATGTATACATGTGTATATATATGACAAGATGTTCTCGCTATAATTGCATCAAGCTGACTTATATGAAAATGGCAGCCATCTTGGACGCCATCTTGAATTACAAAAAATGCTCAAAGCGGATTTTAGCGGATTTTGGATATGTTATGGAGGATATATTCCTCTTCAAAATTATATACAAACCAACTTAGTCCAAATTTTTTCTAGGTCAAACCTGTTATCGACCAGACTAATAGACGACATATTTATCTTACCAAATTACAATACATTACAGCGACGATTAATTAAAGGGATATGCTGGATTTTGTCCACTGATATACTAAATACGTTACGGGACGCTTAGTGGTCATATATGGTGTCATGTGAGGCTCATCGAAATCAATATTAGGCTCGGCCTACATATTAGATTGCTCCATAATTTAAATTTTTTTTGTTGAGAAATGTTTGCAGTGAATGTTTTGCTGAATGAAACTTAAATTTACCCGAAAATTCATAATGCACTCGACTAATAAAGATTGTATTTTTCTCAAAAAATTCTATCTGAATTTTATCTGAACTACTGTCAGTGTCACAGCATAAATAGGCATTGCTAAGATTGGTTATCATATATGTCTTAAATTCTTAATTCCATGGGTCGGTACATGCATAACTTCTAAATTGACTACTTTTAATTAGACTACCCCTGGTATGGAAAACTGTGACTGTCACGGTTATAGCCCACAGAGGAGGGACCAGGACCACACGGCCACAATAAGTTAAATCTGAATAATGAAAAATTATAGCATTTAGAGGTCTATCTACAGCAAATTTCAGCCCCTCCCTTTTAAAATTGATACATATACATATCGCCATGTCCGATCTGCACTGGGGTTATCACATACTTAATTGTACATACGCTAATGGCGCATATTTTGTCGCTTTCGGCGCTTTCGGCGCGTTACTGACGGCGCATATTTTGTCGCTTTCGGCGTTTTCGGCGCGCGCCGAAACAACGCTAATGGCGCACATTTTGTCGCTTTCGGCGCTTTCGGCGCTTTCGGCGCGTTACTAATGGCGCACTTTTCGTGGCCCTAATAGGATTACATACTTACATGGTGGAAGTGCAGAAAGATCAACTACCTTCAGCTGATTTTCTAACTCCTGCTGGAACGTTACCCACCTAGCTTAATTCACTTTTCTCGAACGTTGACCATATATTTATAAGGCACATGTTAGCTTCTCGATTGTATTAAGCGTGTCACTGTCCAAACCCCAATAAATAAGCCATGACTTCCATATATTTTGATCATTTTTACAGAAATTTCCAGAAGAGTTTATGGAACCCAATAACAACATTCTTTTGTATATATTTGCTGCCAAAATATGGAAAATGGTAGATATTGCTCCAGAGTGCCCCAATCGTTTACAAGTTGTGGTTGATGTATAACATTGGCTATTCTGCCTTCTATACATTGAACACTAACATGTCTGATGCACCTTGGTTAATTTTTACTTAATTTGTCACCACTAACATCACCATAAATATTGGATGTTTCTCTCACAAACTTGACATAAATATCGGGGAAAATAATTCAAGTAAAATGTAACTATCTTTGGTATGAAAGGTGTTTATTGTTTTGATCTACCTTAAATGTGTCACACTAATGTGTTTATAAACCAAATTACTCAAACTGGCTTCCAAAATGGCAATCATTTTTGTTACATATATCACATTGAAACATTATTCTCTGATGTTCCGAAAATGTAGCAAATTGTGACTCACTTGGTTATTATACATGTTAGCTAATCAACTGACAACTAAATGTTCTATTCTGGTTGTCCCATTTCCTTATGGGCATAACAAATTAATTTTAAAGTTGCCTTATGGAATTTTGCCGAGAACCTCTTTTGGGATATTGGCTATATTTGTTTTTAATAAATGGGCAGAACTGAAATGAATCATAATCTGTGGCTATTCTGGCCTATTGGGATAAAACATGATCAACTTGATACAGCGTGCAGGTCAAGATGTTAACCAGAGAGTCATCGTATGGTCATAGTTGAGGTGAGTATGTATAAAGGGAGTTATTGTATGGTCATGAATGATGTGAATAGGTATACATGTTTAAACTATATGTTCTTGAATGGGGTGGCCATGATGTATGGGTATACACGGAGTGAGTGTATGGTCACGTGTGAGGTGAATAGGTATACAGGGAGTGACTATGGTTATATGGTTATGTGTACCCAGTACACGTGTACCCAATGTGGCTGTATGGGCATTGCTGTGGTATTTGTAAATAACGAGAGTAGCTACATGGTCATATGTGTATTTGTGTATATATGGAGTGGCTGCATGGTCATGTATGGCCATGGGTGGGATGTACACGTATAACGTGTGTGGCTGTATTTTCACAGGTGGGTATATACAATGTATGTATACATGTGTTGTCTGTATGATCATGTGTGAGGTGAATGGATACATAGATGTGCAGCTACATGTATGTGTAATGCGTGTAGGTAGGCATGGAATGACAGTGCAGTCATTATGTGCATATGGGTACCTGGGGTATGCTTTATGGCTATTGACTAGCGTGTGGGTAGTCATGTGTAGATGTATATGTATATAACAAGTGGCTATATGACTATTGATGTGGCAAACATGTATATAGTGAGTGACTGTATGGCCAATAGTGGGGTGAATATGTTTTCAGGGAGTGACTGTATTGCCAATGGTGAGGTGAACAGATATACAGGGAGTGACTGTATGATCATGAATGTTGTGAATATATATACAGGGTGTGACTATATTGTCATGGGTCAGGTGTAGGAGAATACCTGGTGTGCCTGCATGGCTGTATGGTCATGTGTAGGGTGTACGGGTATACACAAGTTGGCTGTACGGTTATGGAGAGGTATGTGTATAAAGTGAGTGGCTATATTACCATTAGTGAGGTGCATGTTTACCTGGAGTGATTCTGATCATGGTTGGGGGGTATATGTATATCATGCGTGGGTATTTTGCCATGGGTTTGGTGAACATGTATACATGGAGTGATGCAAGACCCATGGTGAGGTGAATAGGTATACAATGATTGACTGTAGGATCATGAATGGTCATCACCTGGTGTACCTGCATGGTGACTCATGGCTGTATGGCATTTGTGGGGTGTACGGGTATACACACGTGTGGCTATACATGTATATGGTCATGGGTGAGGGGAACGTGTATAAAGCGAGTGGCTATATGGCCTTTGGAGAGATGCATATGTATACCTGGGGTGACTTTATGGTCAAGGATGGTGTGTATATGTATATCTTGAATAGCTATGTGGCCATATGTGTGGCGAATATGTATACACGGAGTGACCGTATGACCAACGGTGAGATGAATAGGTATACAAGGATTGACTTATGATCATGAAAGTGGTGTATAGGTATACAGGGGGTGACTATACGATCATGGGTCAGGTGTATGTGTATAGAGTGAATGACTAACTTGTCATTTGTGTGGTGTTTATGTGTATGTATGGAATGACTGTATGTTAGTGGGTTGTTTGTACTTGTGTAACATGGATGGCTATCGCGTTACACAATAACTCAAGGACATATTAATCAATAGAGAGGTCGTGCCAGAGAGTTCTCCATCTTGATGGCGTGTATGCACAATGAAGGAAACGTTAAACCCCCTGACAATTATAGTTGATCAAATTTGATGCTAATGGGCAGGTGATTCAAGTCGGTGATATCGAAGAATGCACTTATTGGGTTCCATTCCTTCACGTGTAATGATTAACTTCCAAAAAGGAAAACAAAACTCTTCTGGAAGTTGCTGGAAATACGATTAAAATATATGGAAGTTATATGGCTTATTCAGGAATGAATTGGGTTTTGGACAGTGACATGATTACTACACTCGAGGAGTTAGCATGTGCCTTATATGATCAACGTTTGATAAAATGAATCAAGCTAGGTGGATAATGTTCCAGCAGAAGTTCGAGAATCAACAGAAGGTACTTGATATTTCTTATATGTGAGGAATCTATAATTCTACAGTCAAAATGAGCCAACATGATAGCAAAATAGTGGAGACTTGAAACCGTTGCCAAATCAACCACTCCCGATGTAGCATGTTATGGATGGACGGCCGACAGGCAACCTGAGCTGTTTGAACCATTCTTCCCTGAAGATGTTGCGCAGGAATGCTATTGACTGATACCATCACATTTTATGAAATTGACAGTGACAGTGAAAATGAGATTGCATAAACCGTGGGCAGTACTAATAGTAATGCAATATAATTATGGTATGAATTAGATCAACTAGTCTGAACGACCTTTCAAGTTCAGTAGCATAAAGCATAAAATTGAAAGCATTAAGAAAACTATCTTGGGGTAGGGTTAATCTTTACATTATTTCTTAATTCTGGTCTGGTAGGTGATCATAGAAATTCATGTCTGGTATTGAGGGGGTGAATATATGCTTATTGTGGTGCATGTTGTGCAGCTGTATCCATAAAACTGACAGTCATGGGAATTTTTCACTTAAAAATAATCAAAATTTTAACTAATTTACTCCAAAAATCAAATATTTAAACAAAATAGACTCTCACATAACATAAACCTCCTCAGATACATTCTAATTCCATGACATATGGTAATACTCTGAATTGGTTAACAAAACGGAACCAAAACGGGCTATTCTGACTTGACAGGTATTTTCAGATATAAAATCAGCTTTAGGGGGAGATTTAAGTTTTTGAAAATATCTCGGTTTGTTGAATATCAGTGGTTGTGATGTTGATATCATTGCATTGGGTATATAATGCTGAAAATGTTGATGCACCACTGAGGGCTTTATACCAAAAAATGAAAATTTTATAGAAAATCTTCTGGAAAACTTTTTTGAAAAAGCACTGCAATTTATGCATTTTTTTGGCATTTTCGTGAATCTTTCACAAAAGTTGATGGAGAATATCATGTATTGCACATCATTAACGTTAAGCAACCCAGATAGAATAAATATCTGATATTCAAGTATATTTTATTCGACATTTGTCTTGTTTTATTGGTTTTCCTGATTATACTGAAATTTGCATGTCAAAAACACTAAAAAGGTAAAAAAAATATAGAGTTGACATTGCTCATACTCCAGCACAGCCATACTAAGATGATAATAGAGGTACATTTATTGGCAACAAAATAGTGTGTGAAAACAATAATTATAACTAGACATTCGTACACGGACAAACGAATCTATATATAGCTCCACAAAGCTGAGTTTCAATAACACATCGGGAATATTTTTATCGAATCGGTGTGACTGGGAGCTCTAGCAACCGCACTATTTCACACCCGGCATACCTGAGTTTGTCTTGCACATTGTGTCGACATGTATGACCAAACCAAAGGTCATACTATACATATCTAGATGTAGTGCCAATGTGCGAAAGTACGTTGGCTATTTTTTGGCATTATACTGTGAATATATCAGTATATCACATGAAACCCCTATTATAGAATAAAAAAATCCATTACATATTTCCTTATATCTCATATCTTATAATCGTATAGTGATGAATAGGCGCGTGCTTCGTGGGATACTTGGTATCGTGCCAACAAACTTACCGCGCGGATTAATACTATTTCGAAAAGCCGCGCATGGGCCAACACCAGATATTGCAAAATGATTGTTTTGTACATTAAAGTTAAATACAAACTGTCCAACGCCGTGCATGTATGCATTTTGCATGAATTTTTCAGCTTCTTTTGAAGATTTTGATTTTATAAAAAGGCATAAAGCTCTAGTTTTTTTGTATGTGATGTAAAAGATCTTCAACTCGTTATGTTGGGATATAAGATTTTATGAATTTATCAAACTCGTTTCATAAAATCTAATATCCGAACATAACTCGTTGCAGGTCCTCTATATCTGTCATATTAATGATGTACGAAATGGTACAAGGGTTTATTTCCACAACACTGGTTTCTATCGCAGTTTGCTCACGACTTAAATACACAACACTGGTTTCTACCACAGGTTGCTAACGGCTAATTCCACAAACTGGTTTCTATCGCAGGTTGCTCGACAACAGGCTACTATCTGTTTGAACTTGTGGGGAAAATGTATTGCCTCAAATACAATACAGTTGGGCGAACTGCCGCCGATGCCATGGCGTTCTGTGTATCAGAAGGAGCACACCTCGTGCTGATTGAGAGCCGTGCAATGCTGAACGACATAGGGACTCTACTGACTACCTTTGGTCACTCACAAGGTGAGTAACTAGATCATGCCCTGCACCACTCTGGGTATGCCCATATTCCACCAATTAAAAACCTGGGAACTACACTTTAGTGATACCCTTTCAGATTTGGCACTATAGCACCACCATCTGAAGGTTATATACTAATAAGAATGCATGAGCACATTAATAGGATATTTTCATGGCCGGATATCGACGTTCAAAAGAGGAAGTGTTAACACGTTTTTAAAGCCTGTCTACCCGAAATCCCGCACATTATATGCTTATAATATATTTGTTTTAGATAGATAATCTGCTTAGAATCGCCTCATTTTGAATCGATAGCGTGCTGAAGATGAGAGCATTTTAGTCAGATTATCGACTCATAATAGGACCATTCTAAGCAGATTATTTGCGGACAAAAAAAAAGCCAATCACGACTTTTCGGGTGTACGCTATTTAGCATGTGTTTTCACTGTGGCCCACGCCATAAAACGGACTAACGGATATGAGCCCAGTATATGCTTAGTTCCGAATCTAATAAATAATCACATTACGTACATATTTCACATTATAGGTCGATTATGTGCGTATCTTTTCGTGCAAATACTTTCATATTGGACTTGTTTGATTCTGAAATACACATGTATATAAGAACACACTGAACGTACACCCTTTATTCCGTTTTATGGCGCAGACCACAATGAAAACACATTATATGAGCGTTCATCTGGTAAGTCGATTTAGATTCGAATAATGTCGATATGGGCTTATTTGAGTTTTTGAAATAAGAGAAATATGAGCTTATTTCTTGAGAACAGGCCGTTCTGTCAGCCTAGAACAATTCCAATGACCGCATCTTATATAGAACATACATGCTACCGTCGGCGTTCACCCCACACTGCGGTTCGGACATCAAAGGCACAGAACGATACTGCAATGAGATGTTGTCGCAGACACGGAGTGTCAAAGATGGACAGTACATGTATACATTTCAACAGTTTCTGCAGCCGAATTAGTATTGACAAACATTCGATGTCAGTACTTAGATAACATCTGACTAGCGAATCATCCCGTCCTGGCATAAGATGTCCCATCCAAGACGAAACTATAATCTTCAAAAAAAAGTTAGGCCCCCTACCGTTTTGAATATGATGTATGTAAATGTTGTAAATAACTTCATCTATGACATGAAATTAAGAAATCCGATTAAGCGCCCCTCAATTACTATTTATTTGGATTCGGGGGCAAAAAGTATTTGATTCGAGTCGTGGAACCCACCTATCAAAGTTCAGAGTTATTATATATCGATTTTTGAAATCTATTATTTTGACCATCGATAATTATTGGTAGCCCTGTACGTAAACAGTAGACTAGACGCTAGCTCTGTGCCTTCACTAAGGCGTAACGTTCTCGGAAATCCGCCCCTAAGATGGTGGTCCTAACTTGACCGCCGGGAGCGTTACGGTACGGAGTAGTGAGCGGAGTAGACTGAGCAACGACGGGACTAAGTAAGCAGTCGACGAGCCGACGGTCTCGGACCAAATTGCGGATGAAGATGGATAACTTTAAAATCAAGAGGCTTTTTGTTGTTAATAATGTATATAAATGTTGATAAATAACACGTTTCGGGCAATTTTATACTATAGCTGACAGTGGTTAGCATTATTTTTGGGCAATTAATCGATTCTGATAACTGAAGCGGCAGTTCTAAAAATGTTGTTGTTGGAATCTGATTATATGGGGACCATCGAATCGGATTGAGTACCTTTAAATCATTTGTTGTGGAATTCTTGTCGTTGAACAGGGCCTTAATGTGTGCCCAAGAACATATATTCAATATATTCAGTATACATGAAACCCCTATTGTATCATTAACAAAGCCATTACGTATTTTCATATATTATATCTCAATATTTATGAATAGGCGCGTGCTTCCCGCATATCACATGTCATCGCGCCAACACAATGACAGCGCGTCATTACATTGATTCAGATGGTTTAATACTATTTCGAATTGCCGCGATTGACACCGATACTAGACAATGCAACATGATTGCTTTGTACTTCAAAGGTAATGTTTGTCTATCTTCATCTTATATTCACAACCCACAGACTGTTGTACGGTTCGGGAGTTACACACGTATAATTGTGACGTCAGTAATATATAGTCCATCGTCCTGATTATTTTACATACGGGCGATCGGGCGATTCAGTACTATAGGGGAATAACCTCGTGTATGCGCCCCCCATTATTTATGAGTAGTAACCGTATAGGAAACGCGCCGAACCTACCGCACAATGACATAAGTTTGTGTTATCTAAATTGTGTCTTCACTCATCGTTCGAACCTGATACATATAGTTTTGGGTCATGTAGTTGCTTATGCAATTTATTGAATTTATTATAAATTATAACACATGCAATCTAATATGTTTGTAAACTTACTGAATAGGAAACATATCTTCTGAAGTTGAGTATTAATCCATCTGTTTTCCTTTGGTATTTTGTAAATTTAGATCTTAGAAATTCATTACATTCATGAAAACATCTATTAATCTGGGGACCATTGTGGAAATAAGTCTGCCCAGTCATGGGACAGTGTAATGTTGGGGAGAGTCACTAAAATAAACATTTTTGCCATCAATTTCCTCGGAAGTTAAAAAGCCTAGGCTTCCTTGTATACACCATGAAACACACATTTATCAGTTTATAGATGGACGTGGGTTTTCCGCATTTACTGACTTAATCGTACTAAAGAAATATAATAGTATAAATAGATGGGTTGAATGAAAAGGGGATTATTCACACTAGTGGAGCGACCAAATCCAAAAAGGGCCGTAGTTTTCGAGATACCTATTCCCTGGGTAGAACAAGTTGAAACCAACTTTGTGCTGAAGGTAACTATATCATTTATGAACATGATTCTTGGTTTTGTTGGTGGCAGCTATGTATGGCAAAGCTATTTGTGAAGGTACCCTACCAAAAATAGCATATGTGCATCAGTTGACCAGCAATAAACAAATGGTTAAAAGATAATCAAATCACAAAAACGATATATTTGGGGCACATGTTGATACTATATATTCGAATGTTCTTGCTGTTTCTGGTTTGTTTGATTTAGCGACGTAATGGTAGAGAATGTAACGTTCTGCATACAAACAAATTATGACAATTCAGCGTAACAGTCGCCCGTCAACTCTGTACAAAACTAGTATGCTGGGCTAAGTCCAACATGCCACAGTCATATGCTTGGAAAGAGAGGAGTATTAATTTTACTACTAACCTTACAACATATCCTCGCCCAAATACGTACATAATCGACCTATAATGTGAATTAGGTAATTAGTGTGATTATTTGATTATGAAATAAGGAGATAATGGAATCATACCAGTTATTTCGTTTTATGACGCGGAACAGAGTGAAATCACACGTTATAGTTAGGGAGCCCGCATATGTTCCATTTACACTTTTGCGTACAAAAGGTTTGACCACCTATAGTTGGTACCAATAATGGAACATTCTGAAAAACCGATTTCTTAAGTTGCGCATTCCTGGGGTTAAGGGGCCACTGAACCTCAAAAAGTGCCAAAAATCACTTCTATTTACACTTCCGCGTACATCGATGAATTTTGGTTTGATGATACTCCTAAGTGTACTGATTAAGAAAACACAACTTAAGAAAGGGATTTTTCTGGGGTTTTCAGATAAGAAAGGGGGTCCCATGCTGAACCCCAAAACGTGATTTTTCACTTTTTTTTACACTTTCGCGTACATCCATAATTTTTGGGCTCAAAGTACTTTGATATATACTAATTATAAAAACACAACTTAAGAAGTAACTTTTCCTGGGGTTTTAAGATAAGAAGGGGGTCATCGGGTCACCCCTCAAAACGTAAAAAATCACTTTTATTTACATGATTGCATTCGTCCAACGTGTGTGTATGTGGGTACACCCCTGGAACGTTGCACTATTACATCCAATACATCCCTAAATCGATACGATCAACTTAAGAAATATATATTCATGTCGTTTTCTGATAAGAACGAGACTTGTTACCCCCCCCCCCCCACAACCGATCCATTTTCTAGAACTATAAGTGAGCCAGTTTTATGAAAATTATAGCGGGAAAATCTGGTAAAATGTACACAAATGTATATATTTTCGTGAAGCTAAGACATAATGACACTTTTTTGGGCCAAAATTGAAACTCACCATCAACGATGGCCGACAAAATGGCCACCGGAAGTTGAAAATATGACATTTTTTCACAAATATCTTCTAGATCAATTCATGCTGTTTGGAACTGGTTGAGTAATGCAACTTCATTTTGTTTTCTGTATATTAAATGATCATTGGAGCAATTAAATATGCAATTATTGGGGTCCTAACCCCTTCCAATCCCTTAAAAAATCGATTGTACAGAATGCGGTATAAAATGTCACAAAAAATCACAATTGGGATTCTAGTCATATTTCAACAAGAAATCAACAGAACTTTGTAATGTAAGCGAGGCATATCATTACCTATGAATATTCCAAATCACTGGAACCAAAATTCTTACTTTGGCCCAAAATGGCTGCCAATATGGCCGCCAAAATATGGAAAATGGTAAATATTACACCAGCGTGTCCTGCAATCGCTAACAAGTTGTGTTGATGTATAAAATTGGCTATTCTGCATTCTATACATTGAATACTAACATGTCTGATGCACCATGGTTAATTGTTACTATTTTCACCACTGACATCGTCAAAAATATTGGACTTTTCTCTCACAAACTTGACATAAATATTGGCAAAAATTCAGTTTTCAGGTTTGGACCATTTTTTCAGGTAAAATATAACTATCTTTGGATTGAAAGGAGTTTATTGTTTTGGTCTATCTTAAATGTGTCACACTACGGTGTTTATAGACCAAATTGCTCAAGATGGCTTCCAAAATGGCAACCAAATTTGTAAAATGCTAATTTTTTATCCCGAACATTCTCTGCATTGTCCGAAAAGGTAGCAAATTGTGACTCACTTGGTTATTATACGTGTTAGTTAATTAAGTGACAACTACATGTTCCATTCCCAGTTGTCCCAGTTCCGTTTGGGGGATGACAAATTCATTTTAATGTATGTAATTTTGCCGAGAACCTCTTTTGTGATTTTGGCCATATTTATTGAAAGGAAATGGCCAGAACTTTGAGACAGAACTGAGATGGACCATAATCTTGGCTATTCTGGTCCATTATGATAAACAAATGTCAACAGGATACAGTGTGGATGCCAAGATCGTAGCCAGGGAGTTACTCTGTGATCATATGTGAGGTGAATAGGTATACAGGGAGTTATTGTATGTCATGACTGATGTGAGTAGGTATACAATGAGTGACTATATGGTTATGAGTGGGTTGTCCATGGTAAGATGCATCTAGGTATACAGGGAGAGATCATGGTCAGATGTGAGGTGAATCGGTATGCATGGAGTGACTGTATGGTGTATGATTGTGTATATCCAGTACGGGTGCACCACGTGTGCCTGTATGGTCATTGGTGTGGTGTATGGATATAGCTACATGGTCATCTATGTGTTGATTATGTATATATGGAGTGAATGTAAGGTCATGGGTGGGATGTACATGTGTTGTCTGTATGATCATAGATGGGGTGTGTGGATAAATAGGTAGTGATTTTATGGTTACGGGTAATGTGTGTAGGTATACATGGAATGGCTGTACAGTCATGATTGAATATGAATACCTGGAGTAAGCTGGGTGGATATTGTCGAGCATGTGGGTACATAGGGAGTGTCCTTGTGGTAACGGGTGTGATGTATATTTATATATCTCGTGGATGTATTATCATTGGTGGGTGTATAGGGCTTAGCTGTATTATCATGGATTGCGTTTATGATTATACAGTGAATTGCTGAATTGTCATGTGTGAGGTGTATATGTAAGTATGGATTGTTTGAGTGGTCGTATGCGCGGTTTTTTGTATATTTGGAAGGGCTGAATGGCCATTAGTGAGGTTTACATGTATACCTGGAGTGAATCTATGATCTAGGGTGGGCTGCATATGTGTATCGAGTGGTTATATGACTATGTGTGTCGAATAGGTATACAGGTAGTGACGGTATGGTTAATGGTGATATGAGTACATGTAGGTATACAAGTAGTGACTGTATGAGCATAAATGTAATGATCATCTATACAGGGGGTGACAGGCGTATGAGTATACATGTACCTGGTGTTCCTGTTTGGTGACTCGTGTCGGTATCGTCATGTGTAGGTTATACCAGTATACACACGTGTTGCTTTATTGTCATGGGCGTGGGATATGTGTATATAGCGAGTGGCTATATGGCCATGGGTGAGGTGCATATGCATACATGGAGTGACTATACTGACATGGCTGGGAGTATTAGTATATCGTGAGTGGCTATTCGGCTATGGTGTGACAAATAGGGATCCAGGGATTGACATGGCCAATGTTGAGGTGAATATGTATACAATGATTGACCATGATCGTGTATGAATGTTTTGAATAGGTACACACGGGGTGACTATATGGCCATAGGTCAGGTGAAGGAGTATACCAGGTAACATGGGTGAGGGTATGTGTATGAAGCGAGTGGCTATATGGCCATTGGTGATGTGCATATGTATACCGGAGTGAC
The DNA here is from genome assembly GCA_032622095.1 of Siphonodentalium dalli. Taxonomy (NCBI): domain Eukaryota; kingdom Metazoa; phylum Mollusca; class Scaphopoda; order Gadilida; family Siphonodentaliidae; genus Siphonodentalium; species Siphonodentalium dalli. The sequence continues at coordinate 90,440,713 of CP136067.1, forward strand.
TTTATGGTCATTGTTGTGGTGTTGATGTATATATTGATTGACTATTTGACCATGCGTTTGGAGAATATGTAACAGGGGATGACCTTATGGCAAATGGTGAGATGAATGGGTATACAAGGAGTGACTATATGGTTATGGGTCATGTTTAGGAGTATACCCGGTGTGCCTGCATTGTGACGCGTGGCTGTATGGTCATTCGTGGTCATGTGTCAGGTGTACATGTATACAGTGGGTCATTATATGGTTATGTCTGTGGTGTTTATGTATATATGTAATGACTGTGTGATAATGGGTGGCTATCGCTTTCCACGATATGACATAACCTCTCTATTGATTAACATATCCTTGAGTTATTGTGGAAAGCGATAGCCACCCAAGGTACACATGTACAACCCACCCATTACCCCAGTCACTCTATATGTACATAAACACCACACAAATTACAACATAGTCACCCACTTTATACATGTACATGTACTAGTACACCTGATCATACAGCCATACTTATACAGCTTATACCACAAATGACGATACAGCCACGAGTTACCATGCATGAACACCAGGTATACACCTACACCCGATACATGACCATATAGTCACTCTATGTATACATATTCACTACATTCACGATAATACAGTCACTCATTGTATACATATTCACCTCACCATGGACCATACAGCCACTACATGTATACCTATTCGCCATACCCATGACCATAGAGTCAAACCAGGTATACATATGCACATCACCAATGGTGAGCCCTTCCAGATATACCAATATCCGCACATACGACCACTCATAAGTTCCATACTTGCCATACTCATACACGCCATCCATGATAATAAATCTACTCCCCATACACCACCAGTGATAACACATCCACAACATATATAAATATACGTCCCACCGTTACCAACAGGGCACTCCCTATATACCCACACATCATTCATGACCATACAATAACTCCCTGTATTATCTATTACCCTCATCTATGATCATAGAGTAACTCCCTGGCTGCCATCTTGGCTTCCACCCTGTATCCAGTTGATAAATTTTTATTTATCATCAGGGGCCAGAATACCCACATATCATGGTTCAGCTCAGTTCCGTCTCAAAGTTCTGCCCATTTCCTTTCAATAATATGGCCAGAATCACAAAAGAGGTTCTCCGCAAAATTCCATACTGCAACTTTAATATGAATTTGTCATGCCCCACACGGAACTGGGACAAACATAATAGAACGTAGTTGTCAGTTAATTACATTGTAACTAACACGTACAATAACCAAGTGAGTCACAATTTGCCACCTTTTTCGGATAACGCAGAGAATAATGTTCGGGATATGTTAACTTTTAACTTTTTACAAATTTGGTTGCCATTTTGGAAGCCACCTTGAGCAATTTAGTCTACAAACACCGTAGTGTGACACATTTAAGATAGACCAAAACAATAAACACCTTTCAATCCAAAGATAGTTACATTTTACTTGAAAAAATGGTCGAACCCTGAAAAGTTAATTTTTGCCGATATTTATGTCAAGTTTGTGAGAGAAAATTCCAATATTTCTGGTGATGTCAGTGGTGACAATAGTAAAAATGATTCATGGTGCATCAGACATGTTAGTATGCAATGTATAGAAAACAGATTAGTCAATAATTGTGTACATCAACCACAACTTGTAAGCGGTTGCAGGACACCCTGGGGCAATATTTACCATTTTCCATATTTTGGCGGCCATTTTGAGCCAAGGTAAGATTTATGGTTCCAGATATTTGGAATATTTATAGGTAATGATATGCCTCACTTACATTACAATGTTCTTTTCATTTCTTGTTGAAATATGACTAGAATCCCAATTGTGATTTTTTGTAAAATTTTGTAATGCGTTCTGTAAAATCGAATTTTTAAGGGATCGGAAGGGGTTAGGACCCCAATAATTGCACATTTAATTGCTCCAATGATCAGTTAATATACAAAACACAATATAAAGTTACATTACTCAACCAGTTCCAAACAGCATGAATTGATCTAGAAGATATTTGTGAAAAAATGTCATATTTTCAACTTCCGACGGCCATTTTGGCGGCATCTTGGATGGTGAGTTTCAATTTTGGCCCAAAAAAGTGTCATTATGTCTTAGCTTCACGAAAATATATACATTGGTATACATTTTACTAGATTTTCCCGCTATAATTTTCATAAAACTGGCTCACTTATAGTTCTAGAAAATGGATCGGGTTGTGGGGGGGGGGGGGGGGGGGGGGGGGGTAAAAGTCTCGTTCTTATCAGAAAACGACATGAATATATATTTCTTAAGTTGATCGTATCGATTTAGGGATGTATTGGTTGTAATAGTGCAACGTTCCAGGGGTGTGCGCACATACACACACGTTGGACGAATGCAATCATGTAAATAAAAGTGATTTTTTACGTTTTGAGTGGTGACCCGATGACCCCCTTCTTATCTTAAAACCCCAGGAAAAGTTGCTTCTTAAGTTGTGTTTTTATAATTAGTATATATCAAAGTACTTCGAGACCAAAAATTATGGATGTACGCGAAAGTGTAAAAAAAAATGAAAAATCACGTTTTGGGGTTCAGCATGGGACCCCCTTTGTTATCTGAAAACCCCAGGAAAATCCCTTTCTTAAGTTGTGTTTTCTTAATCAGTACACTTAGGAGTATCATCAAACCAAAATTCATCGATGTACGCGGAAGTGTAAATAGACGTGATTTTTGGCACTTTTTGGGGTTCAGCGGCCCCTAAACCCCAGGAATGCGCAACTTATGAAATCGGTTTTTCAGAATGTTCCATTATTGGTACCAACTTTAGGGGGTCAAACCTTTTGTACGCAAAAGTGTAAATGGAACATATGCGGGCTCCCTAACTATTAAAGAACGTACACCTGAAAAGTCGTGAGTTGGTTTAATTGTGTCATTGTCCACTCACAGTTAGCTTAGAATCGCCTTATTATGAGTCGATAATGTGACTAAACCGCTCTCATTTTCTTAAAATCGACTTAAAATGAGTAGCAGATTATCTACATGAAACAAGTACAATTATAAGCAGATTATGTTTGGATTTTCGGGAGAACAGGCTGAACTGTATATGATCTTGTTCATACAGATGTTGAAATAATAGTCCTACATTATTTCTTTAGTTTGTATTTGTTTTATACCTGTCATCTGCTTTATTCTTATCATGTGTAATGTTTGATTGGAGATGAGCAACTGTAAGCATTGTAACTTGTGATCAGATCCGATAAGCTGAGTTTGCCATAATAAATAAGGGTTGGTATGTTGGTATATTCTATTCACACAATAATTATGTTGCAACAAAGCAACAATAATAACTCAAAAATCAGGCGAAATTACTGTGAGGGAGTGGCATAACCAGGATAGGCTGTCTTTCTGTTACCCCAGTTGTCAATATAATAAGTAATTTATCAATGGCATAGCCTCAAGTTGAGGATAAAGTAAAATGTTATGTATGTACCCTGTTTCAGACCGTATCTTCGTCGATGGCCACAGACCTAGCACAACCGAGGACATGTACACCTACGATGGACAGCCATTGCCTTTTACGGACTGGGTTGACGGTGAACCAAACACACAAGAGTTCTTGTTGATCAAAGTCGTGGGAACGACTTACTTAATGGCGGACGGTTCAGGCACTAATATCATCCCATTCATCTGCCAGTTGTTCTGAATGAAAGATGATTTCCAACAACATGATACATACACTTCAAAGATATATAGTGTATCTACATGTATTCCGAGCAAGTTTTAGAGCTTCCGGTACATATGTGAATCAATGATACCTGTCCACAAAAGCTGCTATCACGATTTTATAAAGAATTGTTTTAACATAAGTCGACCTTTTAGCGGGACAGTTTTAAGGGCTAATTTTAAACTAACATAAACACACGCGGAGCCTCACGAATAGTACCAAGAGGAAGTACAAACATACGCGGATGAAGTACTATTTGGTGTTATCACCACCAATCAAAGCAAATAAGAATTTGCATTGCTCGGATGTATCAGGAAAAAAAATACTATATTATGCTTTTAATTACACACACTATATACCCAATTGCATTCATTAAAAAGCTATTTGATTTCTTGACAACGGGTTTTATAAATCTTGTGACCCGAAAGAGATGTGTTACATTTAAGCGAGTGACCCAAAAACATCATAGAAAATTAGCAGGACCCCCCCCCAACGTCATAGCAAATTAGAAGGCCCCACCGACATCATAGCAAATTGGGAGGACCTACCAGCATCATAGCATATTAGCAGGACCCTCCACCATCATAGAACATTAGAAGCCACACAGCATCATAGCGAATTAGGAGGACCTACCAGCATTATAGCAAATTAGAAAGCCCCACCAGCATCAGCGCAAATTAGGAGGACCTACCAGCATCAGCGCAAATTAGGAGGACCTACCAGCATCATAGCAAATTAGCAGGACCACTTGATCATGGGCGTGCACGCGCTCATGTGTGTGTTTCCATTGCATGGCATCCGTCGATGACTACTTAAAGATAGCACGTCTCTTTCGGGTTACAAGTCCAACAATAATTTTTTTTTTTTTATAAAACCCGACCTGCTAATTTGCTATGGTGTTAATATGCCCTACTAATTTTCTATGGTGATGATGCCCTGCTAATTTGATTATATTCTTTGTGGTACCTGCTAACAGCCGCTTATATGTCTCAAACGGATTTGAAATGACCTGACCTTGTTATCGGTACATTAAAGACACGGGCGTCGTTGGCGGTGGGTATGCTGTTAAAATATTCAGCTCCGTCAAAAACCGCCATAAACAGAAAGAATAGTAAAATATAGACAGATTTTGTTCTTATACCAATCAGAAATATGGCATAAACAGTATGTTATTGTCAAATGTTTTCCCTTTCTTATGTAAATAAAAGCAAAACAAAGTTGCAGAACCTGGCTTTTGTTTAGATCCGGATATGGTAAACATAAAGGGCGTTATTTGTTACTGTTTTCCTGATAAGGAAATAATAAAGAGCGTTTATATCATTTGTGTGTGATTAACCAATATAATTGTGCTGTGCTATGTAAACAGAAGCAAAAATTATGTAACACGAGCAGGTTCTTGTTTACGTACACCATCGTACGTCTTGACGACAATATACTATTTACGCGCTGATTATGTTTGGCATATGAGCAAAACTATATATATTTAATATTCCTTCTGTTGAATGGCGATATGAACAAATATGAATTTTTCTGCAACGAACGCCGCCCGTGCTTTTAACCCTTTACCCAACAAACCGGCCAAAAACGGCAAAATAAAGCTGCAACAGCCTAAATTATCTTGGGTCTGTCTCAATAAAACCATACAAATATGGATATCATTGGAACCGGCTCATTGACCACATTGTGATGGTTACAGTTATGCCCTGTGCCAATGCATTCTCTTATATATGCGAGTCGACCATAGGTCGCCTCGCATATATAAGAGAATGCATTGGCCTAAACAAAATCTTTTTTTAACACTTTTTACCATTTTTTCTTACATTCTTTAACAATTTTATAATTTTTAATGTGTTAAGCCAATGCATTCTCTTATATATGGGAGGCGACCTATGGTCGACTCGCATATATAAGAGAATGCATTGGCACAGGGCCCTTCTGTTGGGTAAAGGGTTAACCGGAATGCAGGCAGTCCACGCGATAATACTCACAAGGAGAATCGAAATTACAAGGATACTAAATGCCTCTGTTTACGGGAATATAGATATAGAAGGACAAATGAATAGCTTATGAGTAAAATGATGAAAGGATGGACACCCTTAATATACATGGAGCATTGTGTCCGAGTTTTTAAAGATGAATTGTCCGATTCAACACCATAAATGGCTATTGCTTCGGTTTCAGGGGTGAAGCATAATGTTTACATGTTGTATTAAATCCACGGAACATGTAGTCATGTCTAAGTTCCTTTTGAAGAAATAGAGGATCTCACATGAGTTTCTATTTTATACGGAATTTATCAACCGAGTTCACTAAATTCGATTTGAGCCGAGGTTTACCGAGGATCAAATAGAATTTAGTGGACGAGGTTGATAAATTACGTATAAAATAGGACGAGTGTGAGATACTTTTTATCACATGATCAAATAAACGCGAAGCAATGCGAAATATCCATCGAAAACAACGATAAAAACCTCAGCGATCGCAAGTCATTTGAAGAACGATGTGACGTCATCGCACGCGCTGATATTAAACGTGTCTCTTATCGATAATTATGAAACTGCTTTTATGGGCAAATTATGTGATAATAACATTTAATGTTTTTTTAAATTACGCCAAAACTTGTATATAGGACAAAACTATATCATCTGGAGTATCACTGGCGCTCTTATAGAATATATTTTAACTTTATTTGATGTCTAGTGTATCAGGGTCAACCTATATAGTTGATCTGTTGGTCTCGCAAAACTTAATATAGTGTCTGTGAATCGGTAGATTTGTATTGCTGAATATTGGAGGCGATAAACATCAAACACGACATAAACGCTTTCTATCCGAGCAAAACTCCGCACACGAATGAACTATAATAATTCTTCCTATTGCGATACCGATTTCAGAAAAGTGTCTTGTAAAAATACATTTAAAAACTGTTGTGGAATTTGATCTATATAGGCTATATAAATATGAAGACGATTGTACAAACATATTGTACCCGCATTCAGGGCCTGTAATTCATATAAATGTTTTGGGTTGCTGCGGCCGTATAGTCATACATACATGTATTTAAAGTATGAATCAATAATCCTTGTCACTGAGTCACGGCCATATTGGATCCATCCAGCCCCGTTCAGATTTAGTGCTACATGTCAAAGTTCTGGAGTAGCATTCCATATTATGGAGCTTTTTAATACTCATGAATTCCATATATGAAATGTTACTCCAGAACTTTGACCTGTAGCACTAAAAATTGAACGGGGCTGAATGAATCCAATATGGCCGCGACACAGTTACAATGCGCATTTCATGCCAGCGATGTTTCTCGGCTGTCAAATAATATTTTACTCAACGCACTAGACTAGACGTGTTGGCACACCTCTATAAAATATGAGTGAGATACTGACATTTCCAGACGCACAAAGATTAATAACTCAAGAAGGGAAAACCTGAACAAAACAATTGGTCACTCCATTGGATGTTCTCATAGTGGTAAACATCCGTTCCAAATGTCATTAAGATAAGGACGGACAAAAACTAAAATTTCTAGAAAAACAAGGATGCATAACTCCATAAATCAAGAATAACACGATAGAACATTATATTGAATCAATTTGACAGTTCAGACAAAATTACATTGAGATACGACGGCCTGTGGTGGATATATCTGCTTAAACGGGCGGTTAGACGGACGGACGGACGCATGTATTCCAGTACAATTATCAACCATTCACCTATAATTGCTACCACGCCCCTTGGATGGACCCCACTTCAAGAATTTCACCCACTCTCATCGATGTATTAAAACAATAATATAGTGTTTCATCTATGAGGCCCCCACCCCCCTTTTCGTACGCCGTATTCCATGCCCTGTTATGAGGTACGCTGTATTCCGGCCCCTCTGTTAGGAGGTATTCGGTATTCCAAATATACCGGTATTCGCGTACGCCGACCCTCCAAAAAAAGAAGTTTTAATATATTTTTATGTATTCCATATGGCTGTTAACTGGTATTCCGTATTCCACCCTCTGTGTTAAGTGGTATTCCGTATTCCATGGGAGTGGGGGTGGGGGCCTCCTCTATGTGAAGTTATCCCCAGTGGCTGACAACATGGAAAACACAAACAAATTGTCAACAAAGTAACGAAACACGTCATAATAAGATTAAAACTATTTTGTTATCATTATTACACACTGCGAACTATCAATAGTTTATTCTGCAATAAGGTTCTATCTCCAGGTAGGAAGGAAAGGGTGATTTCGTGCAGCGAATTCGTTAGTTCCAGAACGTTCTATCTCCATTTCAATAGAAATCGCGTTAATCGGCGACATTTTGTCAATAATGGAAATGTTTTTGTTGATAGACTCATTTAATGAAGATATGGATAACCTACCGAAAGACATGTTAACAATATTGAACAATAATACGCGACAAATTTGAGTATTACCTCCATGTACCTTTCATATTTTTTATAAATAAAACTCCCAGCGCCCAGGCGAAACAAGAATATCTACATTAGTATACACGCCGAGTGCGAAATAAATGCGCTGGCACATACATTTTGTTCTTTAAATTGTCCATGGTTACCAAGTCTAACAATGTTGAAACAGTCCAACCCTGAGCCATGTTAAGTAAAGGCGGTCAGAAGCGTATGTGTACACTAGGCGGAGATGTAGCCGGAAATGGTCGACTTCAATCGATTACTGTTCCGGAAGCAAGTCAGAAACAGATGGGCGACATAAGGCTGTTCCGCCCAACTCGTTACATTGGGAGGGGCTCGGTGTGAGCATTGAGACAAAACCATGGACCTGTGGCATAGTGCACTAAATAGTGGCTTTTCATCTAATCACAAAGGACATATATTTACGGCTGATAGTGTACTTATATTGATCAGTACTCACTATAAATGTCAAGGTTATTCAGTGCAGTCGTGTCACGCTAATTATCGAACTCAATTCGAAAACATACCCGCAATTCCATTCTATATTTAGAGTCTTACACTAATTCAAACTTTGAACTCAAGTTCAAACTCGAGTAATTTGAACTCGAATTACGCAGGACGTTGGTATGTTGAAATCGTATCATATGACGTCATTTGTGAAATCCAATCGTTCCATACATAAGGTACAATGAACTCAATAAGAAACAAAATTACATGCAATTGGATTTATGTATAATTAGCAGGGTTATCAGGCGTTGCCCAGGTTAATGTGATGTGAACACCTCAGCTGTGGATATTTGGTGGGAATAGAGAATATAATCTTGCTCAAAGTGCTACAAGTATTCTCATAAATTGCATACCCAAAAGGGCGTAAAAAAACGTCATTCGTAAATACATGGATAGTAAGCATTGGCTCACCGTGTAGAGTGATTGTCATTTTGTTTCTCGCGATTAATCGTCCCACCAATATGTGTAAGCATTTGCATACAACTGCTCGTGCTTCAGACGTTATCATTTTGTTCATTTGCACAGTTGACGTGGTTGGAAATAACGTTTGTTTTGTTTTTGTTTTGTTTTAAATAGCTTTATTTGGGATGAAAACATGAACATCATAGACACATTAGTTCTTAACAATAAAAGACGACAATTGGATTTTACATAGAGATGTTTATATATCAATCTAGTCGGTTAGACAAATATTTTGAGGACACTTGGTTATCATATCTCTATGAAGATATAGATGTTTTAAAGAAATGTCGAGGTGCCCCTCTGTTCATGGTGCTATGCTGGCTAATTATTCCAAGTCTAAATACATGTTGCTACAAACCAGCTACATGTGCCACACGGAGCGAGATTTTAAGTTGTTTATGTTAGGCTATGAGTCTGTTCTAAAAAATGAAAGATATCCTATGTTTCTGACAGATGCCAGTGTTGGTGGATACTGACATGTGCTTCTGATTGTTTTCTTTTATCTCAAAAGAAACTGTATTTGACTGCACACTGTAACCACTATTTTGAGCAGGCCTGCTATACATTTCAATCTCTCTTGACAAATTGTATCTGTTTTGTGGAACATGTTTTGATTAAGACAGACTCAATTGTGTTATTATGCATGAGCCATTCTAACATGCCATCCTCTAACGGTTCAGGTGCAAGAATACATGTATCACGTAAATAGAATCATAACTATACTCTTAATTCTTTGTTCTATGTATCTGTTTTTGGTAGCTCAATATATGAACGCCTTGATTCCCATCCCCATATAAATATAACAGTTAAGTAATTTGAGAAGATTCTGTTCCGGTAACTTAATTCGGTCACCATTTGTCGAGGTTGTGAAATTTGAACGCGAAAAACTCCTTATGTATAAGTTTGGTGGTAGTCTTGACATTTATCGTTCAAACAACTGAATTTTAATTCTTTGTGACTCTAAAATGTTGGATATATTAGACGGAGTGTACTCCTTCCGATATAACAAGAAAGCTATATGGATCGCGAGAAGAGAAAAGCCAGTAACGAACTAACATCGCCTCCACAACCACCACAGGCACCAGGTGAGCGAATAGACATGGCGGCCAAATGCAATGATCAAGATGAACCAATCTCAGAAATTATCTCGCAGTCCTTCAGTGTTTTAAATGAAGATGATTCTATTTTTCAACCAAATATGGCGTCTTTAACCACAGAATGAATATCTGAATTTGGTGGAAATTGGCATTAGCATCAGTTTGGCATCTTTAACTCACACGATTAGATTTATCGTACCATGGAGAAGAAATTTTAATTTGTTTATCAATTTGGGTGCCCAATCACCCCAACGGTGCACCCTGACTCGAATGACGCCACTTCACTTTTGACAGCATGAAGCCATACCTACAGACTCATGATATCATGGAGATGATTATGTATAAGGTTGGTGGTAACCGGCGACTAAACACATTTTCAATTTCAATTTCAAAATTCTATCCGCACCATTATCTTCCTCGTAAAAAGATACACCCGTTATACCCCTTTTGTTCATCTAGATGGTCCCCCATGATTGTTTGCAGAACACTAACATACAGACAGACATTCCCAATATAGATATAGATGAACGCATCTTGCAATGCGCTGTCAGACCATTGTGGAAAATGTGCTCGAAAAAAGGCGCTTTCAATCGCTTAAATGGTGTGCCATAAGCAAAAAAAAAACGTGGCGAGGAATAGAGATCGATGTGGTGTTATCAACAAGGTGATTGGAATTTCATACAAACACCACTCTATACGCCAATGAATAACAGTGACACACAATGAATCACCGCGACACACAATGGATCACCGGTAGTCCCCGCGAAAATTATATATGTCAGGGTGATTGCGCATGCGCGATGTGCTGGTTGAATTTGAAAAATATGACGGTTATTTCTTGACATTTATCGTTCAAACAACTGAATTTTAATTCTTTGTGACTCTAAAATGTTGGATATATTAGACGGAGTGTACTCCTTCCGATATAACAAGAAAGCTATATGGATCGCGAGAAGAGAAAAGCCAGTAACGAACTAACATCGCCTCCACCACCACCACAGGCACCAGGTGAGCGAATAGACATGGCGGCCAAATGCAATGATCAAGATGAACCAATCTCAGAAATTATCTCGCAGTCCTTCAGTGTTTTAAATGAAGATGATTCTATTTTTCAACCAAATATGGCGTCTTTAACCACAGAATGAATATCTGAATTTGGTGGAAATTGGCATTAACATATTTTTATCAGATATGGTGACCCTCCCTTCCACATCCCTGACTCAATCCGTGCCACTTTTGACCTCTTGAAACACATTAAACCCATCATGAAGAAGACTATATATACAATTGGTGGAAATCGGCGACTAAAACAAATCATATCATATTTAGTGCCCCAAATCACTCAGCCAAAAACGGCACCAGTTCGGTGTATTTTTAACCACACGATTAGATTCCTCACATCACGGAGAAGAGTATGTATCAAGTTGGTGGAAATCGGCGCTAAACATTGTTGTATCAATTTTTGTGTCTCTCTCCCCTCCATGCACCCTGACTTTAAACCACACAGTTGGACACCTGACATCATGGATATAATTATGTATAAGTTTGGTTTGTAATCGGCGACTATTCAAATTCTTATCAAATTTAGTGCCCCATCTCTCACCAAACGGCATCAGTTTGGCATCTTTAACTCACACGATTAGATTTATCGTACCATAGAGAAGAAATTTTAATTTGTTTATCAATTTGGGTGCCCAATCACCCCATCGGTGCACCCTATCTCGAATGACGCCACTTCACTTTTGACAGCATGAAGCCATACCTACAGACTCATGATATCATGGAGATGATTATGTATAAGGTTGGTGGTAACCGGCGACTAAACACATTTTCAATTTCAAAATTCTATCCGCACCATTATCTTCCTCGTAAAAAGATACACCCGTTATACCCCTTTTGTTCATCTAGATGGTCCCCCATGATTGTTTGCAGAACACTAACATACAGACAGACATTCCCAATATAGATATAGATGAACGCATCTTGCAATGCGCTGTCAGACCATTGTGGAAAATGTGCTCGAAAAAAGGCGCTTTCAATCGCTTAAATGGTGTGCGATAAGCAAAAAAAAACGTGGCGAGGAATAGAGATCGATGTGGTGTTATCAACAAGGTGATTGAAATTTCATACAAACCCCACTATATACGCCAATGAATAACAGTGACACACACTGGATCACCGGTAGTCCCCGCGTGTATTGTACAATTGAATGAATATACTCGTCTACTAAATGTAGACTGGTTGTGTTGCCGTATATGATATATATATAGTGTTGATATCTTTAGCCGTATTGTGACTAAATATACACTTGTAGATTGAAGCATATCCGCGGTTTATCGTCGTTATTCTGGTTAAACATGATTAAACATGTGCCCAGGTGAAAAATATTATATTATTAAATATTTATTAACCGATGAGCTCCTTATTCTGGTTAAACATGATTGGGCCGATATTAAAATCATATCAATATAAATATCATTCTAGGTAATCCTAGATTATTTTTCTGAAGAAAACTGAAACTGTATGCCAAATTAGCAGTCTCCAATTTCAAGTTGCCTATCTCTGAGGTAAACATGTGCTCAGGTGAAAAATATTATATTAATAAATATTTACTAACCGATGAGCTCGTTATTCTGGTTAAACATGATTGGGCGGCCTGTCCGATTTGATGTCAACTAATTCAGAATTTTCTTAGCCAAATTTGTTGCTTACCAGGCAAAAGACAAACACTTGCAATCCCCATCATTCCTATCGCATACAGTCATCGCGAAAGTCAACAAAAGAATCCGCAAGTAATATATGTACGGCGATTACTATAACACAGGCTCATAATTGAGCCTGTTCTCCCGAAAACCAGCACAGTATCTGCTTACAATAGGTATATAATCTGCTTAGAATGGCCTCCTTTTCAGTCGTAATGTGCTGAATATGAGAACATTTTAGTCACATAATCGGCTCACAATTGGACGATTCCAAGCAAATTATGTGCGCACAATGACACAAATAAGCCAACTCGCGACTTTTCAGGTGTACGCCCTTTAACGGGTGTTTTCACTGTGGTGTTCATAAAACGAAATAACGGGTAAGAATCAACATAATTCCCGGTGACTGACCAGGGGTCACCGATAATTACCGCGAACGTTGAGGACCACCGCGAACCACCGTGAAGCACTGATAATCACCTCGAACCACTGAGAATCACCGCGAAACACTGAGAATCACCGCGAACCACCGTGAACCACTGAGAATCACCGCGAACCACTGAGAATCATCGCGAACACCTGAAAATCACCGCGAACCACTGAGAAATCACCGCGAACAACTGATAATCACCGAGAACCACTGAGAATCATCGCGAACAGCTGAAAATCACCGCGAACCACTGAGAAATCACCGCAAAGAAGAATAGTTTACGCCATTTCGATTTATTGTGTAACGGTATTAACTAAATCCTGATAAATTACTTGTCATAACTTGTTCAAACATTTAATGACCACGAACACGTTATGCAATTGTAGAGATATATGTGATGTGATACCCATTGCATATATACAGAGGGTTCGTGGCGATTATCGCTGATCAATGGTGTTCGTGACAAACATGATTAATTTTCGTATATATTGAGGTTTGGAGACAACTGCCACCACCACCATTATTACAGCATAGTGCTTGCTAAACCGCGCCAATCAAGATTTAGGTCACCGTGAATCACTCTCCCAAAACAATTCGCCACGGTATTGAGTATTTTGCTTACCACACACTCTTTACCTACTGTACATGAGTGTGCCGTTACAATTGTGCAATTGCTTCTACATGTATTCTTCAACTTGTATATATATATATATAGTACATTGGCTACATATTATAATATATTTTCAGATATAACTGCTTCTGCTATAGGCACACTGCATTGGATGATTCGTGTTTTAATTTTGCTTATGTTTACGAACATATCATTATATAAAGGGGTGCTGGGCGTTTCGGCACCTGGACGTTTCGGCACCTGGTTTTCGGTCGTTTCGGCACCTGGGCTTTCGGCACTTGGTTGTTTCGGCCCAAGCACTTGGACGTTTCGGCACTTCATCGATGACGTTTCGGCTCATGGTTTAAATTTTTTTTATTTGTACATGATTAGTATGAAGTCGAACAGAGTTTAGATGTTGTCCAGTCTTATGATTGTTAAATTGTACCCTACCTAAACTGACAGATGATCCGGCTACATGCTACAAAGATATTCTTCATGCTATATGTATTATTCCTCACATGTATTGTAGTTCCAAATAGGTCCGGAATTCGCATGGTCTTTGTGTGTTATTTATGAATATCCATGTGAATTAAGCATCAAGAAGACTCAGATGGTAGTGTTTGTAGCGCATATTGTATGAATAATAATTGTTGTCTCAATGTTTTCTTGTTGCGGGTTATGGCAAGTGAGACTAATTTCATTACATTTGACATCTTATATAAATATGGCTCAAGATACTATGATCTTCGTTCTCTGATTTTTGACACCGAGAATATGAAAATTCGCAATGTCGATGGTGTATAATAAACAAATGGTCTTTGTAGCTTATGTAATATGAGACCGCACACATTAAGTGGCTAACATTTTGATTGGTGACGATATTGAGACCGACTTATTAGAACCATATAAGTTGATACATTTGTTATTGTAATAATGATTTATAAGACTATAATCCGACTACGTGCTAATTTGTTACGCCAGCAGTCACTGTCCAATTCGTTTTGTAATCAGGTAGTGTTATCTTTACTAAAATATAATGAAGAAAGCCTCCCTGGAAATAAGCCACCGTCTCTGGGTTTTATTAAAATTGGTATACGTTTTCGAATTCGATCAATAGACTCATGTCTTGAAGAATTTACATATAAATCTGGCAATTTTAAAGAACGTAGATACATTCATATAATACTAAACAAATTGGTATACTAATACGGAGACCGTCTGTACCACGAGGAAGCTTAGATAAGTAATACGTTATAATTAATGTGAACAGTTCGAACAGAAGTAAGGTAAACGCTCTTTATTGCCTCAATTATCAGGATTGTTTTACTGAAACAAGGGACGCTCTTTATTGTTTATGCGCATAGTGAAGATGTACAATGCTATTTCGCCTAGTAAGCACTTCGGGACCGTGGCTTATCGTATCGAAGTGTGTATGATTAGTGATGGTTGTGTTCACCAATATCGATAATATGACCATACGCTAGCGTAATTAACGAACCACAGCTAAAACACATACATAAGCTAGGATATATCTGTGTCTTTTTAATCCTATAAAATAACTTCATAGATGCGTATTCCCATCAAATAAGATTAACTTAGGCCTTATATCGTGGTGTGATTATGATATATTGCACTCCAGACATGCACATGGATTCATCGACATAGTTGGTTCTATACCAATTTCGTGTATTTAGAGCTCTTTCCATCATTGTATCACATTATTATAATCAATAAATTTGAAAAATGATCAAGGAAATATGGGTTGATACAAAAATCGGACTTGGTACTGAAAGATAAGTTAGGTCAGTCATATCATACATCAAGGCATGTGAGAAATCATAGATCGATTTTTTGAGGGATCAGAAGGGTTTCTGACTTCATGAATGGCATATTATATTGCTCCAATGGTCAGTTAACATGAACAATACAACATAAAGTCACAATTCTCAACCAGTACCAAGCAGCATAAACTGATCTTAAAGAAATTAGACAAAACAAATCAATTTTGCAGCCATTTTGAGACAAAGTGACAATTTTGGTCCTAATGAGTTGGAATATGCATAAGAAATGGAATGCTTCACTAAAATTGCACAGTTCTACCAATTTCTTGATGAAATATGATTAGAAATCCCAATGGTGATTTTTGGTAAAATTTTAGTGACCTTTCTGAAAAACGGCTGGCATGTTGGGCGCCATCTTGAATTTAACGGGTTCCACTTAACCGAAAGCTGAAACCAGCTGGATTATGATCAGGGATATAGAGGACACTATATGTGCGAAGTTTGGTGCTCTAACCGGAAGTGAACGATTCTTCTGTTACTGTGCGCTAAGCGACTCCACTAATTAACCACGGGAACGATTTACCTAACCGCTGAGACGGATTGTCGATATTTAAAGGTCGAAAGCCGCCAGACATAGCCACACATAGTCAACAACTGTATCATTATGCGTTTTATATGCTTATAGAATGGCGATCCAATAATTTCAACTCCAAATATATATTGACATTCTTGACACCATTGTCTCTTGAGGACCGCGTTCCGATGAGGACCGCGTTCCGATTCCACCCATCGAAATATAGTTGAAGTATTCGCGTTACTGCAACTTGGATCCTTTATTCACACACTTGGACAGTCTCTCTCATACACGCTTCCTATGTGGCTTGTGGTTGACAATACCATGGGTGACACAGATGTACCGCCATTTTAACACTACTGTTGATAATGTTCCGGATAATAAATTATGTCGACAGATGCACGCAGTACACATTAACAAACCGGTATCGCTCGACGTATCGTAACAAAGAGCCTTTTATGGAAAGTTGAAAAGTGCCGATGAATTGCTACCACGTTGGTGTACATGTCTTCTACGATAACATAGAGGCTACAATTATTGCTTGAACAAGTTGACATATTTCCAGCCTTATAATTTGACAAAGTAGAACTGAAAAGTGGCACTGAAGTGACATGACTTCATTAGCAGTTTCCAAAACGTCGGGATTGGTGATGGACCAACATGTTATCTTGCCTAAATATTTTGTGTGTGAAATATTATCTTTATTGTATAATAAAAAAGACCTACAACCGACGCAGGTTAAATATGAATAGCACATACTCTAAAAAGAAGCATATTGATTGTTTGATAAGATATTCATTCTCAAGTACAAATCTTGCAGTAGTTCTAAATAATGGGATGTATAAAACAATAAACAATAAACTTGTAAGCACATTAATCGTACAATCATATAATGCATGAGAATATATATCAGGCCGATTGTTCGGAATTGTTTACGTGTATATCTCAGTACATTAGAACTGATCAACTGAGTTAATATCGACCTACTGACTTCTTGCATGCTAGAGTGGGCACCATTTGTGTCGATGTAGTGATTGGTTGTGCTTACATGTATGTGCGATCTGGTGGGCGGGTGTCATCACACAGCGTCACGATATTTACATTGTATTAAGAATTTATCTCTGCACTCAGAGATTGATTTGTTCTGATAATGTTATATTCCAACCAGCAACGAGAGTCACATTTGTTCTTTTAGACCAACAGTTTTATATGTTCCTACTATAGTAAAATGTTCAGAGTGACAATAATTTGGATGTTTCCAGCCATTTGAGATGTTGCGTTAACTTTTGAAATGTCCCGCACGTTTACAGTTAGATTGAGTTCGAACTCAAGGGGGTGAAAATGGAAATTCTCAAGACTTTTTTTATATTTTTTATTGGAGTCTTTATGGATGTAGTCATAACTATAATATAAATAATAATTTTTATGATGATTATAATAATATCTGTCTAACATATTATAAAGGTTACCTAATGTTTTGTTTAAATAACGAATATTCTCATGGGTGTCTGGAAAGAACTGTCACAAGCCGATATATATAGATTTCCAGACACTAATTAATGTGCTTGCATGTGTAGTATACCTGTAAAACAAATGTAGACATGATTGGTGCATCTAATTGGTCCAAGTAGTTTATTCGAAAGTATGTCATACATAAGCGATACATATAATATGACGCTACATGTTAACTGAAGTTTTTCCTGGAGCTCCAGTAAAATAGGGTTTAATATGGGGCATTTATCCGACTAGGATATTTCGGTCTGATTCAACGGGGGTTCAATCGGAAATGAGAAGGCCTCCTTTAAAGTTCTCATTATTATAAACACCACACTTACATTAACATTCAATGAAACATTTTGCCCGCAAAAAATTCACAAAGTTTGAGAAAATTAAATTCTTAATTTTGTTTTTCGTTATAAAAACAAAATTAGCGATCAAACACAAGATTATGATGGCAAATTTGACATTTTAATTATATAGTATAGGTATATTGACAGAAATTACGAAAGCATTTTCAGAATAATACTTTAAGTAATAATCAGACTGGTTATGTTAATTTGAAACATTACATGGCACATCAGGTTGTTATGTCGTCATATCAAGTTGGTTTAAGTGATACAACTAACGGATAATAATAATAGATTTGAGACTGCATATTCCTAACTAATGGTTGAGTTTGTGTTGTTGAAATTCATATTCGTCACTAATTGGAGAATGCAGAACGTCAAACTCTTATCAATTCCAGTCTGATCTGTTGTGATTCACTTATAGGGGTCCCTATTGTGAACTGAAGGAGAGAACTATGGATATTTCCCAAACACTAACAATAGCAGCCTATCCTGACAGACTACCAATTTGTGTCAGGTACAGTCTAATAACAATAATAGCAATGTATAACACTTGTGAAGCGTTGATCCTTGTGAGGTTGACTAATCTGTCAATATGCCAATAACCGACCTCCTTTGGGAATCAATTTATATGCTAAACAATATCAGATATGTTACTCTCTTGATTAAAAGTTGATAATTGTAACCTCAGCTTATAATTCCACACACAATATCAGTGGTACATTACATTGATGTAAAGCATTATGACAACCCGGACAACAACGTTGTGTGGCTGATGTTGAGCTAGCTTGTGTCGAACTATGTCAGACAAACCTGAATTCCGACATTTATCGCACAACATGTGCAATATATAGTCACCTGAGACGAGTATATAAACATTGTGGCATTCTGTGCTCGTAGTTTTGTAGATAATGGAATTTAGAATATGTTTATTTGCAAAATAACCAATGAAGCATTACCAGCACACCAAACACAATTATATTATTGCACATGCACAGCATGACTAAGTTGGCCGTCTTCATGCTATGTTTAAATCAATTGTACAATATGAAATATGACATTTACAATTGTACCCAGATGAAAGGTTATTCGATACATAATTTAAATAGTGTATATATACGTATTTCAATTGAAACTGACGAACATTGTGGACGTTGAGGTCCAGTAACATAATGAGATTTTGGACAATTTGAATATGTTGTCTGAACAGTATTGAGACTGCAGCGACAGACCTATATCACATTCACGGACGGCGCCTTACATGTATAAGTGTAAAGTTCCCATTGATGTGTGATTATCACAATCGTGTCGTTTCTATATTGGAAATGTGGTGCTCATTTTAAAAGAAAATGCTCTGAAATTATATGAAGACATTCTGCTGAAGAACTTTACCTGTGCTAGCTATGAGTTAAGTGTCAATAGTTCAACTTTGCCTGGTTTACCTCCCCATCCCAACATGCCACACTTTTAACCCTTTACCCATCAGAACGGCCCTGTGCCAATGCATTCTCTTATATATGCGAGTCGACCATAGGTCGCCTCGCATATATAAGAGAATACATTGGCTTAACACATATTAAAAATGATAAAATTGTCAAAGAATGTAGAAAAATATTATAAAAATTGTTAAAAAATAATTCTAAAATTGTTAAAGAATGTAAGAAAAAATGATAAAAAAGATTTTTTTAGGCCAATGCATTCTCTTATATATGCGAGGCGACCAATGGTGGACTCGCATATATAAGAGAATGCATTGGCACAGGGCATAACTGTAACCATCACAATGTGGTCAATGAACCGGTTCCAATGATATCCATATGTGTATGATGTTATTGAGACAGATCGAAGATATTTTAGGCTGTTGAAGCTTTATTTGGGCGTTTTTGGCCGGTTTGTTGGGTAAAGGGTTAAAGACGTCATGTCGGGTTGGGCACCATAAGACCACAATCTGTATATCTTGTGTACCAGAAATAGTCCAGTGCATTTATGGTTTTACCCAGAACTAATTGCAACAGAATTTTTTTTGCTGGAATTGGTACATATACCCTCCATAGACAACATACTAAAAATCGGCAAAAATCGGAAAAAGGGAAATTAGTAAATTTCGTGAAAAAAATTTGAGAAAATTAGGTCAAATCATCAATTTATGGGTTTTCATGAATGTATATAAAAAATTGAAATTTACAAGTCCTACAAATATCATGCATATTTTGTCGACCACATTTTCCTGAATCCAGAACTGGAAACCATTCCCAGATTCCTTAAGTATTGTTCGAGTTGTGTGCCTTCAAAAACGCGAGTTTACCTGATTTCGGAGCCTTAATTTCGCAAAATGAGCCAAATGCCGTATTATATGGTTAATTATTTAAAAAACTAGAGCAAAATTAATTACTTTTACACTGTTTTAGTAATTTCCTCACTAGATAAAACACAAAATATGATTAATATGTGCATCTATGAATAAGGAGAATAAAATATTTCTCAAACAAAATGTGTGTTCCATTGTATGGACTTAGCCAAATTTGCCTTGACACAGAACTCGTGTGATGAAATGCCATATTTGAGGTCATGTAACTCAATAAATTAATATCCATATGCTCTGCTTTTCTCAAAACATTTTGAGAATACTAGATTGAACAAATTGTGAAGGAATTTCCAAATACATTGGTGAAGAAAATAAAATTATGGTCCTATGAACTCTTAGTCTAGCCTCTTTTCCGAAAATGCTATTGTGGGACGTTTTTGTCAATTTTAAAAGGATTTTAGGCATATTCAGAAAAATTCACGAAAGTTTATTGTGTAAATTATGTGATCTTTCCTCTTAAATCATTTTTGTTTGTTGAGAAAATAGCATTTCAATGGTTATACCAATGAATGTCACTGGATTTCACTCATCATTGTGGAAACATACTCCAAATTTGGACGGCAGAAAAATGGGGTAGGGGAAAGCATATCAACAAAATCTTAAAAATTATGCATCTTGAAGCAGAAAACTTTATATTAACAGTTTCTGCTTACATTGTTTTTTCATACATAATTTCATATTTCCTTTGTTTATGTTTATTGACAGAGCTATAATAATTTTTGTCATAATTTGGCAGTGAAATGTCAAATTGGCTATTTTGAGATTGTTTTATACAACATAACCATAAAATTATAAATCAACGTCCGATAATGTATTAAGCAGTTTTATAATGCAACAGGAATGTACACAAACTGGAAGAAAACAACATTGTGTCTGAAATGGCTGTAATTTGATGATAAGATTGCATTTTGTGATTTTTCCTACCCCTATACAAACGTTAAAATTTGGAGTCAGTTTCCTGAAAAATCAAAGAAATCAAGTGAAATACTATGGCATAACCAATCATATCCAATGTAAGGCTAATTTTTTATCACTAAATTGTTGTGGGAGGAAAGTTCAAATAATTTTACACATTAAAACACCCATTGTTTTTTGTTTTTATGGCCCAAAACCTTTTAGATTGGACAAAAATGCCTCAAACTGGCATCTTTGGAAACAAGCTAAAACTAAGTATTCAAAGGGCCATAAGTTGATTTTCTTAAATAATGTCCTGTTAATACCTTTACATTTTGTTCAATCCAACATACTTAAAAGGTTATAAGAAAAGCATGGCATATGGGTATTAAATTATTGAGTTACATGACCTCAAATATTGCATTTCATCACACACGTTCAGTGTCAGAGGCAAAATTGGCCAAGTCCATACAATGGAAGACACATTTTGTTTGAGAATTTAATCTTCTTCTTAATTATAAATACACATATTAATCATATTTTGTGTTTAATCTAGTGAGGAAATTACTATAACGCTGAAAAATCCCTTCAGTTTGCTCTAGTTTTTTTTAATAATTAATCATAAATAAGGCATTTTGGCTCATTCTTCGAAATTGAGGCCCCGAAAATGGGCCGAAATAAGGTAAACTCGCGTTTTTGAAGGCACACAACTCGAAAAATACGTAATGAATCTGGGACTGCTTTTCAGTACTGGGTTCAGGAAATTGACGTCGACACAATACACATACCATTTGTAGGATTTGTCAATTTGATTGTTTTTATATGCATCCATGAAAATCCATAAATTGATGATTTGACCAAATTTCCCCAAATTTATTTCACGAAATTCACCAATTTCCCTTTTTCCGATTTTTGCCGATTTTTAGTATGTTGTTTGTGGAGGGTTTATGTACTTATTCCAGCAAAAAAAAATTCTGTTGCAATTAGTTCCGGGTGTGGCATTTTTTTCTCATAAATGCACTGGACTAAAAGTAATACAATAGGACCAATGATATGTGGTTTTGATGGCCTAATATTCTACGCACATTCAATTTTTCTCAGTGCAGCAAATAAACCAACGACGGCCTGTGTCGCCAAACATCAAGGTGAGTTGTGAGCTTTTGTGGTCGTTTTCGACGAATTACTTATTATTCAATTCAATTTAATTACTCTTCATCATGTTGGATATTACAGAGTGTGTTGATAATTACAACATAATATACATACATGTGTATATAGTAAATAGTGTGCGATACATGAGGATTTTTGAGCGATTATTCTGCGCAAGATAATACACAATACATGTATATAGTGAAATTATTTAAATAAACAATTATTTAATTCAACAACCCATGGTGGTGTCCTAACGTGTGCGATTATATAATGCCACAGGAGAGCCAAAAGATTGGCATAACCCTTTTAATGAACAGTGAATGATTTTGTGTTCTTCCCCTTTCCCGAATTGAAGAGTTCATCCAGTTTAATAATATTCGGTTTTCGGTAGAACTTGAAGTAGTGCTTTATATATATCTCTCTGGTAGAGTCTGTAGTGCAGGGCATTTTAAAATTACATGGAATTCATCATCGAGTTCTAAATTACATAACATACACTTTCTGCCTGAGTAATCTGAACCTACGTGTACCCAGGATCCCGAATCAACTGGTAAGTAGTGATTTCTGCTCCTTAACCGTAACATGGCGGTTACTAAGTCATTGTATATACTCGATATATATGTCTCACGACCGAAATTTATCTTAACATACGATAGAAAGCATGGTTATTTGATATGGATATAGTTTCTCTCCATTCTTGAATAAAACATCTTCTAGTCGTTCTTTAACATTTCTGGTGAATTGATGCAAAAAATTCAGGGATTGGTCTTTCCAGAGTTATCCCATACCAAGTTTGTTATTATTGTCTTCTATGTGTTTGATCCATGGGTTGTTGCATTTATTATTTTAAAACATTTAATATAGAACATAATACAATATTAAAGGCAATCGATGGCATTCCATTTTTAATATTCTTCCCCAATATGGATGGTTTTGTGGATTTGTATGATGCCTGTGCAAAACTATTAGTGATGTATGTACGTATTTTCAGTTGTTTTGGTATGGTAAGCGGAAGATATGCTTGGGAGTTGTGTCACATTTGGACTCAGATCGGACCGTGGGTTTTTAATAGAGAAGTAACCCTTTCCTTCGTGAATGTTTGCGAAAATCCTGTTCCAAGGTACTCTCTTATATATACGAGTCTCAAATATGGAGTTTCGCAAAAAATTAGACAATAGTTTGGCCTAACAGTATTTAAGTTGATCATGTAAGCCACTGCATTCGTTTATATATGCGAGGCTACTATGGGAGACTCGCATGTATAAGAGTAAACAGTGTGCACGCCACACACCTGCACTACCATTATCAGGACATTTGACACATCGTGGGCCATAGGTTGTAGCCAGGTCCGTCATACATAACCCATGTCAGTGGCCTTTTAAGCAAGACGAGATATTGTTCCCCTCTAGGTGAGCCGCTCCCCCATTCGATGTAGGGTACTGGTCTACCGTCGTGTCCATACATCGTGCTGTTGTCATATGTGTTGTCTCCATCGACGTAGAATTTAGCTGTAACGATTGAACAAAATGCGACTAGAAACTACATACATAACAAGAGATCGTACCGGCGGTGCTGGCATCCCCACGGTGGCAAATTCGAACCGAAAAAAGTATGGGTGAGATATCTGCTTGGATGGGGAAAAACCCAACACTTTCATGTAAACAAAGATAGATAACGGAAGAAGGGAAAACATGAACAAATCGATTGAACAATCAAATGATTGCCATCATAATAGTGAACATCCATCCGAATTTCATTGATATCCGTCAATGGGTGGTGGAGATACGAACACAAAATACAAGCAAATCAAAATCTGCAAAGATGAATAATTCTAGAACGGAAAACCGGAAATATCGATTGAACACTCAATACATCGATTGGAGACTCAATTGACTGCCCTCATAATAGTGAACTTTCATTCCAAATAACAATGAGATTCGTCAATCTGTTGTGGAGATATCTGCTATGACGGACAAAAACACATTTACGTATACACAAAGATGAATAACTCTAGAACGGAACATCCTCATTGAACACTCGGTTAGAGTTCCCTCATTGTACTGAACATCCGTATCAATTTAGCACACTACTACACCAAACTAGCAAGCAAAAAGCTACTGTGAACATATTTTACATAGGAACGACATCAACTTGCGAAGTGGCAACATTGGGTGAATTCACCATGTAATACAGTTTCGGGTTTTCTATCAATCAAAAACAAAGCATAACATTTTATACTACGCATTGCGTTGATTGAACTTGAATTACACACATTAATGTTTCTCTTAAACTGTTCATCAGTAAGTTAATAAGCATACGGTGCATTTGTTCTCAGTCGCTACATGTTGGTATGATACCGTTATGTAGTATGCATGCTACGAGTTCGAATTGTTCGTGTCGTGAACAATATCCATCCTACTGGGCGCTACACCAGCGTTTTAAAGATATAGTATGTACTTATTCGGGTGCATGCAACTAATAAGTTAGTATTCGGGTAAATATGCCAACTGGAGGAATATAGCATACTAGTAACATCGCCGAAAATTTCAAACAAATAGACCTCACCACTCCATAGAAAACATCCTCTGAACTACGAGCAGTTGTTAATATTTACTCTCGATTCGGGACATAACTATCTGTGATAAGCTAACAAAATAAACCGATGGCGTCACCAAGAGAATGACGGTGTTTGTTGTCAATTTGGATATAATTTCTGTAAAAAAATACTACTTTGAGCAAGATTATTCTGCATTTCTATTTTATCACCCAACCGGAGTGTTTCACATCACATTAAACTCCAAGCTATGCTCTATTTATTAAATAGTACAGCAGTTTGCAGCCAATCAGAACGCGAGAAAATCACGTGATATATAATTTACGAACATACATGTAGTTAACGACAACACATGCTCTTTTATTTATACTTCACCGAACAATTAGGGTACGTTCATACACTGGCAAGTTTGCAAGGTATGGTTTGCAGGCATTTTGTGGTAGAAAACGATATGGTGCCATAATATGAACGGATACAAGCACATAAAGTGCATCTGAGCCACAGCTAACTACGTGCGAAGTAAAATCTCTGTAGTTCCACTAGTAACGGAATTTGCCTGTAAATATCATGCAATTATCTCGCAAGAATAAATGATACAGGTAATTGAAGGCAAATCACAATAGCACTGTTACAAGTGGAATTAGATAAATGTTACTTCTCATGTCTTTCGCTTTGGTAAAAATGCATGTTATGTGCACTGTTCCGTTCATATTCTGGTATCATGTGGTGTTCTATGACGAAATGCCTGCAAACCATATACCGTGCAAACTTGCCAGCGTATGAACGTAGCCTTAGAACTGGTACCTTGAATAGTACATAACTGTATACTGCCAACACAAACTGCTGGACTATCCAGTCTCTTCTGGAGAAGTTAACATAAATACAGTACAACTCATTTTACTGAGAACAAACATACGATTTTAAACTTACTGGCAAAGAGTTCAAGAAAACCATACATGTAATTAGTGTTGCCAGAATAGTTTAATCTCTACTTGAGTAAACTGAAACGCGTATTATTTAAGTTGTAGTTTGAATGCACGAACATCCGAAGATTTTCCTCTTCGCATGTTGTTCCTGTGTAAAAGGTCGCGACAGTAACAGTTTAATTTCATTTGGAACGTGTTAGTAAATTGGTGGATACGTTTCCGTATATATCTTATTGAGATGATGGTCTGTTCACTGTTCGTGTATTTCGTTCGAGTTGGGTATAGGATAGGATAGGATAGGATAGGATAATTTTATTTACAATACACACACATGGAAAGTACAATTACAAATAAATATAATATTAATAGACTATACATGTATATTGCTAGGGGTGATATAGTCATAGCTGACTGTCTTCCTATCACCACTGGATGTGGTGACAGATTATATGATGAATATGGCCGAATTGATTTGATTGTTGTTAGGTTACGTTTATCGTGTGCAGACTGGGTTTTTAATATATAGGCGTTGTTAGGGCGATGGTACGAAAAGTGGTTCATATGTATGGGCACCTACTTGGTCGATCTAATGAATGAATTACTATGAATATACATGTGTGAGTGGAACCGAGTAGGAATAATGTGAGTGAGGTTTTGGGATTTTTTTTTAATTAACATGCATACTAGAGTGAATTTTTTTTTGTATTGTTTGTTTGTTTTGTTTATTTTGTTATCAGAAAATTATGTATCGTTTGTGCAATCAGGGCATCTTCGGTTTTTGCATCGCACGCTCGCTGAATATGTATTAATGATATCCGTTTTCAAACGTTTTCGGAACACATGTCTTGATTGTTTAGAGGTATATTTACTTTCTAGGGAATTCCACATAAAGGGGAATGAATGGTATGGGAGAACTTTAGAAAAAGAGATGGTCCTGAATTTGTTTTGTACTATAGGATTAGGTTGTCGTCTATTTGTTCTATTTGGTTCTGCTACCAGAAAAAGACACCGGTAAGCGATCGTAGTACCAATCATGCATGAAAATGGATGCATGTAATTTATGTAAATTAATTATAGTGTGGAACCAAATGTAGCACGACAGATTACACATGTATAGTAGTCTGCGAAGTATATCACACAGCTATACAAATAGAGGATACAACTCTCGATCAAAAATAAGGGCCCCTTTCTTTGTAAGCTGATATATTTAAGTAATAAATATAATTTCCGACGTTTGAACGTAGTGAATTAGGCGGAAAATAATTTCTCCACGCAGGTGAGCGAAGATATCAATGGGGCGTGAACAGTAGTTGTGACGTATAGAAGTGGTCAGATGATTGGTATAAAGGTCTGTGATTGAGATACAATCGGTCTCTTGGGGTGACGACTTGCTGGCTCCAGTCACGCGTTTTCGTCTCGGTGTGTTGTGCTGTTTGCCGATACCGAACTTAACAAAGAAAAACATACACATGGTCCGCTGAATTGGAGGTTGTGCGAACATATCGGGGTTGAATTACAAAACAAATTATCTAAGTCTACCATGTTCGGTTACACATGTTTCTTCGCTGCCCGTCAGCTTGGTCATTTGGGTCGCTTCACCAGTATCCCACAATGATTGTGTTGTCTTGTGTTGTACCATGGGTATGGTGTGCATTGATATAGAAGCTTCTGGGGGTTAGTGGAGAAATGTAGTGGGTGTGTTATTTGAGGTACGCCGTTGAGGTTTTTGCGGCATATTGTGTGAACCGCGAAGCGGTTCTAACTAAATGTACCCGACGACCAGATCGCCGTAGCCCCCAATAACACAAACACCCACCACATTAAGTTATTATATTTATATAGCTATTTGATGATTAGTTCGTATAAAAAAGCTGAATGCATTCTTATTTATTTTCACAAAATATGCCGGTAATTTGAGACAAGCCCACACAGCACATTAAGCCAGTTCAATATAAGAATTCAAATTATTGGTATAAATAACTGGCTTCAGATGCAATTCAATTGAACTTTTAAAAGTACGCCCAATTATTCTGCTAACCGCTTTTTGTGATTATATTACAAATTAACTTTATTTCGTCAGGTGAGATGCGGAGGATTATTTTCACTAGGTACTAGTCGATTTTCATGAGAAAAAAACCACCATCCGCTATTCAGATCAGTGGAAGATGTATTCAGGGTCCCAGTATTTTACAAGATATATTGTATTAGATTCTGGTGTAAAATGAAAGTGTCAATGACAGCCTAGCTTGGGAAGGAGTTTATTTGTGTTGAATAATGAATATAATGATAAAGAATGAAGCCAAAACGTTACAACAAATGTCTTGTATTGCTTGGATGAATTTATTTTCATTTCAAATATTTCACCAATAAATTTTGGCTGCAGGATGTCAGCCATGTTTTATAACGAATTTCAGAAATAATCGACGGCTCCAATCTAGAGGTCACCCCGAACATCCATATGAACGTATGAAGTTCGGTGATGATCGGGTGAGGGGTGTGGTCTGTAGTGTGCGCCAAATGATTTAGTCATAAAATAGTAAATTCCAAGATGACCGCAGGCGGCCATGTTTTTCAACGAATTGCGGTCAAAATAGGAAGCTCCCATCCAGAGTTCACACCGAAGATCCTTATGATGTTTGGTGATCATCAGATGAGGGATGTGGTGTGCCAAACGATTTAGTCATGCAAAGAGTAAAATCAAAGATGGCGGCCAAGTGTTTCATAGAACATTTTTTCAAATTGGATAGCTCCATCAAGAGGTGATTCTAAACAGGCCTGTAAATTTTCAAATCAGTTCTCCAATAAATGCGGGCTGTGGTGTGTGCCGATGGATTCAAATTTGATATCCAAGATAGCTGCTGGCGGCCATGCTTTAAAAAAAAAATTCGGTCAAAATAGGAGGCTCCCATCTAGAGGTCACCCCGAAGATCCATATTAAGTTTGGTGACGATCGGATGAGAGATGTGGCCTGTAGGGTGTGCCAAAGGATTTAGTCATACAAAGATTAATTGTTAAAGCAGCGTAATATTGCGAAGCCCGAAACTAGAGTTGCAGAAAATCTGAGGGTTTTGACTGAAGAATTGTCCGTTCAGTGACAAGCTTTATAATTTATCATGTGGTATGCCTGTGCCAGGAAATGTGGCAGATGATATTTCTAGTGTTATTGGAAATGGCGAGCAAGCAATGGATGCGTTCTTCAAAGAACGTATTGATAATTCAGACGTGATGTTTTTTTTTTATCCATTAACCAGACTGAAAAGGGTGTCATTCGGAAGCGCCAGCAAAAACGTGAAGCTCTCAACCGATGGTAAAAGTAAAGAGATCTCAATTCAGAGATACATTCTCGGTAGATTGTTGGCTTATTCTAACAAATAGAAAGTGTTCATCAACATTGATAGTGTGGTCGTATTGCCTCGAAGGAAAACCGTGACAAGTTCGCTTCTTGGTATATAATTGTACAACACTCTGAACTTGTGAATTTCTCAGATATGCACAAGAGAACTAATTCTGCAAACAGTGTCGATCTAATGGCGACAACAAGTATGCAACAGACTATACCAACCACATTCGAGACATACAAGGTGTTTGAGATTCTTCCATTTGGATTAGACGTAATAGCCGATACATGTAGAAATTTATTTATTGAGTCCAATGAGCGGGCTGATAGAGGCACAAGTGAGCGGTACGGTACATCACTCGTGGTACGAAATCTAGAAGTTCGTAGAAATATCTGCGATTTTCGCTCGAATGGGACTAACAAGGAATGCATGCAACTTAATTTTACAAGTATGGAAGTAGAATCAGAAAACACTTCTACGGTCAGGACAAAAGTTGTTCTTCTTTGCACGAGATACCTGCTATCTGATAACCATCGACTCATTAATCATCGTCAAGGAGCTTTGTTCTGATCAAGAAGAGGAGGACACCAAAATCGCGTTACATTTATTTATTTATTATTACAGCATGTATTTCAGTCTGATCCCGGCCGAGTCATAGTACGCTCACCGCCAGGGGACACATTTGTTGCAGTTATTTCCCAGATCTCGATCACGGAATATACCTCGACAATGGGCATGGTAACTCGAGAAATATCATATAGCTCAAATAATGTTATTTGTCTACAGAACTTAAGCTTTCTTTGATCAGCCTTGACGCATTCTCCCGTAATGATAATATATTAACCTATTTTTAAGAAAGGCAAGCAAGACTATTTTAATCTGTTAAGGAACAACTCCAGATATGTTTTGAAGCATTTCGGTTCTGATTGGGATATTCCGTGTGTTAGCAGCACAATTGAGGATTTTACAAGTAAATTATACAGTCGGAAGAGGCTATCGTCCGTAGACGAGACACGTCGTGAAATATTTTGGGAAAAATATCAAAACAAAGGTAAAATTGTTGATCTATCCCTGATCAGTGTCCGCCCTGGCCCGAAATTCTTTGTAGCCATTTTTTTAGCCACTTGTGCAATTTTTTTAGCCACTTTTGGAAACGTTTAGCCACATACTGTGGGATACATTAGCACAAGACTTAATAGGAAATAAACATTTATTTACTACATTTGTTTACAATAAATTGTCGTTCAGTCCGCGGTCGACACGAAAAATGCATGTAGCCATATGTTTAGCCACCAGCTTAGTTATTTTAGCCACTTTGTATTTTTTGTTGGCAATTTGCTAAAATGGCTAACGGCAGGGCGAACACTGTCCCTGATACCGCCATGTTTTGACAGTCGGCAATTTCATGTCAAACGAGCAAATTATTACTGACGTAATGACTCAATCAGACGTTCGTCAAGCGCGTCACTAAATAACGTTTTGGGGGAGGGTTACGTGTTTACGCCGCGTTCACGCTACGTTCGACACACGTCTACAATGATTCAATCATCGTATACCGATATGCTTTGCATTACAAAAATGTATATATCGTACACTTATGATAGTCTTTCGCGAATATTAATCAAACTTATATACATGTATCTCCGTGATATGAGGAGTCTAATTGTGTTGTTTAAGTATGTCAAAAGTGGCGCCGCTCAAGTCAGTCATGGGACTCGGAAGGGCACCAACATTGAAATTGAAACAATATAATGTTATCGCTGATTTCTACCAAATATATAAATGTTCTACCCCATGATACGCGAAATATAATTGTGTGGTTTAATGATGCCAAATTGGTGTCGTTTGGGTCAGGGATGTTTAAGTCGCCGATTTCCACCAACGTAATATATAGTCATCTTCACAATTGCATGGTACGGGGACTCTTATGATGTGGTTTAGAGGGGTACTGCACACTGAATCCGGCCATTTATGGGTTCGTCTCATTTTATACTCAACAGAATATATGCAACAAGTGAATGCATTTGAGCCATTGATTAGTGCACAAAACTCTCGTGTGCTCAATGAACAATGTAGACAACATGGTAATTATAAAAGAAAATGAATCTATGACTCCAGTCATAACTTCATTTTCAGTATAATTACCATGTTGTTTGCGTTGTTCAAAGATCACACGAGTGTATTTTTGCACTAATCCATTGCTTAAAATCATTCATTTGTTGCATATATTCTGTTGAGTATAAAAGGAGATGGTCCCACAATTGGCCGGATTTAGTGTACATTACACATTTAAAGAAACAAAAGTGGCCATATTCGAGTAAGTGCATGATGGGGAGAGGAGGGGCACAACAAAATGTGTCGACGATGTTCACCAAACTTATATACAACAGCCAGTTCTCCAGAAAATCAACACGTGGATTTATTCTATGATCTCTTTTACATGCAGGTGCATAATCGGCTTGGAATTGCCCCTGTTTGTGTCGATATCGGACTGAAAATTAGAGTTCCTGTGCCATTATCGACTCGTGATGACTTATTATAAGTGCATTATGGGTGGAAAATAACACGAATACGACTTACCAGATATACGATCTTTAAAAGTTGTGTTCATTGTGGACCACTCCTCAGAACGGAATAATGGGTATCACTCCAATATAGGCATATTTCATAATCAAATAATCCAAAATGAACATATGTTAATATTATAGGTCGATTATTAACCTACTTTCGCACGGATATGTTGAATATATAAAATCAGCATCTATGCATCGAATATAATGGTGTGGACTTAAATACGGCGTCGTTGGTACCGGGGCAGAAGGGCACCAGCATTTCGGAATAAAACAGTTTATCGCCTATTATTACCATAATTAGATACGAGTGTACTGGTGTGGTTCAGATTGACAGAGCGGTGCCAGGGCAAGGTACCTCCCGTCATAATTTGCTCCAAATGTCAACGTTTTTTCTATATTTTTGAAGATATCAGCGATCTGTATATTGGACAAATTGGCTCCCAAAATAACACATCGAGGACACTTCAACAATTCGTAATGACTTCACATGCCATACAATATAAAAACTTATTACAGTTACTTAGAAGTTTCAAGATGGATCAGTAAAGAGCGTTTATTGTTAGTATATGCATGATATGGTGAAATAAAGAGCGTTTATATCAATTATACGCGAAATGGCGAAAACAGCTGGATCACTGCTATCATATTCCTTCTAAAAAAATACGTAGATATAATTCAGAGGTTAAAATGAGTCATGCTCGTTTAATAATAATCCAACGTACTATCAGTGTATCCAAATGTTTCCACCAATAGTGTCGTTAGGTCGTCAATCATGCTCCTATTCTCTATAGCCACCATATGCGCAGATTCCGCCTCACAAAAAGCCTTCGATTCCTGCCAATTACGCCCTTTAGTGTCGTATTTGAGACAGTACGTATTCCCTCCGAGAGTATACGGAAGGTAGCCCATTTCTGTTTGGCATTCATTTTCTGTTGGACAAACATAGTTTGGTTAAATTATTGTGAGATATACATGTACTTATAAGAGAAATATATTCATTATATGTAGTGTGTAACATATATTTCGACAAAACAATTATAATTAC
This sequence comes from Siphonodentalium dalli, assembly GCA_032622095.1. Taxonomy (NCBI): domain Eukaryota; kingdom Metazoa; phylum Mollusca; class Scaphopoda; order Gadilida; family Siphonodentaliidae; genus Siphonodentalium; species Siphonodentalium dalli. Next base: position 90,473,734 of record CP136067.1, read on the forward strand.
AGTTCATATACAGTCAGATAGTCATTGCGATAACGCAAATTAACATTAGCAAATACTCAATCATTACGTAATTGATGTTCACTTTAAGAAATGAATTAAGGGCTAAACACACGTTTTACCAAAATTTCCTAATATATCGAAATGGTTTTTCTCAAAGTCTATCGGGAGTTTCTTTTCTAAATTTGCTAAAAGTGATTATTGTAACACAATATCTAAGAACCAGCTGGAAATTATAACTCATTTTACTACACTTTTATGGCATGAACATAATTCAAATGTCACTGTTTTCAGGTACCAAACATTTGATTAAATTATGTTAAAAAGTGAAGTTAATACAGCTATGACATGACATAATCACCTGATAGAGACCAATGTTACTCTGTAGTAATACAAAACTATTAGTTAAAATTCCTCAGTGATAAAGGGTATGTGGCATGCCACGCCAGCCGTTGAGGCATGCCAATATCCCATAATATGTCAAATATAGCGAATTATCGAAATATGAAATACCACGAAAAAGCGAAATAGGAAAATACAGCGAAATTGCGGAATAAAAAATGCATCGAAATGACGAAATAGCGCGAATTATGAAATAAGAAATTATTTTTATTAACTAAATAACGGAGATATTTGAAGAAGTGTTTTTGACGAAATAACGGGCATATTTGGAGAAGTCTTCATGCATGACTGTCGTGCTTATTTATTTTGACTTATAAAGACATTATAACCGTGGACATCATAGGCTGGATCCCGTGTTCGATAAAGGCCACAACCCTACAGATAGGAACCTCATTTATATTATCGACGTCGCCACTCACGTGTGTCATTGTTGCGTATTGCAATACAGGCTCTTCTTGTTTCCTTGGTATCATCTCTGTAACATATCTCACCTGTCCCACAAGACGTGGTCCCTTCACAATTGACCTGTAGCATGGACATGAAGACATTCATTAATTTTGCCAGTCAATTCTGACAGCGGTCAAATCATAATATAACTTGTTCTGCCATATACTACATACAAACACATGGGTTTCGGTGACCGTGTTCATAGACAACAGACGGTGGCCCCCATATAGTATACACGAATAAGACATTATTGATAACGGTTTCAAATGATAACCGACTTCGTGTAAATTATTAATTTGTATATGTGACCCGCCATATCAAATCCAGTCGGAAGTCGGGATTTTTTTTACCATGTGCCAATGCATTCTCTTATATATGCGAGTCGACCATATGTCGCCTCGCATATATAAGAGAATGCATTGGCCTAACAATTTTTTATCATTTTTTTTAAATAAATGTTTCTGACAATTTTTAGGACATAAAATAAAAAACATCCATTACCCTGCAGGGAGCCCCACACATATATAGAAGCATATAGAAGAGTGTCTGCTCATGTTTGTCTGGGGCTCTGTATGGGTGAAATTATAAAATTGTTAAAGAATACAAGAACAAATTATTAAAATTGTTAAAAATTGTTAGGCCAATGCATTCTCTTATATATGCGAGGCGACATATGGTCGACTCGCATATATAAGAGAACACATTGGCACAGGGTAAAAAAGTCCCGACTTCCGACTAGATTTGATATGGCGGGTCTGGATTTGATATGGCGGGTCACATATACATTGTATCGTAAGGTCATGCTGTCCCATAATAATTATGACAGAAACAGTTGACCCCCTGGTTTTGTCAACACATCCTCGCGCAAATAGGTTCTTATTGCACATAATATTCACATACAGTAGGCTCATGCTGAACTTATTTCAAAAGGACAAATAAGCCCATATCGGCATTTTTGTTAAATCTGAATTAGGCTCTACATGAACCTAGTTTGACTTACAAGATGTACGCTGTGTATACTGTGGTTTTCAATATGAACATACATGTATGTGAATACTTATGTCCAATATGAACCTATTTGCACCAGGATATGTTGATTTTGTACGGTGATTTTTCGAGATTTGTTACACTGGAACTGGAACATTCCTAAATGATTGCGTTTTCTGTGAAACAAAGTGATGTTGAATTAGATTTGGTCATGTAAATGTTTCATCGACTATAACAGGAGGCTTATAAAAGCTTGAAGATATATTTATTTTGTCAGACTCCAATGCTACTTAAAGTAGCCTACTTTAAGTTTACACGTTCCATGCATGTTTTCCCGTGTTTCGTTATAAATAGCAGCTCGTCGTACTTTCGACTGTTACAGTGCACCATTTGATAAGCTAAACCGAAAAAAACATGAAAAATAATATGTTTAACGTGGCTTAAAATTTCAAATCATTCTCTGTTGTATATCATGATTTCAATAACAATATAAAAGATTGCCCGATCGCCTGCTTAGAGCCACTGCATGCCCGTTGATGTAAGTAAGAGTACAAGCGTGAAGGAGTGTATGCCTGAATGTGTGTATCAGATGAATATTATCTATTGTATCCAACATGTATAACCATTCATTTGGTATATAAAATCATCTGACTGTTTCAATAAAAATTATAAAAAAGAAAAGGAAAAACAAATCATTTGATAAGCTATCGCATGGTTGTCATGGCGATATGCATGCTGGAGTAATTATGTCATCTTGCTTCAAACAAGCTGTATTCGCTGCGTCCGGTTGTTCGTTGTTTTATTTGGGTTTGTCATAATTTCAGCCGCTAGTCCAGATCACAATATGTTTCAGTTTGACCATATATAGAGGAAAGAATGCACATTGTGTGAACCTTTTCGTGCCGGGAGCTGTGCTGGTTCAGCATTACATATCATGTGCCAGTGCATTAACCCTTCCATGACTCGAACTTCCTGCAATTTCGCCAAAACCATATGCCAGTGCATTCTATATTATATGCGAGTCTCCCAGTCTTCCTTATGGAGCCTCGCGTATATATAAGAGATAATTTACAAGGGTTACAAGGTCAAGATAAATAATGTTAGGCCATTCTATTATTTTATATATACCAGGTTCCTAATTGGGATACTGGCTTATATCATAGAATGCATTGGAACAGAGTTTTCGCTAAATTGCAGGAAAGCAAAGACATAATTGCCCGGATACATGTCGCCTCATCACAGAAAAATAAAAGAGCATGTGATCAGTCACAAGTTGTAATTTAAACCCGTCTTTACAAAATGCTCATTGTCGAGTGTTTCACTTAGAAAATTTTCAAATAATAAGTTTAACAAACGGCCACATGTCTTTTAAAAACTTATTATCTAAACATTCCGCAAGATCCCCCCCAGATTAATAATAGAACATATACACAATGTATTTGATGGGGAAAATCCATTCACCAGGAAGGGGTTAATCGAGAGAACCAGTGGAGTCTATAGAATATTACCGGGAGAGTTCATATTCTGACAGGTATTGCTGCGTCCAGTCTTTAAATGGAGACTGCATGTGCGCATGGCGGCATACAAGATCCCGCTCTGTAGAATTTCTAGAAAAAAAATCCAGGGCCCGTATTCACCAGCTGGGTTTATATATAGTCCATCCGGTTTATTTCAGACGAAGCTATCTGTCGTCACTAATTTCATATAAATTGACCGCTATTACTGGTAGCATGACAGTGCCTGTCATTTGCAGAATGAGGTCCACGGAGGATGGATTTAGTGACACTATACCGCATAGCGGGCTAGCATTACCAAAGTCACCATCTGGAGACCTAATTCTGCTTAGGCCTCATCTTAAACGACACATATCATAATTGAGGTTCCTAATGGGTGTACATGACAATATTCACCATTTGGGAACTTCAGTCTGAGTCTATGTCTCCCATAGTATGCGGGATAGCATCACTAAATTTACCCTCTTGGGACCTCATTCAGCAAAGGACATGTACAATAAACTCAGGCTTGCACTTGTTATGTCTCTTGTTATGTTGGCAGTCTATCTATATCATTCTTGAACTTAAAGCTGTGTGATATATCCACTAACCCAATTATATAACACCCATTCCACAGAATGATTTAGTCAGAATATATACATACCGGATTGCATCAGGTGAGTCGAAATTTTGTCATGATTCGATGTCTATTGATAACTGGCATTCTCGACAGAAAAGGTCAAACATCGGTGTGTATTTTGTCGTAAATTCTACCGACTGTACCTTGTAATTTCAGTTGTTAACATGTATCAAAATAAACTACAATGTTTATAAAATAAACCCAGGTGGTGAATACGAGCCCAGGGGCCTATACTATAGAATTACAATTGCCGTGTTTCCCCACGTGGACAGCGTTAGTCGGTAATTTCCCAGTCTTGTAAAGCTAGACTTGTGTTCTATAGTACTCGAGCAATTGTGTTCTTGTAAATTCCTTGCATTGGATATTGGAATTTAACAATAGGCGATTACCATTTTTCACACCATACATCGTTGTGAACTGACTTATATAATGTTCTGGGAGAGCCATTCTGTAACTGGGATTCATTTCAGCAGCAAGCTGCTCGGTTTTTGTGGTGTTTGGAGTGTCCCAACGCTGCATCTTGGTGTTATTCTATAGTACTCGAATTGTCTAACTTGGGGAAAACAAGAACTCGCTTGACGGGTTGATAAATTACCAACTTAGGGAGTTCCATAGTACAGACATAACACAAATCGGGTAGAACACGATATTAACATTACAAGTATACGAGGCTGAATTAGTGGTTGTCACCGCAATGAAACGCGTGCGAATGTCGATATGTCGGATTATCGCTTTGTGCTGTATTGCGCACTCATGCATTAACCCTTTCTCGACGTGCGAAGTTTCACCGGGTCAATACAATTGTAGTCATATTGAGATGATTGGTTCAGATGGATGGGCGTAGATAGATATATTTTGAGATGGGGTTCATAAACATAGACAAATTGGCTTTGATAAATAAGGGTTTGCACATAAATTATGTTGTGACGGGGGCGATTCTCATCAAAATACTCAACAATTGGGAATGTCACGCAGGGACGTTCAATGGGTGTTGGCGCATCACAATAATCTTCGTCCCAAAGTTAGTGATGATTGATTTATGGGGTAAATGGCAATTAGTTCAGAAGTTTCGATCGGTTGGAATTGTTGGTTTGGGAATATCTAACAGTTGGAAATCTTGAGTAACCATTGCAGAATTTCAACCGAATGGGGTGCAAATATAGTTTTCTGGTTCAGGAAGGAGGTGTACTCGGGCAGCGGAGACCTTATACGTGAATGTTACCGCGATTCCATGGTAGAAAATGGCACTGAATTTAAAAATTAAGACTGGATAATAGGTTATAATCATTACCATGACTAAATTTTCCAGCTAATGTAACTGCACATTATAATTTATACTACTAGTATGATGTTTTCCTACATTCGGTGTAATTTTGGTTGTTAAATCTAAGTTTCTACTTAAACAAAAAGTTACACCGACCCTTTGGAAAATATACTTGAAATATATATTTTCACCCTTTTAACTTGGAAATATTTTTATCAGTCTATTATCTCCGGCAATTCAGTTTGTTTTCAATTACATTGTACATGTATCGAAATCGTACGTATACGACAACCAGTTAAAATTTCCCTGCTCAATCTGACACTATAATCACCATGTGTAGGTTTTTCTGTCGATGGGGTTTATTTGTGATCACTCTATCCGTCTCTATCCCTTTGTGTTCGTATATACATCGTTAAATATATTTGACCATGAACCATGTAAATACAAGGCAAGTCATGAAAAGCTATATATTGTCTTCTATGATGTTGGTCAATAAAACATCTATCTCTTATAAAGAGCGTTTTCGCTTATGATATTTTGTACTCGTGTTCAGCGTAAAATGTTGTAATCGTTTGTGTATTTTCGCGATGCTCGTGCCATTGGGATTATGATGCACGCAAGTAGTTTTCGTGTTCCCCATTGCCTATCATAACATTGACTTTATACACCCACTAAACCACTCGCCAAATGACTCAAATATATATAGGCATTACTATATCCATTTATGTATAATATTAGAGTAAGTTCCCTTTACCCATTAACAAGCGTTCGCCTCCACGCGTAGAAAACGAAGATCCATAGTACTGGATTTTGTCTGTTCTTGTAAATGACGGGGAGTCGCACACACTTGGAAATTATCATATCCATAGTATTCGACAGTTTGTCCACGTGGAGAAACACGGCAATTGTAATTCTATAGTATAGGCCCCTGAAGACCGGACCAGATGCATTTAACTTAACCATTTGAGTGCCAGGTCCGATTTTTTGTATCAACCCATATACCGTGTACCAATGCATTCTCTTATATATGCGAGTCGACCATAGGTCGCCTCGCATATATAAGAGAATGCATTGGCCAAACAATGTTTCATCATTTGTTATTATTTTTTACAATTTTTTACAATTTTAATATTTTTTTCTTATATTCTTTAACAGGCTTATTTTGTATGTTTAGGGCCAGGGAATCTTACGTTTTTCATGGGCATCAAAATTATTACTATGAATACTTGGTGATAGTTTTGAGCTATTACATGCCCTATAGCATGCTTAAGCATACCCAAAAAAAATTCAACCAAAAAAAAATCAAATTTTTTATTATTTTTATTTTTTATTTTATTTTGGGCCGATTTTATAGAACGTAAATTAGGGCACTCAAAGGGTTAAAGACATATTATGGACTTTCTCGGGTGCGTCAAATTGATAAGTTAGTACTCAGGCGCTATGTCAACACGGGGAATGTAGCATTCTACCAACATTGCCAAAAATTTCAAAGAAATCGACATACCACTCCATAGAAAACACCGTCTGAACTACGCTTATATATATATATATACATATATATACTAATATTTACTTCTCGATTCGGGACGCAATTATCGGCTATAAACTAACACAAATGATTTCGTCACCGAAAGTCATTGCATTTAATTAATGTTTAAGAATGATGGTGTGATTTGTCATTTGGATTAATATTAGTAAAAGATAACTATACTTTGAGCAATATTATTCCCAATTTCTATTTGACCACACTACTGGAGTGTTTCACATCACTTTAAGCCACTTCGGAAGAATCAACAGTATTATACGTCAGGGGTTATTGAATAAAACATCAAGAATAAAAATAACACTCGTCATCATTGAATCACAATGCAAAGTGAAGTCTGCGTCTGACACAGTGTCGAGTTTTCTTCAAACTCAAGGATACGATATGGTACTTTATTTCCAATACACATATTTATTATATGCTTCCCCATTAAATAGTGGGAAATTGCCGTGGCGTAGAGCGTTATATCCATCGCCTGGACCGACTCGATGGATAACACTGACCGACTCGATGGATAACACTGACCGACTCGATGGATAACACAATAGTATTACTTTTTCGGAGATCACTTCCGGTTTATAGCGGCGAATCACATTAAGTTTCAAAGCGTATCAATAACAGCTGGACTATTGTTTTAATTATTGATTTTCACGGTTCATAAACTATTATTTAATTGTTATAATGTTAACTCATTTGTTTTAATATATTCTTATCACTAAATTATGTATACATTAATTTTCTCGCATCATTTCAGAATAAAACAATGGGGACTATTTCTTATGGCGGCTATGCTCGATATTTGTCATTCAGTGGTGAGCAAATCAATTGATGGAATGTAAACAAAATGCAAATGTCGAAGCTTTCTAACAATTTGAAGTGAACTGTAGGACAAAATTAGCAGTTTTGGTGCGGTTTATAGCGCATATAATAAAAAGAAAACCTACGGGTTTTGGTTGAATACCCGGATTATCTCATTCGTGGGTTCAAGGAAGTACAGAATTTCCACTCGCGGCTTGCAGCCGCTCGTGGAAATTATGTACTTCCTTGCACCCACTCATGAGATAATTCGGGTATTCAACCAAAACTCGTAGGTATTCTCTATATATTACATAATAGTGATGAAAATGATGGATCAAAATGTCGTATATTGTTGGGGAATGGCACAATCCTGCCAGTATGGTAATATAGGAAGAAACAACTCATAGTTATAGTAAGATGGCCTCAAGTGAGCCGTGCACAGAATGTGTATAAGTAATTTATGAGATGAGACCAATTTGAAACAATGAAGGAAGTTCATCGTTACTTTGACTTATTTATTCTCATATTATACAACATGGATTGGGGCACACGTTTTTACGAATTTTAAAGCCCCCTCCCGATACAATGTAATGGAACACATATGCTATTAAACTGACGGTATGACACATTTACGTTCGTGATAGGTTTTGAAATATATATTATTATCCATCCCTTAACTAACACTATTTCTGATTGGGCAAAAGGCGCCACGGGAAAAAGTCATATTGGACTCCCGAATGTCATATTGGACTCCCAAGTGTGCAATATGACTTTTTTTATCGGGACTCTGTGACGTCACGAATTAATTATTGCGAAATGAATCGATGAAATTGTAATGCGCGCGCAACACTGGTGGATTTAGCAGACGTTTCCCTTCCGCATTGAGTTTTTTTTCTTTTCCGTGTTTACTGTTCCAAATCATGCTTTCTGATGATCAAATACAAGCTTTTATAGAGAATTAAGTGCCGACAAATACCAAAAATAACCACAAGAGTTTTATTCCCAAAATTTGGATAAACATACAGTTGGATAGTAACAATGTCATTATACAATGTTGTGTACAGTACGAGTTTTTCTTGTACTCGTCCAGTTTGTGGTGAACAGTCATATTGGAGTCGACACTGTGTGTCGTCCAATATGACTTTTCACCACAACCTGGACTCGTACAAGAAAAACGCATACTGTACACATTGTATAATAATTTCTGATATACTTTCAATAAGAATAAAGAGTGGCTGTCTGTATACAATGTAATTGTATCGAAATCCTTTGTCACCCCTTCATAAAGTAAGCTGTCATGTGTATGCTCAAGTGAACCATGTTTAAACTGCATTATGTACTGCAACTGTAATATGCGACGAATCATTGTATGATATGGGTCAAAGGGTCAAACCGATCAGTCTCTTACCTCCTGCTCTTCTGTTTCCACGTGACGCCATATCGGGTTACCTTGGCAACCTATATTGAAACGATTTGTATTCAGAAGGACACATTCTCTAGTTATTATATTGAAATCGGTTGATGCGCAGTCTATATGCTTCCGACAAGCGCCATCACAGCGAAGTATGTTCTCGGTGTGAAATTTTAAAATAGCGGACCGCGGATCATCCCAGCAACCATTATCCATTTTTGTCAGACAAGAACACAAGACGATTCCCCTAACGAGTTCCACAACCGAAAGGCGAATATATACATCCGCGAGGAAACATAGTCCGTGAAATCGCGGCATGCAGCCACCAAACTCCATATTACTAAAACTGGAATGACTTCTTAAGCTAGAGCTCGGCAGTTTGATTTACCATGAAGTGGCTATCTGTTCGACAGTTTATATAGGCAATATTTGATACATTATTTTTGAGTGGGACTGCACTTCTTTAAGAGAATAAGATTCCAGTGAAAACCAACAATGCTAGAGTGACGTCCGGCAACCGGAATTCATAGACACACGCATCCGGTTGCTACTTGCATCGATGTTAGTTCTGAAGTGTCGACGACTTAAACTGGGGTGCCTATAAATAACCATCATTTAAATGTGCTCCATCTCTTCTATAGACATAGATTCATTTGTATTGTATGTTTTGTATGTGGAAGCACTTAATGGGGCATATGAGTCTATTTGTGCGCCAATTTGATCCCGAACCTAAGGTTAGATTGAACAGGTAAGGACATGTAATAATCAATAGTTGCAGACTCCAAACCCACGCGTGGGAGTTACTGTGTTGTAATTCAGAATTTCACTGTGGACAAATGTTGGACTAAAAAAGACCGTGTTATATATACACGCTAGCCGATTTGCATGGGATTTGTTTACAGGAGTTTCGATACAGAAATATATAATATGCCAGATATATACTATGGCTTGCAGCAAAATACATATGAGGGCATTTACTTGTAATGAATACGAAATGTGTGATAATGAATTCACAAAATTGGGATATAAAATGTGTTTGTTTTGTATGTAGGGGTCCATTCCGTTTGGTTTATTTCCGCACATAAGAAGAAAATGTCAGTGTATTAACATGGTTGTGTTATCTGGTCTCGGGGTGACATACAAATGTAAAATTTTGGTTTATATGTTAAGCTTTGCCCGCGAATATCAATAAAAGCTGACAATCCCTTATGTTTTATTCTACAATTTGAGTATGTTGAATGAGAAAGAAATAAATCTTGTGAATTCATGTGATTGGTTCGAACTAGATTGATTCTTGAGTATATACACAATTGGTTCATGAAGTGACAACAAATCTAAAGTTTGGGCGAATTTTATGATTTTTAGTGAACATTTCAGAAGAAAAACATGGGAAATTCTGTTGGACAAATTCCAAATATGACCATCCCGGAAAACATACATTTTTTGGGGCTTGCTCTTTTTTACCTCCTTACTGCCATCAGAAGAACATTTTATTAAGGATTAACAAAAATACGCCATATATGCTGTCACAACAGATGGAACCATTTTATCGTTTCCAAAATGTGGTAATTTGGAATATGAACAATGCATCTTGCGAATTCATGATTGGTTCCGTTTGGATGTGTCGTTTTATAATGTTTTTATTTAGTAACGAAAAATTAGAAATTGTCACGATTTTTTTTATTTTTAAAGAACATTTAAGAAAATAGTAGCATTTTTGGAAATTTTTATATTATCGTCAAATTGAGGGCAAACTTCCATGTGTTAATCACAGAAAGCACCTATTTTGATTTTACATGTTTTTTTAACTTAAATTGGGACATACTGGTAATATTTTAGTGGGATTACTCAAGTTTGCCATATATACTAACAGCAGAACTTGAACACTCAACATATCACATTATGTATAACAATTAAGTCGAACGTTGAGTGTTGTAAATATGTAGATTATTATGCACTACATGTACATATTTTATGCACATATTATGTATACTAAAAAAAATCCTAATAATATTACAACAGTTTCTGATGTAATATCCATGTGTATAGTCAGCGCTGGATGGATTATGTCCCTTTACGGTGGTCACGTGATTAGCCGCATGCGTTTCTGTTGCAGCCAACATTTTTGATGATGATGGTGGTGATGCCGGTGATGATGATGACGATGCTGGTGGTGATGATGACGATGATGATGATGACGATGACGACGGAGATAACGATGGCGATGATGACGATGACGATGATTCTGTGACCGTGGTGTTGATGGTGATAATGACTATGATGATGACGATGATGATGATGGTGATGGTGATATATGATGATGATAACGATGACGACGATGGTGATGACGGTGATCATGATGACGGTGATGATGATGACGATAACGATGACGACGATGACGATGATGTTGGTGATGGTGATGATGATGTTGATGGTGATAATGACTATGACGGTCCTGATGATGATGATGATGATGATGATGATGATTATGATGATGACAGTGATAACGATACCGATGACGATAACGATGATGATTATGATGACTATGATGACGATGACGACGATGATGCTGGTAATGGTGATGATGATACTGCTCGTGATGGTGATAATGATTATAATGCTGACGAATACAATGACACTGAACATTCATGGACCACGGCTGCCATACTAATCAGCCATACTAATACTCTGTATATACCTCTGTCTATACGTGATCGCGCTTTGTATGTCATAGTAATTACGATTGAGTAAATACGTGAACCCGTGGGTGGCAGTACAAATGCTAGATCAATAATTCATTGTTGGACGAAATACATGGAGTATATCACGTCACTTTATAAAACCTTTTACCTAAGTTTGCAACGAACTATCACCGTGGGTGCTGACAAACATTGCTCATATTCACAATGCACAATTTCAAATAACTATGTTGATGCACCAGAAGCCAACTTGCAACAAGACAATGCATTAATGTCATTGATTTTTAAAAATATGATTCCTCTTACATATGCAATTTACTACCACGTGCGAATCGGCCTGCTATTACTATGTGGTAAATTATTGACTCTTGGTTTGAAGATAAAACGCACGACCTTGAGGTCATTATCCCGAGGGCATGCCGACAGTCGGGTTGCGATACCATATACCCGGCTTGTAATGACATAAATGGCCATGAAACTGTTCATATTCGTGGTCGTAGTTATGATTTCGGCAAACCAAGTTCACTCCACGAGTAAGCACAGACAGAGAGCTCGCCTGTTCTCGAATATCACCGACGGACTTAATCCGGAAATAATCCCAGGTGACGATTCATTGGATGTTAATATGGACTTCACCCTGATTTCTGTAAGAGGAGTTGACGAGATTGATCAGAGTATATCTATCAGCGGATATTTCATGGTGAGTTGGTCTGATGCGAGCATTAATTGGGATCCGGAAGATTACGGAGGAATCACTGAGTTAACCATCAACAGCGACAACATTTGGAATCCAGGTCTGACAATTGCCAGCTTCACTTATGAGTTACGGCCCCTGGGAGATAACTTCGTGAAGGTGATTGTCAAAAACGACGGTCACGTGTTCTGGTATCCAGGGAGTACCTATTCAACACAATGCTACTTTAATGCCATCGAGTATCCGTTCGATCATACCACGTGTTTTCTTATTGTCTCTTCATGGAACTACGGTTACCCTAAAGTGAATCTTTCACTTACCCGGCCTCCGTTGAAGAAACATTTTCCTGAACATGACGGAAATGGAGACTGGGAACTCATCAATATGTCGGCAAGCGAGCATTTTCAAGAGCTGAAGAATGGCACATGGCAAGGGATTTATTTCTATTTTAACATCAAGCGTAGACCATTGCCGTTTATCGTCAACACGGCTGTTCCTTTAATGATTCTTCTGTTCTTAAATGTTCTAGTTTTTAAAGTTCCCGCCGTTTCGGGAGAGAGGCTATCCTATGCCATCACAGTTGTCCTCTCGTTTGTTATATTCTCTAGCATGATCGTGAATACAATGGCGAACAGCGGCAAGAAGTTATCTATTATCTGCGTTTTCCTCACCATGGTAACAAGCACGAGTTCCGTTATCGTCCTTCTGACGATAATAACTCTTAGTATATACCACTGCGAGAAAGCCTTCCCCAGGCGACTTTTGACATTTATAAGACATGTTTCTGCTGACCAACCTGATGTGATGAAGTGGAAGGCGTTCAGTGTAATGTTAGATGTCATATTCTTCAGGACTTTAATTTCGTTCATGTTAGTGATGAAGATTGGGTTCTTTATTGTATTTTATATCCACATCAAAGATACTACATCCAAAACTTGATAGGAAGCGCGGAATGACTTTCGAACATACTGTAGCCCAGGTTACTTTTTCAATAAGTAAGAACTCTTAGACATAATGAAATTTATCACATAATTATAGCCCCATAACCCGGCCTCATATTTTGTTTTGCTAAGACACACATGTAGTATCGTCATGCGCAGTGACATAAAAGCTTAGCGCAATTATGTCGATGTCAATGTCGGAACTTGTTTTATGTTAATTAGATTATAATTATGATATTAAATTTGTGTTGGGCTATATAGTGTTGGCTGAGATAAATATGGGTGATAAGGGCGGTTGAACAATTTTGTTAACAAGATAAGAGAAGACATTTAAAATTGAACTATATTTTTTCTTGAAGATGTGTTTACTTCCTCTTTGGAAGTGATAAGGAAATCAATATTAATTCGTTTTAACCACATTATTTTCGAGACTATGTGATTATGTGATTAAAAGCATCTCAAATTCGTCGCAATTCTCTGCAAAATGTACTAACCTCGTCCATTAAAATCAATTCGAGCCTCGCTATACTTTGTTCGATTCGAATTTAGTGCACTCGGTTAATAAATTTCGGGTATAATTGCGACTGCTTAGAGATCCTCTATTTATTCAATGCAAGTAAACATGTACGCGAGCAGTCACCGGGCTAAAATGCATTATTACTTCTCTGGAAGCGTGCGTGGAAGAGAATCTTCAATATCTGGGGGAGAATCTGGAAGTAATCTAAGTTGGCTTTGTCTCAACGTCCAGTCATACTGATTGGTCTAGCCATGAGACAATGGCCCGGCACCCAGAGAGTTGAATACTGATTGGTCAAGTCAGGAGACAATGGCCCGGCGCCCAGAGAGTTGACTACTGATTGGTCTAACCAGGAGACAATGGCCCGGCGCCTAGAGAGTTGAATACCGATTGGTCTAGCCAGGGGCCTATACTATAGAATTACAATTGCGTGTTTCTCCACGTGGACAGCGTTAGTCGGTAATTTCCCAGTCTAGTAAAGCTAGACTTGTGTTCTATAGTACTCGAGCAATTGTGTTCTTGTAAATTCCTTGCATTGGATATTGGAATTTAACAATAGGCGATTACCCTTTTTCACACCATACATCGTTGTGAACTGACTTATTTTATGTTCTGGGAGAGCCATTCTGTATCTGGGATTCATTTCAGCAGCAAGCTGCTCGGTTTTTGTGGTGTTTGGAGTGTCCCAACGCTGCATATTTTTGTTATTCTATAGTACTCGAATTGTCTAACTTGGGGAAAAACAAGAACTCGCTTGACGGGCTGATAAATTACCAACTTAGGGAGTTCCATAGTACAGACATAACACAAATCGGGTAGAACACGGTGTTAACATTACAAGTATACGAGGCTGAATTAGTGGTTGTCACCGCAATGAAACTCGTGCGAATGTCGATATGTCGGATTATCGCTTTGTGTATTGCGCACTCATGCATTAACCCTTTCTCGACGTGCGAAGTTTCACCGGGTCAATAAAATCGTAGTCATATTGAGATGATGGGTTCAAATTACGCATGGGCGTAGATAGATATATTTTGAGATGGGTTTCATAAACATAGACAAATTGGCTTTGATAAATAAGGGTTTGCACATAAATTATGTTGTGACTGAGTGGGGCGATTCTCAGCAAAATACTCAACAATTGGGAATGTCACGCAGGGACGTTCAATGGGTGTTGGCGCATCACAATAATCTTCGTCCCAAAGTTAGTGATGATTGATTTATGGGGTAAATGGCAATTAGTTCAGAAGTTTCGATCGGTTGGAATTGTTGGTTTGGGGATTTCTAACAGTTGGAAATCTTGAGTAACCATTGCAGAATTTCAACCGAATGGGGTGCAAATATAGTTTTCTGGTTCAGGGAGGAGGTGTACTCGGGCAGCGGAGACCTTATACGTGAATGTTACCGCGATTCCATGGTAGAAAATGGCACTGAATTTAAATATTAAGACTGGAGAATAGGTTATAATCATTACAATGACAAAATTTTCCAGCTAATGTAACTGCAAATTATAATTTATACTACTAGTATGATGTTTTCCTACATTCAGTGTAATTTTGGTTGTTAAATCTAAGTTTCTACTTAAACAAAAAGTTACACCGACCCTTTGGAAAATATACTTGAAATATATATTTTCACCCTTTTAACTTGGAAATATTTTTATCAGTCTATTATCTCCGGCAATTCAGTTTGTTTTCAATTACATTGTACATGTATCGAAATCGTACGTATACGACAACCAGTTAAAATTTCCCTGCTCAATCTGACACTATAATCACCATGTGTAGGTTTTTCTGTCGATGGGGTTTATTTGTGATCACTCTATCCGTCTCTATCCCTTTGTGCTCGTACATACATCGTTAAATATATTTGACCATGAACCATGTACATACAAGGAAAGTCATGCAAAAGCTATATATTGTCTTCTATGATGTTGGTCAATACAACATCTATCTCTTATAAAGAGCGTTTTCGCTTACGATATTTTGTACTCGTGTTCAGCGTAATCGTTTGTGTATTTTCGCGATGCTTGTGCCATTGGGATTATGGTGCACGCAAGTAGTTTTCGTGTTCCCCATTGCCTATCATAACATTGACTTTATACATCCACTAAACCACTCACCAAATGACTCAAATATATATAGGCATTACTATATCCATTTATGTATAATATTAGAGTAAGTTCCCTTTACCCATTAAGAAGCGTTCGCCTCCACGCGTAGAAAACGAAGATCCATAGTACTGGATTTTGTCTGTTCTTGTAAATGACGGGGAGTCGCACACACTTGTAAATTATCGTATCCATAGTATTCGACAGTTTGTCCACGTGGAGAAACACGGCAATTGTAATTCTATAGTATAGGCCCCTGGAGACAATGGCCCGGCGCCTAGAGAGTTGAATACTGATTGGTCTAGCCAGGAGACAATGGCCCGGCGCCCAGAGAGTCGATATCATACACGTGCAATACAGATAAAGGGTCACAGATGGTCCATCAATTTACTACTGAAATTGAATCTGCTTTGGGACACTTGAATAAGGAGAGATAATGGTTCCTGGAATTACAAACTGAATTATATTTAACGTACTTACGGCTGACCAGCTGTTAAGTGTAGTTTTAATATTTATTTCTTAGAATTTCTTAGCATTCGATCACATTACTTCCTCTAAATAGTTAGCTTTTTGGAGATCATGATCTACGCGATTGCGACAACGATAAATTGTTCTTAGCAGTACAAGCATTCATCCATGAGACAAAACACGATTCGTTTGATTAACTCTTGCAAATATATGTATTAGCAAACAAACTACTTCAACAGTTAAGACTTTAAAAAAAAATACAAATACATATGCGTGATTGATTCGGGGGAGGGGATGACACCGGTGATCGGTATATATGTTTATCTTGTTTTTGGTAGTCATGTTACTTTGTCATTGCTCTTTATTAATTTTTCGGCGTAATAACAAGTGGGAGAAGTTTTACCCATAATTCAGACAAGCCCCTGTCCTCCAATCGAATTGTGTGTACACAAGTGTTCGTGTTATATACTATGCTAGACAAATAAAAATGTTTAAACTAAACTGATGATTTTTCGATAAATCGTTAAAACCACCAACTCGCGAGAGAGCTATTATTAGGGACATATTATTATATCATTGCCTATAAAACAGCGGAAAATATACCGAAACGTAGACCGTCGTATGTATCTTTAAGAAGCCACGTTGAAATTCGATTCCGTTATTTCACTGTATCATTTAGGGGATAACGGTGTGGTGTTTTGTGATTTCGGAAAGGTACAGTGCGAATATACTGTGGCAAATTTAGTTAATGGGCGACGGCGGATTTATCGAACTTAAAACGTTATTTCGACACACACATGCCTTGTAATTATCGATAAAATGTGCAGACATAGAAAACACTCAGACAATTCACGACATTTTGTTTTAAATTTAATGCGCTGGATAAAATATAGTCCCTCAATTAGCATCGCTTTTATCGTTAAAAATGCTGATAAAGATGAAAAATTGCCACATCGAATAGAAATACATATGCATAACAATTAGTTTCTGCATTTAACTCGTGTCTTGTTCAGATGTTTACCACTTACAAATTGCGGCTTTCATTTTAAGTTGAATTGAAACAATGGAAAATTGTTTACTCATTGAGATGTATTTCACGCTGTATCTGTCACGGTTTCATGTCAAGAAATTTGGTCTATTGATATCGAGACAATGATATTGATGGGATATACTGGTGTCGTGTTTTGTGATTTATGAAAGTACATGTATACAGGGCCAATGCACTGACTGTCAAATTTCGACAAAAGCGACGACGCTGGTTTGTTTATATAGCAACGAGCTAGTAACGGAAGTCAGTAGACCGGGCGCCAACTCCATGCATCTACTCCGTGGCGCCGTCGGCATGTCCTACGTAATGGTGATGCCATGGAGCGAAACGGAACAGTGAGCGGAGCAGGATTGGCCATGAACGAGATTATGAATTATACTGACGTCAATATTGGCACGTAGTAATATGTAAAATTGATGATACCGGATACCGGACTATACTTTTCGACAGTTTATATCGATAATTACCCCCCCCCCCCCGCGCAAATTTGTGATGTTTCAGGTGGTATACTGGCATAAGTGCATTATAATCGCTATTTTAAGGTAGCTTGCCGGTAGGGATCAGCGAATATTCGAGATTCCATTCGGTGTCGATATCGGGCACCCGATTCGAGGTCGACACCGAATTGGTCCGCTGATTCGGATATTTTCGAATCCGTGTTACTTTGGTGTGGTCTCGTTTTTTTGCGTTAGATAACACATGCCAAATAACCTTAGATCACAAACATTGAAGCAGAAGGTTGCCAAGTTAGCCAACGTAGGTAATTTTGAATGTATGCGTTCAGATTAGACGTGCATTATGCAAAGTATGTGCTTCGATCGCAACTCGTAATGGTGATTAATCGCCGCATATATTTGTAATTGTATCGACGCTATATAAATTGCCCACAGGGTCCGTGATAGCTAGATACGAACCCAACTGATTACCTTATGTTTATAACTTCAGATATCCGATTCAGATTATATGAATAAAACTCAATGTCAGTCGCCGTTATGCGCGACAAAACATAGATTGGAATGAACAGAAATCTTGACCAGTCGGTCTATTACGTTATTAAATGGACGTCATTGTGTGCGACCAGGTATCTAAGACACTGCTGGCATAATTCCTAGAAATTGTCTACTTTCTGTTTCCCGGGAAATCAAGCGTGTTGCACCAAGTTTCGATCCGTTGAATCTTGTTAATAACATATATAATTTGTGTCTGTTTTCTGAGCCCCCCTCCGTGGAGACAACTACTGCATGTGAATATGTGATCTAGGTGTTTGGTCTATTGTGGGGTGAACATTTAAAGAGATACCTACCAGTATTATCGAACTACAATAATTATATAGCTGAACAGTGTACCCATGTCCAAGTGTGTCAAATCTGTATTATCTTTATTAAATAATGTAGACAAGTTACTTCCATTCCATGGGGTTTATGACATACGTTGTTTGAATTGTCTTTAACTGTCTTACATGTACTGTCACATGACACAGCTAGATATAAATTCAATTTAACATATCCCAACTCCGCCATGAGACTGAGAGTGACATGCCTATGTCATGATTTTCCTTTAAAAAATAAGTTCCAACGGATGTTTGAGGAGATTAACATTGTTATATAGTACATTTTGCAGATTTTGTCACGAGACTCTGAAATAAACACTAGTAACCAATGTCAATCACTAGCTGATTCGATTCGAGATTAAATTCGATGTCGATATCAGGAAGGAGATTCGATATCGAGATTCGATTCGATGCAAAATCTCCGATTCGCAGTTCCCTACTTGCCGGTAGTTTACGCCAGCGCAAATCAATAAGTACACTGAGTACATACCAGGCTCTCACCTGTTTGTAAACGCTGACGCCCGCTCTTTGATTAATTAGAGTTAATAATTTAAATATCTAAGAGTTAATTTAGCAACTTTTAGCATTAATACGGTACGTACATACAGTTGTGTGTGTGAATACCTGAAGCAGATCATTCGTGTCTGTAAAGAAATATAAAATTTTCACTGGCTGTGTGCTAGGAGTGTCGTGGATATTTGTGTGTACTCGTTTGTGACGTATTTTGGTACAGTGACGTCATATGGAGGTGTGGGGTTACGGTGAAGTAAAATGGCTACCTACACATAGCATAGTCTTTAATGTCTCTATTTCCGTGACATAAATTGGTCCCTCGAACCGTCAAGATGTCGATCAAATCAGAACTTTCGCTTAAGGCTATAAGGATGAAACGCAGAGCACAGAGAGGACACACCACGCGGTTGATCAAGGATGCTGATGCCATGTTGAACACCGATCAAGTCGACATGAAGTTTCTTAAGGACGTTTTGGCGATGTTAAACGAGAAAGTTTCTCTTCTTGGTGAAATGGATGATGCAGTTCTTAATTTCTTGGTTGATGATGATTCTGAGTTCGACAGAGAATCTGATGACATAGAGACATACATGAGAGTAATAAAGAGTCAACGTAATTCTTATGTGGCTTTCGTGGACATTCATGATGCTGGTCGGGTTGGTGCAAGAAGGTCTGTCGCTACGCCGGAGAATGATCGTGTATGCAATGTTCGTCAAAGTGTTGCACTTCGAAAAAATCATTGCCGTTATTTGAGGGCGAATTGGTGCAATGGCAGCCATTTTGGGATTCGTTCCATGCTGTGGTGCATTCAGTTCCTGAAGACGAATTACCATCGATTCAGAAATTTCAGTATTTACGACCATTGTTGCGTGGATCTGCGGCAATGTGTGTTGATGGACTATTTTTGACAAAAGATAATTACTTTCATGCAACTACTATTCTGAAAGAGAGATTCGGACAGACGCATAAAATTACACATGCACATTTACAGACGCTGATGGATCTACCGACGCCTCAAAATAATGTGCACAGTATTGGGCAATTTAGAGATGTTATTGAGTCGAATATTCGATCTTTGGACGCGTTGGGACAAGGGACATCTTACAGAGACATGCTTGTTTCAATGTTAATTCAAAAGTTGCCGGCGATTCAGCGTGGTAATTTGGTGCGTCGATATGGTAATCGCCAATTTTCATTGGAAGACATTAGAGAATGTTGCGTCTTGAAGTTGATATATTAGATGCCGTTGAACAAAGTTCTTCTTTCGAGCTCACAACTTCAACATTGACCGCACCATCCAACAGGTCTTCATTTAATCAAGTGAAGGATCCGACTGCTTTTCACAAGGATTCAAGCGCCCCAGTTTGCGCGTTTTGCGACGGCAAACATTTACCGGCGAACTGTTCAATGGGTATTAAAGAACGGCTTGACATTGTAAGGTATCGGAGACTTTGTTACAATTGCCTTTCTAGTACACATCGATGTTCTGAATGTGTAACGCGCTTCCGCTGTATACTTTGTTCAAGAAAACATCACACTAGTATATGTGAGTCGAGCAGTGCGAAAGATAGGCCTGTTAGTGGAATTTCAGGACGAGTTTCCGTTCATGTGCCAAACAATCGGAGTTCATTACATTGTAATGTCAAATCTGACAGTGGAAGTAATGGTGACTATATCAACGGTGCTGTACTACCGACGGTTTCGCATCATTACTCCTTGTTAAAAACTGCAATTTCAGATGTATCTTCCGGGACGATTACTATTGCAGCCAACATTCTGTTAGACGATGGTTCACAGACTTCTTTTATCAGACAGGGTTTCGCTGAAGAACTAGGGCTCGTACCGATTGGACAACGGTAGATAAGTATTTCGGCGTTTGGGTCCACGAGTTCTGACAAGCGTTATTTGAATGTCGCAAAAGTGAATCTCTTATGCGACAATGATGCGATTGAACTTGAACTCCTTATTGTTCCTACAATTTCTACACCACTGAACATTTAAGTTGAACAAAAAATATTAGACATTATCCTCATTTGAAAGGACTCAAATTAGCACATTCTGTTACCGGTGCTGATACGTTTAACATTGACATTTTAGTGAGAGCTGATTGTTATTACGACGTTGTGGTGGATACGCAAATAAGATGAGTTGACGGGCCAGTGGCTGTTAAATCGAAAGTCGGTTTCTTGATTACAGGACCTGTTCGTAATCAGGCAACTGGTGGGTTTACATCTATGTTGAAGTATGTTCAGCGTTTTAACGGATCATTCTGTCGATGACCACGAGCTCGAGAAATTTTTGTCACTAGAAACATTGGGCATTGAATCACCAAAACGGTCAAAAAATAATTACGAGTTGTTATCAGTTTACTGTGATTCAATAATATTCAGAGATGGAGCGTGTATAGCACGTTTACCGTTGGCAGACGACCATGCACCTTTACCTACCAATTATGATGTTGTTTTTAATAGAGCTCGATCGACTATTAATAGACTTGTCAGGAAATCATCTCTTCTTATGGATTATGATAAACTTATACAAGAGCAACTGAGAAGAGGATTCATTGAGAAGGTTCCGTTTGATGAGCTTGAGAAGACAGTCGGAAATTGTCATTATATTCCACACTATCCCCGTGTTTAAAGATTCTGCAACAACACCAATGAGGATTGTTTATGACTGCAGTTGTAAAATGAACAATTTAAGTCCCTGTCTCAACGACTGTTTATTAACAGGTCCTGTTTTGCAGAATGGCTTGTCATCTATTCTGATCAGATTTCGGTTGCGAAAGTACGGTGTTGTTTCAGACGTGGAAAAGGAATTTCTACATGTTCAATTGGCTGATGTATATAAGGATTTCACGAGGTTCCTCTGGTTATCGGACGCTGCTGATCCGGATTCTATATTTGATGTATACAGGTTCAATGTTATTCTGTTTGGTGCAAAAAGTTCACCATTCATTCTAAATGCTACCATACTGAAACATTTATTATTAGAGACAGTGTCTTCTCCATTCACGACAAAAACACTGATGAATAATGTTTATGTTGACAATTTCATCGCTAGCTTTGATAATGTTGACGATGTAGAACGATATTGTCGAGAGTCCAGGTCAATCATGTCGAAAGGTAACTTCAATGTTCGCGCGTGGTCTTCAAACTTGACGGAGATGGAAAAGATTGCCTCTGCGAGTGGTGTTTATTGTTCAGATAATACTGTGTCAGTATTGGGTTTGCGTTGGGAGATCAAGAGTGACACATTGAGCTTTTCTTCTAAGTCCATGAATACTTCTGGAATGATTACCAAGCGTGAAATTCTAAGCGACACCTGCTCCGTGTTTGATCCACTAGGGTTTGTGTCACCAGATATTACACAAGCTAAGATTTTTATGCAAAAAACTCTGGTTAGAGAACGTTGAATGCGATGAAAGAGTGTCTGATGAGTTGTCGCTAGAATGGCATTGTATACGCGTAGAGCTTCAAACGGCTTCAAACATAACAATTAAGCGGTGGATTAACGTACGTGATGACGAAAATGGTGAAATAGAATTGCATGTGTTCGCGGACGCCAGCAATAAGGCTTATGGGACAGTTGCTTACATCAAATATAACAAAGAGTGTATACCGGAGATAATGATGGCGAAAAGTCGAGTGACACCATTAAAATAAATAACCATTCCACAATTATAACTCACTGCAGCTCTTATCGCTGTGCGTCTTGCATCGCATATTATCAGTAGTATCGATTGTAAAAAGAGAACAATAAAAACGGTATTATGGACAGATAGTACAATAGTTCTTTATTGGATAAATTATACGAGAACATTGCCTAATTTCGTTGCTAACAGAGTATCACAGATAAAGACAATTACAAATAATATTTATTGGCGTCACTGTTCGTCTGCAGACAATCCTGCAGATATCACTCTTAAAAGTTTTGGTTTAAAAAAAAAAAAAATTTGGTTTTGAACTTTGTCCCATATATGTAACCAAATTAGGTTTTGATCAAAACCAAATACCAAGCGCCAACTGGTTTTGATCAAACCCCAAACTGGTTTTATATATGAAACCAATTTTGGTTTTGATTTTGACCAAACAGTTCCTTTTTTGCACAATTTATTGATAAATGTGCCATACAACATACTTATGCAACCTTTAAGGGTACTGTACACTAAATCCACCCATTTATTGTACCATGTCCATACTGAACAAAATATATGCTACACATGAATGAATTTGGTTTTCCAAGTTCGACATGTAAAATTATAATGAAAATTAATTTATGACTCGAGTCATAAATTGTTTTTCATTATAATTACCAATCCATTGATATATTAAAGGGCTAATTATAAAAGGCTTTAGACTCAGGATGCTATACAGTCTGAAACAGATGCCAACAGATTCCATTTCCAGAAGAAAAATTCAGCTGATCACTTGCATACTACAGGCTATCAAATTTCTATATTATGACTTTCATACCCTCCCACAAACATACATGTACATGTATATGGGTTATTTTTGTCAATTGGTCAAATCTTATATTATACCACTATTTTAAACCCATTATTTTTGATGGTTTCTACCATAATAATGTTGGTTGCCAAGTAAACAGAAAATAAACGGTGACCATGTAATATTTTTGTTTAGAGTTATCACTTATTTACTGTTTACACACTCCTGAAATTATTATGATAGAAATAGTTGGTCCGCAAATAGTTCAGTGTTTCTCACATAATTTGGTGATGACTTTTTCAAGAGTGCATATATGCTGGCATAGAACTAAATTCCACAAGATACTGCAAGATGTGGCAAATTACATGTACAATTTCCTGAAATCACAAACCTCTGAGGACTATTCTACCATTTAATTGCTGTCAGTAACCTTAAATTGAGGCATGTAATTTGCCTGCATATGTGAGGGCCACCCCATTCATGAATCATATCATAAGCAACCAAAATTAAGAGTCGAAGATGAAGTAAATTGTCCAAATGACACAATTGGTTGCATCAATGTTGAATGAAGTTTTAAGATAAACATCAATGAAGACACAGTGAGATTTTGGAAATTAAACTTTAATTCAAACTTAGTCAGCAGGAATAATTGTAATCCTAGCCATTCTTCCACAGCAGTGTATATTCCTGATGTCTGTGCACACCTCACCATTGCAACAATTGCAATGAATTAACACTTAATATATAGTTCATCACACCATTCTTATATTGAACATTCCCAAGAATGACAGCTCATCTGTTTTTACACCTGTCATGCAGTAGAAATTTAAAAATCAGCAAACTCCTTTATATTGGCATCTGATGAATATAGCAGCACTTGACAGCATAGCATGCTACTAACTTCCCACAGGCTGCACCACACTTGTATATTGTGGTGCAATATTTATGAATGAAAAGTTGACACACATGCCTCCTCTGTATGCTGTGCACATTCTGGTACTAAAGTTTCCAATGCCAGTGAACAAACATACTCTGAAAAGATACGCATAAAATACTATGTTTAGGAAAAGTCAAATTTAAAGACATATATTGCAGACTTATTTCATTGAATATTAAAAGCATTGTTAGGGCATGGCAAAATATGCTCATGGAAATTCCAACAAAAGACCTTTAACTCTGGTGAAATTGACGTGCTGAACCAAAACTCAAACTTGACCTGTATTTTGTACATTACAACACACACATTTCAAATTTCATTCATCTCAGTTGAGACTATCTAAAGTTATCATCTGACATGTGGAATCCAAAAGCGAACTAACAGACAGACACGCATCATAATACATCCCCTTTTTTAAACAGGCATATATGGGTGCATATAAACAATCAGTTAGTATCCAAACACTATCCCCACTGGAATTATGTTGCAAAAACCTGCGATTAAGAACTAAAATTCCAACCATATCCACTGTAGCATTTCAGAGAACATAACGGTTGAACCACGCACAAATGTAAACACTTACTACTTTATTCAGGGCACCTTATTGGGTATAAACATTACTGAAATGATTGTCCCAATACTAGTCACTGAGTTTAATTTGTTTATAACAATGATGTTGTTTTCTGACTATTTGGATAACTTATTTTGGCATGATTATTTATTATTCCATCAGCAGGTCCGGGAACACCTCACTGGATTGTTTCACATCACTTTAATTTGTCTTTAAAAGCACATCAGGTTATTGGATATTTATAAAGCCATTTATAAGGACATCATGGCTATGGTTTATATAGTGTCATCAGTATTCTGTGGATTAAATTGCAAAATGCGGTGATTATTCACCCCCCCCCAATTGCCCCTGTTATTTTTATCTCCGGTTACCCTTCACAGGTATTATTTTATTTAGTCTTATTCCATACCTTGACACTTAGAAGTACACAATCTGCTAGAGGTTATTTGTTTGGACTCTTTTCCATAGGTAGGGAAGTTAGACATAAATTCAACAAACATACAACATAAGGCTTTGTGTTAAAGGTGCACAGTCCGATCTGATTGTCCCCGGATCATCCAGTTACAACATGAACAACAACGGAAGTTTACACCAAAAGCCAATAGTCATCCAACATTACTTTTCATCATGTTATCTTCTGAAATTGATTTGCGATGACTTTGCGAGACCTCTCAATATCTTGTATATCGGCATATTTCTAGAAGAAGTCAGTGGAATGTTTGGTAGGCTGACAAATAATCGAGGTGGATAAAATTAACAGATTTGATACCGGTAACTCAGAGCTTTGAGGGATAGGTTCCTTAACTCAAATAAAATATTATTTAAACCAGAAGCTGAAGAAATAGTAATTTAGGGGGCGTCAAATCAGATTATACATATTCTAAGTGATCAGTATTTATATAAAAATTTACAGTTGTAAATTGAATACATCCAAGTTCCAACTTTGGTCCAGTGTACGTCTTCCAGTCAATTTACTTCCACACCAAGACTTCTAGCTGACCGTCCTCTATAAAATATAACATACAGGTCTTATAAAATGATACCCACAAGCCTTGAAATAGTGTGTCTGTCATTTGCAGAATGAGGTCCCCAGAGGAAGAATTTAGTGATGCGACCCCACATAGTTGGCTAGCATCACCAAATTCACCCTCTGTGAACGTCCTTCTGCTGAGGTGTAAGCAGCATGAGCTCTCCAGAGGGTGAATTTGGTCATGCTAGCCCACTGTGCGGGGTAGCATCACTAAATTCACCCTCTGGGGACCTCATTCTGCAAATGACAGGCACACTATTTCAAGGCTTGGACATGCAGTAGTATATGAAATGACATGTACATCTATAGATTTACTTATCACATATTGTTCTGGATATAAATCTTTTCAATGTACCGGCAACGACATATTGGATTTCAAACAAAGAAAACATTATTGCAGGCATGTTCATAGCATGGTTTGATGACAGGTGAAATACCCAGCATGGGTGGGGTGTGAGTAATCACATTCTTCATGACTTCGGGGCGGGCGGCCTTCATTTAGGTTATAGTTTAGAAATAACATTTATAAAATTATGAAAATTTCCTCAAGAAGATACTATTATATACTATAGCCAAATGCGCAGAGACAGTATGTTTTGGTTATTTTGTTGTTTCCGTATGGACCGCCCTACATCTCATAGCACGGGCGTAAGTGAAGACTCTGTCAATTTTATGTGCAGAGTTATTTGGGTTTTGATAATGAAGTAAATCTGATTGATAATGTACAGATAGACTTTAATAGTTGACGATATATGTGAATGGTTTTGTACAGAGATATATATGATTACATTCAATAGATTTTTTTGGTTTTATATTTTTTTTTTGGTAATTTCTTTATTTTGTTAAAAAAATGTATACATTTAGTACATGTCAGTGTGTTCTTGAGCCGTCCTGCTCCCGAAGAAATGTCAGAGCGGCAAGCGGGACGAGCATATTTTGGTATATGCCGTTCCTAACTCGTTGAGAGCTATGACCACTTATGGGTCTGAAGTTCCTGCACCCCACCCCAGGCAAGTGCTGGGTCGGTTTTAAGCCGGGTCCCACTTGGTTGGTGTTGTGGGTGAGTGGAATGTGTATGACATGAGCGCTAGCTTCTGAAAGTGAATCGTATTGTTATATCAAAGTAGGGTGTGCCTTTTGAGAATGAGTGAATTGGGTCAGTTTAAGCTGGCGTTGGTGACGGCATGCTGTGAGATCTATTCTAAAGCGGGGATTTCGTGTTGTGCATGCTTTGTGGTGTGAGTGTGTTTGCGATCCGTCCGATCTGCATAAAAGGGACTCTAAAGTGCTGGAGGTCATCCGCTTTTTAGACATGTCTAACACAGTGCGCGTTGCTTTGTTTGGCAGTAGTCACCTTTCTCGTCTTTACCAGTGGCTGAATGTGCGCCGTTCTTGGTTGGATCTCCCGGACAAAGAGGTTCGCTTCTTTGCCCGTGGTGGCTTGAATTTAGCAAATTGTTCTGGGCTGTTCTGGGATTGTATGGATTGGCACCCCCATTCTGTTGTTATACAGTTTGGGGGGGAATGACATCGATTCTGTCGTGAACGAGGGTTGGCTAGCTCGCACTTTGTGCGAATTCATCAAGGAATTCCACGACCGTGGTATTGCAGTGTTCTTTGGTGAGATTTTGCCTCGTTCACGATTTAGATTTGATCCTGATCTTACGGTTGAACGGTACAATGAGGTGCGAAAGTTTTGCAATGATGAAATCAAGGCTAAACTTTGGCAACTTAAACGATTTGTTATTTTCAAAGACATCAAGTTTCCGGGACAATATGACGAGGATCACGTACATATAGCCGCTCACTCGACGGGAAATTGTGAACGACCGCCTATAAAAACGTATTTTAAGGTGATCGAGTTGAAGCTTAGGCATCTTCGAGATTACACCTGCGCTACGTTTGGTTAGCATGTTGTCTGTGTTAAACATGGGTAGTTGAACCTGAACTGACAGGTATCATATTATGTGGCTACTCTGGCCCATTAGCATCAAAATTGATTAACTTATAAACTATTGTCAGGAAAACCGTTTTCTTCACATTGCATATAAAATACAATTAATGTGGAGAACACTCTGATATTACCTCTATCGATTAATATATCCTTGAGTTATTGTGGAAAGTGATAGTCACACAAAGGTGCACCAGTACAAATCACACATGAGCATGCAGTCACTCCATATATACATACATGAATACCACGTAAATGGCCATGTGCCACTCGCTGTATAGACATACACCTAACCCATTACCATACAGCCACAATTGGGTTACCC
This sequence comes from Siphonodentalium dalli, assembly GCA_032622095.1. Lineage (NCBI taxonomy): Eukaryota > Metazoa > Mollusca > Scaphopoda > Gadilida > Siphonodentaliidae > Siphonodentalium > Siphonodentalium dalli. The sequence goes on from CP136067.1 coordinate 90,502,298, forward strand.
ATACACCAACGCATTGTCATATAGCCGTGAATAACATTGCAGACACACCAGGTATACTCCCACACATCACATTACCTGTATACATATTCACTACATACATGAACACAAAGTAACCTCTTGTATACCTATTCGCCTAACCTTAGGCCATACAGTCACTCCATGTATATGTATTTGCCACATGCATAGCTATACAGCCACTAAATATATACATATACACCTCACCGATGACCATACAGTCACTCCATACCTGTTAGCTACATCCATTGTTATATATTACTTCTTGTATATCTATTTGACTCACCAGTGGTCATACAGGCTCACTCCCTGTATATATACATATTTGCGACACCCATGGCCATATAGCCACTCAAGATATACATATACACCCAACCCAAAACCATAGAGTCACTCTAGGTATATACATATAACCTCACAAAAGTGGCCTTACAGTCCTTCTAGATATATCAATGTCTCGGACCGCGCATACGGCCATCCATACACTCCAGACTTGCATATACAACTGACCCATGACATTTCAGCTTCTCGTTGTATACGCATAAACCACATTCGTGATCATAGTCACTCCTTGTATATCAATTCACCCCGCCATTAATTTTGTCATACTGTCAATCCCCATACATATGTACATATTGGCCGTGCCATGGCCATGTAGTCACTCATCATATACATATACACCTCACCCATGACACAGCGTCACTCCAGGTGTGTATAAATACCTCACCATACAACCTTTCTAGATATACCAATACCCCGCACACACGGCCATTCGTACACTTCAGACTTGTATATACAGCTCAATCGTGACAATTCAGCCACTCGCTGTATACATATACACCCTCTCCACGAGCATTCAGCTAGTTACTGTATGCTTGTACAACCACCAAAGACAATACAATAGTACATATTAACATATACATCCCATCCATCACCATGAGGTTGCTCTCTATATACACTAGCCGCCAATGGACATCAAAGTGTACTCCAGGTATGCATATACACTTCAACAATGACCGTGCAGTCATTCCATGTATACATATACACATTGCCCATAACCACACCCTATTTATACATACACCCATCCATTACCATACATCCAACATGTGTATACATATACACCCGCCCATGACAATACATCCACCCAATGTACATATGTACAGGCCACCACTGACCACACAATCACTCCATTTATACATACAGGACAGTGTAGCTGCTCTCGTTATGACCATACACCACTTCAACGACCAGACAGCCACTCACTGTACAGGACAGTGTAGCTGCTCTCGTTATGACCATACACCACTTCAACGACCAGACAGCCACTCACTGTAAACATGTTCAGCTACTCCTTATATATATATACATCTCACTATGGACATCCCATCCATGACCATATAGTCACACATTGTATAACTATTCACACCATTCATGAATACAACAGTTCCATGTATACCTACTCACATCGCCTATGACCAGACAATCAACAGACATACACACTGTATTAAGTTGACCAATGTTGATGCTAATGGACCAGAATATCCACTTAATATGATCCATCTCAGTTCGGTTTCAACGTTCTGCCCATTTCCGTTCAAAAACAAGGAAGCTTTAGGCAAAATCCATATTGCATTCATCAAAATGAATTTGTCATGACTCGTAGGGTACCGGGACAATCAGAATAGAACATTTAGTTGATTAAGTAGCACGTGAGTCACAATTGATTATGTATACATATAAACCACGTATATACACATATGTTTATGTATATAATAATGTTTTCCAAACTTGGTTGCCATTTTGGAAGCCATCTTGAGTAATTTTGTCTAAAGCAACTCAGTGTGACACATGTAACACATATCAAAACAATAGACATCTTTGATACCAAACATAGTTCCATTTTACTTTCAAAATATGGCTCAAACCTGAACAGCGATGTTTTGCCGATTTTGATATCAGGATTGTGACAGAAAATTTCGAATAATTCTGGTAATTTCAGTGGTTAAAATAGTAACAAAATACCAAAGGTGCATCATAAATGTTAGTACTCAAGCTATACTAGTCAACTGTGTGCATCACCCTAACTTGTAATCGGTTGCGTGGCACGCTGGGATAATAATTACCATTTTCCATATTTTGGTGGCCATATTGGCAGCCATTTTGAGCCAAAGTGACAATTTTGTTACCTTTGAATTCGAATATCAATAAGATATAGAATGGATCAGTTACATTGCACAGTTCTTCCCACTTCTTGATGAAATATGATTAGAATCTTGGGGATCTTTTGTGAAATGTTATACCGCGTTTTGTAAAATCGATTTGTTGAGTGATCAGAAGGGGTGTGGACCTCATGAACAGCATATTTCATTGCTCCAATTGTTAGTTAACATGATATATACAAAATAAAGCCAAAATTCTCAACCAGTTCCAAACCACGGACACTTATCTTAAAGATATTATTAAAAAAACGTAAAAAATCCACTTCCGGTCGCCATTTTAGCGGCCATCTTTGACGGGGAGTTCCAATTTTGGCACATAAAGGTGGCGTTATGTCTTAGCGTCACAAAAATGTATACATGTGTATATATATGACAAGATGTTCTCACTATAATTGCATCAAGCTGACTTATATGAAAATGGCAGCCGTCTTGGACGCCATCTTGAATTACAAAAAATGCGGATTTTAACGGGTTTTGGATATGTTCTGGAGGATATATTCCTCTTCAAAATGATATACAAACCAACTTAGTCCAATTTTGTTCTAGGTCAAACCTTTTATCGACCAGACTACTACGCGTCACCAACGCGACACTTCATCCCTATCCAAATGCAGTTACATAACTATTGCGATTTAGTGTAAACAATATTTATTTGAACAAAAGAACAGAACACCACATTGACAATTATACATATTGAGCAAAAAAATATAGTTAAAATGAGGATTAGATAACAAGCCATGAGCCTATGGCTTTTATAAAAATCTTTTCCTCCAAAAATGTTACCCCGAGTGTCAATACAGACAGCTACAGGGTAAAGAGGACGGGAATTTGAATATTGTTCTGTGTTTTCAAATAAATGTTGGGAAGTTAGTTAAGCGAGTGCAGGGATCAGAAAGATGGAGGAGTGATAGAAGGGAGAAGATTATGAAATAGACAAGACAGATAATAAAGTAGGTAGAAAAGAAGTGTGATAAATGCTGTATACAATAATCCCTCAGTCATAGTCTAAATTTTACATTATGGCGTTAAATCATGGTGTATTGTCCAATATAGAAACGGAATTAGACCCCAAATATGTCTCGGCACCCAGGAGAGATGATGCATGAAAATAAGTATATATTAGAATAATTGTTATACTTGTTGTGCGTATCAATATAATCTAGATACAATTAGTACATGTAAGTACAATCAGTAGTAAGTCCATTAATATGCCAAGGTCAGCACGGTTGAGCATGCACTCCGTGGGCAGACAGACGGATATGCCCAAACACAATGTGCAGAAACGCGACTTTCATATTTATACATACAAGTTATGCACCTCATGTTCACATACACGACCCCTGCACACGGAGCTCACACATTATCGAAACGTCGACTTTGGATAATAAACAGTTGTACAGTTTCAAATATTATAGAATTTGTTTCATCGGACATCTCATTAGACCCATATAATAGGACATCAATGTTCACATCTGGTCGCGAAAATGGTAGAGCGGCTATCATATCAGCTCTAATTTGACTATATTGGGGACATTGCAAGAGAAAGTGGTACGCGGATTCAACTACAAATTCTCCACAAGAGCAAAATGGGGAATCTCTTACGTAATTTACAATAAGATCTTTGTTCAGATGGCTGCACCCCAGTCTCATTCTTGTGTGATATACTTGGCCTCTACGAGAGTGACTATGATAATAAAACTTAGCTAAATTAGTATGACCGACCTTCAGAAGACGCTTGAATTCTTCCACGGTTGATGATGCTTTTATTGAGACAGGTATATTATTCCATGCGCGTATTGCTGACGGTAAGAACGTATCCATATATTTATTTCTGTTACTATTTGGAGGGTGAATAATTACGCGTCTGTGATTTTATCCGGAAGATGTCGAATCGGGTTTGATCATGGTTGAAAGATAAGATGGGGCTTGATTTCTATGCATCTTGTAAAATAATATCATTTGTTGAGTATGTCTCCTGGATAAAAGGGTTTCCCAACCAGTTTCAAGTAATAAGTTTTTATCACTGACACTTCTGGTAGCCCCAGTAACAATCCTCGCCATCTCATATTGAATATCTTCAATTTTGTCACTCTTATAAATTGGTATATTGTTCCAAACAGGTGACGCATATTCTAGTATCGGCCTTACATATGAGAAATAGGATTTTTCGAGTGTTGTCCTGCTCAGTCGGAATTTATGTCTCCGAATATGATTTACTCTTTTCCAAGCCTTTTCGGTTATCGTTTGTATATGAGTTTCCCAGGATCCGTTGTTATCGAAAGAGACACCTAGATGTTTATGAGAACTTACCTCTGTAACTATTGCGATTTGCAATTGGCTACAATGATTCATGCGAATTGTTATTTGGCCGCCGACATGTCAGGATGTACTGGTATATGAAATTTGAGGATATCTGCATGGAATAACCGAAGTTGTGCCAATTTTGACTTAACTGGATAAAACTGCAGATTTATTGGACCTTTTCGTCAATCAATTATTCATCACAATAAATGAGTTCGTACAATATATAAGAGTTCTTCAGTTTGTTGAGGAGCACCAGCGAATGAATTTCTTAATGAACAATTCCCTTATCCCCATATGACGAACCCAGTTTAATTTGTGTCTGTAAGTTTGAAAATGTTCGATGTTGGTGGCCGTTTTGGATGCCATCTTAACACAATTATCAGATATGAAGTGTCCGATGCTGTATATATCGTCAATTGTGTCTGGTGCCACAAAATTCGCCACAAAATAAGAAAAAAACTCCCAGTTCAACGTAAGTCTCACTCATCAGCATTTGCTAGCCATATGTGACCAGTTGAAATATATATATATAATCGGCTTTGTACAAAAATTCAAATAAAAATTGAAAAAATATGAAATAGTTGACAAAAATGTAATCATGCAAGGTTTTATGAATTTACATTTTCTGGACCAGTATCCTCGGTGACTTTTCCATACCCCTGTCAAAATTTAATCACAATGTTGTAAAATTTTGAGAAATTAGTAAAAAAATAAAATATTTCACCATTTTTCCCAAAATTTTCATCTAAAACATGTTCGGACAAGGTTGTTTATAATTCCCCTTCATCAATCTCTACACTTTTTAATTTTATGCCCCTAAAGCATCATTTACATGCGGCATTCTAAGTGTAAACTATGCAATTCATTTTTTTGAGAAAATTATATTTTAGGGGGTGGGGTTAAGTTTATGCCCACAGCGCATTTTCACAGATATATAATTATTAGTCCATCATCCAAAATTGTTTTGCTAGGTCTTTGGGGCAATTTTTTAGATATGTTGCCCGCCAATGTTTCACAAGTTATAGCCAATTGTATGTGACACTATTTTTCAAAATTCAAGTAAATTTTCGCAATTTCAAAATATTTATCGCAATTTTTTCGAACTAACTTATACATTGGTCCAGTGTTGTATCTCATGTTGTTTTATGGTGATCTGTAATTAATATAAACAATGTCTTATTCACTTTATAACCGCAGTCATATTTTAATGCGCGGACACTTGTACTCGATGAAATTTTTATTTGATTAAGAGGTAGGAGTTTTCTTCCCTGAATAAATCTATTTTGGGACACACTCTGAAGCGGACAACAAGCAAAATCGGATGCGTCATATAATCACATTTAATTTGACATAGAAAAAACCTTTGTTGGAGGGGGGGGGGGGTGCAGCAAACTTCTAAACTAGAGGCTTTATGAGAATTGGCCCACGGACTATATATATAATACATAATAAATATAATATTAAGATAACAAAAACACATAACTAATGAACTCAATATAAGGAGCTTTTATATTCAACTCGCTTGGAATCCAATAGCTGTTAGTGCATCATATATCAAGTATATATATCTTACTTGCGCGAAATTAACTTAATTTTTACTGCTATGGATGGGATAACACCAAAAATATTTGGGAAATGTATAAATTATCTATAAATGCGTGTACCTTTAATTCAGGTACGATATATATAGTAAACTCGGTACCCAATATACCGGAGGACGTGGGGCTTTCTTGCTGATTCTGAAACTGACTGACTTTCTGAGTGATTCTGAAACTGCCTATACAACAGGGTTATCTGCCTATCATTAGCTTATTTCAGCTTCAGGTGGGCAAGACATGGTACCTCTTATCGTGGACTCAAGTGTCAATATTGACACCCCCTTTACTCACATATGGGTCATCTGATTGGGATGCCTGGAGTATGGATGCAAGTTTAGATAAGCCAAACGTCGCGAAAATGACAACGTTAAAACAAAAATGGTACACAGTCTCAACAAAATCAGTTAGCCCCACCAACATCATATCAGTGCAGCAAGACCCACCAACAATAGGACTGCGTAGACTCAACGAAAATTCAAAGTCGACGACAATGATGTCGACCTTGACGGAAATGAAGACGACGATTGCGACGGTGGTGGCGACGGTTTGATGATTGTGGCAACGACGACGATGGTTATAATAATGATGACGGTGATGATGATCACAACAACGATGATTACGACGACGACGACGCTATCGACGATGATGATGATGATGATAACGACTACAACGACGGTGATGATAATAATGATGATAACGATGACGTTAACGATCACGGCGGCGATGATGATGACGATGACGCTGATGATAGTGGTGATGGTGGTGATAATGATGATGACGACGATGGTAGTGGCGATGGTGACGATGATGACGATAACGATGATGATGATGACGATGACTAGTGAATGTGATGATGATGATCATGATGACTATGATAATGATATATTGCGATGATGACGACGACGGAAAAGATGGTGATCATAACGATACTGATGACGACGATGATGATGACAATGACGATGATGCTGGTGGAGGTGATGCTGACGATGATGACGATAATGACGACGGTAATGACGGTGACGATAGCGATACCGATGATGATAACGATGACGATGATGATGGCGGTAATGCCGGTGATTGTGATGACGACGCTGTTGGTGATGGTGATGATGATGATGACGACGATATCGATGGCTATGATGACGATGATGATGATATATGATGATGAGAACGACACTGTGACGATAACGAGACGACGACGATGATGACGATGATGACGATGATGCTGGGGATGATGGTGTGATGATGATGATGATGGCAACGACGAGGATATCGATGCCGACGATGCTGATAATCACGATGGTGCTGGTGATGGTGGTGATGATGTTGATGATGAAAATGACTATGATGGTGATCATGACGATATATGATGATGATAATGATCCAGATGACGATAACGATGACGATGATGATGACGATGGCGATGATGGTGGTGATAGTGATGATGGTGGTGATAATGATGATGACGATGCTGCTAGTGTTGATGGTGATGATGATGATGACGATGACGATGATGATGGTGAAGGTGATGATGATGGTGATGACTATGATGATGATACATGACGATAATGACGACGGTAAGGATCGTGTTGATAACGATACCGATGACGATGATGACAATGACGATGATGATGGTGAAGGTGATGATGATGACGATAATGACGACGGTAATGGTGACAACGATGATGACGACGATGATGATTATGATGATGGTGATGTTGGTGATGCCGGTGATGGTGATGACGACGCTGTTGGTTATGGTGTTGATGCTGATATTGATGACGACGATGATGACGATGACGATGATGCTGGTGATGATGATGATAATAATGACTATGATGGTGATATATGATGATGATAACGACACTTTGACGATAACGATGACGATGATGGTGATGGCGATGCTGGCGATGATGGTGATGATGATGATGATGACGAAGATGACGATAACGATGCCGACGATGACGATCACGATGATTTTGGCGATGGTGGTCCTGATGATGATGATGATAATAATGATAACGATACCGATGACGATAACGTTGACGGTGATGCAGGTGATGCCGGTGATGCTACTGATGATGGTGATTATGATGATGGTGTGATAATGATGATGACGATGATGCTGGTGGTGATGGTGATGATGATGATGATGATGGCGATAATGATGGTAAAGGTGATGATGATGTTGACTATGATGATGATGACATATGGCGATGATGACGACGGTAATGAAAACGATACGGGTGGCGACGATGGTGATGATGATGATGATGATGGTGATGATGACGATAACGATGGCGACGATGACGGTGACGATGATGCTGGCGACGGTGGTGATGATGATGATCTATAACGACAACGATAACGATACCGATGACGATGACGATGATGCCGATGATGACGATGATGCTGGCGATGATGGAGATGATAGCGATACCGATGACGATAATGATGACGACGATTGTGATGATGATATTGACGATGATGATGATGACGATGGTGATGATGACGTTGATGCCGGTGATGGTGATGACGATGTTGATGATGATGCTGGCGATAATGGTGATGTTGATGATGACGCCGACGATAACAATGACACCGATGATGACAATAACAATGGTGCTGGTGATGGTGGTGATGATGTTGATGATGATAATGACTATGATGGTGATGATGGTGATATATGATGACGATGACATCGGTAATGGTGATGATGATAACGATACCGATGATGATGATGATGATGATAACGATGATGCTGGTGATACTGATGATGGTGGTGATAGTGATGATGGTAGTGATAATGATGATGACGATAACTATAACGACGATGGTGATGCCGATGATGCTTGTGAAGGTGGTGATGATGATGACTATGATGATGATATATGACGATGATGACGACGGTAATGATGGTGATGATAACGATACCGATGACGACGATGATGATGACGATGATGCTGGTGAAGGTGATGATGACGATGATGACGACGGTAATTATGGTGATGTTAAGGATACCGATGACGATAACGATGACGACGATGATGATGATGGCGGTGATGCCGGTGATGATGATGACGATGCTGGTGGTGATGATGACGATGATGATGATGACGATGACGACGGAGATAACTATGGCGATGATGACGATGACGATGATTCTGTGACCGTGGTGATGATGGTGATAACGGCTATGATGATGACGATGATGATGATGATGATGGTGATGATGATATATGATGATGATAACGATGACGATAACGATGACGACGATGCTGATTAAGACGATGATAACGATGATGTTGGTGATGATGGTGACCACGATGATGATGATGATGATGACGATAACGATGACGACGATGACGATGTTGTTGGTGATGGTGATGATGATGTTGATGGTGAAAATGACTATGACGGTCCTGATGATGATGATGATGATGATTATGATGATGATAGTGATAACGATACCGATGACGATAACGATGACTAAATGCAGGTCAAATTCGTGCTCGTCAAAGCAAAACAAATACACGAATCAACGCGATGCCGAAATTCTCGCAATTATAATCTTGAAATATATAGTTTTGGACATTGTTATACGATAAATAGAATATGTAATTCGTATTTATCTAATAAACATACGATATAATGTCACAAACTGAGAACAGAATAGCGCACTATATATTCGCGTGCATATTATTTCTGCTCGTTCACCAGGTGTAATTGGGCTTCCGGTGCAATGAAGTGACGTCACATTAACATTTTGCTGCCGATGTCATATAGCTATTTAGTGATTTTTGTGCGTTTTGGACATCATAATCAATTTATAGGTGTCATATGATAAATAGAATATGTAATTCGTGTTTCTCTCATATGATATTTATGAAACTCGTCACGAATTTTCAGTTTTCTCTCGCCAGAGAAATATATAGTTTTGGACATTGTTATACGATAAATAGAATATGTAATTCGTATTTATCTAATAAACATACGATATAATGTCACAAACTGAGAACAGAATAGCGCACTATATATTATTTCTGCTCGTTCACCAGGTGTAATTGGGCTTCCGGTGCAATGAAGTGACGTCACATTAACATTTTGCTGCCGATGTCATATAGCTATTTAGTGATTTTTGTGCGTTTTGGACATCATAATCAATTTATAGGTGTCATATGATAAATAGAATATGTAATTCGTGTTTCTCTCATATGATATTTATGAAACGCGTCACGAATTTTCAGTTTTCTTTCGCTGGAGGCTCGAGAAAACTGAAAATTCTTAGACTCGTTTCATAAATATCATATGAGAGAAACACTTATTTCATATCCTCTATGTGTTTTGTTATTTATAAAGTCAGAATACCGAGTTAATAAGTGTCAGTATTCCGAGTTAAAATAAAAGACAGAATTCCAAGTTGATAAAGTCAGAATTCAGAGTTTATAAAGTCAGAATTCAGAGTTAAAAAGACAGAATTCCGAGTTAAAAAGACAGAATTCCGGGTTTATAAAGTCAAAATTCCGAGTTATAAAGTCAAAATTCCGAGTTATAAAGTCAGAATTCCGAGTTAAAAAGACATCATTCCGAGTTATAAAGTCAGAATTCCGGGTTTATAAAGTAAAAATTCCGAGTTATAAAGTCAAAATTCCGAGTTATAAAGTCAGAATTCCGAGTTAAAAAGACAGCATTCCGAGTTATAAAATCAGTATTCCGAGTTAATAAAGTTAAAATTCCGAGTTATAAAGCAGAATTCCAAATTGAAAAAGTCAAAATTCCGAGTTATAAAGTCAAAATTCCGTGTTAAAAAGACATAATTCCGAGTTATAAAGTCAAAATTCCGAGTTTATAAAGTCAGAATTCCGAGTTAATAAAGTTAGAATTCCGAGTTATAAAGTCAAAATTCCGAGTTAAAAAGACAGAATTCCGAGTTATAAAGTCAAAATTCCGAGTTTATAAAGTCATAATTCCGAGTTATAAAGTCAGAATTCCGAGTTTATAAAGTCAGAATTCCGAGTTTATAAAGACAGAATTCCGTGTTTATAAAGTCAGAATTCCGAGTTTATAAAGACAGAATTCCGTGTTTATAAAGTCAGAATTCCGAGTTAAGAAGACAGAATTCCGAGTTAAAAAGACAGAATTCATAGTTGATAAAGTCAGAATTCCGAGTTATAAAGTTAGAATTCCGAGTTATAAAGTCAGAATTCCGAGTTTAAAGGACAGAATTCCGCGTTTATGAAGACAGAATATCAAGTTTATAAAGTCAGAATTCCGTGTTTATAAAGTCAGAATTCCGAGTTTATAAAGTCAGTATTTCGAGTTAAAAATACAGAATTCCAAATTGATAAAGTCAGAATTCCGTGTTTATAAAGTCAGAATTCCGAGTTTATAAAGTCAGAATTCCGAGTTAAAAAGACAGAATTCCTAGTTGAAAAGACAGAATTCAGAGTTATAAAGTCAGAATTCAGAGTTAAAAAGAGAGAATTCCGAATTTATAAAGTCAGAATTCAGAGTTATAAAGTCAGAATTCCGAGTTAAAAAGACAGAATTCCGAGTTATAGTCAGGATTCCGAGTTGATAAAGTCAGAATTCCGAGTTATGAAGACAGAATTCCGAGTTAAAAAGACAGAATTCCGGGTTTATAAAGTAAAAATTCCGAGTTATAAAGTCAAAATTCCGAGTTATAAAGTCAGAATTCCGAGTTAAAAAGACAGCATTCCGAGTTATAAAGTCAGAATTCCGAGTTATAAAGTCAGAATTCCGAGTTATAAAGACAGAAAATTCCAAGTTGTGACGTCACGAATTATTATCTAGTACGATGTTACTGTTTTGAATTTTGCGACCACTTTTGTCGCACAGTAGATTGGTGGGCTTAAAGCATTAATGTCGTAATAGAAATATCTTGTTACTGTGTCTTTTGATTACTGGTATTGCAAATGAGAATTATGAATATTGAATTACAAAGTTCATTCGTAGCGGTAGTTTACCTTTTATTGAGAAAATAAGACACATTAAATAACGACACTATAGTAACTACAGTCTACACCCATCGGGGCGAGTGAAAAGTGATCGAAATTCACCTTTCTACTGTGCGAAGGTGGGTCTTTAATGTACATCACTTGGTACTGTGCGAAACGAAATAATATATATGTAATATGGAATTAATTGTTATCATAAGACTACATAGTACATACATGAATGTGATAATCCATAAATATCATACTGTTTTCTGGAATCGAAAGAAAACATATAATTGTGAACAAAGCAGAAGATACATTCGTGCAGGTTCAGGCGAACTCGGTCAATGCGGAAAGTTACACGATGAGTTTGTTGTTTGATAAATAAAAAACAAACAAATAAAACAAACAAAAAAGCCACAGCTACCCTCATGTGAGTGGTTTTGCCTTGGTTCGTTAATTACGCTAGCGTATGATCATATTACTCTGTATATACATGTACGTGATCGCGCTTTGTATGTCATAGTAATTACGATTGAGTAAATACGTGAACCCGTGGGTGGCAATACAAATGCTAGATCAATAATTCACTGTTGGACGAAATACATGGAGTATATCACGTCACTTTATAAAACCTTTTACCTAAGTTTGCAATGAATTATCACCGTGGGTGCTGACAAACATTGCTCATATTCACAATGCACAATTTCAAATAAGTATGTTGATGCACCAGAAGCCAACTTGCAACAAGACAATGCATTAATGTCATTGATTTTTTTAAATATGATTCCTCTTACAGATGCAATTTACTACCACGTGCGAATTGACCTGCTATTACTATGTGGTAAATTATTGACTCTTGGTTTGAAGATAAAACGCACGATCTTGAGGTCATTATACCGAGGGCATGCCGACAGTCGGGTCGCGATACCATATACCCGGCTTGTAATGACATAAATGGCCATGAAACTGTTCACATTCGCGGTCGTAGTTATGATTTCGGCAAACCAAGTTCACTCCACGAGTAAGCACCAGCAGAGAGCTCGCCTGTTCTCGAATATCACCGACGGACTTAATCCGGAAATAATCCCAGGTGACGATTCATTGGATGTTAATATGGACTTCACCCTGATTTCTGTAAGAGGAGTTGACGAGATTGGTCAGAGTATATCTATCAGCGGATACTTCATGGTGAGTTGGTCTGATGCAAGCATTAATTGGGATCCTGAAGATTACGGAGGTATCACCGAGTTAACCATCAACAGCGACAACATTTGGAATCCTGGTCTGACAATAGCCAGCTTCACTTATGAGTTACGGCCCCTGGGAGATAACTTCGTGAAGGTGATTGTCAAAAACGACGGTCACGTGTTGTGGTATCCAGGGAGTACCTATTCAACACAATGCGAATTTAATTCCATCGAGTATCCGTTCGATCATACCACGTGTTTTCTTATTGTCTCCTCGTGGAACTACGGTTACCCTCAAGTGAATCTTTCACTTACCAGGCCTCCGTTGAAGAAATTTTTTCCTGAACATGACGGAAATGGAGACTGGGAACTCATCACCATGTCGGCAAGCGAGCATTTGCAAGTGCTGAAGAATGGCACATGGCAAGCGATTTATTTTTATTTTAACATCAAGCGTAGACCATTGCCGTTTATCGTCAACACGGCTGTTCCTTTAATGATTCTTGTGTTCTTAAATGTTCTAGTTTTTAAAGTTCCCGCCGTTTCGGGAGAGAGGCTATCCTACGCCATCACAGTTGTCCTCTCGTTTGTTATATTCTCCAGCATGATCGTGAATGCAATGGCGAACAGCGGCAAGAAGTTATCTATTATCTGTGTTTTCCTCACCATGGTAACAAGCACGAGTTTCGTTATCGTCATTCTGACCATAATAAATCTTAGTATATACCACTGCGAGAAAGCCTTCCCCGGGCGACTTTTGACATTTATAAGACATGTTTCTGCTGACCAACCTGATGTGATGAAGTGGAAGGCGTTCAGTGTAATGTTAGATGTCATGTTCTTCAGGACTTTAATTTCGTTCATGTTAGTGATGAAGATTGGGTTCTTTATTGTATTTTACATCCACATCAAAGATACTACATCGAAAGCTTGATAGGAAGCGCGGAATGTCTTTCGAAAATATTGTAGCACCAAGTTTCTTTTTCACTAAGTAAGAACTCTTAGACATAATGAAATTTATCACATAATTAGCCCCATAACCCGGCCTCATATGTTTTGGTAAGACACACATGTAATATCGTCATGCGCAATGACATAAAAGCTTAACGCAATTATGTCGATGTCAATGTCGGAACTTTATATTATTTTAATTAGATTATAATTATGTTATTCAATTTGTGTTGGGCTATATAGTGTTGGCTGTGAGATAAATATTGGTGATAAGTGCGGTTGAACAATTTTGTTAACAAGAGAAGACATTTAAAATTGAACTATATTTTTTCTTGAAGATGTGTTTACTTCCTATTTGGAAGTGATACGGAAATCAATATTAATTTGTTTCAACCACATGATTTTCGAGACCATTTTTCCTTACTAAAATGTGATTATGTGATAAAAAGGATCTCAAATTCGTCGCAATTCTATACAAAATATACTAACGTCGTCCACTATAATCAATTCGAGCCTAGCTATACTTTGTTCGAATCGAATTTAGTGCACTGGTTAATAAATTTCGTGTATAATTGCGACTCATTAGAAATCCTCTATTTATTCAAGACAAGTAAACATGTACGCGAGCAGTCACCGAGCTATATCGGGGGGGGGGGATCTGGAAGTAATCTAAGCTAAGGAATAATTTTATCACATACGTGCAATACAAAGGGTCACAGATGGTCCATCAATTTGCTACTGAAATTCAATCTCCTTTGGGACACTTTAATAAGGAAAGATAATGATTCCTGGAATTAAAAACTAAATTATATTTAACGTACTCACGGCTGACCAGCTGTTACGTGTAGTTTTACAATATACATCACTGTAGATTGCGATGCGAATATAGTGGCTCGCTATAAGATAATGTTCCAAATCGCATTGCAAATTCAAAAGACTGTATATGCATGTGGAAACAAAATTGCATATTCAACAGACTACATGAAATTACGTGGAACCTGAGAAGAGAATGCCTTCCATTATTTCACCAGCATTCGATCACATTAGTTCACCTATTAAATAAATCACTTCCTCTAAATATTTAGCTTTTTGGAGATCATGATCTACGCGATTGCGACAACGATAAATTGTTCTCAGCAGTACCAGCATTCATCCATGAGACAAAACACGATTCGTTTGATTAACTCTTGCAAATATATGTATTAGCCAACAAACTACTTCAACAGTTAAGACTTTAAAACAAATACAAATACATATGCGTGATTGACTCGGGGGAGGGGGTGACACCGGTGATCGGTATATATGTTTATCTTGTTTTTGGTAGTCATGTTACTTTGTCATTGCTCTTTATTAATTTTTCGGCGTAATAACAAGTGGGAGAAGTTTTACCCATAATTCAGACAAGCCACTGTCCCCCAATCGAATTGTGTGTACACAAGTGTTTGTGTTATATACTATGCTAGACAAATAAAAATGTTTAAACTAAACTGATGATTTTTCGATAAATCGTTAAAACCACCAACTCGCGAGAGAGCTATTTTTAGGGACATATCATTATTATATGATTGCCTATAAAACAGCGGAAAATTTACCGAAACGTAGACCATCATATGTATCTTTAAGAAGCCACGTTGAAATTCGATTCCGTTATTTCACTGTATCATTTAGGGGATAACGGTGTGGTGTTTTGTGATTTCGGAAAGGTACAGTGCGAATATACTGTGGCAAATTTAGTTAATGGGCGACAGCGGATTTATCGAACTTAAAACGTTATTTCGACACACACATGCCTTGTAATTATCGATGAAATGTGCAGACATAGAAAACACTCAGACAATTCACGACATTTTGTTTTAAATTTAATGCGCTGGATAAAATATAGTCCCTCAATTAGCATCGCTCTTATCGTTAAAAATGCTGATAAAGACGAAAAATTGCCACATCGAATAGAAATACATATGCATAACAATTAGTTTCTGCATGTAACTCGTGTCTTGTTCAGATGTTTACCACGTACACATTGCGGTTTTGATTTTAAGTTGAATTCAAACAATGGAAAATTGTTTACTCATTGAGATGTATTTCACGCCGTATCTGTCACGGTTTCATGTCAAGAAATTTGGTCTAATGATATCGAGACAATGATATTGATGGGATATACCGGTGTCGTGTTTTGTGATTTATGAAAGTACATGTATACAGGGCCAATGCACTGACTGTCAAATTTCGAAAAAAGCGACTCGCTGGTTTGTTTATATAGCAACGAGCTAGTAACGGAAGTCAGTAGACCGGGCGCCAACTCCATGCATCTACTCCGTGACGCCGTCGGCATGTCCTACATAATGGTGATGCCATGGAGCGAAACGGAACAGTGAGCGGAGTAGGATTGGCCATGGACGAGATTATGAATTCTACTGACGTCAATATTGGCACGTAGGAATATGTAACATTGATGATACCGGACTATACTTTTCGACAGTTAATATCGATAATTACCCCCCCCCCGCACATTTGTGATGTTTCAGGTGGTATATTGGCATAAGTGCATTATAATCGTTATTTTAAGGTAGCTTGCCGGTAGGGATCAGCGAATATTCGAGATTCGGTTCGATGTCGATATCGGGCACCCGATTCGATGTCGACACCGAATCGGTCCGCTGATTCGGATATTTTCGAATCGGTGTTACTTTGGTGTGATCTTTTTTTTGCGTTAGATAACACATGCCAAATAACCTTAGATCACAAAAAATGAAGCAGAAGGTTGCCAAGTTAGCCAACGTAGGTAATTTTGAATGTATGCGTTCAGATTAGACGTGCATTATGCAAAGTATGTGCTTCGATCGCAACCCGTAATGGTGAATCACCATTGGTGATTAATCGCCGCATATATTTGTAATTGTATCGACGCTATATAAATTGCCTACAGGGTCCGTGATAGCTAGATACGATCCCAACTGATTACCTTATGCTTATAACTTCAGATATCCGATTCAGATTATATGAATAAAACTCAATGTCAGTCGCCGTTATTCCCGACAACACATAGACTGGAATGAACAGAAATCTTGACCAGTCGGTCTATTACGTTATTAAATGGACGTCATTATGTGCTACCAGGTATCTAAGACACTGCTGGCATAATTCCTAGAAATTGTCTACTTTCTGTTTTCCGGGAAATCAAGCGTTTTGCACTAAGTTTCGATCCGTTGAATCTTGTTAATAACATATATAATTTGTGTCTGTTTTCTGAGACCCCCTCCGTGGAGACAACTACTGCATGTGAATATGTGATCTAGGTGTTTGGTCTATTGTGGGGTGAACATTTAAAGAGATACCTACCATTATTATCGAACTACAATAATTATATAGCTGAACAGTGTACCCATGTCCAAGTGTGTCAAATCTGTATTATCTTTATTAAATAATGTAGACAAGTTACTTCCATTCCATGGGGTTTATGACATACGTTGTTTGAATTGTCTTTAACTGTCTTACATGTACTGTCACATGACACAGCTAGATATAAATTCAATTTAACATATCCCAAATCCGCCATGAGACTGAGAGTGACATGCCTATGTCATGATTTTCCTTTAAAAAATAAGTTCCAACGGATGTTTGAGGAGATTAACATTGTTATATAGTACATTTTGCAGATTTTTGTCACGAGACTCTGAAATAAACACTAGTAACCAATGTCAATCACTAGCTGATTCGATTCGAGATTAAATTCGATGTCGATATCAGGAAGGAGATTCGATATCGAGATTCGATTCGATGCAAAATCTCCGATTCGCAGTTCCCTACTTGCCGGTAGTTTACGCGAGCGCAAATCAATAAGTACACTGAGTACATACCAGGCTCTCACCTGTTTGTAAACGCTGACGCCCGCTCTTTGATTAATTAGAGTTAATAATTTAAATATCTAAGAGTTAATTTAGCAACTTTTAGCATTAATACGGTACGTACATACAGTTGTGTGTGTGAATACCTGAAGCAGATCATTCGTGTCTGTAAAGAAATATAAAATTTGCACTGGCTGTGTGCTAGGAGTGTCGTGGATATTTGTGTGTACTCGTTTGTGACGTATTTTGGTACAGTGACGTCATATGGAGGTGTGGGGTTACGGTGAAGTAAAATGGCTACCTACACATAGCATAGTCTTTAATGTCTCTATTTCCGTGACATAAATTGGTCCCTCGAACCGTCAAGATGTCGATCAAATCAGAACTTTCGCTTAAGGCTATAAGGATGAAACGCAGAGCACAGAGAGGACACACCACGCGGTTGATCAAGGATGCTGATGCCATGTTGAACACCGATCAAGTCGACATGAAGTTTCTTAAGGACGTTTTGGCGATGTTAAACGAGAAAGTTTCTCTTCTTGGTGAAATGGATGATGCAGTTCTTAATTTCTTGGTTGATGATGATTCTGAGTTCGACAGAGAATCTGATGACATAGAGATATACATGAGAGTAATAAAGAGTCAACGTAATTCTTATGTGGCTTTCGTGGACATTCATGATGCTGGTCGGGTTGGTGCAAGAAGGTCTGTCGCTACGCCGGAGAATGATCGTGTATGCAATGTTCGTCAAAGTATTGCACTTCGAAAAAATCATTGCCGTTATTTGAGGGCGAATTGGTGCAATGGCAACCATTTTGGGATTCGTTCCATGCTGTGGTGCATTCAGTTCCTGAAGACGAATTACCATCGATTCAGAAATTTCAGTATTTACGACCATTGTTGCGTGGATCTGCGGCAATGTGTGTTGATGGACTATTTTTGACAAAAGATAATTACTTTCATGCAATTACTATTCTGAAAGAGAGATTCGGACAGACGCATAAAATTACACATGCACATTTACAGACGCTGATGGATCTACCGACGCCTCAAAATAATGTGCACAGTATTGGGCAATTTAGAGATGTTATTGAGTCGAATATTCGATCTTTGGACGCGTTGGGACAAGGGACATCTAACAGAGACATGCTTGTTTCAATGTTAATTCAAAAGTTGCCGGCGATTCAGCGTGATAATTTGGTGCGTCCATATGGTAATCCCCAATTTTCATTGGAAGACATTAGAGAATGTTGCGTCTTGAAGTTGATATATTAGATGCCGTTGAACAAAGTTCTTCTTTCGAGCTCACAACTTCAACATTGACCGCACCATCCAACAGGTCTTCATTTAATCAAGTGAAGGATCCGACTGCTTTTCACAAGGATTCAAGCGTCCCAGTTTGCGCGTTTTGCGACGGCAAACATTTACCGGCGAACTGTTCAATGGGTATTAAAGAACGGCTTGACATTGTAAGGTATCGGAGACTTTGTTACAATTGCCTTTCTAGTACACATCGATGTTCTGAATGTGTATCGCGCTTCCGCTGTAGACTTTGTTCAAGAAAACATCACACTAGTATATGTGAGTCGAGCAGTGCGAAAGATAGGCCTGTTAGTGGAATTTCAGGACGAGTTTCCGTTCATGTGCCAAACAATCAGAGTTCATTACATTGTAATGTCAAATCTGACAGTGGAAGTAATGGTGACTATATCAACGGTGCTGTACTACCGACGGTTTCGCATCATTACTCCTTGTTAAAAACTGCAATTTCAGATGTATCTTCCGGGACGATTACTATTGCAGCCAACATTCTGTTAGACGATGGTTCACAGACTTCTTTTATCAGACAGGGTTTCGCTGAAGAACTAGGGCTCGTACCGATTGGACAACGGGAGATAAGTGTTTCGGCGTTTGGGTCCACGAGTTCTGACAAGCGTTATTTGAATGTCGCAAAAGTGAATCTCTTATGTGACAATGATGCGATTGAACTTGAACTCCTTATTGTTCCTACAATTTCTACACCACTGAACATTTAAGTTGAACAAAAAATATTAGACATTATCCTCATTTGAAAGGACTCAAATTAGCACATTCTGTTACCGGTGCTGATACGTTTAACATTGACATTTTAGTGAGAGCTGATTGTTATTACGACGTTGTGGAGGAAACGCAAATAAGATGAGTTGACGGGCCAGTGGCTGTTAAATCGAAAGTCGGTTTCTTGATTACAGGACCTGTTCGTAATCAGGCAACTGGTGGGTTTACATCTATGTTGAAGTATGTTCAGCGTTTTAACGGATCATTCTGTCGATGACCACGAGCGTGAGAAATTTTGGTCACTAGAAACATTGGGCATTGAATCACCAAAACGGTCAAAAGATAATTACGAGTTGTTATCAGTTTACTGTGATTCAATCATATTCAGAGATGGAGCGTATATAGCACGTTTACCGTTGGCAGACGACCATGCACCTTTACCTACAAATTATGATGTTGTTTTTAATAGAGCTCGATCGACTATTAATAGACTTGTCAGGAAATCATCTCTTCTTATGGATTATGACAAACTTATACAAGAGCAACCGAGAAGAGGATTCATTGAGAAGGTTCCGTTTGATGAGCTTGAGAAGACAGTCGGAAATTGTCATTATATTCCACACTATCCCGTGTTTAAAGATTCTGCAACAACACCAATGAGGATTGTTTATGACTGCAGTTGTAAAATGAACAATTTAAGTCCCTGTCTCAACGACTGTTTATTAACAGGTCCTGTTTTGCAGAATGACTTGTCATCTATTCTGATCAGATTTCGGTTGCGAAAGTACGGTGTTGTTTCAGACGTGGAAAAGGAATTTCTACATGTTCAATTGGCTGATGTATATAGGGATTTCACGAGGTTCTTCTGGTTATCGGACGCTGCTGATCCGGATTCTATATTTGATGTATACAGGTTCAATGTTGTTCTGTTTGGTGCAAAAAGTTCACCATTCATTCTAAATGCTACCATACTGAAACATTTATTATTAGAGACAGTGTCTTCTCCATTCACGACAAAAACACTGATGAATAATGTTTATGTTGACAATTTCATCGCTAGCTTTGATAGTGTTGACGATGTAGAACGATATTGTCGAGAGTCCAGGTCAATCATGTCGAAGGGTAACTTCAATGTTCGCGCGTGGTCTTCAAACTTGACGGAGATGGAAAAGATTGCCTCTGCGAGTGATGTTTATTGTTCCGATAATACTGTGTCAGTATTGGGTTTGCGTTGGGAGATCAAGAGTGACACATTGAGCTTTTCTTCTAAGTCCATGAATACTTCTGGAATGATTACCAAGCGTGAAATTCTAAGCGACACCTGCTCCGTGTTTGATCCATTAGGTTTTGTGTCACCAGTTATTACACAAGCTAAGATTTTTATGCAAAAAACTCTGGTTAGAGAACGTTCAATGCGATGAAAGAGTGTCTGATGAGTTGTCGCTAGAATGGCATGGTATACGCGTAGAGCTTCAAACGGCTTCAAACATAACAATTAAGCGGTGGATTAACGTACGTGATGACGAAAATGGTGAAATAGAATTGCATGTGTTCGCGGACGCCAGCAATAAGGCTTATGGGACAGTTGCTTACATCAAATATAACAAAGAGTGTATACCGGAGATAATGATGGCGAAAAGTCGAGTGACACCATTAAAAGAAATAACCATTCCGCAATTATAACTCACTGCAGCTCTTATCGCTGTGCGTCTTGCATCGCATATTAAAGTCTCACAATGAGACTTTTTCCGCAACAATAATTTTTTTTCCGAGTTATCCCCCTGCATAGCTTTTTATATTATAATAGGTTGGCGATTATTGCAATACGATAGAGGAACACTCCGACTTTCGTACTCAGATTCATACATTTTTGTACCTCGCTTGCCTGACCGAAATATGACGGGGAAATGGCTAATTTGGATTTAGTTGTCGTTCTAGATATGTTTATTGTGCCTTTTATCATTCCTTTTCACGAAAACAAATTAAAAACAAGTCGAATATGTTATGATAATGTTTAAACATTCTTGTACATGAAATTGGGGATAAATTGTTCCCAGAGTTAGAGTACGTTATTTCACACTTCCGGTGTGGAATTTCCGAATTTTTATGTGTTAAAAATAAATAGTTTTTTCATCTGTCATATCTGCTTGTTTCGTTCATTATTCGCAGAAAATGTGTATCTCATTCTTTCGTGTACACAACGGATTAGATATAGACTGTTTTAACCCGTTGGATGTTAGAAATACCGCTTAATTATCAGAAAATATCATGTGAAGTGACGGGACCAATCCGAATATCGCACACTGGACTTGGTGAAGTTGGTCTACATGACCGCTTTCGCAGATTGCTGCTTCCAGCGTAGAAGGATGCGCACTACGTTCATGACTGAACTAACACTGGACTGGTCACAGACACTGTGTGTGAGTCACTGAGTGTGGCAGGTCAGACTATGCCGTATTCAGCTGTTATTATCATGGACATTGATTGACTCGAATAAGTGAATACAGAATAGCACTGATTGACCCCAATGGAAGAATGCAAACAATGTGAATGTAATGATTATTGCAAAATATGATGATTATAGTTCTATTCTGGACTCCTCATCCCTTCAATGCTGAAATGCAGTCAACGCTGAAATGCAGTCAACGCTGATGCCGTAAAAGGTCATTGAATGTTCATTCAGATTCTATCATTCTGAATAGTACATTAGACTGATTAGAAGTACAGTAGCTACATGTGTGTAAACTTGTGAAGGGTAGAACATGATATGGAGAATTAGAATGGCAATGGCACCACTCACCAGTGTCAGTGAATCGAGTGAGGATGTTTACCAAACATGTCATGATACATGCAGACATGGACAATGCTGTGAAATGGATTATAATTCATCAGTACTCCCGGATCATGATAATAAGTTACCGGTACATACTAGTAACATTCCGCCTTTGATCATTAGATCAAGACTAAACCAGACTTGGATAATGACTAATGGACAAAGACAGTTACATGTTACACATGCGGCTGCACATGGTTTTGATTCATTAAAATTATTTTGTAAAAATCATGAACTTATGTTATCAAAATCAATGACTAACAGTGATCACCAAAGTCACTTACTGGTACATTGGTTATGCCAAACAACAGGTCTGATACAACTTGAATTCCATTGTACCGGTACATGTACCATATATATTCAACTATTATGAAGTGGTGACAATATCTCATGTACGGTACCTACTACATGTAGTACAGTATATATATCGGTGCTGGCATTTTTGATTATTTAACTGATTTACTTGTACTAGTAGTTAGAATTTTGAAATCATCTTGGTGAGAAGTTATTAAAATGTCATTCAAATGGCATACATGCACATATGTACTTCTGCCATTATGAAATAAACAGGTCTCCTGCAATAAGCTGTAGAATTCTTTTTATATTGGAATCTGATGCCTTCTCATTTTCTCTTTTAAAATTATAGTGTTATATACATGTACACTTTAATGTGGTTGTGCATTACGAAGTGAGATGATTCCATGAAGTTTTAGTAAAAACAGAGAAAACCTGGAGTTTACGTATATACCGTACCAGTATACATTGTGTATGGTAGTACAATTAAGCTATAATACATGTAGTTGAATATCACTATGATAGTTGAATTCAAGAAGAGCCAGACTTGATAATGACTTACTCATATTAGCATCTACATGTACTAGTAACGGTACTCTCATGTGCAATAATAGTGTCAATAATATGATAGTGTCAACACTGTTATTATATTTGGAGAACACTTCCCATGATCAGATCACTAAGAGACATAGAGTGAAATTGCTGTGGTTACTATTATTAATTTTAGCTAAAAAATCCCACCATCACTATTATTAGTTTGTCTCTATTATTAGGCAACTTAGAGGATGTTGTCTGAATGAACTATCAACAAATTAAAAAGGTAATAAACAGGCCAGACACCTACAGTATGGTCGGTTCAAGTACTGCTAGTGTTGTACCAGTACTGTTTATATTCAGTACTAGGAAAATTTAATGAAAGTTATGCAACGAATGATTGTGTATGCCTACTGATGTTAAAAGGAGTATAAATCTAAAATGACCTTGCCACTTAAACAAACACATCGCTATTGATATAATACTCAATAATGAGTTTGTTAAAGTGGTGCGCTCGTTTTAAATTAATATGGAGAATATAGCAATTCATGTGGGTCCAATATGTGTACATATACATGTATACCGGTACACGCAGAGCTGATTGATTTACAATTATGGCTTTCATTATATCGTAGACAAGGTGCGGGATGTTTCTTTCATTTTCAGATGCTGTTAAAATTATTCATCAGGTTCACTGATTGTAGCTGGGACTAATACATGTATAACATATATTAGTCCCAGATTGTAGTGGGGTTGAGATATGGTTGCTGTTAGATATTAAAGGTACTCAATCCGAATTAACGGTCGCAAATTACTATTTCCTTGACTTCGGGGGTAAAAAATATTTGATTCGAGTCGAGGAACCCACCCACCACAGCTCAGAGTGATCAGATATCGATGTTATAAATCTATTATTTTAATTATAGTGGCCCAATAGACAGTCAACGAGAAGAATTTCATTGACCAAATTGCGGGCAAAG
Organism: Siphonodentalium dalli; assembly: GCA_032622095.1. NCBI lineage: Eukaryota > Metazoa > Mollusca > Scaphopoda > Gadilida > Siphonodentaliidae > Siphonodentalium > Siphonodentalium dalli. The sequence goes on from CP136067.1 coordinate 90,527,055, forward strand.
ATGGATATTAAACTCTAAAATCAAGTGGCTTTTTGTGTCAGATATTTGACAAACCGGTAAAATTTCGTTGAACAAAATGGTGATAAATAACAGGTTTTGTGCAATTTTATACTATAGTTGATGGTGTTTTTCATTATTTTTGGGCAATTATTAGATTCTGAAACTGAAGCGTCATTTCAAAAAATGTTGTTGTTGGAATGTGATTATATGGGGACCCTCTGATCGGATTAAGTACCGGTACCTGTAAGAGATTTTATGGTATCTGGAACATTTCATATTTAGTTTCATGTAGCATGGCATTCGGAAATATTATATGTCGCCTTGAGGCAAAAATTTATATTACCATATTTATGGTAGTGATCGCCTACATGTATTGACCAAAATGGACAGGATTACATTTTTCTCTTGTCGTGTCTATTTCATTCCTAACTTAGAAGTATGTCGATCTGGTAAATAATTGACTGGAGAGAATGCTTACACGTATAGCATTTATGTCTTGGCCACTAACTGAGAGCTGTGATAATAATAGTAAGTTATCGTTGGAGACCCCCCCCCCACAATGGAGATCTCTAGTCGCATCCATGTAGCCAATGTGTTCTTATACCTTATAATCGTGGAGGTGGCTACATGTAGATGGTCCCCATTGGTGGGTGGTTGGGAAACTTGGGTTTGTCCACCTTGACATTTCCAAATGTACGTACCTTGAACCAGACCAAAGTCAAGTGTTCTCGAAATACTACTTTGCACCCCCCCTCCCAGTTGAACTTTCCAAATGGTACCTCAAACATTTCCAAATGAAATGTCCAACCTGACACCCTCTAAACCTAAATTGTTCAACCGATAGCCATTCCGACCAAACTTTGGACCAAAAGTAGAAGAATATACTGCTGTTGGTCTAAAAACAACACATTCCCCCCACTAAATACTGGTTGGAAAATCAAACAATCAATAATATATATTGTTTGTATCTCAGGATGTCTGCTGTTCACATTTCTAGCTACATGTAGCTGGGACTAATATTATATATTATATGAGTCCCAGTCTCTATATAGTAAGCTATTATATGTTTTGGGTTGGGAGGTAGGCCCACCACCCGGGGGTGATACGTGGTGGCTCGGAGTGTTTTTAGGTGGTATTTAGGGCGGGCCACCCACACATTCCGTCAAATCGGTCGAAATCCTTACCATTCTCGAAAATGGTCCATACCCAATTTTCACCACTCGGGGTGGTGCCACTGGGGGGGGGGGGGGTGATGGGTGGAGGTCGGAGTGTTTCTATGTGGTATTCGGGGCGGGCCACACACCCATGCCGTCAAGTCAGCCGAAAGCGACATTTTTGAAAATAAGGAATATATAGGGAAGGGAATAAGTTTGCGGTTTTAGTAAACGCCTGATAAAAGTCGTTCTATTGGGAAATTTTACACCAAATTTTCAGAGAATATAGAGTAAACACAGTACTATCGGAATATCGCAAAGGAGTTCTGTGCATTTGGGATTGATTAACCCTCAGACTGCCGAAGCTGCCGTCAATAAATTCGTTTTTTCGCGTTCGACGAAAATGAAACTTGTCTGTTTAAAGGTCCAATTTTCGTGTCGAATGGTGATATAATCTCCAGTTGTCAAGTTCATGGATAAATTACATCACACTTAATCGGCTTATGTCCGCGGCCATAAACCTGTGTTTTTATAACAATTTATTTGAGACAAACTGTTGAGCGCATACGTTAATTGCGCAGTCGGCGCTTATCAGTTGAAGTTAATAATCGCGAAGCCTGTGTAACAAATGTTCAAATACAACAGAAAAAAATACGTAAAATAAATAGCGTGACCAATGAGCATTCACAAAACAATATACATCAGTTTTGAAAACGAGTAAAAACGATTGTAAATGAAAACGCTCTTTATCGTGTAGCGGCGCTTTTGCGCAAGAAGGTTTTTAATGGACGCAATCATTGGATATTGTTCTAGGCAAAAAACAATACAAAATGTGTTCAAACTTCCTCTTTTGAAAGTTGAAGTAAAACATCACGGGTGTTGTTGCAGCCAAATTCACCATTCGACACGAAATGGGACCTTTAAACAGACAAGTTTCATTTTCGTCGAACACGAAAAAGCGAATTTATTGACGACAGCTTCGGCAGTCTGAGGGTTAATCAATCCCAAATGCACAGAACTCCTTTACGATATTCCGATAGTACTGTGTTTACTCTATATTCTCTGAAAATTTTGTGTAAAAATTCCCAATAGAAATACTTTTATCAGGCGTTTACTAAAACCGCAAAGTATTGAGAAATTATAGTGCAATTTTCTAAATTTTCGCATTATTTCATCGCATAAAATCATTTAAAATACGACAAGCAACTGGAAATGTTTTTGAACATTCTAGAAGGGGTACATGTCCCTGATATATGTTTAAAATTTATCGCGTAAACTATGACAGATACCAAAGTTATAATTAGTTTTATAGACCCACCCTAAATGCCCCATAGTAAATGCATGCGACCGTAAAGCACGTGGCTTTATTTGGATACTTTCTGGCCCACAATGCAACAGTCAAAATGGTTATCTGTAAAATGGTCTATAGGTAAAATAAAGTCCATCCTGATTACGATACGCGGCAAACTAACTTCATTTATATTATTCGATTAATACAAGCCGTTACTCTTTTCATCATTACCATCAAATTATCAATAAACACGAATTATGCATGCACGTAAGAAACAGGTCTGTTGTGACAAACGCATGGCCAAATAGCCTGTCTTAGAAAAGCCGACGAAATTACTAACAGATGTACATCGTTTAGGAATTTCGTCTGCTTTCCAAAGAGACATACACAGCGTACTCCGGTATCAGGCTATAGGAGGCCATGCAGTTAGCTCGTACTGTGAGAAGCACACTCGATTAATTATCTTCATCCGGGCACTCTGAACCAACGGGGCCCGCTTCTTCGTTATGTCGCAATAATCAAAGTGCCCCTTTAAATATCCCGACTTACGACTGGATTTGATATGGCGGGTCACATATATGAATTGAAGACACCTGTATGACCGGGAGTGCTTCTGTCAGTACTGATTTTATTCCGATTGTTCTGGTATAATACATACAACCTTCCGAAAAGTTTTACGGGCTATTTTTAGAATTGAAACTTCGCATTCGGAGCGTATCAAGAGTGATAACTCTATCTTGTTAGCATTCTCAATCAAGACAATATGCTAATTCGATTAAGATATTTTGCAAGAATAAACCACTGTAATATGCCTGTGTATAGACACACAATGTACATACTATTTAGGTTTATTTGTGTTTTATCCACATAAATAGATATCGATTGTAAAAAGAGAACAATAAAAACGGTATTATGGACAGATAGTACAATAGTTCTTTATTGGATAAATTCTACGGGAACATTGCCTAATTTCGTTGCTAACAGGGTATCACAGATAAAGAAAATTACAAATAATATTTATTGGCGTCACTGTTCGTCTGCAGACAATCCTGCAGATAATACTGAGCCGAGGTTGTTCATGTCATCAACTATACTCTAGCATGTGGTGGCACGGACCGCCCTGGTTACACTATGATTCTTCTAAGTGGCCATCCGAATGTGACGTCCCGGATTCGATGACAATGTCGGTTTTCAAAAGTGACGTGAATGATCCAAAAGATAAAGTTGAGTCAGTTATTGATGGTTCCCGATATTCGTCCTGGAATCGATTGAGAAGAGTAACTGCATATGTTCTGAGGTTTAGAGATAATATTTCGTCGAAACCAAATGAGCGAAAACTAAAATCTCTATCTTCAGCTGAACTCAAACAAGCAGATTTATTTCTTGTTAAGAGATGCCAAGAGGACGTTTATTCAGATGTAATTCATTCAATTCAAAACCAACGGTCGAAGACTTTACCATTGGTGCATCAGTTGCAGTTATTTTTGGATTCTAGTGGAGTTTTGCGCAGTCGTGGACGTATTGGGAATGCATCATTGAACTTTGACACAAAATTTCCTGTTCTGTTACCACCAAATAACAAACTGACTGATCTAATTGTGAATTATCACCACGATCTCACACTTCATTCTGGAGAAGCCCAAACAGTGACATCTATACGTCAACAATTCTGGATTCCGAGAATACGACAATTGGTGAAACGTCTACTGAAAGGGTGTGTCAAGTGCAGGAAAGTTATCGGTAGACCATTCATTCCTCCAATTGTGCCACATTTACCAACAAACAGAGTGACGGATGGCAAACCTTTTCAGATCACTGGTGTTGATTTCCCTGGACATCTCAATGTAAGTGATGCGTCTCATAAAGTGTACGTGTGTCTATTTACATGTGCAACGACTCGCGCAATCATCTGGAATTAGTTTCTGATCTAAAGGTAGAGACGTTCTTAATGTGCTTTCGTAGATTTGTGAGTGGGAGAGGAATTCCAGGCAAGATGATATCTGATAACGCCAGTACATTCGAAGCAGCAGCTAGACATATAAAACATTTGATGTCGCATCCTAACATCAAAGATGAAATGACCAAATATAACATTGAATGGTCGTTCATTCCAAAACGTTCTCCGTGGTACGGTGGGTTCTGGGAACGAATGATTGGTCTTACGAAAACTTCTTTGAAGAAGACCATCGGTCGACAACGGATATGTTTTGATGAACTGTCAACGATCATCATGGAAGTCGAAGCGGCTATTAATGACAGACCATTAACATTTTGTTTATCTGATATTGGTGAACCAGAACCAATAACCCCGTCAAAACTATTGTGTGGAAGGAATTTGGTTACACCCCTTTTTTCACTGAAAGATGACATTGAAGATGTAGATTATTTTATTGAGGACAGCTGCACCAAGAGGACAAATAAATTAACTTCAATTGTGCAACACACGTGGAATCGATGGAAGAATGAATATCTTCTATCTATATACGGGAGCACTACAATAAGAGTAAGAATGGACACAGTTTCGTGCGGGTCGGTGATGTCGTCCAGATTCATGACGATTGTCCTAGACTGAAATGGAAATTGGGATTGATAACAGAACTTCACACTTGGAAGGATGGACTTGTGCGATCTGTAACTTTGAAAACAAAATACGGAATTACCAACAGGGCTATCGCAAATTTATACCCACTAGAGGTTCATTGCGATGAATATATTACGCGTGATCTCGAGAATTCGGTCGAGCAGAGTTCAAGGAACAATAGTGTTCGAACTGAACCAGTTGCGGCAGCTGCAGCGAAGAAGAGAATGACATATTATTCCGAAGACACGGATGATGAACTATAAAAATGTTGCTAGAACTCAATTTACCCCCCCCCTCCCCCGGAGAATGTCGTGGATATTTGTGTGTACTCGTTTGTGACGTATTTTGGTACTGTGACGTCATATGGAGGTGTGGGGTTACGGTGAAGTAAAATGGCTACCTACACATAGCATAGTCTTTAATGTCTCTATTTCCGTGACAAGCAGCTGCTCGTGGCAATTCGATTCCTTTCCAGACATTCAGGAGACATTTAGGTATTCAAACACAAACTGTAGGTATTCTCTATGTATTATCACCACCGGTTTATCGATGCCGTACTGTCTACGATGTTGGTAGGATCTGCTGATTTAGTTATGACGCGGTTCGGTTGTTGTTAATAAAATATGTATGTTTCTCAGCACATGCAAGTAAATGTAACTTTGTCACTAAAAACACGCCGGGTGTTTCAAACGACCTCAAAAAGTAACTTTCTAACCCTCATTGTTGAAATAATTTCATTGTTTAAGTTGGAATATTCTGCATTATAGACTGAATGGCTTCTGTGTGATACCTGTAACCGCAATAAACCGGTTAAAATTGCGTAATACCTATTTGGCGCACCAACTCATTGCATATCCACTCGTGGTTACCATTGTTATGTTCAGGATTGCGTCTTTAATTAGGGCCACACCACACAGAATGGGTTTAAACGGACATGGCTCTATGAGGGTCTACAATTTGTCTACGTAATTTGGAAGGAGGTATAAGATAGGTTGACAAATACACGAAATCATAACATATCGGCTTCATCTGTTTTCAATGTTTCGCACAAAACGCTCTTTATTTCTACCATATCAGGAATATACGAACACGGAACGGTATTTGTATATATATATCTCCAACAAATTATTTTCAATTAGTTATGGAACGAAAATTATCATTGACTAGGTTTGTTGGTAAATCTAGTTTTGTTTGAAATAACAACGTTTTCAACATGCAAAATTTAGTTATTGGTCAGTTTTCAAGTACCTGCATGAAAATATAAGAACACAATCAACTTGTGTTCATATTCATCTTGAATATCGTACATGTAGTTTAAAAAAAAACCTGTTGTTTTTTCACATGCACTCATTGTAAAGCCGTGTGAGCATTTAAACTGTTGTACATGGATGAGGCATAGCGATTGCGTTTCTACACATAACGAGGGTTATGTCAAATTGACTCTTTAAAGGGATACGAGATAACATAAAGGTTTTTATAACAAATATAATCAACAAGGACATGACAAAATCGATTGACTTCTTCTTATTTTCATTACTAATAACTTGATCTCCAATTTCGCATGTCAAAATCATTGCTATGTAAAAATTACTGTTACAGTGAAATTACAGGTAATGGTCAAATTAGTGCAATAAGATAAGTTTAATACAATATTGAATGTATCCATTGGAAAGGGCCAAATCATTGATACATATTCTCAATATCATATTCAGACTAAACATTTGAACGTATTACTTGATTAGCGATGTTTGTTGACAAATCAGCTTAGGAGTTTACATAACAATTAATGTATTTAAAGATGCAATGCCCGATTTAGCACCATTAAAGATCCCGTGTCCGATTTAAGACCCCTACATTTGTATTTCTTCGGCTTCGGTGTGAAAACTATTTTCTTTGAGTCGAGGAACTAACTTTCCAACGCACATGTCGAGTTATTATAATTTGATTTGTTTTAATTCGATTTGTTTTAATTAATTTATTTTTCCATTTTGATTCCATATTATATATTGTGATGACTGATTCGAGCTGGAATTTCATCAGACATGTACACGAACATCTTTTATGTGTAATCGGTTCGATATTGTAGCCTGTCAATTTTCATGAATAGAACGTGATTGCTGAATCGGAGGAATAAGTATATTATACCTATATATCCGCATACCAACTATAACAAGATATTGTCAATGTTGTTTCTGCATCGTGACCATTTTTGTCATCTTGTATTCTGAAAATAATTTCCAATCTCAAAAAGGTACCGCGAACCGTTACGTTGCGTGACCTACTAAATGCTTGTTAAATGCATGGGCGGCGTTCGTTGCAGAAATATTCATATTTGTTCAAATCGCCATCAACTGAAGGAATATTAAAATGTATATAGTTTTGTTCATATGCCAAACATAATCAGCGCGTAAATAGTATATTGTCGTCAAGACGTACGATGGTGTACGTAAACAAGAGCCTGCTCGTATTACAGAAGTTGTGCTTCTGTTTACATAACGCAGCGCAATTCTATTGGTTAATCACACACAAATAATATAAACGCTCTTTATTATTTCCATATCAGGAAAACTGTAACAAATATCGCTCTTTTTGTTTACCATATCCGGATCTAAACAAAAGCCAGGCAACTTAACGTTTTTTCCTTTGGTTTACATAACAAAGGGGGAAAATTGACAATAACATACTCTTATGCCATATTTCGGATTAGTATAATATCAAAGTCTATCTATATTTTACTATTCTTTCTGTTTAAGGCGGTTTTTGTCGGAGGTGATTATTTTAACACCATACTCACCGCCAACACCGCCCGTATCTTTAAGGCGTCCGCGCATGTCCGTATATATTTCAGGTAGTTTTTTGCTAGGCTGACAAATATGCGATAGGGAGGAAACATATAGATGCAATATATTGTGTTGTCCTGATTCGGGGATTAAAATATGAGCAAACTGGTACAGTACAAAGTAGCCAAGATACGGAAAATAGTATTCATAGTTGATTATGAATAATAACATGTTGGTGTTTCAGATGCATACTACGTGTAATCATTACGGCGAGTTGAGTGGGAGATATGAGCAAGTTTAAATTGCTGCAATATAAGAAACCACTGCGATGGTCATCAGAAAAAAGAATCCCAGCCTTTGAAATCCATGTGCACACCCCTGTCCTGCGTTTGACGTTTCCAACCGGTGTAACAACCGGTGTAACAACCGGTGTAACTACTGTTAGTAATTTTCAACGGGACACCCCAACATTTGGAAGAACTCAAACTGTTGACCATTTCAGTCTCTACAAAAATGACGCAGCTATATGGAAATATTCGATGGATGGTACATGTATAAATGTGTTGAAATAGCCTGTTTTCCCGAAAAGCCGCACATTATCTGCTTATAATAAGACTTGTTTTTGGCAGAGAATATGCTTAGAATCGCCTCATTTTGAGTCGATAATGTGGTGAAAATGAGATAGTTTTAGTCACACTATCGACTCATAATGAGGAGATAATAAGCAGAATATGTGCGGACAATGACACAAAAAGCCCAACTCACGACTGTTCAAGTGTACGCTCTTTAACATGTGTTTTCACTGCTGCCCACGCCATAAAACGAAATAACGGGTATGAGTCCATTATCTGCTTATTTCAGAATCAAATATTCATATTATGTACCTATTTCACATTATGGGTGGATTATGTTCCTATTTGCGCGATGATATGTTGGTTGAAAATGGTTTGGAATGGGGCACGGCGTCTCACTCACAAAATCCCTGCTGCCACGACCCTGTGTCAACAAATATATTATGATAAGCAAAAATAAAAATGACAACAACAGAAATATAAAACAATCGACTTTAATTTCATCAAGTATCCGTGGCGAATTTTTTCGGCTGCTTATTTTTGCGCCGTTCGTTTCTGGCGAACCACGCGAGGACGCAAACGAGAACCAGTGCGATTAGAAACAATGCGGTCAAGGCAATGATCATCTCCCTTGATATCGAGCACTCATCTGGTGACGTCACTGCAACTATAATCGTGAAAATAAAACAATTGGTATTAACATTACCTATGTAATTTCGAAACTAGCTAATATATCATGACCCAGTATTGCGCTTCAGTGAATAAGACATAAACATAACATGGAATAATCGCAATTCACAAAATACACGTCATATCATGGCATACTGTTTCACGACGCGGAATCAACACCCAAAATAATACGGTCATAATATGAGCTGTATTTTGATCATCATAAAGCATGATTTGGAAGAGTAAACACGAAAGTGAAAAAAAAAATTCAGTGCGGAAGTGAAACGTCTGCTAAATCCACCAGTGTTGCGCACGCATCACAATTTCACCGATTCATTTCGCAATAGAGTTAATAAAAATAAAGTCCCAATAAAAAAAAGTCTTCGTTGTGATGGCGCTTGTCGGAAGCATATAGACTGCGCATCAACCGATTTCTATATAATAACTAGAGAATGTGTCCTTCTGAATACAAATCGTTTCAATATAGGTTGCCAAGGTAACCTGGTATGGCGTCACGTGGAAACAGAAGAGCAGGAGGTAAGAGACTGATCGGTTTGACCCTTTGTCCCATATCGTACAATGATTCGCCGCATATTACAGTTGCAGTACATACTGCAGTTTAAACATGGTTCACTTGAGCATACACATAACAGCTTACTTTTAGAAGGGGTGACAAAGGATGTCGATACAATTATATTGTATACAGACAGCCACTTTTTATTCTTATTGAAAGTATATAAGAAATAAAGTTATTATACAATGTGTACAGTATGTGTTTTTCTTGTACGAGTCCAGGTTGTGGTGAAAAGTCATATTGGACGAGACACGCAGTGTCGACTCCAATATGACTTTTCACCACAAACTGTACGAGTACAAGAAAAACTCACACTGTACACACCATTGTATAATGACATTGTTACTATCCAACTGTATGTTTATCCAAATTTTGGGAATAAAACTCTTGTGGTTATTTTTGGTATTTGTCGGTACTTAATTCTCTATAAAAGCTTGTATTTGATCATCAGAAAGCATGATTTGGAACAGTAAACACGGAAAAGAAAAAAAACTCAATGCGGAAGGAAAACGTCTGCTAAATCCACCAGTGTTGCGCGCGCATCATAAAAAAGTCATATTGCACACTTGGGAGTCCAATATGACATTCGGGAGTCCAATATGACTTTTTCCAGGATTATCACGTGGCGGCTTTTGCCCAATCAGAAAAGGTGTTAGTTTAGGGTGGATAATAACAAGTATTTACACGACGTCCGGGAATAATTTAACACTTTGTCACCAACATCTTACATGATTGGTCTCATTGGCTTAACCATTTCATGAATGGAGCTTCGTGATTTTTTTGCGACTGTGGCAATGCATTCTCTTATATATGCGAGTCGCCCATATGATGCCTCTCGTATATAGGATAATACATTGGCCTATAACAATATTTACCTTGACCATCTAAGACAGTGCATTCTCTTATACATACGAGGATCTCCATGGGTGACTCGCATATATAAGAAAATGTACTGGCGCATGATATCCAATGCTGCACCAGCGCATCTGCCGTCATGCAATTGTTAATGACATTATTTTCTTGTGTCGACCAAAAATAGTTGTGTTATGGTGTGGACACGAATGGACTCGGATGAGGAATCGTTAAGGACCACAGATTTAGTCGCTCGAGTGTGCGCTGATCGGTCCTAATTGATGCTGAATTAAATCACAGTCGTTTGCCGACATAACTAAGCTCTTCATCACTCAAAACATACATCTGAAAGATATTCAGGAAGCAATTGCATAAGAACCATAATATGGTGGCCTTGTTTACATGTATATACCTTGGTTTTCAGGTGCGCCCAACACTGTTACTGTCCGAGTCACGCGACGAACGTCCGTGTTGTTCTCTGCGCCTCGTTTTCGCCTCCCAACGCCGTTATGCCCGACCCCAGCATAAATAGTGCTACAAGGAGACTGAAACGACCACACATACTGTAATGCTCTAAGTAATCGACTTCTTAACCACAGCAGAATTATGGGTAACTCTGCTGTGGTTAAGAAGTCGATTACTTAGAGCATTACTGTATATAAAATTGATTCCACTTCTTCGAGCGCTTATACCAACAGGTGCAACACCGAGTGTGGCATATGAGGGTGTCACCCCCCCCCTGAGTCATGAATACCAGAATATATTGGGGGGTGGGGTTAACAGAAGGGTGAATAATGAATGCCAGTTAGCACATGGGAGTGAAAATACTGAATGCCAGTTAACAGATGCGGCGATTACTAAACGCTAGCAGTTAACAGAGGGGTGGGAATATTGAAGGCCAATTAACAGAGGTGTAAATAGCGAATACCAGTTACGAAAATAGGTGATGAAGGACGCATATTTCAGACTTCATACCTTCTAATTTCCATTTTCTCATTAGTAATCTGCCAACCTTAGTTTTAAATTTCTTTCATAACAACCAATGATAGCGGTAGCATCAATTTTCCGGTTGTCTCATATCAGGCAATACGCACAAGCTTGACTACCAAGAGATATCTTATCGGAGTCCACGATATGATGGCTCTTGGTATACAATCGCGACCACGGGAGGCACGTGATGTTCGATTGAATATCAGAATGTTGGGTATCATATAATACCATATCCCATAATATGTCAAATATAGCGAAATATCGAAATATAAAATAAAACGAAAAAGCGAAATAGGAAAATACATCGAAAATCGAAATAGGAAAATACAGCGAAATAGCGAAATAGCGAAATAGAACGAAAACTCGAAATAGGAACATACAGCGAAATAGCGAAATAGGGAGAAATATAGAAATATGAAATTATTTTTATAAACGAAATAACGGAGATATTTGAAAAGGTGTATTTGACGAAATAACGGACATATTTGGAGAAGTGTTTTAAAGAGCGTACCCCAAACCTCCCCCAAACCCACCCACCCAAGGGAAGAATTTGACTTATATTTCTCCAAAGTTGATCTATTGTGGTGTTGCAATTTCTCATACAAATCGCCGTCATTTCGTCAAAAAAATTCTTTATAGAGTTATTACCCTTCAGATTAAATATGATATTCAATCGAAAGCACGCGTGCCTCTCGTGGTCGCGATTGTATACCAAGAGCCATCATATCGTGGACCCCGATAAGATATCTCTTGGTAGTCAAGCTTGTGCGTATTAGGTGCTCATATCTAGAATTTCATCGTTTTCCAAGTTTACAATGTACGTGGCGTGGGACATTGTGACTGTTCTAACTAAAAACCGCCAACCATATCGCTATTATATTTGATGAGTTAATACTACATGTATGTGCATGCAACACCAAGGCCACTGGTATGTTTGCCGAATCTAATTTGGAGTTTTGCAACATAACTGCCAAACATATACATTCATTATCGCTGAATTGCATAACGTCCGTGTAAGGATGTTAATGACAGGAGATATTACGAGCGCTGCCAAGCAACACAACCGAGAGATAACATTTATACTACCAAAATGGACGAAAGGAAAATAAGGATTGGCTATTTTACCCCAAAAGAATTTATCTGTCCAACTTGGAGTCACAAGTATTTATATACCTTTTCATTATGAATAGATCAAACAGCTTTGAAAATGCTGATATACATGTGTATATATAGAAGTCCACCCACACAACAAACCTGTTTTGCGTCAGTCAACTTGATAATATTATATTATTTGTCTTACATGGTTTGGCATGGTCTTATTCATCTAAGAAAATAACTATCTTTATTACACCTGATTCAAACATAATTCATTTCGGAATGAAGATTTAATTTGGTAAATATGTTATTTTATACAATGTGGCATCACATTCCACAAACTGGGGTTAATTTGTGAAAATATAGTTAAACAGATTCCTGCTTCTAAGCCACCATATTGGTGGTCACATATGTGACCCGCCTTATCAAATCCAGTCGGAAGTCGGGATTTTTTTTACCCTGTGCCAATGCATTCTCTATATATGCGAGTCGACCATAGGTCGCCTCGCATATATAAGAGAATGCATTTACAATTTTAATAATTTTTTCTTGTATTCTTTAACAATTTTATAATTTCACCCATACAGAGCCCCAGACAAACATGAGCAGACGACACTCTTCTATATGCTTCTATATATGTGTGGGGTTCCCTGCAGGGTAATGGATGTTTTTTATTTTATGTCCAAAAAATTGTCAGAAACAGAAAAAATTATAAAAAATTGTTAGGCCAATGCATTCTCTGATATATGCGAGGCGACCTATGGTCGACTCGCATATATAAGATAATGCATTGGCACAGGGTAAAAAAATACCGACTTCCGACTGGATTTGATATGACGGGCCACATATGACCATTATCAAAATTGAGCTAACAGATTTAAAATTTAATCAAGAAAAAATAACCACTGTGCCTAGTATGTGTTTTTCCACTCATTACGGATCACAGGCCTTTCATTGTGACAATTTCGGCCATTTTGACCTGAACATAATGCTACCACGAAAGAGGTTAACATGTCAAACGCCCATTTCAGCCATCAAAGATCCAATTTATCGTGACAAAAGTCGCGTACCACCAATTTTGCTTGAATCCCGAATACCACTAAAAGGAGGGGTATTAATGCTGAATACCGATTAACACTTTCATGCAGGGAGCTTCCTGATTTTTTTGGGAAAAACCTGTGCCAATGAGACTCGCATATAAAGAGAACACATTGGCCTAACAAATTTTATATTATTTTTTTTATATTTGTTACAGAATGTTATAAGAAAAAATGAAAACAATAATAAAAAAAAATGTTGAGGAATGTAAGAAATAATAATAAAACAATGATAAAAATGATAAAAATGTTAAAGAACATAAGAAACAATTATAACAATATAGAATGTAAGAAAAATTTATATAAATAATGATAAAAGTTATTAAAGAATGTAAGTAACATTGATACAAAATGATAATAAATTGTTAGGCCAGTGCATTCTCTTATATATGCATTGGCACATGGTCTTTACTGTTGGGCCAGCGCAGCTCCCGTCATGAAAGGGTTAACAGCGGGGTATGAATCCCGAGTGCCGCGCCGACCCGAACCCAGCGTACCGATATAGGGGGTAATACCCCCCCCCCGCATATGTCCCCGACGCTCTGTTCAAATATTAGTATGGATGGACAATTTTTATTTTCTAAATCCAAGATGAGGGTATTCTTTTACCTCCAAACTGGGCGATCAATACGCCAAAGCAAAACAAAATCCGATGACCGATGCCCAAGTTACAAGCTGATAGTATCATACATTTCCAAATCAAACAAGGACTGTAACCCTGGCATCATTAACCACATGTTGTTGGGCTATCCTCATACCAAACCATAATGGTATCTGATTACACATTTCCAAGTTACAAGGTGAAATGTTCATGGATTGCATAGGACAAAATTCACAAATTTGCAATTCAAACAAGGGCCGTAACTCTGGTAAAAATGAATATCCGTGATTCTGAGACATGCCGAGCATCGTACCGTGTACATGTCCGAGAACTTATATCACACAAAGCGTCAATTTTTAGAAGCTGCTTAATTATATTTTTGAGACAATGCACATGCATGTGTTTTGATTGGGTGGAATTCAAACCCCGGCCCGTGACGACGATTGCGCTTTGGTGGCCGTGTGGTAGTGACGTCGGAACTTGAGTCGCAAGGCGCGCTCTCCGTCACGGGCGGGTGTTTGAATCACGCCCAATCATAAACATGTGCGTTGTCTAAAAAGTACATGCCTCTTCAGTACATCTATATTTATTTCCGTAAAAATATGCTTGCTTATTTTCATCTTCGGTTCAATAAGTTGAACTGAGCCATAGATATGTATATGTGTACAGGGGGTTAATGTACACATTCGAACTTATAATTGGTGACCATATGATAAGAACGTAACCAAAAGCGAGCAATTGTATGTTTAATTTGAGTCTGGATGACCACGAATCGACAAAACATATACATACCGTTGCATCACAGCTGGAAGCGGTTGCCAAGTGACACAATGTGACATCGCATGTGTAGCGTAGCTTATTGGTTCCTCCGGCAGTGTCTCTGAATGCGGACGCGGATACCGTTATTGTTATGTCACCAGTTGTGCCGTCTGTTACTCTGGTGAGACCCACTGAGTACATAGGATTTACGATGCACCTACACGAATATACAGAATCATTATAATTTGGTCGATTATCAGGTTTATTATTATTATATGTTGGAATCTATTCTACAATAATTGCGAGCCAATGGAGCCCAGTAATACCGACAGATGAGCAGAAATAAACATGACATTGCGCTACATTTTCAAGTTTGCTGATGTGCTATTTGTACATAAAAACGCATTTTAAGATAGGGCAACCACATTTAGGGTACGTCCATACACTCTCAAATTTGCCATGCATTCGTTTGCAGGAATTTCGGTACATAATTATATGATGTGCTAGAGCAACGAATGCTAATCTGGTTACAGCAAGTAACTGTATACCACTACTAATTACATGTTAAATAACAGCTATGTGTTTCCAATTGGACCATTATTACCAATCCTTCCCGTCTGATATACATGTATACCCCTCCTCACTTATTGTGGATGGGGCATGTAGCCAAAGAGGAGTGACTTCATATAAGCCCTCGGGCTTGTCTGATCCTCGTTTCCATGCATTAACTCTCTACTTTGCGTACACGTATATGTGTCATATGTATATTATGTTATTTGTTTGGATTTGGATATACAAATTGTCACACTAAGAATCTGGCAGGAATCAATCGTGCGATCACTCTAAGATCAGTCACAAATATCAACTATACAGTGGTAAACGAGAAATGCTGTCCCACTCTCTATCGCAATTTGGTAGCATATCAGTAATACCGGTTCTCTTCGGCGACCCAGCATACACACACAAGCAAATACAGTAATGTTCCAAGCAAGCCAGAAATGCATATGTGATAGCAATCGTTTCACTTGATTTATATACCTGCCATCCCTTTTACCAAGACAAATACCATGTTGTTTAAGAAAAATCAGCACGTTATCAGCTTATACTAGGATTTGTTTTAGGTTCATAATCGGCGTATCATCGTCTCATTTTGAGTCCATAACGAACTGAAATGAGACTGTTTTAGGGTTGTTATCGACTCTGAATAACTTAAGGAAATAACACGGCAATAACAACTCACGAATTATCAGATATACGCTATGTAAGATGTGTTTTCATTGAAGCCCGCACCATAAAACGGAATAGCGAATATAGATCCTATATCGGCTTATTTTAGAATCAAATAATCCAATATAAACCTTTGTGAATATTACAGGTCGATTATGAACCTATTGTGCGAGGACATGATGGGTGTCAACGTATCATATAACGGAAAATCAAAACAAAATTGGCAAAGTTCCTTATCTCGAAGTAGAGTTTACCTCCCTTGAAGACTCGGTAAGACCGCTGCTACCGGCGACATTTTACCCACATTTTGGTGGACTTCCCCGATATTAAGATAAATACTAAGCGAGCAGAGCAACATACCGCCCTTGTTAAGCACACAAAATATCGAACACAATTTGTGTAATTTCGTGCATTAAATTTAGAAAGTCCCACTAGAACCAAAGAACTATATTGCGAAACGGTGTGATTTCGTTCTCCGATTATATTATCAACACAAACGTATAAACGCACATGGACGACAATGTAACGACAACACGCGTGGCAAGTCAAACACTAGCGTTCTTATTTGCTGAAATTTTGACGACCAGCTTGCGAAAATCGTCAAAAAAATACTACGGCTCTTATCATCCATTCTGTCATTAAGTTTTAAGTGCGGGGATTGTTCTCAGAGGACATAGGAAGATTGACTTTCGGGCGATCGGTTTTCGCCATTTTGGCTGGAAAACCCGCGCTAAATATAGAAACCACAGACTAGACTAAGTACCCAGCCTGTGACAGAACGGAAGTATGACTGGCGCGTTCTTGTAGAAATTGATAACAAAGTCAGAGTTCATTTACATGTGTACCCTACTAAGTTATCCGCCAGTCTGGAATACTTCATCTCACTGCGTAGTGTAGACGGACAGGTGCGTAGCTTATACAATGCTCACCGTCTATTAGACCTGTTAGAAGGCAAATACGGCTGTTTGATCATGTGAGCAGAGGTAGATGTATATATAAAATAAATTGTTTGAGTACCGGTCCAATAAAATGTCCTCGAAAAGTACCCATCCTACTGAAGCTGCAGTACACCTAATAGGTTTATGTATTACGTGATGACATCGCTGAACAATGGGGAGTCTCGCCCTGAATTATGTTCCTAATATGTGTATCACCCCACGTTATGTTAAGTGGAAACAATGCACACAGTTTGTGAATGTTAAAGGGACGCGAGACACTCATTTGGGTGAATATTAAAGTGACACGATGCAATCTTGGTATTTGATTGTTAAAGGGACGCTATGATATCTCGTGTATGAATGCTAAATAGACGCGATGTACTAGATGTGGGTGAATGTTAAAGGGACACAATGCATTCACTGTGTGTGAATATTAAAGGGAGACAATGCGTTCGCAATGCGTGGATGTTAAAGGGACGGCACTCTCCATATGAGGACGTTAAAGGGACACGATGTCCTCACAGTGTGAATGTTAAAGGGACACGAGACACTCACGGTGTGTGAATTATAAAGGGAGACAGTGCACTCACTGTGGAATGTTAAAAAGACACGAGTAAATATCGGTGTGTACGTGTTAAAGGGACACGAGGCAATCTAGGTATGTAAATGTTAAAGCGACGTGATGTAAACTCGGGGTTTGAATGTTAAAGAGACACAAAATGCACTCTAAAGGTACATGCGACACTCACTGTGGTTGAATGCTAAAGGGACACACGGTACTCGCATGGGTAATAGTAAAAAGGACACAGAACAAAATTTTAAACTGTAGCATTTCAAATATTTCTAATTTCTATTTCAAAGATTGAAGATTCAGACAATGATTAAATTTCAATAAAATTCATCAAATGTGATTGTTGTCTTTGTTATATCTTCATAGTTGGAGAGAGAGTGAGTTGGTTACTGGGAATTGTTGAGCGAGAAACGATACGTATCGATAAAAGGTACATTAAGAGCCCGAAAATTCGAAGTTTTAAAATTGGTAAATTTTATTTTAATTCGTGAAAAATTTGAAGATTTATCTTTTATTAATGCTTGAAACATTTGAAGTTGAAATTTTTGTTTTTAGCCATGGAAAAATTAAAAATTTTGGAAAATATTTTTTTGTTTTATTTTGGAAAACAAATTAAGTTTTTAAAGTTTTTAAATTTTGTTTTAATTTGTACAGTTTTTACAGATTTAATTTTTGTTTTATATTTGAAATTTTAGAGTTTAAAATTTTGTTCTGTGTCATTTTAAGTTTCACCCACGTTTGACAGACACAATTTTACGGTGGACGGATGGGCGAAGTATTTAATTCCGCGGGGGGAAGTCACTCCACGGGACATCTACACGAAGAAACCACCGACGCCCCGGAAAGCAACAGACCAACTTGCCCAGCCAGATACACGATTCGGGCAACCGTCGTATACTTCAACACTTTGTAGGCGAGAATTGTCCCCTCAATGTTTAGTAATTTAACGACGAAACAATGCTTATTTCAACTCACCCAGATATGACGAGATTTATGACGTTGCTGCCAGCGCCATCATCGACTGTGCAGAGTGTAGCCTTGTGATTCGAGAACCCTGGAGAAAAATGCTCATCCGATTAGTCAAATTGAAGGAAGAAATAAATACAACAAATACAAAATAAATGAATATAATACAAGTATGTTCAAAACATTGGTATATATAACATGCGGGTGTCATTCGTTGTAACAAATTTACTTTCGATTTTTAATTTATCAATTACAGTACAGAATAAAACAAATCTAAATTAATAATCATTATGCCCCCCCCCCACATATTCCCCTATTTATATGTTCGATGTTACTGCTCTCTCGTTGTGCTTCTAATTTTGGTGTCATCAGGCTGGAGTGTTCTGATGGGACCCACCTATGCCATATTAAAGCTCGTGCGCACCGCCAACTTTACTGCCTCAACGGTTATAATTATACATGTTGATCAATAACACCATGCGTACATCAACAAATCATGGCGTGAAAATCATTCGATCATAATAATTTTGCAATGTGCTGAATGTATTGTTCTGGACACCGTTCATTGATAGCTTTATGACATATATGAATGTGTAACAATATGTTAAAGACATAATAAGGACTTGTTCGGTTGCGTGAAACTGATAAGTTAGTACTCAGGCGCTATGGCAACTAGAGTAATGTAGAATTCTACTAACATCGTCGAAAATTTCCAACAAATCGACCGTACCACTCCATAGATAGCATCGTGTGAACTACGCTCAATTGTAAATATCTACATCAATTGTAAATATTTACATCTTGATTCGGGACGCAACTATCGGCGATAAACAAACGCAATCGATTTCGCTAACAAGAGTCACTGCATTTAATTAATATATACGCATGAGGGTGTGTGTTGTGAATTTTGGGTATAATATTTGTATAAATAACAACTTTGAGCAAGATTATTCCCCATTTCTATTTGATCACCGGAGTGTTTCACATTACTTTAATTCATTATATCGAAGTCAAGTTGAAATTATCGGTGTATTGCTGTGGTATATATAACGGAGCGATGGTGATGGTCTGTGCCACGTTGGCGACGAAAACAACGAGGTCGACTAATAAGATGATGACGATAATCATCATGATTGATGATGCGGAAGTTCGTGAATATATTGCAGACACATATACTGCAACATTCGCATTGTTTTGTATATATCTTCTATTTGTATTTCTCAATATATCTTGATTAGAGAATAAACACACTCTGCTTTCAACGTGTGAATGAAGTGCATTCTTTCTGTGCATATCCTTTTTGTTTACATCATTTTCTACATTTGTCACTGCCAAAAAATCAAAATGTAAATACAACTGTAACTATGTATTAATATATACAAACAACCTGATTTCGATTATTGTGTAAGAATTTATTCAACCAATTAAAAATATATATTCAAATAACGATATGCCCTCAAAGTGCTGATGTCTTTCTCTCGTGGTTAGACATCTTATATATACCTTCGAATCTGGTCCCCTGTTTTTAAAGGGGCCTTTGTTATATACCTACCAGTACTGGTTCCCGGCAATGTTATCTTGAAGCCAATTATGTCGCCGACATTGGCCGTCGTCGCTTCTACGCCGTTGACTGTGAGCTTGGTTGTGAGTGGTGCCGCATGGACGTCGGTAGCGGATACGGGTAACAATGCTCTGGAACATCAGAATTCAAACAAGTTTAATGATGCTCTGTCTGATTTAACACGTTTTGATACCAGAAACTAATTGTACAGGACCCATGAGTCCATTCATATAACGTTTATAATTCGATCGGACCCATGAGCCCATTCATATGACGTTTCGCTACCCAGATATAAACTTTTAAAATACAAGGTTTCTACACGTTTTGAATTGTTGTCAGTCTTGTAAAAAAATCCAATGATCCAAGGTGATTCCAAAAAGCGATACGAGCTTTCTCAATTGTTAGCGTTTGTCGTTATTTTTGGCATATAATTTTTGGTGATTATGTGAAACTTTGCGATGTCTGTCATACGAATTATGTTGATTTCAGATATTTTTTTGTGTGTGGTATGCTGAAAATTGACTTACGAAAATTGTCAGATTGGTGTAAAATCGGAACAGGCATCTTTAAGTATATGTTGGTAGTTGTTACAACATATGTTAAATTAGAAATATATATCTTAGAGATGCGCGGTCATATTTGACACAATATATAGGTACACAATAGCCAAGTACCCGGTTATCATGAACAACAAAATCAATAGTTACAATCACGTCAGTCGTGTGACAGACATCGCCGAAATTCACGAAAACGTCCGTCATTAATACACTGAGCACGAGTAAGAAGATAATAATTGAAATCGCTCTTTATTATTTAATGTGTGGTGGGGAAACGAAATGTGCGTGCTCTTTATTAGAGAAAGTCATTGGCAAGAACGTTCAAACACTTTCTAGTTTGCAGGTCTATACCTGGCCATTACAACCTACTGTTAATGGCGCTGATTGAGTTGTAATATTGGTAGGTAAAACCTATGGTGTTAATAAGTGCACTACTGGACAGAGGATTAATACGCCCTGCGTGTTGCTCATATAACTTGACATAAAGAATGATTGTTATATTAAGATTATGTCTACAATCAGAACCCAAAATCAGCACTGTACGGTGATGAATAATTAGAAGACAGGGTGCGTCATCCGACAAATGGTGGCTCTAAGCTGAACATGCATTGCATATTCTTCTGAGATACAACATACTAGTTTCAACAGGAAAAACAAAACATTGGCATATTCTAAGAACACAAATGGCTATAAATGAATTAATATTACATTTTGTCGATACGACCCCTTTATTCGAACTTGCATGTTTTTTCTTGTGAACAACAAACGACTACCGAGTTTGAAGTCGATCGAAACGAGAATGCTAAATTTATGATCTGGAAACGGAAACAGATGTGGTCTATAAGTTATCGCTCACGCAGAACACATTGCCGGGCCATCACACATTTCTTGTAATAAAACAACATACCAACTTTTTAGTCGATCGAAACAAGAATTCTGAAATCATCATCGGGAAATAAAAATGTCGATGAACGGACGGCTAGACAAACGAAAGGGTGTTTAAATGGATAGTGGTTTGCGAGGTGAGGTCGGTCCATATTCACGAGGCATCAAAAAGTGCACCAACGAAGGAGGTTTAAGGGCTACTTTGAATATTGATATTAGCATACCACATATTCAACATATATTATCTCCGTAAACTCTGTTATTAGTAATTTGATGTGTATATGGCCATGTGTTATGTAAACTCTTCACTACTGGAGAAAAATAAAAAGTTATTTCCAAATATATTATTATGAACGTCATGGGTTAATGAGCTTAAGCCCGCAATCTTTGTCCTTGAATGGACAGTGTGGACGTAAATGTTGTCCAAACTTTTGTGGTTTTCAGAAAGTTGTGTAAGAATGATTTATATACCACAATCAACAGTTAATATGGCATTTACAAAAAGTTTAAAGGGCTTAAGCTCTTAAACCCAAAAAACCCTAAACCACATTTAAAGCCAAGTCCAAACCCCATAAACCACTTTCGTTGGCGCGGACAGACAGACAGACAGACAGACTTATTACTTAATACGACCATTCGAACGGGAGTTTAGCGTTGTTTTCCTGTATCAGTCATACAGCGACTTTAACACTTTCTATACTAAATGGATTTTCCAATTCAGTTATAAAAATATACATTGGAACGGCCTATTATTAATTTAGAGGGGTGTTAATGTAATACAAGCAAAGCCAATAGACAGAAAAACAGATATATCAAGAGCAGAATGATCCATAGTCATTGGTGGTAAATGTTCAGATAATAAGTCATGGTACTTATTATCTGATTATTTCATAACGGAACTACTTGTCAATGAATATTCAGCATAGCAATTGTTAAATCGACATTATTCTAGTTCATGATGCCACTCTGAGCGTACAGATCGCATATTGTAAAGCACACGCATGATTTCACGACGTCACCCGGAGCGTAGCTGTATACCGTCTATTGTAAACCACACGCAAGCTTTCGTGACGTCACTCTGAGCTGACATATCGCCTGTTGTAAAACACACACACACACCCTCACACACACGATTTAGTGACGTCACTGGGAGTTTAGATATCACACATACTTGTAACGCACGTATGGTTTCGTGACGTCACTCGGAGCGTAGTTGTCGCCTATTGTAAAAAAAATACACATGCTTTCACGACGTCACTCGGAGCGTAGAGATTCCCCATTGTAGAGAACATCGAATCAGTTGAAAAAGCAACATTAACCCTTTCATGACGGGATCTGCGCAGGCGCAACATTAAAAACCCGGTGCCAATGCATTCTCTTATAGGTCGCCTCGCATATAAAAGAGAATGCATAGGCCTAATAAATGTTTTTCATTTTCTATCAATTTTTCTTACAAATTTTAACAATTTTCATCATTTTTCATCATTTTGTCTTACATTCTATAACAATTCTTATATTTTGTTCATATATTCTTTGACAATTTTACCATCTTTGATCATGTTTATTCCACACGAATCCACTTCGAATGCCTTAATTGTGTCCATGAATCCATTATCTACGAAATGGATTATCTCATTCAGTTATACAAGTAGACATTGGCAGGAAATATATACATTAAATATATAAGTGTAGAGCTATTCCTGTTCATTAGTTGAACTGTTCAGATAATAAGTTGGTCCTTTTGTTAAACATAGTATCTGAACATTGCCCGATGGTACTACTTGCCAATGAGTATTTCCAAAGGGAAGGGTTTACCCCTCCATGACGGGAGCTTCCTGATTTTTTACAAAAACCCTGTGCCAGTGCATGATCCTATATATGCGAGTTGAACATAGGTCGCCTCGCAGATATAAGAGAATGCATTGGCCTGACAAATTTTATATTATTTGTTATAATGGTTAAAAAATGTAAGAAAAAAAAATGAATTTGTTTTATATAGAATGAAAGAAACAATGATACCATTTATTAAATTGAGAATAATCTTGTTCAAAGTAGTAATTGTTACAAATAGTATATCCAAATTGACAACACACACCATCATTCTAATATCTGAATTAAATGCTGTGACTCGCGATGGCGAAATCGTTTTCGTTAGTTTATCACCGATAGATGCGTCCCGAATCGAGTAGTAAATATTTACAATTGAGCGTAGTTCTGACGATGTTTTCTATGGATTGGTACGGTCGATTTGCTTCAATTTTTCGGCGATGTTAGTAGCATGTTACATGCCTCCAGCTGTCATAGCGCCTGAATACTATATCAGTTTCAAGCACCCGAACAAGTGCATAATATATCTTTAATATTGGGAAATGTAAAACAGTAAAAAACTATTCTAAACAATAAAAAACTATTCTAATTATTTGAACTTGCCACGTGTTGAGCGATGTTCGTTGTCAAATCACTGGAACAGTTTTGTTTACATAACAATGGATTCAACACGCGATATTTAATTATTGGACAACTATCAATAATAGTTATCTATTTCTCCATGTTCCGTTTCGTGGTGATGCTTTTACAGACAGTTATATTTATTTATGCAAATTTACCCACTGTGAGTGTCATGGGTCCATTTTATGTAAAGCCAAAAAAAAATCCATGTTTAATATGAATTGTGAGGTTTTAGCAGTGAGATATAAGTGATATCCCACTCTAGAGTGATATCCCACTAGTGAGTGATATCAGCTTGAAATTTCTGATGTATTGAAATCCATTGGGGGCCATAGGCAAGTAACTAAAGTATATAATAAACAGAATATGCACACCTTTTTATTCGTGGGTTATACATGTATCTCATTCGTGATGACAAAACATTTGAATTTCCACTCGTGGCTAAAGCCACTCGTAGAAATTCAATGTTTTGTCATCACTCATGATATACATGTATAACCCATATCCACTGAAAAAGTGTGGATATCCTCTATATATCTTTTATTTCACCCGGTGTGTTAGTGCTCGATATTTTCAACTTTATTCATCAAACGAACTCCAGTAACTAGAGCCGATGGGTCACTACCACAAGGCTCCAGTCACATTCGTATCCGGTTGTTTAAATCGATCACAAATGTAGCCAGCTTTTGGCCCGCGATCACATTCGTAGCCAGCTTTTCTAATTCCATGCTTTATATGGCGCGAAATATGACGTCATCGCGTTCGTGACTAAAATCTCGAGGTCATGCTCCAAAACTGACTTCGTTTATCAACTTATATTGGAATATAATTCGAGCATCTAAAGACATTGATCGCAAACCTCAGGTTATTAGATGAACTAATATAAAATTAAAATTATGTTTTTTTTTATTCATCAACTCAGAAAAATGACACTAACCTAATCTTGTTCATTGAGGCTGCATGAATGATCATGAATATGAAACGCTGGCTACAAATGTGATCGCCGTAGAAAAGCTGGCTACAGTTGTGATCGATTAAAAAAGCTGGCTACGAATGTGACAGGAGCCTTGTGACAATGACCCCATCAGTAATAGTTATGGTATCTAGACTTACGATTCTGAGTATGCCACAGCACCGACTGATTGCGACACGACTTCTGATGTCGTGGAGTAGGTACACGACAAGGTGAAAATCTCGTCAGTCGACACCAGAAACATCGGGTCATACTGCATAATGATCTTCACATCGTATTTGACCGTGCTCTGAGAGATAAACATATTAGTACAAGAAAAACATAGTCAGAAATGGTAACGCCACCAATATCATATTATTAGCCATAAATATAAATTGTAATATAATTATAATATAAACTAGCTTTCAAATTCCATGTGGGAAATTTGGATACTTCCATATATCAAGTTTTCCCGTTCCTCGTGTTATAAATTACATTCTT
Source organism: Siphonodentalium dalli (assembly GCA_032622095.1). Taxonomy (NCBI): domain Eukaryota; kingdom Metazoa; phylum Mollusca; class Scaphopoda; order Gadilida; family Siphonodentaliidae; genus Siphonodentalium; species Siphonodentalium dalli. The sequence goes on from CP136067.1 coordinate 90,552,676, forward strand.
CAAACTGTTTTTTTTTATTACACTAGCTGGTGGGCCCGACATCGTCCGGGCTGTTTCCCATCTGATTCCCGACGAAAGGCGCGATTTGACCTTGAATTGACTATTTTGAAAGTCAAGGTCAGATCGGGGTCATGATTTGACCCATCCAAAACACTCCCCGGACAAAGGTATCCCTAGGTATAAAATTTCGTCGAAATCCGTCCGTTTTACACGACTTGACCTTTAGTTGACCATTTTGAAGGTCAAGGTCAGGTCGGGGTCACGATTTGACCCGTCCAAAACACTCCCATGACAAAGGTACCCCTAGGTATAAAATTTCGTCGAAATCCGTCCGTTTTACTCGATTTAACCTTGAATTGACCACATTGCATGTCAAGGTCACACCGGGGCCAAGATTTGACCCGTTCAAAACACTCCCCGGACAAAAGTATCCCTAGGTATCAAATTTCGTCGAAATCCGTCCGTTTTACCCAATTTGACCTTGAATTGACTGTTTTAAAGGTCAATGTCAGGTCGGGGTCACGATTTGACCCGTCCAAAACACTCCCCGGACAAAGGTACCCCTAGGTATAAAATTTCGTCGAAGTACTTATAGGTATCAAATTTCGTCGAAATCTATCCGTTTACCCGATTTGACCTTTGATTGACCACATTGAATGTCAAGGTCACACAGGGGCCACGATTTGACCCATTTTGAAGGTCAAGGTAAGGTCGGGGTCACGATTTGACCCGTCCAAAACACTCCCCGGACAAAGCGACCCCTAGGTATAAAATTTCGTCGAAATCCGTCCGTTTTACTCGACTTATATACTATAAAAAAAATCGATGACTCGAAAATTAAGTGGGCGTTTAAAGTCAATACAAAGTCACAATTGCAGTTAGGTTCATCTCATACTCGTCTACTCAGCGATATTCTGCTACGCAGTTTGTTATAGCCACCAGTATTCATTAAGCGTTATAGCCCCACTGTTATAATCCGCCTTCAGCTGGCGTATTCTTGCCTCTGAGATTATTGAAATATTACCTCACACGTAATGACATTAAATCGCATGGAAACATAGCAATTGTGTGGCGTGAATATGTATTGAGAAATAACGTCATACGTAATAACATTAAATCTCAAGAAAAACCGCGAAAACAAAACAAAATCACATTTATTGTTTAATGTTTTAAATTATTTCCTCCATAAAAAGAATCTTCGTGATAATGAACCCTCTCAATACTTTAGAATATAGAATTAACCTTAAAATAACAAAAACCTTCGGAATAGAGAACCTTCAGAATAGCGAACATTCGGAATAGTGAACCTTCGGAATAGCGAACACTGAGAATAGAGAACCTCCGGAATAGTGGACCTTCGGAATAGCGAACCTTCGGAATAGAGACATGCCCCCAATATTCATATTATATGCCCAGAGTTCAAAGGTATGGACCCATAAATTTCTAAAATTGGTCCTTAAAATATTGAACCCCAAATTGGAGCCCGCGCAGAATAAAACTTAAGTCAACTGTACCTGTGTCATATCCCAATGCAGGAGGGTCCATATATTCCGCAACATTCATATTATATGCCAAGAATTCAAAAGTATGGGCCCATAACTATTTTCTAAAATTGGCCCTTAAAATATTGAACCCCAAATTGGAGCCCGTGCAGAAAAACCTAAGTCAGCTATACCTGTGACATGTCCGTTTGATTTTGATTATAGTACAACTAGCAACCAGCAATTAGCAACTAGCATGTCCCATTCAGCTTTCCATCTTCGATTATCACACGATCGCATGCTTTTCAAAGGGTGTTGTTCATAATACCATTATCAGGGCATGTGCTGATCTGTGTCGGACTATCGTGACTCTATCGGTACGGTTTACTCAAGTACGAGAATACCTATAATTATACCCATAATGCATTCGCCCATTGGTCCACGGGTTATTAAAATCTCCAAAACATCTTACACCTGTGGCGTAAATAAGAGGGGATGAGGCGGCCTAATGTACACGATGTGACTCCGTCTTCTGTCCTATCGTTGCTATAGAGAGCAATCACTTTATATTATTGACGTGAACCAATTCATGAGATGCAGGGACGTTGTACAGACACGAAAGCGCTTTGCGCTCGAGTATTTTACAAAAAAGTACATGCCAAGAATTAATTATTTGACGTCAACATTTCAATCAAGTGATTATTCGGTTTATTATATTCCGAAGTCCGAATAATACCGCCATTATACACATAGCGCATACATTTCGATAGTCCGTATGAATATATAGCACTGTAGTTAAAGTGACATAATTCACTAGTGAATTTATGATTTATAATCAAACGAGAAACGAGGTAAATTGTATTGTCTGAAATTCATGCCGACGGAGACGGCAATTGCACAAATCTTATTTTGTTTTACATGTGTCGCTGCTAACCTTATACTGCATATTATTATCAGTAATTGCATACCTCTCCATATAGCTTTTCGATGCTAAAAAATTCGAACGAAAGTATAGTTTCAAATTATCACGAGGCGTAAACGCAACTCTTAAATGACCGGGCTTCCAAATAACGCACAGTCGGGCTCCACGTTTACAGCAATAACATAACGTATAGTCATGTCTCAAAATAACATATAGCTGGACCACAAAATAACGTAAAGTCAGCCTTCACATAACGTATAGTCAGGCCAAAAAATAACGTTTATACCTGCCTTAAATAACGTATACTCAGGCCTCAACATAACGTATAGTCAGGCATCAACATAACAAATTGCCAGGCATCAATATAATATATAGTCAGGCATCAATATTACGCAGTCAGCATAACGCATAGTCAGGTCTCAACATAATGTAGTCACGCATCGACATAACGTATAGTCAGGCTTCAAAATAACGTATAGTCAGGCTTCAAAATAACATATTCAGCATCAAAATAACATGTAGTCAGACATCAGCATAACGCATAGTCAGGAATCGACATAACGTATTGTCAGGTCTCAAAATAACATAGTCAGGTATCAACAACGCATAGTCAGGTCTCAAAATAACGTATAGGTAGGCATAAAAATAAAGTATAGTCACGCCTCAAAATATAGTCAGGTCTCAAAATAACATATAGTCAGGACAGAAATTAACGTATAGTCAAGCCTAAAGCAACGTATAGGTAGGCATAACAATAAAGTATAGTAACGCCTCAAAATAACGAGCAGTCAAGCCTAAAACAACGTATATGTAGGCATACAAATAAAGTGTAGTCACATCTCAAAATAACGTATAGTCAAGCTTAAAATAACGTTTCGTCAGTGCTCGAAATAGCGTACAGTCGATCAGGCTGTTTAGCATGTTCCTGGAAACAAAATAAGGAAATGGTGGCATATGAATGTTAGACCCAAATGTTCGTCCCAATTCACGAATTATGTTCCCGCACGTCCTCCAATTCACTAATGATGTTCCCGCACGTCCTCCAATTCACCAATGATGTTCCCGCACGTCCTCCAATTCACTAATGGTGTTCCCGCACGTCCTGCCATTCACTAATGATGTTCCCGCACGTCCTGCCATTCACTAATGATGTTCCCGCACGTCCTCCAGTTCACTAATGATGTTCCCGCACGTCCTCCAATTCACTAATGATGTTCTCGCACGTCCTCCAATTCACTAATGATGTTCCCGCACGTCCTCCAATTCACTAATGGTGTTCCCGCACGTCCCCCAGTTCACTAATAATGTTCCCGCACGTCCTCCAATTCACTAATGATGTTCCCACACGTTCTCCAAATCACTAATGATGTTCCCGCACGTCCTCCAGTTCACTAATGATGTTCCCGCACGTCCCCCAGTTCACTAATGATGTTCCCGCACGTCCTCCAATTCACTAATGATGTTCCCACACGTTCTCCAAATCACTAATGATGTTCCCGCACGTCCTCCAATTCACTAATGATGTTCCTGCACGTCCCAATTCACTAATGATGTTCCCGCACGTCCTCCAATTCACTATTGATGTTCACGCACGTCCTCCAATTCACTAATGATGTTCCCGCACGTCCTCCAATTCACTAATGATGTTCCTGCACGTCCCAATTCACTAATGATGTTCCCGCACGTCCTGCCATTTCCGAACTTTTGAACAGAGCGGCAATATTTCAGACTACTTTTTGAAACTCGGCCAAATTTTGTTTCAACCCAAAATGTATGTCCCATGCGGCCACCATTCCCGCACTTTGTTGAATAAGGAAAACGTATTGGAATTCACGTTGTTGTCGATGAGGTTGGCGAAGGTGGATACCGCAGTTATTTCCGCATCTATCATTGCTGGTGTATGTTTGAGGATGTATCGTTTATAACTTTACCGTAGTGGGCTTTGCGATGCTGATATATCCATCGTTTATAATCTTACCGTGGTGGGGTTTGTGATGCTGATATCTTACCGTGGTGGGGTTTAGTGTAAACATATTTTTATTTCCAAACCAAATAATTGTCATAATACACATATGACATAAATATACAACATATAAGAGATAATTTTGGAAATGAGGATCAGACAACAAGCCCGAGTGCTTATATGAAGTCTTCTCCTCGGTGGGGTTTGTGATGCTGATGGAATCTTTTATAACCTTACCGTATTGGGATTTGTGATGCTGATGATCTTACCGTGGTGGGGTTTGTGATGCTGAAGAACCGTTTATAACCTTACCGTGGTGGGGTTTGTGATGCTGATAGATCGTTTATAACCTTACCGTGGTGGGGTTTGTGATGCTGATATCCTACCGTGGTGGGTGTTTGTGATGCTAATATCTTACCGTGGTGGTGGGTTTGTGATTCTGAAGGATCGTTTATAATCTTACCGTGGCGGGGTTCGTGATGCTGATCTCTTACGGTGGTGGGGTTTGTGATTCTGAAGGATCGTTTATAATGTTACCGTGGTGGGGTTGCTGATGCTGATATCTTACTGTGGTGGGGTTTGTGATTCTGATATATTACCGTGGTGGGTGTTTGTGATGCTAATATCTTACCGTGGTGGGGTTTGTGATGCTGAAGGAATCCTTTATAATCTTACCGTGGTGGGTGTTTGTGATGCTAATATCTTACCGTGGTGGGGTTTGTGATGCTGAAGGAATCTTTTATAATCTTACCGTGGTGGGGTTTGTGATGCTGATACCACAACTGGTCCCTCCATTGTAAGGTATAACATATGTTTCACCCCGGGTGATTTCCTGCACGCAGGTCACCGGATATGAAGGAGACGGGTAAACCAAGCTGCTGGCTGTGAAAGCCCCGGATGTTTTGGTCTTCAGTGTCATCTGATCGTCTCCGCATAACAGTGAGACTGAAAATGAGACCACGAATGCATACATGTAGCACGTAAATAGTGTGTGATAAGCAAAACACTTTCGGGGAGAGTGATTCGCGGTGACCAACATAACACTGCAAGCGTTATGCTGTACTCAACACGGTGGTAGCGGTTTTATATAAACCTCACCAAATACGACCGCATTGCATTGCATGAGTACACGATTTCCACTAATTGTCATGTTCACGGTCATTAAATAGTTTGGACAAATCACGACTTGAAAACAGACTAATCACGGACATGTCAGATGGTTAATCACAGTCAGAGGTTCGCGTGAATGTGCGGGCTGAACAGAAAGTAGTAACGGTACGGAACGCAGCGGTCCGCATTAGGCAAGTACGATTAATTATCTCGACTATACAGAGACACAAGTGCTAAACCATGGTTCTGGTTGGACCAGGTTTAAACCCTAGATGACGATTGAGTCACTCAGACCTGCGATAACGGATTAAAACCACGGATGTAGATGCCAAACGGCTGTTTAAACCTAGAGGTTTACGTATATACCAGGTTTACACCGGTGATGACGAATCCGGCCTAGATGTTTACGTAGACCAGGTTTAAACCGGTGATGACGAATCCGACCAATACGTCCAATATTGTACTATTAGAGCAATGTGTACTATACAACGTATTTACCGTGGTAATGTGTTTTCACTGCGGCCCTTGTCATTCAACGGAAACAATATATTAATATATCAATTTAATAAGGAACAAGTAGTTCGACTTATAGTCCCAGATGGTATTGCAGTAAATGTAATACAATATCACAAAACTGGGTTTCAACAATAAAAAGTCATATTTGTTATCGTTATCTATAGGAGTCAACCATCCTTTTGAAAATCGTTTAAAGTTCCAACACCAACAACGAAATCTTGCAAATTGTCACACAAGATTACTACGATTTGGCAGAATAAGTATTTTCCTATATCTTTGTTGCATTGTCGAAGATGTAGCTTATGATTGTGTCCTCTTGTGTTAACATACACTGCACTTAGGAAAAGAGTTTATGTGCTAACATTGCAGTGGTATTCATAAGTTTTTATTAAATCGCTACGTAGTCTCCTGGATGACGGGTATATTTTCACTATGGGATTATTTCAAATAATTTGCTGACTGACCCTGTGTCCAGGGATGTAGCGACAGGGGGATTTGGTTGTGTAACACCGTGCCTTCCCAAATTTGGTTAACATTGTCAACAGTTTTAAGAGAAATGACCGGCACGGCATCAGTTGGAAATTTTACACCATAATTATGTTGAAATTGTTCTCATTGTTTGATTTTCCAACAAGTATTTTTTTGGTGAATATGTTGTTTTTGGACCAACAGCAACATATTTGTTCTACTTTTGGTAAAAAAGTTTGCTCTGAAGTGGCAATCAGTTGGAAATGTTCCAACCTTAGGGCGTATCGATTGGAATGTGTGATGCACCAGACAAAAACGTCCAACCCAAAGGTGCTGATGGTGCAACGTGTATTTCGCGTTTGCGAACATAGGGGTTTTGTCTGGTTCAAGGGGGGGGGGGTGGAAATGTTAAGGTCGACACCCTCTAACGAAGAACATTCTATCCAGGTCCCTGCTGTGTCAGCCGTGGTAGTTACGTAGAATTAAAATATCGATGGGTAGAACTATTGATGAATGAACTGAGTGATTGGTTAAAGTGGGTGCGGCGTTCCCATGGGAAGGTGCCGACTGTTCGAGGTGACTGTTACATTGAATGTACCCACAAAATACGCACACGATATAATGGCGAAATATAGTTAATCCGGGTTCATGATTAGATTGAGATTCGTACTCCAACAGGTGCCACAAAATATTAGGATGAAATGGGAATCCTGAGTTAATTTGATTCACTGCTTCTGTCACGTTGAATACAAACGCTCTTTAAAAAAAATATTAAAAAAATATCATAGTAATTTGTTTTGTATTTGTTGTATAAATTATAAATACATATAATCACCCCCTTGGACTAAATATGTGACCCGCCATATCAAATTCAGACGTAAGTCGGGATTTTTTTTACCCTGTGCCAATGCATTCTCTTATATATGCGAGTCGACCATAGGTCGCCTCGCATATATAAGAGAATGTATTGGCCTAACAATTTTTTTTATCATTTTTTTAAAATAAATGTTTCTTACAATTTTTAGGACATAAAATAAAAAAAACATCCGTTACCCTGCAGGGAGCCCCACACATATATAGAAGCATATAGAAGAGTGTCGTCTGCTCATGTGTGTCTGGGGCTCTGTATGGGTGAAATTATAAAATTGTTAAAGAATACAAGAAAAAATTATTAAAATTGTAAAAAATTGTTAGGCCAATGCATTCTCTTATATAATGCGAGGCGACCTACATGTATGGTCGACTCGCATATATAAGAGAATGCATTGGCACAGGGTAAAAATTTGAATTACAGTCCTGACATCGCGTGGCACATGATGCTCAGATTAAATAACAATCTCTGTCTAATCGTGAACACCGATTAACTATTGTGTTATATCTACTCGTTGGTGTATTGTCTGTTGAACCACATTTGGTCGCAAGATATAATCCGCCAGAACAACAATCAGGGTTTTATGACTGGAGCTTCCTGAATTTTTGCGAAAACCCTGTGCCAATGCATTCTCTTTTATATGCGAGTCTCCCATATGGGGGGGGGGGGCTAGTATATATAAGAGATTACATTGGTCTAAAATATTTACCCTTACCTTGTAAGCCAGTGCTTCTCTAAAATATACGATGCTCCCACATGAGATACTCGTATATATAATAAAATGCACTGGTACAAGGTAGTCAATGCTGCACCAGCGCCGTTCCCCGCTATGAAAGGGTTATTCATGTTTATACAATGTAATTGTTATGTGTGTGACATCACTGTATATAGTTTGAATAAATTATTTAACCATTTCATGACTGGAGGTTCCTGAATTTTTGCGAAAACCCTGTGCCAATCCATTATCTTATATATGCGAGTCGCTCATAGGGCACCTTGCGTATATAAGATAATACATTGGATTAACAATATTCATTTTGGTTTTGTTAGCCATTGCATTCTCTTATAAAGATATGCGAGGCTGGCTATGGGAGAATATAAGGGAATAAATACACTGGCACTGAGTCACCAGCGGACCAGTGCGGCTCCTGCCACGAAATGATTAATTCAAACAAGTTGTATTCGAGCCACCGAATGTTCCGGATCTGGATAGCTTATGTAACTTACGGATCTGATAACTTATGTAACTTACGGATCTGGATAACTTCTGTAACATACGGATCTGGATAACTTGTGTACCTTACGGATCTGGATAACTTCTATAACTTATGGATCTGGATAACTTCTGTAACTTATGGATCTGGTTGACATATGTATTTTATGGATCTGGATAATTTAACTTCTGTAACTTGAGGATCTGGATAACTTATTTAACGTACGGGTCTGGATAACTTATGTAACTTGCGGATCTCGATAACTTATGTAACTTACGGATCTGGATACCTTCTGTAATTACGGACCTGGATAATTTATGTAACTTACAGATCTGGATAACTTCTGTAACTTAAGGACCTGGATAACTTATGTAGCTTAAGGATCTGGATAACTTATGTAACTTACGAATAACTTCGGAGCAGTCATCTCCCGTGTAACCGATATCACATAGACAGGTCTGTGTAGAGAACACAAGATAACGTATGTAACTTACGGATATCTTCGGAGCAGTCATCTCCCTTGTAACCGATATCACATAGACAGGTCTGTGTACTGAACATAAGATAACACGTGCCGCCGTTGAGACAAGTTTTGGCGCACTCACCTGCAAGAAAATACAAACAATTGGTGCTCACATATCATCCTGGTTAATCGACTAAAAACGCGTATATTTAGGACCGAAAAACACAACTTTCTCATTGTTTCGCTATCCCGATCAGTTTAGATTCTGACACTTCAAACGTGGGTAGCCAATATCTATAAATGTGCAGGTTACTATCTACATTTTCCCGCAAAAGACTAACGCCAAGCACGGAAACACATGATGGCGCTTTTTGTTTTTACATTCTTTATAAATTTTTATCTTTTTTTGTAATATACTTAAAAAAAATTTACCATTTTATTTTCATTTTTTCTTACATTCTTTAACATTTTTTATCATTATTTATCATTATTTCTTACATTCTTACAAAATTTTACCATGTGTTTTCATTGTTTCTTACATTCTTTAACAATTATAAAAAATAATATATTTTTGTTTAGGCATTCTCTTATATACCTATGGTCGACTCGCACATATAAGAGAATGCATTGACACAGGGTCATGGTATTTTATTTGTTTTGTTATCGGGAGCGGATTTATCTTGCCCTTAGCGCTGACTCTTAGAGTTCTTTCCATCGATGTATCACATTATTATAATCAATAAATTTGAAAAATTATCAAGGAAATATGAAACAAAAATCCAATAAATCGTTCAACTTATCGTAGTACACACCGAGCGTTTAATATGAACGACAGCATGGTATAAAATTCATCTTTACCAATGCTAAGGAATGTAATATTTCTATAGTTCCACATGTAAGGGTGCTACTAACAGTATCCTCAAATAGTGTATCATTGATTATTGCCAGATAACTGCATGTTGTTTACAATCAGATGCCCGTAGAATCGCTAGAGGTGGAATTACACAGTTTTACATCTCAGGCAGTGTGTGTGTCCTCACTTATAATGTATGGATGTCAATAATCACTTACTTCCCTGTGTATAGCAAGCGAATCCGACATACGGACTGGTGCAGGTGCATACTCCGGTACTCCCATCACAGGTACCATGTGAACCGCACGAAACATCGTCCCGATGGCAGTAAAATGATCGAAAGTTTCCACTCGCTGCAAGAATCGTAGGTGTAAATATATAATTTACTCTAAATCACAGCGGCTAACCCTTTCTCTACTAAATGGATTATTCCACGCAGTTATAAGTGTGTATATTGGAATGGTCTATTTATCTGGAGGGGTTTTCAAGAAAAACATGCAGACGACATATAGTTAAAGAACAGAAGGAGTCATATGAATTAACGGGAAATGTTCAGATAATAAGTTCAACAAGCGACAGTGAACTTATTATCTGAATATGTTCTAAGAGACACGTAGTTGTCAATGAATATTTAGTAAGGAAATGGTTAATTGTTACCATCTACAATCATGCTGTACTCACTAGGCCCTATCATTCACACTATTACAACGAGTTACATAATGAGGAAGGGTTGATCTTTAATGCTGCACCAGGGCAGCTCCTGTCATTACAGGTTTAACTACAATAATCACATCTACCCACACTCGTTATATATAAATATTATATTTTTAAATGGGATTCAATATCAGATTGTGTTACATGTTCGGTATCCCCACCATCATCTACTTAATCTCGTGTTACATATTTAGTGTGAGTTTAGTGTGACTGTCATTTGCAGATTGAGGGCCCCAGATGGTGGATTTAGTGACGCTATCCCGCATAGCGGGCAATCATCACCAAATTCACCCTTTGAGGACCTCATTCTGCTTAGGCATAATCTTCTCTGGACAGTTTCTTTATTATCATTTTTTTATAGAAACTTCTTCACATAGATTCTATCTATTTTTCTATTTTCTTTTACTAATGAATAGTTGTTTTCATTATTCAATGGATAAATTAAGTGAAATTCATATAACTCTGTAAAATAATCCTTAGCAAAAAGAATGTGAACAATCTTTATACTGTGTTCATATTTTCAGTATTAACGACTAAACCACTGCCATGCAAGTTTTTACCGTTACAATGTTGACAACAAACATCACCCATTGGAATTGTGATTCCATTATTGAGTTGAGAATAAGCGGTATGCAGCATATTGTTCAATGCTGTGACATTTCATAATGTTCCTATCACTTTCATTGAATCGCTTTAATTCAAAACGATTGTGCTCTTCGCAGTAAGTTCAGTAAATCTGCAGTTTACCGTAACATGTGCTATTGTTGTTTACTTATATATGGTTTCAACAAACGTCTGCTTATGTAACGGTCGCGGTGTAAATATAAACGGCTGATGACTTCTTTGCCCTAGAGGTCTAGATATCTTGGTCACAGTTTTTAGACGCTTCGTCTGATCACCAAAGTTCAGCAACGTCGAGCTACAGTAGTAATGCTCTAATTAATCGACCTTTTAACCACAGCATAATTATGGGTAACTTTTCAGGATTTAGTCGGAAATATGGCTTGTTGCCATTCATCGGAAAGCTCTCGCCGAGAGCTTTCCGATGAATGGCAACAAGCCATATTTCCGACTAAATCCTGAAAAGTTACCCGTAATTATGCTGTGGTTAAGAGGTCGATTATTTAGAGCATTACTGTAGTATAGTCTTTGGGTGGATGACCAGCGTGAGCATCAATCGAGTTCTGGTATAAAAGGTAAATTAACACCGCCTGTGATTGACTCGGTCGTGATTGGCGCGAGCAATCTCAGACACGCAAAGGTCGACAAACCAAACATGAGAATTCTGTTCACACCGGGCGCAACCTATGAGGATGTGGATAAACTGATTGATAAAGCCATACGAATACCACAGATTGATCCGGTGAATGTGAAATCCCTAACTGTTCATCTGGGAACCAATGATATATCTAGGAACACCAAGCATGATAATAAACCGGAAGACTGTTTCAACCAAGTTATATTCTGGTTCAACAAAGCAGAGAAACGGTTGCGAGATAGCTTCCCCAATGCTAGTATAAATATATGTAGTATACCACCAAGGAAACTGCCAGGCGGTAAACAGAAACCACATAATGCTGCAGCAAACTTAGTGAACAATTACGTAACAACCCACTGCAATTCATGTGAAGGTTTTTCATTTGTAGACAATGACCGACTTTTCATAAAAGACGGTAATCTGGTAAGGTCGCTCTTCAAAGATGACGACTCATCAGGGGTACACCTCAGCCCGAAAGGAGCAGAGAAACTGTCCGAAAAACTAGCTGAAACAGCTATTGTTCTCGACCCGGAGAGTGACATTGAACAACTTAACACTCGCAAGAGATTTCAAAACTTCACACCAACTTCACCCGAAAACAAATCCGGTAGATTTGAAAAATGAAGTAATTGTATTTCACATATCATACCAAATAGGGCTATGAACGACCTCAATGCAACACATGCGCAGACTTTGACTGGTAATTATTCTGAAATACAAACTGGTGAGTGCACGGTGCACGCTACTAACGGGAAAATGCATTTGAATACTAGTGTAGCACAGGTTATGAACATAAGTTATAATGATCACATTAACTATGAAACATGTGGATTAACTGTCGCCCAATCAAGTCAGTCGCTTAACGGGAGTGACAATAACATTCAAGATTATTCACACGAGTTAACTGTGTCTGTTAATACAGACATCCAACAGTCATGTACTCACACGTGTCTGTCTAACGCGAAAACCGAAAGGAGTGAGATTATTGCTTTGGATCAAGATAACATTGATTTTCGAGTTGTGTCACATTCGTACCTGTTAGCGTTTGAAAATGATATGAATTACGAGAAGACTAGCGGAGCTAATTGCATGTCTGAGTTCGTTCATAGACCTAACATATTATATTGTGACGTTCCCAATGTAAACCAGTTAAATTTGGAAACTGACATATATTTTGCACCTTTGTGGAAACATGGTCGCGATGTTTTGAGTGATAATAAGGATGGTCACGCACGTGACAACACATTCACCGAAGAGACGTGTTGCGTCATCCATAATCCTTGTAACAAAATTCCTACAGAATGCAAAATTCATGGGTTCATGAGTGCGATAGAAATATTAAGGGTTTTGGTCATGTTATGGGTGCTTCTAATTTTGGAATGGGTGATTTTGATAATGGTAATTATACTAAACGTGTTGGTAAACATACTTGTACAGAATTACTTCGTTCTAGTAATTACAATTCAACTTGGAATGCGAACAAATTTAAAAGAGATACCAACACTATTAATGAACATGACGAGTATGAATATGAACTTATACGGCAGCGGATAATTAACTACCCGCATTATGAACCGATTAAGAGTATATATAAAGACCAAATGAGCAATGAGCATCATTCTTTGTGTGATATTATATGTACTTGTCTTAGATGCACTTCTGGTACGTTTCAGAATGTCGACAAAGATAATGGTGAGTATGGTGTTGATTATGCTGATGATGATGATGACGATGACGGTGATGAAGATGATGATGATGATGATGATGATGCTGATGTTGTTGTTGATGATGATGGTTATTATTATGATGATGATAATGATGACGATGATGATGATGATGATGATGATAATGGTGATTGTGATCATAACTTTATGAAAACACCGAGGTCGACCCCCACAAGGGGCAATTCAGAACATACTTTTCGGAAGTATTGCATGAAGCTTACGGAACACTATATCCGGAAAATGAGGAATACCGACGGTCCGTTGAAACTTTAAATAGTGATAGCGATAATCCCGACACCGATAGACATGAACTTGGGGATAACTCTAATCCTAACGTGAGTAATAATGAAATTAATGACCCGACTGGAATAACAACGAATCATGGCATTAGAATTCTAGGCTTAAATGTGTGTGGGGTTAGAAAAAAACTGGCTTATCCAGAATTCCAAAATATGTGTGATAATCACGATATTATTTGCCTATCGGAGACTAAGACAGACGATTGCGATAGTCTTGTTCTACCAGGCTTTGTCCTGCACATGAAAAATCGCACGAAACTTTCCCGCGTCAAATCTGGCGGAATCATCATTGGCGTAAAATCTTATTTGGTCACATCGACACAAACACTGAATACAAATTGTCAGTTTATTCATTGGTTAGAAATACAGCATCGGGGAGTTAAAATTATATTGGGAGCTGTTTATGTTCCACCAGAAGGAACCAAATATTCATCGAGTTCAGCCTTTAATGAAATTGACGCGGATATTTTACAAATGAGACAACGGTATGATAATATTTTCATAACTGGCGATTTCAATGCTCGCACGGCTCAAAGGCCAGACTATATACCCCATGAAGACAATGATTTTGGTACTTACGATAACTCCGTAACTGCCGAGATGGTGCTCGAGAACTGTGGTTTACCATTAGAAAGGCATAGCATGGACAACACGACGAATGGTTTTGGTAAAAAGCTACTGAGTGTTTGTCATAATAACGATTTGTTAATATTGAATGGAAGATTGGGAACAGATAGTAAAATCGGGTCGTATACATGTCGTGACGCATCAGTTGTAGATTACATGCTTTGTTCACTAAATGCACTACCCATGGCCGTAGATTTTATAGTCGGAGAAGCAAACAAATTATTTTCAGACGTGCATAAAAGTATCTCAACGGAATTAGCAATACATATAGACGCACCTACTGAATTAACTAACGACGAATCTGATACCTGTCATAACTATAAATGGGATCCATCCAAAACAACCGAGTTTATTTGGAATCTCGACCCCGTGGAGATATCAGAATTGCGATATGTGTTGAACAGTTGTCCATCATCTATAACTAATAACAGGGAAGTAAATGAAATAGTCGACAGGATAACACAAGTTCTTCTTAAATCGTCACAAGACACATTTGGACCTCCAGGTAGTAAGCCGAAAGCACGAAAAAGGAATAACAAACCATGGTTTAATTCGGCATGCTGGAAAGCGCGTAAAGATTACCGTAAATCCAAGAGATATCACAAGCAAAAGCAAAACAATAGTTCAAGACAACTGATGCTTGAAATGAGTAGGGGATACAAACGAGAAATGGACAATGCAATAGCAATACATAGGGAGAATATCACACGTGAATTATCAAAACTAAAAATAGAAAATTCAAGAAAATTCTGGTCTAAACTTAATAAGCGAGATATAGTATCAAATAACTCAGTTGACATAGACAAATTTGAAGAACATTTCCGATTACTTAATTCTGAATCAACCACAGATGACTTAGATACATGTATGAACATTGAGACAAGTAACACAAACGACCAACTAAATCGACCAATAAACAAAGAAGAAGTCATGTTAGCTATCAAGAGTTTAAAAAACAATAAGTCCCCTGGCGATGACGGAATTAAAAATGAATATATCAAGGCATCCTCTGACACCCTTATCGACATATATTGTAAAACATTTAATTTAGTTTTCGAATCAGGCTGTGTACCAGACATATGGGGAATTGGAACTATCATTCCGCTCTATAAGAAGAAAGGTAACAAGGGAGATCCAAAAAACTATAGACCTATCACTCTTTTGAGCTGCTTTGGCAAATTGTTTACAAAGATTCTTTCGAATAGATTGTATTCTTATATTGAAGAAAATGAGGTTCTCCGTGAGAACCAGGCGGGTTTTTAGAAAAGGCTATTCAACAACAGATAACATATTTGTTTTACATATGTTAACGGAAATTACAAAGGCACTTAATAGGAATATTTATTGCGCATTCATTGATTTCGAGAAAGCATTTGATAATGTATGGAGGAAAGGGCTATGGCACAAACTCCTGAGTAATGGCGTAAACGGAAAGCTACTCGCGGTTGTTAGAAACATGTACACAAACATTAAGTCGAAAGTTCGTATGGGTAATACAACATCCGATTGTTTCCCATGTTTGTCTGGAGTACGACAAGGCGAAAACCTATCACCCCTGCTTTTTTCACTTTACCTAAATGATCTTGAGGATTTTCTCAACTCGGACGGTCTCCGAGGTTTGTCCAAAATATCACGGGATATAGAAACCCATTTGCAGACATATGTCAAACTATTCATTATTTTATACGCAGATGACATCGTACTTATGGCTGAAACACCGTTACATTTGCAGAAAGCACTTAGTAGCTTTCAAAGGTATTGCGAGAAGTGGAAGTTAAATGTCAACATTGAGAAAACCAAAATACTGTTGATTTCTAAACGAAGCTTGCCTAAAAATAGGACATTTACATACAAAGGTCAGAAAATTGAAGTAGTCAAGAACTTTAACTATCTTGGAATTATTCATACAAAATCAGGGTCGTACTCGTGTGCAAAAAAGACTTTGCTGAATAAAGCAACAAAGGCAATGTATTCCATTATTTCAAAATCGAGAACACGCTGCTTGTCAATTAAAAATAACTTTGAATTGTTTGACGCACAAGTGTTGCCAATCATGCTGTATTGTTGCGAGGTATGGGGATCAGGGAACAATGATATGTTTGAAGTTATACACAGAACATTTATAAGACATGTTCTCCATCTGAGGTCGTCTACCCCCAATTATATGTTATATGGCGAGAGCGGTAGGCTGCCTATTGAATACACAATCAACTTGCGTGTTGTGAAATATTGGATGAAAATTAAGAATATGAACCAGAACAGATTTTGCAAACTTTTGTATTTACTATCCCTGAAAGTATGCGACGCTTCGTCAGTGAAATTTCAGTGGATAGAAAAAATAAAGAACATCCTAACAGATTGTGGACAGATTCATCTGTGGAACATGGAGAATATTTCATGTCCAGAAAAATTAACACCATATTTCAAATGCAGTTTAAATAGTAAATTCCGAACCATCTGGTTATCTGATATAGAAAATTCTAGCAGAGGTAACACTTATAAGATTTTTAAACATGACATACATTTCGAAAGATACCTGAACTGTTTGGATACAAAGAATAGAATAACTCTCTGTCAATTCCGAACTAGTAACCACCATCTGCCAATAGAGAAAGGACGTTGGAACGAAACAACTGTACTTCGTAGACTGTGTCCCCTGTGCCATAAACGTCAACTTGGAGATGAAATGCATTATTTGATGGAATGTGAATGTTTAGATGAGGCTAGAAATCGGTTCATGCTTAAGAAATTTACAAGTATAGAACACGCGACTATTGATATTCTAGACGAGATACTAAATTTGAAAGACGTAATTTCCTTACGTAGACTCTGCTCTTTTATCCGACTGATTAACCTTAAGTTGGATGCCAGTGATTAAAGTACATAGTTGTGGTTGTTGTTGTTGTTTTAGTTGTTGTTGTTGTTGTTGTGAATGGTGATGACGATGAAGCGATTATGATGTCGACCACATGATAAGTGTTAACAAGAAGGGCGACGACGGCGATGATAATGATGATGATGAAGCTTATGATGATGACGATGATGATGGAACGCTAATGATGATTATGTCGATGATGATGATGATGATGATGTTCCAATGATAATGACGACGATGGTGATGACGATGATGACAACAACAACGAAGTCGACAACGACGACGAGTACGACGATGATAATGATGATGATGTTGATGAAGATGAAGATAGAGGTGACGATGAAGACGTTTGGGAGGTCACTGTATATTTTGTATATAAATACTTTTCGTTATTCTGTCCATCTTATGTATATATTTCGTTTTCTCAATATCCATTCATGTTATTTAATTGGATCAGAGAATAAAGCAATTCACCGACTTGGAATTCCGGGTGCGACTACAGCGCTTCTCTATCTTTCTGTTACACTTATAGGAAACAGTTTTAACGATAAGAAGATATAAAAGTTTATTAATTAAATATCCCAGTCTTGCATTGAGCGACCTACATGTAATAGGACATCAACTGATATCAATCCAAACTCGGCTGATAACCCACTGAACTCACTTGATATCAGATGTGACGTCACCAAGCGAAACGCAGTGTTTACATCCAACGTAACAGCCACTCAGGAATGCAGTGCTTGGCCGATATGACGACACTTTCATAAGGGACTTTGAACTAATGGCGTTGTTGGTGTGTTGCATGTCATTTCGAATTGGTATTTAATCCGTAACTTAGATGGAAATCGTGAATATCTACTCGGCATATACCGTACGTGGTCATATACTAATTTACAACTCTTCAACATCATACTTAATATGTCAATTTAGTTATTTAGTTTATATTATAGCCGTTTCCATTCAATTTTGTGTCTACACCGATGAACTGAAATTGGAATGAATACTAATGGTATTACCATAATACAGTCGAGCTAATTAATACCGACGTTTTAATACTTGATTAATTGGATATCGGCCGGGACAAATCATCCCTCGGCAACTTCATGTCAGCCGTCGACCTTCGGTTTGAGGCTGATATGATGTTACCTTTGATTGATATCTCGGCCGATATCTAACTAACCGAGTAATAACCTCTAAATATCAATTGGTCTTCTTGATAATGGTGAATATACATATGTGTGTGTTATTTCGCATGAACCCATCTCGAAGGCATTGAGTCAAAGTATAGACTCTCTTTCTTTCTCGCTCTGTTCTCTCTCTCTCTCCCTCCCCTCTCTCTTTCTCGCTATTCTTCTCCTCCGCCGCAGTTCTTTATAACCCATCATATACTCTACACACCTCCCGACGTCACATCTAATGTCAATACATTATAACGAACATATAATTAATCAGCCACTAAATACCCAATCATATAGCAACGACCAGATACAAGATAGTTGTCCCATGCTGTCTGCGTGAGATATTCATGAGACAGCATGGTACCAAGATCTTGTATACATATTACCATTTTAAGAATATTGGTTATTATCTTTTCTAAGTGGGCGGAACGACAAAAAAAGCTTATAGCTTACTGTCGTATCCGTTTCCAACCGATATAACATGCCTGCAAATATCCGATAACATACACCAACAATTTGTTATGTTTTATGTATCTGTATGTATTGTCTTTGAGTTGGAACAAAGTATGCTTTAAAAAAATTTGACTCACATTACGCCCGTATAAACTGCACTTACCTAATTCGAAAACAATTGACAGGATAACTGTCTGGATTATAGTAGCTTTCATTCTCTGAAAGTATAATAAGTTCAATTAATGTTTGGCTCTTATACGCCGTGGATCTAACTCGCGGCCATAGTGGATCCACCAGGCCCGAAAATGTAGTTACAGTGCTACAGGTCAAAGTTTTGGAGTAGCATTTCCATATATGGAGGTTCTGAATATTGAAAAGCTCCACATTTGGAAATGCTACTCAATAACTTTGACCTGTAAAACCAAAAACCGCCGAACCGGGGATGGATGAATCTCTGAAACCACGGAATGTGGATGGATGAATCCAATACGGTCTTAGGGATCTCGCTTATTGCCTGGCAATAGACCCAGAAGCCACGACAAATAGTTTTCACGGCTGGCTCAACGGATTTCATGGCTGGTTAGCTAGCTAAGTCGGCTTAGTCACGACGTTCGTGGCTGACTAAATATGGCGGATCGGCCGGCTGAGATGTTATCATTCAGCGTATTTTCGTTTCAGAAATGTCCCTAATCCCCGATTATAGACGTCGTTTTTTTTTTGCGTTTGTGGTGAACACGTAGAATTCCAGACCACACGTAATCTTTTGATGTTGGGCTTTTCCATTATGGCGAAAATTCACGAAGGACTGGCATGGATATACTATGTAGTTTCCCATCTAATTGGTATAAGTAGTTACACTAGGACTTCTGTCGACTTCAGACTGCTATCATCACTGCCATATTGCGATATATGCATGCATCATTGAATGATGAACCCGATAGTAATGATATATAATATTTCAAACTATTTTCTATTCTTATGTGTATATGTTGACAAATGCCAGCTATGTATGAGACTGGGTGTTGTCGATATAAACAATTTATATTTTAACCCTTTCAATACCGAATGGATGCGCCCATTCAGTTATATGAAAGCATGCATTGTGATAGTCTATTCCGCATTCAGGGGCCGGTGTTCTGAAAATATAACAACCATGCCGTGTCCATGCGAGTACGTATGCAAATATTAGGCAAATATATAATGCGCTTTAGTTCTGTGCGATTCACAGTACAGTTGTGCTTGACATATAAGCCCATGCACACGGCTCAGCCATTTTACAATTCCGGCGGCGGAGATTTTTTAAATGTGGTTGGCGTTAGAGATAATATGGCTGGCGGCGACTTGTGGCCAATATGGCTGGCGGCGGCGTGCGATGGCGGCTTCGGGCTCTACCTGACAATATGGAGTCGATACTATGAAATTAGGAAACTGACTTTTGATGTAACGGTTACAGTGCACCAAATAATCAAAATAAATCATTCCTGAACCATCACACAACCGACAATAGGATGACTTCCGATGTAACAGTTCCTACGCAGTGATTTTCAAGATAATTTCAAGTTCACGTGTGGTAACTTTATGGCATGCTACTAATACCGGTAGTTGGGAGAGAAAATAGGAAAACATTAACGAAAATAATTATGATTTACGAAACTGATTCGCTGATTTCAAATGAGAAACCAGGATCAATCGCTTTCCCGGATCGGCGCAGAATCCTCTCATTTTGAGTTTACGCGATACAATGTGGGAGGGTTGGTTAATTTGTGTACCTAATGTTAAATATTTTGTGAATTTAATATAGTCATGGATTATCTCACAACTATTACAATTAATATTATAGGAATTTCAACGGCTATGTTCACATCCAATTATTAAAACATGTTAAACGAAGTTTTTCTTTGTTGATTATATAGAAGGCAATAAAACAGGTCATGTTCAGCATCATCATTCATATTACCACGTGTGCTAAACACTCATAACTGCACAAACAATTATATTATTCTTTGTAACGATATAAATGCCCCATATAGCAGAAATGAAAGTCACCGTCATAAACTCTTATCTTAAAATGTCTAAAGTAATCATACCCGATACAACGCCCTGAGGTCACAGTAACTGGTATTGTACAGAAATATAAAACCATAAAGTGTTTAATTGTATTTGCGTGTAGATATAACGATAAATGTCAAAACACATAAAATATACCACTTAACTCGGGTCGGGAAATTCACCAGAGACATCGTCACAACTCGATCAATTCACCAACGACATCGTCAACGGGGTTTCATCTGATGCATATTTTACTCGATCTCACATTTTGAGCAAAATAAGGGTGGAGTTATATTGGATTCCAGATTCATGGTCCGATTAGATTCATTAAACTACATTTGGTATGTGTTCTATACCATAATATATCCAGAGCTGGGTAATCTTATTGCATACTACCTAGGATGGGCATATCGTAAGTAGAAGTGACAGGACCGTGATCATCTTCGATCACATTAACGGATCTTTTTTATACGCCTTCAGCCCTTCTGAAAAAAAAGGTCGTATTATGTAATAAGTCTGTCCGTCCGCCTTTCGAGCCCTCTTTACGAATGGTACATATGTCGTGGGACTGTTCTCTGACTCTTTTGAAATTCTCACAATTTTAATGTATATTGTCTCATTATTAAGTATCACAAACATGTTAAAATTGGATTCAGACAAAAGTCAAAGAACCCCACTGATATATTTCCATATGGACAGTTTTGGGCTCTTCTGGACAGATATCATATTTGTGTGAGCCTCCATGCTTGATCAATTTCAAATTTCCCCTAAGTTATCAGTAGTTATGGCCCCTTTTTGTGCCATTGTCTTTGGGGTATTTGTTTTCGACCTGATAACATTAGTTTTGGATCTTCAGCGGCATTGAAACTTATTATATTGGGGTTTAGTGCAAGACTAGGCAGTTTATAAGAACACAATATGAAAGTCCCATAACTTTTGTTGAATGTCCCACCAACTGGAAGTCCCACAACTACCATTTCGTCGATTGAACCGTCCGTTGACATTTTTGGTGTATTTCACAGCTAAAAATTCTGACCAAGTTCGAATATGGGTTCCGTCCAATTAGTTTTACGTGAGTTACGGCCATTTCACGACTTAGAATTTTACCGTCCGTTTCCTTTTTGGTTTCCGACCAATAACTCCAGTTTGGATTATTTGATCTGAATTAAAGTTGGTATGAGTAGTTCCCAGCTAAAGTTACAGGCGATGAGTAATACGTTAATCACATAATCAGTGGTTACGGTAAAACAAATATCCCATTTTCAGTCCAACCATTACACAAAAATGGCATTCAGGTGGAAAACTGCGGACTGTATGGGATGTCTGACCAAGCGAGGTGTATGTCTGCACGAGATGTGAATTTGGAACTATCATTTTGGAAAGTTTGAGTTAACAGTTTGTGGAAAAGTCCGACTCTTTTGAGCGGAAATGAACAGCACCTTAGGCTGGAATTAAGTTTGGTCTTCAATGGAGACGGTGTTCACGCTGTCGGTGGCAATATCGACCATGCAATGGCCATATTTTGTTTTTAAATGGCAAACAAATTATACCCCTTCAGGGGCAGACGCACGTTTTGGGTGCATACATCAAGGCAAAATTACACCAGATGTTCAACAAAAAATTGCATTGGATCTATCTAATGGAAAATCTTAAATTTCAAATATTTCATCATCTTTATTGTACAACAATCAGTATTACAAAGAAGACAAAAACAATGGATTTTATTACATTTGAGGGGTTGAAACTAATATTTACTTATTTGTCTCTTCGGGTATAAAGATTAGGAAATAATTTCAAACAACAAATAACTCGCCAAATAGTTTCTTGTCCTTGCTCTATGAGAGGAGGCATAATTTGTGTCGTAATCTTGAGTTGATTTTTTTTAATTGCATGATATAACATCATACCCACCATGAAGAATAAAACCGCCACACATATGTGACCCGCCATATCAAATCCAGTCGGAAGTCGGGATTTGTTTTACCCTGTGCCAATGCATTCTCTTATACATGCGAGTCGACCATAGGTCGCCTCGCATATATAAGAGAATGCATTGGCCTAACAATATTTTACAATTTTAATAATTTGTTCTTGTATTCTTTAACAATTTTATAATTTCACCCATACAGAGCCCCAGACAAACATGAGCAGACGACACTCTTCTATATGCTTCTATATATGTGTGGGGCTCCCTGCAGGGTAATGGGTGTTTTTTATTTTATGTCCTAAAAATTGTAAGAAACATTTATTTAAAAAACATGATAAAAAATTGTTAGGCCAATGCATTCTCTTATATATGCGAGGCGACCTATGGTCGACTCGCATATATAAGAGAATGCATTGGCACAGGGTAAAAAAATCCCGACTTCCGACTGGATTTGATATGGCGGGTCACGTATGGCAGCCCAATTAAAACAAATGCTGATATTCAGGTTAGGCCACTCAATCAAGGAGCAATCGACTGGAAATACGTTACAATGTTGGAGATACCTGTTCAGTTGGGGACATGGCAAATGGACCTATGACATGAAACTCATATTAGTCTAATGTATTGATCAGCAGGCATGGCATGCAATTCTTAAACATAGAACATTATCTACATCAACTGATATGTCTAACGTGTGTCATAACGCATGCCTATATGTTAGTACAATATTATGTATTTAAAGTTGTTTTAATTATGTTTTATTCCGAGTAACAATACAGTTTAAAACAAATGTTTAGTCATCAATTTTGAACCTCCCAGATAATTAGTATTTAATTTGACCAATAAAATTTTCATTTGGCCAAACTCGATCCAGTGCGAACACTGGTGAAATCTTAATGGATTGCAGTTGGAAATGCTCACGTCCTAGTCGCTTTTATCGGCTCATTCGAGCACCCCAAACATTTTTTTTCTACGTAATTGAAACGACCTATAAGATAGTTTGACAAATCAGCCTGTTCTCCCGAAAATCAGCATGTTGTGGGCTTATACTAGGATTTATATTAGGTGCATAATCGGCGTAGAATCGTCTCATTTTGAATCCATAACGAACTTACAATGAGAGTGTGTTAGTGTCATTATTATACAACTAAAACGATGAGAAGGATTTTAAGCCTATTTTCGGATGGGTAATAGTCAGATAATAAGTTCGCGGTAGTTTGCTGAATTTATTATCTGAACATTTTCTAATAAAATTACTCTTCAATGAGAATATAAAGGGTTAACCCTTTACCCAACAGAACGGCCCTGTGCCAATGTATTCTCTTATATATGCGAGTCGACCATAGGTGGCCTCGCATATATAAGAGAATGCATTGGCTTAACACATATTAAAAATGATAAAATTGTCAAAGAATGTAGAAAAATATTATAAAAATTGTTAAAAAATATAAGAAAAAATTATAAAATTGTTAAAGAATGTAAGAAAAAATGGTAAAAAGTGTTAGGCCAATGCATTCTCTTATATATGCGAGGCGACCTATGGTCGACTCGCATATATAAGAGAATGCATTGGCACAGGGCATAACTGTAACCATCGCAATGTGGTCAATGAACCGGTTCCAATGATATCAATATTTGTATGGTGTTATTGAGACAGACCGAAGATATTTTAGGCTGTTGAAGCTTTATTTGGGCGTTTTTGGCCGTTTTGTTGGGTAAAGGGTTAAGTGATGCAGGTCGATAACCAGGATTCGCGCTGCTGCTTGGAAAGTTAGTTTTTAACTATGGATTGTGAAGTCACCCCTGGCCAAGTGGTCCTGCTAATATGCTATGATGCTGGTGGTCGTGCTGAATTGATATGATGCGGGTAGGACAAACTCATGTCGTTACGAAAAAGTACCGTTATGTTTTCTAAAGTTGTCATTTTCGCGGTGTTTGGCTAATCCGAGCGATTTGAGAAAAAACCGGTGTGTGTATGAAACATTCAAGAACATATATAGCAGGGTTGGGGCGATTATATACCAATGTAATCCATTACGATTACAATTACTTTTGATTTACATGATTACGATTACTATTACTGATTACATATTTTCCAATGTAATCGATTACGATTACAATTACTTTAGTAAATGTAATCGATTACTTTTTGAATACATCTGATTACAATTGTTGGTTTCCAACCATTTTGATCGCATAGGAATAAATAATGAAATAATTCAAATTAACATGTCTAATATGATTGAATAAAGACATCAATGCATAACATGGAAACAAGAAACGACTGAAACAATAGAAAGATGCAAGCAAAAAACATAAAAACTTTTTTTACATTTACATGTATTGGAAAGGTTTCATCATGAAGTTATGCACCAACTTATTGGGAATACATTATGTTTTATTTGTATTTATTTATGTAAATAATTTTTAATATATTTTTAATTTTCTTACATGCATTCAAACGAACGCATAATATTTATGAAAATATCACCAGAAACAATTATAAAATATTTGCATGTTCTGTTAGATTCAATACCCAACACAATGAAGATAACATTAAGATTTATTTGATGACCATCCGTTGTTAATCCTGATGAGGATTAAATTAGACTTAACTCCATGGGTGCAGTAAATGACAAACCAGCTAATTTGGTGTACCGATGTACTTCACACCGTCTTTGTTCAGTTAATTAGCCCTATTGTACCAGTGTGACTTTACAGCCATTGTCTGCAGCAATCCCAATTCAATTTAATCTTAATTGAAGTTGGCTACCCTATTTATTCATATTAGGACATTTCATTTGTCTGTATCACAAGTTTATTGCTATCCATGCTGTATTCAACAATTGTGTGTTGTTATCTGTGTCCACTGCCAGAATGTACATACACACTGTACCACTAACATAAGACATGACAAAATTGTATTAACTTTCTAATATGTTGTATGTATCTTTGCACACTCCATAGTACCACAGTATGAGACTATGAGTATCGAATAGCCATCCATATGGATATTTTAGTAAAAGTAATCAAAAAGTAATCAAAATGTTATCATGATTACAGGTACATTTGAAAGTAATCGATTACGATTACTTGTAATCAAGAAATGTCATGATCACTGATTACAGATGATTACTCCAAATTTTGTAATCGATTACTTTGATTACAATTACTGATTACGATTACCCCAACACTGATATATAGTTTTGAAAACTATAATAATGGCTGTGCTGGTGTTTCTGAAACGACGTGAACAACCATCTTGATTATAGTCGATTTCCAACAACTAATACAACCAGTATTAAAATGTTTCGCAATAAATATGTTATTGCATGTTTCATACGCATAATGGCTTTTTCTGGATATGTTCAGATTATCGGAACACCGAGAAAAAGACAAATTAAAAAAATGTAACGGTACTTTTTGTTAACAGCATCAGTTTGCCACAACATCATCATAGCAATTCAGCAGGACCCAACCGCATCATATAGTCGATTAGCAGGACCCCTTGACCAGGTGTGGAACTATCTAGTCATAAAAAATCATCGAACGTGTGTTATTCGTTACGCGTGCAAAACTTGCATGTAGCGCAATTAGTAGTGTTATGTCGACAGTTATATGTAACTAGCAGGTGACCCGACTTCGTCCGGGCTTTGACCTTGAATTGACAATTTTGAAGGTCAAGGTCAGGTCGGAGTCACTATTTGACCCGCCCAAAACACTCCCTGGGCACTCGTAGGTATCAAATTTCGTCGAAATCCGTCCAGCAGTTTTCCCGGCCATAGCTAACAGACATACAAACAGACATAAGTCCAAATATATATATTAGATAATTTGTGGGTACCCGTTTCAAGGTGAAGGTCACATCGGGCGGAAAAACTGACCCGATGAAAATCTCCCCCATTCACAGGAACCCCTAAGTACGAACACAGACAACACGCTCGTGTCTGTACACAGACACAACACGCCCATGTCTGGACACATACACGCTCTTTATCAACGACACTGTGGATACGAACGCTCTTTAACTATCACGCGATTAACCCATGAATTGCCATTGCGGTGGCGGGGGATTGGAGAATGAGTGCTCTGATGTTCTCAGAAGCGTGTGATGACACTCCATCTGGTATTTTACCCTTAGATAGGAAATGTGGGCTAAATCCGCCCGGCAGTTTCCCCGGCCATAGCTAACAAACAAACAACAAACAAACAGACAGAAGTTCCAAAATATATATTAGATCTTCTTTAGTTTTCACAAAACGGCAATCCCATATTTTTGTCATAATCAAACTGCCATCAAACAGCTAATCGACCGTGGTTAAAATGTGAGTCGGAAGAAAACGATGTTCTGTAAATTTTTCATTGCAGCCGTTGTGTAACATGATCTCAATGTAGATACCGCAATAGGTAATTATTAATTTATTTTGACAGCTAATCCCCCCTTTGTCAGTTTGGATTATGGACGCATGTAGTCATTGTAACAACGCATATTAATGGCGACATTATATAGCACATATTTATGATGTCAGCGTTATATTACCAGCGATTCTAAGGCACTTATATATACCCCCGGAAACACCACATATTTGCGGGGGGTTATTCATTCAATAACCTGTCGCAATGTATAGTCCGGTTCACCGCTTCAATGTTAGATATTCCTACGCGCCAATATTGCCGTTAGCTGAATTCCTAATCTCGGACATGCATGTCCAATCCAGCACCGCTCACTGTTCCGTTTCACTCCATGGCGTCACCCTTACGCAATACACGCCGGCGACGTTGCGGAGTAGATTATAGAGTTGGTGCCCTTGCTACTGACTTCCGTTACTAGCTCGTTGCTATATAAACAAACCAGCGATGTCTCTTTTGTCGAAAATTGACAGTCAGTACATTCGCCCTGTATACATGTACTTTCAGAAAATACAAAACACCACACCGTTATATTCCACCAATGTCAGTGTCTCGATATCATTTTGACCAAATTTCTTGACATGAAACCGCGAGACACGGCGTGAAATACAACGCATTGAGTAAACAATTTCCCATTGTTTCAATTCAACTTCAAGTTCGCGGTAAAATCAAAACTTCAATTTGAAAGTGGTAAACATCTGAAAAAGACATCAGGTACATGCAGAAACTAATTGTTGTGCATATTTATTTCTATTTGAAGTGGCAATTTTTCATATTTAGCAGCATTTTTAACGATAAGAGCGATGGTAATTGAGGGACTATATTTTATCTAGCGAATTAAATTTAAAATAAAAAGTCGTGAATTGGCTGAATGTTTTCTATGGCCGCACATTTCGTTGATAATTACGAGGCATTTGTTTGTCTAAATAACGTTTTAAAGTTCGAAGAGCATTAGAATGGGGATAACAGTGTGGTGTTTTGTGATTTCGGAAAGGTACATGGCGAATATACTGTGGCAAATACCCGTTAATGGGCTCCGGCTCCGCCGTCGCCCATTAACTAAATTTGCCACAGTATATTCGCCATGTACCTTTCCGAAATCACAAAACACCACACTGTTATCCCCTAAGTATAAGACAATTGGTTAATCAGACGAATGTGAATGACGACGGATTAATTTATGGCTCGTTTATTTCGGCAGTAATGTAAGGCGAAATAATATGTATGCTTGATGACTGTGCAGCATCATTATAAACGTAGTTTTGAGGCAGATTTCGCTTAGATATTTATTGCTACTTTGATACTTATTAATAATACTAATTTGCTTTTCTAGTAGCCCATTTTACCTGTGTCTGAGGTTAGTTTTTACAGTATATAACAAAGATAAAAACACGATAATTTCCCAAATTATACATGCAATTAATTTGGCAAATATATTTTTAATTTGGCAAAAAATAATTAAATTTGGCAAAAAAATTGGCAAGAGAAAATTTTCGTCCAGCGTCAACCCTGTCGATAATATATTACACATATCGCAACATACACGATAATTCTCTTTATTATTTATTTGTTTTTATCATGGAAGGATTTTATAAGGGGCGCTCATTGGAAATGGTACTATGTTGGTTCACATTCAAGCTGTGATCGCATTACTCTTTTTAAAGCCACATGGCGGTCCAATATACACATAATAATATTCGCTTTTGATATTTTGCAGGTATCGGAATAGGTCGGTAATACTTCAACTGACTTTTTTACTTGCATTATTAGTCTCAGAACGAAGCATTGAAGTCATACAAAATACAACTTTAGTTGGGTCCCAAATAAAAACACGGCATGGAACAGAAACGAGCATTCGTTGTTAGTCTATTCCTGATACAGTAGAAACTAGAATGCACTCACTGGAGCTGCCTATACTTGCGCCCATCACACATTTGGCATGTTGTGTGGTGTCTTGCCAACAACAGATTGAACCACGGGTGCTGGCCCCTCGTTTGAGAGATTTATTACAAAAATCTAGATATCAAATCTCTGTTCATCCATCGCTGAAATAGTTGTGTGTACGGACATAATATCTCTGTTATCTCAATTTGATCTACACTAGTTACACTAATGATAGTCTTAGTAATACGTACGAGTTGTTTGACATATTAATATAACAATATAGACATCGTTCATATGAAGGGTGTGAAGACGATTGGTTGCCGACGATGCTATATTATATGCCAATTGGGTTAACTTACTAGTTTGACTAGAATGATATCAAGTGTGTATGCCAGTGGCAAAAACCATCAAAATAAATTACAAAATACCGACACAATTAAATAAAGGAAACGGGATCATTGGTTAGTCTTTGATTAACAATGTGTCAATGTGAACATGTCCTTAGCGACTGATCTACAGACTTCGGGAACATATCAAAATGTCTATTGCGTTTGAGAATGAGAAAGCTTGTTTTCCCAGTTAATTAATAAGGCATTTTAATAATCCATGTTTCCACATTCAAATTTTCAGTGCAATTGTTTTTCAATTGAACCACGCGCCCGACTGTTTGACCGGACATGATTTATATGCACCAGGATCTTTCGAAAATGTTTTGAACTTTCCAGAAATATGTTCGCACCTCACAGTCACTGCGAAAAAAAAAACGATTCCGCACGCATCTTTTAGACTGATCTCAACTCATTTCCTCGAGTTTCAAGATATATAAAATAGGCTTCTAATGGGCATCTACTGTTGCCGACGTTTGTTTTACATGTATAGTATATATATTTATAATAATCAAACACGAAGTTGTTGGCAGATGGAATGGTTTAGCCTGTCCGTGTAATACGAGTCTCAGCTGTCTGGACATCGACGCAATCATGTCTGGTGTTTTGCGCGCCCATGTAGCTTGTGACGTCCTGATGTACGTCGTGACGTCATGGCGTCTTGATCGGTTTCCAGAAAGAAATAATTCAATATTGTTCATTTATGAACGATTTATTACAAAAATAAGACCATATAACAATGCAAATTAAGTATATATGTGGATTTAAATTACAATTGATGCAACCATTTCATATTAGCGCGTGTTCATTTTTTACAATATGTACTTCCGGTATGACGTAACATATTCACGGAAGGACAGACATCCGAGCCGAAAACATTACTTGCGTCCAGCATGGACTGGC
The DNA here is from genome assembly GCA_032622095.1 of Siphonodentalium dalli. NCBI lineage: Eukaryota > Metazoa > Mollusca > Scaphopoda > Gadilida > Siphonodentaliidae > Siphonodentalium > Siphonodentalium dalli. The sequence goes on from CP136067.1 coordinate 90,583,224, forward strand.
GCAAGTAATACAGAACGTTTATGTAACTAATGGTTGTGACCACTGGAAGTATTCTTCAGAGCATATGAAGTGGCTATGCAATAATTGTATCAATATTTCGTGTATTTATCAACCTATCTTATACACATGATTCCAAATTACGTAGACAATATTTGGAAGCTTGATTGTCCGTTTGAGTGCATATCTGGCTATCAATTAATCATATTAAAGATGATCTGTCCTATTTGATATCACCCAAGAACCACCTATCCGTTTCCTACACCATACAAGCGGAGATATCAACTTTCAAAAGAGGAAATTTTAACATGTTTTGGATTTTCGTCAACCGGTCCAATGTCTGCGGACACACGTATTACAGTAGCGATGGCATAGTATGTGTGACAATTATATATGGTGGAGTTTGGTGACAATTGGTTGTTATAATTATATGCCATTGCTAGCCATGTCGCCCGCTGCCTATTCGCAAAATGAGTCCTCCAAAGTTCGTTATAATCATCATTGTTCTTGTTGTTGGTCCTTGTATACATGTAGTTCGCTTTGTTTATTCCAGATACTTTGTCGCAGCTGCATTTCCTACAATGGTTCCGACATAGCTTCATTGGCCCACATGATAATATTAGCGGAATTATGAGGAGAGCTAAACGTCGCAAAATAAAAACTGCAATTGGGGAACTGTCTTAATACGCCTGAAATTAATATAAGTGGATAAACATGAATTGAGATCATATCAACAAAACATACTGCATGCATGATATGTGAGTGAATGAGGGAATTCCACGGTCAAACACAATTCTGGACGACGATCGTGCAATTATATATATCGTAGAGAATACAATGTAGCAAAACGTAACGAGTAGAGATCAACCTGTCATGGTGAAACGCAATGGGTTAATTGGTCGAGTCGACTCATTGTACGGAAATTCAGCACGCAACATGGCAAGCTATGACACATAAATATGACGACCAATTGTCACCAAACTGCACCATAATACATTGTTACACATACAATGCTATCGCTACTGTGGTACGTGTGTCCGCAGCCAATATGTATAAAGATCGCCCTTTCACCCGTAGCTCAAAAGCGGTAGATGAGAAAGAGAGTCCTCACTTTGTACCATTTTGTTTGTTTGTTTTCTACGTAATATTTATTAATGATTTTGCAGACTTTCGCGCTTCGTGTGTGATACGAATTAAAGTGTGGACACATATTTTTTACTTTTCTTTTGTCTGGTAAATTTAAGTGGATATTCGGTGAAGGAAATTATGAACTGTTTTGTGTCTATTCGGAAAGTTCACCCGTAATGTTTCATATACCCATTTGGTGATGTTTCTATAATTAAAACGCACACACGGTGACTGTACCGTGACAGCTCTGACCGGGATTATGTAAGGGATATATGTCGATAATATATATACTGCACCGACGGCTATGTTTATAACACAAAGGATATGTTAAAGAGCGTTATCGCACTCAGTTAAGCACGCTGAATATGTAATATACGCTGAATCAATGTCAATATATATATATGTATAACTTAATATAAATTTAATAGGCTGGATATTCTGAGATAAGCAAAACTGTTTCAAATGTACAGGTCCCTAATCCAAATTAAGCGTGGAAGTGCTACATGTAGCCATAATTGACAAAGAACAAGCTATTATATAACACTTCAATTTGATGCTGTCTGAATGCAGAATATTGTAACACTTACGACTTTAGAATGATTGCTGTTATGAACTCGGTAAGTATATAATTATATCCAATCCCAGGTGAAGATTTAATCCACGAAATGAGACAAATGTTTGATGACTACATCGAGTTAGAATTTATAGGGAAAACAATGCCCAACTGATATACGGTGATATCTTTCTGGGTGCCATTAATTCCAGTAGCTTACTTATAAATTATTTTATTTGAAAATAATTCAAATTGCGCCAGTTCTAGATCTGACGAGATCACTTGGTATACAGAAGTGAGTGTGCGAACAATTTATCCACCCAGTTCTGCCCTTTCCCTTCTGGTAATGGTAGTTAAACAAATACCGTGACGCAATAAAAAAACAAAAATGATCATAAAACCGTTTGTTCATTTAAGGCGTGAACACGTTCTCAGTCATAAAGTTGCCGATGCAGACACAGACAAGGTATGCTCACATTTTACACGTTATTTCATATTATCAGATAACAACACGATGAAATAATCGTGTAATTAGAGTACGCATTAAAGTGTTTTATGCATATCTGATGGGCGGAATAACTAGTTCAGGTGATACCAATAGAACCTGCTGATTTATTTCAATGTTCATTTGGCTTCAATGTTTTATGGCTAGAGGGTATCCATTGGGAAGGGCGTCGAAAATTTTTGATTCTGAAAAATGCTAAATCCTAACATCTAGTGGTCTAACTCCAGGCAAATTCACACCCAATTTGTTTTTCTTGTCGCAGTTAGTCGGCGTAAACATACTCTTGAATGGACAGCAGGTAGAATATATACGAAATAATAAACTTTACTATTGACGAGTTGTAACTTTACGTATAACTACGCACGTTATATGTCCAAGTACATTATCACGATTTCCATTGAAATTAGGGAATAAATAAGAATTAGAAACGGCATGACACACTCGTCATTACTTCAAATCAATTGAGAAATTGTCGATAAATCGGTTTATAACTGCGGCTGCGTCACCATAATGAAAGCAGCCGAGTTTGGTGGGTTATCTGCCGAGTATGGTGGGCTATCAGCCGAGTGTGGTGCGTTATCAGCCGAATTTGGTGCGTTATCAACCGAGATTGGTGCGTTTTCAGCCGAGTGTTGTACGTTATCAGCCGAGTTTAGTGGGTTATCAGCCGAGTTTGGTGGGTTATCAGCCGAGTGTGGTGCGTTATCAGCCGAGTTTTGTGCGTTATCAGTCGAATGTGTTATGTATAAGCCAAGTTTGGTGGGTTATCAGCCGAGTTCGATGGATTATCAGCCGAGTTTGGTGGGTTATTAGCCGAGTTTGGTGGGTTATCAGCCGAGTTAAGTGGGTTATCAGCCGAATTTGGAGCGTTTTCATCCGAGCTTGGTGTGTTATCAGCGAGTTTGGTGGGTTATCAGTCGAGTTAAGTGGGTTATCAGCGAGATTGGAGGGTGATCAGCCGAGTTTGGTGGGTTATCAGCGGAGTTTGCTGGGTTATCAGCCGTGTTGGGAGGGTTATCAGCCGAGTGTGGTGGGATAGCAGCCGAGTTTGAAGTTAGATCAGCTGAGATCGATAATAGGTCGCCAAACGCAAACATGCGACATATAATTAATAACATGTAATATCACTGCGCGTACGCAGACATGTTGCGACATCACGTAATATCAATACGCGCACGCAGACTTGTCGATAAATCACGTAATATCACTACTGCGCGCACGTATGCATGTCGAGACATCACACAAATAAATGCCACTGCGCTCACGCACAATGCCCCATGCAAAGAAACTAAAGTCGAGACATCACGTAATATCACGTAGGTTAGACGGCGACGGCACGTAATATCACGTAGGGTGGATGGCGACGGCACGTGATATCACGTAGGTTAGATGGCGACGGCACGTATTATCACGTAGGGTAGATGGCGACGGCACGTAATATCACATAGGATAGATGGAGACGGCACGTAATATCACGTAGGTTAGACGGCGACGGCACGTAATATCACATATGTTAGGTGGCGACGGCACGTAATATCACGTAGGTTAGATGGCGACGGCACGTAATATCACGTAGGTTAGATGGCGACGGCACGTAATATCACGTAGGTTAGACGGCGACGGCACGTAATATCACATATGTTAGATGGCGACGGCACGTAATATCACGTAGGTTAGATGGCGACGGCACGTAATATCACGTATGTTAGATGGCGACGGTACGTAACATCACGTAGATTAGACGGCGACGGCACGTAATATCACATTATGTTAGATGGCGACGGCACGTAATATCACGTAGGTTAGATGGCGACGGCACGTAATATCACGTAGATTAGACGGCGGTGACACGTAATATCACGTAGGTTAGATGGCGACGGCACGTAATATCGCGTAGGTTATATGTTGACGGCACGCAACATCACGTAGATTAAACGACGACGGCACGTACTATCACGTAGGTTAGACGGCGATGACACGTAGTGTCACGTGGGTTATATGACGACGGCACGTAATATCACGTAGGTTACATGACGACGGTACGTAATATCACGTAGGTTAGATGGCGACGGCACTTAATATCACGTAGGTTAGACGGCGACGACACGTAATATCACGTAGGTTAGATGGCCACAGCGCGTAATACACGTAGGTTAGACGGCGGATGACACGTATTATCACGTAGACTAGATGGCGACGGCACGTATATTATTAGTTCGTGTATTTATCATCATTTTTTAAACATAGTTTATACCTCCTTCCAAATTACGTAGTCAGACATAAAATTGGATGTAGGCTATATGGAAATACAGTATCGTATAATAACATATATTTATCTTTTGAGGTAGATTGCATGCAACTGTAATAACGCAGGAAGTGAAATATATATATCTCCCTATTTGGAAGTGGGCTTCATACAAATACAAATAATGTACATCTACATGTATAATGTGAATTCTAACGCACTTATGCCAACTTATGCCATCACATATTTGCGGGATGGGTGGTTAATTGTCGATAAACTGTCGCATAGTGTAGTCCGGTTCATCGCTTCAATGTTAGATAATCCTACTTGACAATATTGACGTCAGCTAAATTCATAATCTCGTTCATGACCCACCAAGCTCCGCTCACTGTCCATTTCTCTCCATGACTTTGCCCTTACGCAGTACATATTTTAGATATACTTGTTTGTATTGAAACCAAATGCATGCATTTTACATACAATGGACTCCGAGAGGAATGACTAGAAAATAAACATTGGTATATTTTACCGAAACAAACAAAACATACTATAGAACTTGACAAAAGTAACCAGTCACGTAGTTACCCTGGTGAGTCTAGGGTTGACAACTGTAAATATGTAACTGTTTGAAATTGAATGGTGCATGGTACTTATCAACTATATAATATATTGTAACGCTGCAGTCCGATCATTTCGTCAACAGTGCAAACAGTTGAAAGTTGACAGGTCACAACTTTTATTGCAAAATTAATAATATAATCATCAGGCAGGGTAACTACTTGATATTTGAATATGGATAGTATAAAAAGATACATGCCGACGACGTTACGGAGTAGATGCATATAGTTGGCGCCCAGCCTACTGACTTCCGTTACTAGCTCGTTGCTATAAACCAAACAGCGGCGTCCCTTTTGTCAAAATTTGACAGTCAGTACATTCGCCCTGTATACATGTACTTTCATAAATCACAAAACACCAGACCGTTATATCCCATCAACATAGTTCTCTCGATATCATATGACATGAAATCGTGACAGATACGGCGTGAATACACATTTCAATGAGTAATATATCTTTATTGTCTCCTTCTAAGGAGATATTCAATACATACACTACAATTGTATATACAGAGGACAGTATAAATAGTGGTGTGGGTTTTGAGAAAAATTACAAAAATATTGAATCTGATGGAAGCTCAGAATGCTTTGTGATTGGTATGTCGAAGTGAGTTAAAACTTAGGTAAACGTGAAATTTTGCACGTGTGAAAAAAACTTTCTAGAAATGGTAAATGGAATCTATGTTGTGAAGGTCAAGTAAGAACGATTTGAACATTTTCATTATACATGTATACAATGTTATGCAAAAGCGAGGCATTCTGAGCTGAAAAGCTAATACAGAAACAACACAGTCATTACTATGGTGTCAGAATTTCACAAGCGTATGGTCGGAGGTGTGTTTTATAAGTCATCTCCTATCAGAATCAGATCTTCTCATCGACCTGATCATTACATAAGCATATACAAAAAACAATAGTCATTGCTATGGTGTCAGTATCTCACAAGCGTATGTTATGGGGTGTGTTTTATAAGCCTATTAGATCCTCTCATCGATCTGGTCATTACCAGAAGGAATGAAGCAGATGTCTCTATTATCTGGTCGCGGCAGTGTTCATTTCATGTGGTGTGTGGATCATCAGAACCAAGGAGTAGGGCGTAAAAGTCACACATTGGAAGGCTGTCGAGATAAAGTGTGACTGGACTCCATGGTGGTTGATTAATGTGTCCCATAAGTGATTTCTCAGTGCTAGAATAAACAGTGAGGTGCACGAATGTAATGCATGGTGAATTTCATTGTCATAGATAGATAGGCATTGCTGGCACACTAGGTTTTTGCAATATGTTGTTCTGTTCAGCAGAATGGCGAAGTTTTTCAGTTTTTGTTGACGCGCGTGGATAAGACTGCAGCATCCTCCGGCCAGATAGTGGATCTTGAATTATTTTCCGAGGATCAATAAGTTGTGGTCCAAAGAAACTGAATTTCTCCACTGTTCGACGTATTTAATTTCTACAACAGTTTTAACAATAAGTTTCGAAGATTTTAGATCTAGAAAGTGTCCGTTTAGCAAGAAGTTTTCAAGATGAGACACAAGGCCATATTCATCAATGGAAAATCTCCGAAACAAAAACTGCACTTGCTGGGCGATCGAAGAGGCTCAACAGATGTGCTTTATATACATGTATTTTGTATTGGTTGATGGATAATAATGGAACCGTTTAGAGTGACTTCCCTTATCCCAGATACATGCCAGCTGTGAAAGAACGATTGGTCTATTTTAACCTGATCGGGCTATTGCAGACCTATCGGTCTATTATAGATACATACTGGTAAGTGGTTCACCCAGACCTGTTTAAGATGTCTGATTTATAATGTTTATACGACTAAAGCCCATTAGTGCCAACACATAAAGATATATCTCCAATAAATCACAAACCTTTGTGATAAATCTCAAGCATCTTCGCGATAAATCGCAAAGTATAATCACCAAGTAGTTAATTGAGAGTTATCATAAAGATGTTTGAGATTTATCGCAAAGTTCTTTTGTGATTAATCACAAAGGTTTACTCCCCTTATCTCACACGCATGCTGGCTCTGAAAGACCAATCGATAAATCGCAAAGTATAATCACCAAGTAGTTAATTGAGAGTTATCGCAAAGGTGTTTGTGATTTTTCGCAAAGTTCTTTTGTGATTAATCACAAAGGTTTACTCCCCTTATCTCACACGCATGCTGGCTCTGAAAGACCATTCAGACTATTTTAGCCCGACCGTGCTATTATAGATCGATTGGTGGTTCACACCAGACATGTTGAAGATGTCTGATTTATGTGTATACGGCTCAAGCCCATTAGTGCCAACGCATAAAAATATATCTGTAATAAATCACAAACCATTGCGATTAATCGCAAACCTTAGTGATAAATCAAAAACCTTTGCACTAAATCGCATATATTTATCGCAAAGTAGTTTGCGATTCGTAAAGGTGTACGATTTATCGCAATGTAGTTTTTTTTATTTATAAGTCTATTTTTGATCGATTGGTGTTTCAACCAGACCTGTTGAAGATGTTTTTTATAATGTCTACTATAATATTATTACACACAAATTAGGAAATTTGGCCGTTTATTTTAGACATTCTGACAAATTTTACTTCACTTGCAGGGAACAGGTCAGGGAAATCCTGAAATCGAGGTATTAAGCCTTGAATTAAGTAAAAAAAAACGATCAAGGTTCTCTACTAATAAAAGTAATATAATTCGGTTTATTTCATTTTGCACTATGCAAGGGAGTCCATGTAACTGATAACATTATCTCGATGAACCTTGATCGGCGTTTTGTACTTAATTCGATATTTAAACGCCGTGGCATCATTTGGAATCTAAGATGCCACATTGTTAAATTTTCCGTCGGGCATTTTTCATAATTTCTAGTGCTTGGTATCTGGGCATGTTCTCCACATATTACCTATATATTTGGTATTATGGAGTACCAAATATTTAGGTACTATGCAAAGAACCTAAATATTTGGTACCCAGAGTACGAAATATCTAGGTACTATGCAGATCAGTACCCAAATATTTGGTAATATATACAGAGTACCCAAGCAGGTATTCCAGAGTACCTGTCTTGATATTTGGTACTCCAGAATACCTGGACAGGTACTCTAGAATACGTGGATATTTGGTACCTTAGAGTACCAAATATATTTGGCTCCAGCGTACCAATCATATTTGGTACTCCAGAATACCAACAACTTGGTACTCACCACGGGACAAGTTCAATACCTACGTAGGTACTCTGGAGTACCTACGTAGGTATTGAATCATATTTGGTACTACAGAGTACCAACAATTTGGTACTCACCACGGGACAAGTTCAATACCTACGTAGGTACTCTGGAGTACCTATTGTTTTAATAGTGTAGGCAACACTGTAGTCTTCGGGAGATTACATATTGTCATTTTCGAGGATACGATGGAGGCATGAGTTGAGAAATGTGTTAACTTATTTTGAAGTAGACCGAGAGGGACACATTCCTTCTCTTCTCGTAGAACACTATCTCTATTCTTCCATTGTCGGTCAGAACGGTTGTAGTGATATTTGCATTCAGAACAGTTCCTTGTCTTGTTCCTTGACCAATGTTAAATTGTTCCGAAAGTTTTCCTTTATACAGAACAATGCTCGCAGTGTCGGTATGCATGTTTGAGAGAAGTCGCACACATTTACCCGGGAATCCAAGTTTTATAAATTTGTAAAATAGTCCCAAAACAACACACCGTTATCCCCTAAATATATGTATCTCCCTCTTCTTAGGTCGCATGCAAATGCAGTAATGTAGAAAGTGAAATATATGTATCTCCCTATTTGGATGTAGGACTTATGCAAATGTAGTAACGTAGAAGGTGAAATATATGTATATCCCGCTCTGGTGTTTAGCTACATACATGTACAAAGGTAGTAACGTAGAAAGTTTTGAACTTTGTCCCACATAATTATGAAACCAAATTAGGTTCTGATCAAAACCAAATGCCAAATACCAACGTTTTGATCAAGACCAAGACCATTTGTTTGATATATGAAACCAATTTTTGTTTTGATAACAAATTTTTTGGTATTGATCAAAAATTTCAAAGCTAATTTTGGTTTTGATAATTTTTTTTTTTTTTTTTTCTAAAAACCAAATTGTATGAATATTTGGTTTTGAATAAAACCAACTTTGGTTTTGATCAAAAGTTAACTTTTGTTGTTATTGTTGCTTTTTTTGCACAATTTATTGAAAAATGTGCTATACTTAAACTTATGCCGCCTTAAATGGCACTCTACACTAAATCTGGCCATTTATGTGACCATCTACTTTTATAATCAACATAATATATGCAACACATGGGTGAATTTGAGCTATACATTAGTGCAAAATAGACTCATTTGTTCTATGAACGATGCAAACAACATGGTAATTATAATGAAAATGAACTTATGACTCGAGCCCCATGATATCATGTTACACAAAGGACAAATATTGGGTAACTATTCAAACTAGGAGCCCCCTTCTCTTGAGTGATGCTCTACTGATCCAGTTTATAAGCCTGAACATTTTACATTAATTTATTTATCTTCACACATAGATTTGAATAAAACTTTAAATAATGAAATAATAAAACAGTTGCTTGTTCCACTAATATCTACCCAACCCTCACAGGTAAATTTTGGTCCAGCGCGGACCCTGCCCTCACTGCCATTGTGTGCCTGTCCTATATACGTGCCTAATTTACGTTATGGCATAAACGTATAGAGATGCACATTAGGGCAGTGGAATGTGTTACATAAACCCCTTTGCTATTGCACGATTGAAAATATGAAGGCCGCGGTTATTTTAAAGGAATATTATTCTGAAAAATGCTAAGTACTTTCTTTCAATATACCAACATTATATAATTAAAACGTCCAGTTTGCCAAAATAATCTTGTGTTTGGTCGCTAATTTTGTTTTTATAACGACAACAAAAAAAAATCCGAAGAATGCCGAAGATCTTATGTTGTAGACGAAGTCACGTGATTGAAGTCACATGCTCACCGGTAAAAATATATCATATATATAAGCGCTCTTTATTCGCACCAAATTCAAGAAAATGCTTAACGGGGAACGCTCTTTATTGAGTCATGGTGAAGGAACGTGGGGACACGTTTTAGAATAGTTGTCATCGTGAATATTTACTAATTACATCAATATGTAAATACACGCACACGAACTTTCGATAACATGCTTTATATACCCGTCGAAGTCATGGTAATTTCCGGTTTATTAAACGCTCTTTATTCACACCATATTAGGAATTCGCATGACAGGGATCGCTCTTTATTGATTCATGGTGATACTCACGACGCTCGGCAAATTTTATATACTTTACGGGAGTTGACGTTTTTCTCGGGATGAAATTCTCGTCGGTGGTCGGTTTGTTTAATGTGGGTATTCACGAACACCTTTTTTCGAAGTGGACGAAATAAAATCTGGACCATTTCGTCGGCGACCAATTTAAGTTTCTGATTTTGCGCAAATGTTGTAATGTGTGGAAGTCGGCTTTTCACGCCAGTTTGCATTCGGATACATTAGTGTATATATTTAGCTGTAATTATCTCCATACCTACGCTATGTGTAGGTTCGTGAGAAAAAAACTAATTTATTTATCTTCATTCAGTGTTCTCGATCTTGGTTTTGTTTTGGTCAGAGCACCGATCTCTATGCAAACTTGTTTTTGGTCGCATGCAATGAACCAATTGAAGCCCATGCGTTATTATTTGGCCACATGCAGAGATTGACGCTAAACTGACTTTAAAGGATTGCTATCGTGACGAATACAACAAAACATTATCGGAAAGTCACCCCTATTATGATCACAATGATCCAAGTCCCATAACAATCGCGTAATAAATAAGCCGAGAAATAAATAAATAATACCCCCATCGGTTGTCGGCTATTTCCGTTGCAAATACTCATATGACGTCAAATGAGTAAACTAATTCAAAACACGGAATCGGAGTTAATTGTGTTTACCTATATGACGTCATCTGAGTGGCGATGTAAAGTGCTGAATCGACATGACGCGTGAGTGTAATGAAATTACTGCGACATGTGAACTCTGTTCGGGTGCGTTTTCATGATGTTGTTTTAATTCTCCTTATATATGCCCCGAGTGTCCGGTATATTCACAATAATTTGTCATTCATTCATTCGTGACAATGGCAAATGCAGTGTTTTCGACTGTGGCCGGTATGTATATATAGTGACACTCAATTGGGTATGATTATACATTCATTTCCAAACGATGTTCGTTTACGTGATATTTGGCGGGATTTCTGTGAATAAGATTGACAGTTGCATATTTACATGAATGTGCAAATTATCGTACATTTTTCTCCATGTTTAAATTTTTATTTAAACACAAACACAAGCCATATGATATTAAAGGCACAGCCCCTTTGGGTATTATAAACTATGTTGTTTAGAATAGAGAACGATTCACTTCCAATTTTATTTGAATTTATTGACAAATTTGGTCCGATTCGGGGGCGTGGGTAGGTCTCAGTGGTCGAGGGGGGGGGGGCCAACATGAAAGTCATCCGATAAATTATATCACCCCCACCTCTGCTAGCTGTCCAACTGATTGATATTTCCAATCTAACACCGCCATGGTTAAACATCATTTCCAACTGATACCAGTTTTAAACAAAATTTGAAACTAATATATACTTTTGTACTAAAACAAAAAATTTCACACTAAATAGTGGTTAGAAAATAAATATATATTTAAAGACATATTATGTACTTGCTCGGGTGCGTGAACCTGATAATTTAGTATTCAGGCGCTACGCCAACTGGAGGGATGCAAGTAACGTTCTACCCACAGCGCCGAAATACGAAGCAAGTCGATCGTACTGCTCCATATATAGGAAGCATCATCTGAACAACGCTCAATTGTAAATATTTACTTCTCGATTCGGGACGCATATGTCGGCGGTAAAAACTAACGAAAACGGTTTCGCCATCGAGAGTCACAGCACTTAATTAATATATGCGAATAACGATGTGTGTTGTCAATTTGGGTATAATAATTGGAAATATAACTACTTTGAACAATTATTTTCCATTTCTATTTGATCACCCTATCGGAGTGATTCACGTCACATAAATATTATTCTTCATTTCTATTTGATCACCCGACCGGGGGTTTTCACATCACTTTAAGACTATTCTCCATTTCTCTTTGATTACCCCACCGGAGTGTTTCACATTACATTAATACCAATTTCAACCCTTATTTTGTCTGAAATGTCAAATGAATGTTGTCTCAGGAATGACATTTCCAACTGTTGAAGATTTTAGCTAAAGGTGAGTTTGTGAGACATCCCACCGTGTCGTTGTGTGCCTGGCCAGACTGTTAAATCGTAATAACCTTGGGAGTTGTGACAATCGGGACCAGTCACCACAAAATAATATGTTAAACAGTTTCTTTGCGGGAGATCACACGCGAAAAATGACTGTGCTGGTTGCACAGTGTTTCAAAATCCACCCACAACGAGTAATACCCGAGGGCAGAATTATCGGAGGTAGTTTCGTATTTACTCACGGTCGCGGTCTATTATTGCGCGGTGATATAATCGAAACAAATCAGATAGCAAGTAAACAAATGTGCAGGTTATATAAATCATACGAAGTGGTTCGAATTTACAATTATCTTCTGTGAGAACCTTTTAAAGTGATGTTAAACACTCATGTTGGGTGATTAAATATAAATGGAGAATAATCTTGTTCAAAGTAGTAATCTAATATATTTTGACAAATATTATATCCAATTTGGCAACACACACCGTCATTCTTATATATTAATTAAATGCAGTAACTCTCGATGGCGAAATCGTTAGTTTATCACCGATAAATGCGTCCCGAATCGAGAAGTAAATATTTACAATTGAGCGTAGTTCAGGCGATGTTTTCTATGGAGTGGTACGGTCGATTTGCTTCAGATTTTCGGCGATGCTAGTAGAATGTTTCATTCCTCCAGTTGGCATGGCGCCTTAATACTAACTTATCAGTGTCACGAACCCAAACAAGTTCATAATATGTCTTTAATCATTATCAAAGATTACTGTCTGTCTGGATATTGTATTTTAAAACTAATTGACAATGAGAGTTTATTATGTTAAATATTATGGTTGTATGTACAGGTTTAACAGCCTATGGACATGGCACGAGATGGACCAATCATAAACAACTTGCAGATAGCGTCACTCCCCTTAAATGGTAACCGACTTCCTGGTCTTCTTGATTGTTTGGGTGCGTCATTTTCTCGGAAAATAGATGAGCTAGCCAACATGAATACAATGTTTGGAGGTGTAACACAATAGACAAGTGAGTGTCTGACCCGATAACACGACTGTCGTAAATACCATGAGACAAAACAAAAAACTTTCATTTCTCAAAGACGGTTGTTCTTTAATACATATTAATGAATATTCATACAGTTTCCAATCAATAATTTTGAAGCCAATATTTCTGCTGAATGCTATATTATTCTAAGTCCTTTTTTCTTAATTTGTTTTGAAAATCGACTTTGAAAATTTCGTATCGTTCTTTTCATATTTCTGCACACAAATGGCACTCCTTTCCTGTCTTATCTGGTTACTGGTGTTAAAAGAAACGAGTTTAGTGATGTTTGTGCCCGTAGACTGAACAAATGTTTCAATAGCGAGTTTGCGAATTCAAAACCGGTACGGGTACGGGTACGCGTACGAGTAGTTACCCGTACCGGTACACGTTTTGTAATCAGAAACTGTTTTACGGGTAGAATTCATCACATCGACTGGTGATGTATGGTGAGCCAACTGCAACAAAACAGATATAGTCGCATTCGCTTTATTGGCAGATGTAAAACTTACCGTTATGGATTGTTGGAAATTTTTATTTAGATTAGATGGACCTCGGGATAATCAGTTGCTTTCTTCAAGGATGAGGCGGCAGTTTGAATGGGTTGGTGCTTTTCTTTCACCCATCTGGTAACAATTTCATAGACCGATCGAGTGTTGACTATAAATCGGTTGGAGTTTCAGACTTAGAAAATAGATTATGATAGCTCAAATATACAATTACGTCATAGTTAAATTTTCCAACCAATATTCAGTGTAAATTGGAGTGTTTTTAGACCCAGGGTCTAATAATGGCCCACATGTAATTTCAGTCAGATATAAGACCGAATTTGTCCCTTATTTTAGTTGGGGAATATTCAGTCATATTAACTAATTAAGCATTGGTTTGGAATCTTTCAACAAATTGGGAATTTTGCCGGGATCTAAAGCCGGAGGTATGTTGAAACTTGAAATGTTAAACTTGGTGTTTAAATGTTTATTATACGGATTGAATAAAGAGCGTTTACTACACTTATGTGCGAAACACAGAAAACGGCTGAAACTCGCTCTGATTATGCTTAGATTTTGTAGAGTATGTATAGGTATTTCGTGTCTTTAGCGACCTATATTATCCCCACAATAATATACACTAGTATTGTGGTTCAAATGCGCCATGTCCCTTCAGATGGTAAATATATATTAAAATTAGAAATCAGTCCCCCACCTACATATGATAAAATAACTAAAAAGTTGTATTAAAATCTGAAATACATGGATAAATCCAATTGATGCCCGTGTACAAAGGGTTGAGACTGGGACGTGGACGATAGGGGTGTCTCACCCCGAACTTTGATCAAATGTTCAACAGTTGGAAATTATGATATACATGACACAACATTTGTTGGAAATTTCACACCAACAATATGTTGAAATTGTTCTCGTAGTTTGATTTTCCAACAATTAATTAGTGGAGAATTTGTAGTTTTGAGACCAACATATTTTCCTATTATTAGTTAAACAAAATTGGACTGAAATGGCTATCATAAACTGTTGCAAATTTTCTAACCTTTGGTGGGGTGTCAGGTCTCAAAATTTCCAACAATTGGAAAGCTTGATGCCTGTCTGGATGCTAGGATTAGCAAATTGCATGTTCAGATTTAACAAATTTCTCACACCGGGCCGAACCATGGTCGATCCGATGTGTCCCGGTCTACCAGTGGCCAGTCAGAAACTGATAATTAATTTAAGTAAAAACAAATCGGTGTGAATTTGCATGGCGTTAGACCACTAGATGTTAGGATATTAGGATTGTTCAGGCTCAGGATCAGGATCTACACATTTTCTTGTACTGCATGGTCGACCAGTGGATTGTGCCCACCCGCGACTAGTGAAAAAAAGAGAACATGCATCCACCCAGGCGGTTATGAGGGACCAGTTGGAAAAATCAAAGCCCAAAGTGAAAATGGAATTACACGCAAACTTGTGAATTTTATATGGTTCAAGGGGTGTAGTTAGAAATTCGAAGGTGAACACCCCTCCGAATGCGGAGACCATCTATACCCACGGCCCTGCAATGGGTCGAGACTGCTTCTGTAGCACTATCTACTCACTCAATTAACCACAACCTGTCATCAATGCAGTGAACAAAGTTGTTAGTGAAAAGATCGGCCTTCTGTATTTATCTAAGCGCTAGAAGCCGCCTCGAGAATTTGAACATAAAACCTGGCTTAAAATGACAACTTTATCAATGATATTTGCCCATGCAATCTTGCAATAAATAAGTTAACGCATAGCTGACTGGAATTTCATGGAATTCATGAACCTTTGAGTGAGAAAATCACAGTGAAAGGTTACCGGTCAATGGACACATCGTATACCCCTTCCAAATGGCTATCGCTTTATGTGCTGCATTGAAAGTACCCAAGTGACCATGACGATGTTCACCGATGTACCCGTACCCGTTCCCATCGGACGGGTATCGCAAACTCGCTATCCCGTACCCGTTCCCGTCGGACGGGTATCGCAAACTCGCTATTAGCGAGTTTGCGATACCCGTCCGACGGGAACGGGTACGGGTAAATCTGTGAACATCGTCACGGTCACTAGGGTACTTTCAATGCAGCACATAAAGCGATAGCGAATTGAAACGGGTAGATTTGTCCCATTTACTGGTAACCTTTCAATACGAGTTTCTCACTCAAAGGTTCATGAATTCCATGAAATTCCAGTCAGCTATATATGCGTTAACCCATTTATTGAAAGATTTCATGGGCAAATATTATTGATAAAGTTGTCATTTTAACCAAGGATTTGTGTTCTCGAGGCGGCTTCCAGCACTTAGATAAATACGGAAGGCCGATTTTTTTTTCACTAACAATATTGTTCACTGCATTAATGACAGGTTGTGATTAATAGAGTGAGTGGATGGTGCTATAGACGCGGTCTCGGCCCATTGCAGGGACATGGCTATAGATGGTCTGCGCGTTAGGAAGGGTGTCCACCTTCGAATTTCTAACTACACATCTCGAACCATATCAAGTTCACAAGTGTGCGCGTAATTCCATTTTCACCCCTTCCCTTTGGCTGGCATCAAGCTTTCCAATTGTTGGACATTTTGAGACCTGACACCCCCCCCCCAATCTTGAACAATTTCCAACTGTTTCTGACGGCATTTCAGTCCAAATTGTGTTACCAAAAATAGGGAAAATGCAAATGTTGGTCTAAAAACTACAAATTATCCACTAATAAATTGTTCGAAAATCAAACTATGATAACAATTTCAACCTATTGTTTGTGTGAAATTTCCAACAAATGTTGTGTCAGGTATATCAAATTTCCAAATGTTGAACATTTGACCAAAGTTGAGGGGGGAGGGTGTCGTCACGTTCCTGTCTCATATAAAGATATCGTGGATTTATCTATGCATTGCACATTTGAATACAATTACCGTTTAGTTACCTTATTGTATGTAGGTGGGGACTGATTTCTCATTTTAATATATATTTACTATCTGAACGGACATGGCGCATTTGAACCACAATACCGGTATATACTGTAGTGGGGATAATATAAGTCGTCAAAGACACGAAATACCTATACATACTCTACAAAATCTAAGCATAAGCAGAGCGAGGTTCAGCTGTTTTCTGTATTTCGCACAGAAAAATAAACAGACTACATTTTGACACCTTTTTTGTTACTAAGTTAAACATTTCAACCAACCTCCGGGTTTAGATGTCGACAACAATCCCAATTCTTGGGATAAATATTCCCTTGCCCCGACGGGCCGACCATTCGATTTGTTGAAAGATTCCAAAAAAAGGTTTACTTAAAGCTACTCAAACCGATCAGACGGTCCCCATATCATAAAGTTACAAGAACATTTCTTCAAAATACGCTTTTGTTATCAGAATCGATTAATTACAACAAAATAATGCTAACTGCATGCTGTCAACTATAGTATAACATTTTGGCCGCATTACCACTTGATTTTAGAGTTAAGCCCTTCAACCGCAATTTTGTCCGAGACCGTCGGTTTTATGACTCTTTTCTGGGCCACAAATAATTACACAATTCAAGAAATAACAAACTTCAAAAATCGATATCTGATCACTCTGCGCTTTGATGGTGGGTTCCTCGATTCGAATAAAATATTTTGTTTGACCCCCGAAGCCAAAACAAATAGTAACTTGGGAGCATTAATTCGGAATATGCATCTTTAATATGACTAAATATTCCCCAACTAAAATAAGGGACAAATGCGGTATTATATCGAACTGAAAGTACATGTAGGACAATATTAGACCCTTGGTCTAAAACAATACATTTTACACCGAATATTGGTTGGACATTTTAACTATTTATAACGTATTTGTATATTTGAGCTATCATAATTTATTTTCTAACTTAAAAATTCCAACCGATTTATTGTCAACACTCGATCGGTCTCTATATGACTTGTAGACTCCAATTGTTGGAATTTTTGAGTGAAAGAAAAGCAACACCCTCTTCCAGCTGGCACCTAGCACGTCCTTGATGAAATCAACTGATTATCCTGGGGCTCATCTAATCTAAATAAAAATTTCCAACAACCCATAACGCTAAGTATAACATCGGCCAATAACGCGAATAACAATCTATATCATAATATCTTTTTTGTTGCAGTTGGCTCACCATACATTACCAGTCGATGTGATGAATTATACCGGTAAAACAGTTTGCGATTTCAAAACGTGTACCGGTACAGGTAGCTACCCGTACGCGTACCCGTACCCGTACCGGTTTGAAATCGCAAACTCGCTATTATCAACAAAAGTGCGATTGGAGATAGAACATTTTCATCACAGAAGTACAATTTTTCGCCAGTGCTAAAATGGCATGGATATGTCGCTCTCCATTCGCTAACACGTCCGTCACGCGGTGATTTGGAGGGACGTCATTGGACCAGGCCACATCACATTATAGCACTGACAGACTTTGGGTGCGACCTTTTCTCGGAAAATAGAGGCGCCAACATGAATACAATGACAACATAGGGTGTGTATAACTATGATTTATTTAAATCAGCGATACAAACGCAGTTAGCTCCAATTCACGTTCTTAACACATGCCATAGTGGCGAATGGATTAAACGGCTACAATTCGTAGTGAAACAATAAGCTATTATCCGTTCTATATTTGTTTGTAGTATTTGATTCGCTTTAATCTTTTGTAAGCATACAAACCCAATAAAGTATATAATTTAAAAAAATAATGTCCCCTTCCTCAGAATCCCACAATTTAGAGAGTCCATTGCATTTTATATAGAACAAACTCAGTATGTTCTTTGATGGCAACACTATAACTGTCAACAAACTGTACAAACTTATATTTGAAGTAAAATATGTTCAAGTGCATACACACTTGGCGACCATCAAATGCCTATTTTCTATGTTTTTCATACCCCCAATAAACCATTCGAAACCGTTTACTGCTACCTATCGGTGGTCGCGCCTTGAAAGGGTGCTAAATGTTTTGCTTCACGTTAGGTTGATGTATACTGTATAGACGGGATGGTTTGGCGCCATACAAGCATGTGGCTTATCCATCGAAGTTCATCTCAATAGCTCTACCAGAGTAACAGACGTTACAATTTATACTTACATGTGGCTTAACTACGGTCTTAACATACTGACTTTACCATAACAAAGGGTATCTGTATTAACTAAGATTGGCAGTTACATGCATGTGCACATTATCAGACTCTTTTTTTTATCAATGCTTAAATTTTTATTTAAACACAGACACAAGTCAGATGAGTTTAAATGTATAGCCCGATGGGGTATTATAACTTATGTTGTTTAGACTAGAGAAAGATTAAATTCCAATTTTATTTGCGTTTACTGACAATTTGGTCCCACTCGGGGATTGGGTAGGTTCCATTTGCCCCCAACCGGCACTGAAAGCTGTCCAAATATTTGATATTTCCAATCTGACACCCCTATGGTTAGACATATGTTTTCTAACTTATACCAGTTTTACCGAAGAAACTAATAGACTTTTGTTCTAAAACAAAAAAATTCACAGTATATAGTGGTTAGCAAATAAATATATCTATATCTATATTTGCGAATGTCTGTCTGTCTGTCTGTCTGTCAGTCTGTGTTCTATATAAATTCACAGGGGACCATCTAGATGATACCAAAGGGGTCTACTAGGCGTGACTTTATACGAGAAAGATAATGGTCGGGATTAGAATTTTCTAAAGTGACGCAGTTGTTGTCAGGGGCAGAATTTTTTTTGTCGCCGATTGCCACGAAACTTACATATAATCATCCCCATGATATTAAACATCTAATGATGTGGTTTAAATATGTCAAAAGTGGCGTCGTTCGAGTCAGGGATGCACGGAAGGGGAGAGGGGCACCAAAATTGATAAAACTAATTTTAGCGCCGATTTCCACCAAATTGATATATATTCTTCTTCATGATACAAGGAATCTAATTGTGCGATTTAACAACGCCAAATTATTGTCGTTTGGATGAGAGATTGGGGGTGGTGGGCACTAATTTGATAATAATTGGTTTAGTCGCCGATTGCCACCACACTTATACGAAACGAAATCATCCCCATGGTATGAGGAGTCTAATGGTGTGTCTTAAATCAGTCAAATGTGGCCTCATTCGAGTCAGGGGTGCATTGAAAGAGAGAGGAGCACCAAAATTGATACACATTTGTTTTAGCGCCAATTTCCACCAAATTGATACACGTTCTTATCCATGATACGTGGAATGATTCCACTGGAATCTAATCGTGTGATTTAAAGACGCCATATTGGTGCTGGGTGAGAGATGGGGAGGGGAGGGTGGGCACCAAATTTGATAAAAAAAATGGTTTAGTCGCCGATTATCACCAAACTGATAAGTAATCATCTCCATGATATCCGGAGTGTAATTGTGTGATTTAAGTAGGGCCATTCGAGTTAGTTGTGTATAGAGATGAGAGGGACACAAAAATGATAACAATATGTTTAACGCCGATTTCCACCAGATTGATACATATTCTTCTCCGTGATACGATGAATCTTATCGTGTGGTTTAGATACACCAAATTGGTGCCCTATGGGTGAGAGACATGGGGACCTTAAATTTGATACGAATTTGTATACTCGCCAATTTTTACCAATTTCATATATATACATCTCTAGTCTCGAATGAGTCTTAGTGCGTGCAGCTTGAGTCCGAAATAGGGACGGAAGGGTCACCAAAACTGATTCAAAATATTTTTAGTACCAATTACCATCAAATTCAGACACGTTCTTCTCAAATGATACGAGAAATCAAATCGTGCTGTCTGTCTTTCTGTCTGTCTATGCGTTCCATATATAACCTCACGCGGTACAATCGAGATGGCACCAAGGCGTTCTAAGAGGGGTAACTTTTTACTAGGAAGATAATGGTGCGGGTTAAAATTTCTAAAGTGACGCTGTTGGTGTCAGGGGAAGAAAAGGGGGAGGTCGGCAAAATTTAAAAAATATGGTGAATTAGTTTTGTCACCGATTTCCACCAAACGCATACATAATCACCTCAGATTTCCACCAAATTGATATATTATTCTTCTCTATGATACGAGGAATATAATCGTGTGATTTAAAGACGCCAAATTGCTGTCGTTTGGGTGAGAGATGTGGGGTCATAACCATTTTCAGAATTTGTTTAGTTGCTGATTACCACCAAACCTATATATATTCATCTCCAGTATATCATGCATCCATGAGTCTAATGGGCACGGTTTAAATATGTCAAAAGTGGCAAAAGCTGATGCAAATATATTTAGCACTAATTTCCACCAAATTCATACACGTCACGGATGGCGAGAGGATATGCACTATCATTGATAATATTGCTATTCGCCGATATCCACCTATGTAAGTTTATATATAGTCACCCATGCCATATCCATACCATTTTAAGGAGTTTTGGGCGTTCACATTACACAATCTCGACAAATTGGTGACCCAATTAAGTCACTTGACCACTTATATCTTCTCAACTGTCATATTTATATGGGGATGGCAATCAGGGCATTCACATAATGAGCTAGCAAAAAGACATACATAAAACGTTAACCATTAAACGTTTATTTATCATTATATTCAGAGATACATATATTCTTGCAAACTGAGAGACATCGAACCGTCAGAGGATTGCATATATATTATAACACAATTGAGTCTGTTCCATTCAATACAGTTTCCACAAAAAAAGTTACAATTTGTCAAGAGATATGGAAATGTGTCGAAGGCCTGTTCAAAAAAAGTGGTCACAGTGTGCAGTCAAATATATTTTCTTCTGATATCAAAGAAAACGCAGTCAGTAGCACATGACTTTTCAGGATCCTCCAATACTTACATATGACAAGGGTATATCTGCCCGATATAGCGGAATTATTATAACAGACTCATCGACTGACATAAACAACTCAAAATCTCGCTCTGTGTCTGGCACATGTAGCTGATATACTTGCGCAGCAACATTTCTTTTAAACTGAGAATAGTTAGCCATTATATAGCACCACGAACAGAGGAGCACCTGGAAATTTCTTTTAAACATCTGTATCTTCATGGAGATATGATAGCCAGGTGTCCTCAAGATCTTAGTCCAAGCCACTAGATTGATTGATACATCTCTATATGTAAAACCCAATTGTCGTCTATTATTTTTGCGAACTAATGTGTTTATGCTGTTCATGTATCATATTATAACGTCTGAAGTGTACGCATTTGGAAATAAATAAATACTTCATTATTGGTGGAACGGATTAATCGCGATAAACAAAATGACGATTGACAAGGTGAGCTACTACTTATATTCCATGACTGTAAGAATCATGTTTTGTGATGCTATTTGAATATACAATTTATGAGAATACGTGTAACACTTTGAGCAAGAGTATTCTCTATTCCCAACCAATATCCACAGCACGCAGAGGGTTTCACATCACATTAACCTGGGCAACGCCGGGTAACCCTGTTAGTATATATATAAAAACAATTTCACCCCCATATATTTTGTCTAAAATTTCAAACTAATGTTGTCTGATGTATGGAATTTTCAAATGTTGCACATTTTAGCTAAAATTGAGTTCGTGAGAGACCCACCCCTATTGAAATGCATATTGTTGTATGTTAATTTTCCTTGTACATTTAACAATGGCTGGAATAAACAATCAGTCAAGCAAACAAATGTGTACCTGGTCAGACTTTAAATGATAATGACATTGGGAGTAACTGTTGCTATAGTCGGGACCAGAAGGTCACTATGAAATAGTATGTTAAACAGTTTCTATGCTGAAGATCACACGCGAAAAATAACTGCGGTAATCACATGAGTGTTTCAAAAACCCACCAGAATGAGTAAACCCGAGGGCAGAATTATCACACGGTGACAATCGAGATTTCATGATAAATAAATTTAGTTGTTAATGTGGATCAATTACCTCCATTGCCTGTTTTTTGGTTGATATTCTATAAAAGGATACCGATAAGCGTACATTTATGTTTTTATACCGGATGCAGTTTCGTATTCACTAATGGTCGCCACTGGCACGGTCTATTATTGAGCGGTGACATAATCGAAACAAATCAGATAACAATAAAAATATGTGCAGGTTATAGAACTCACATGAAGCGGTTCGAATTTACTATTAACTTTTTTAAATTATAGACCATTATCAATGCATAATGTCTGGATATTGTATTTGAATACTAATTGAAATTGCCAGTGTATTTTTTCAACATGCCGGTTGTCTGTACAATGGACATTGCATGATATGGACCAATCATTAGCAACATGCATAATTATAGAGTCACGCCCCGGTCTGCTTGATACACTCTTAGATATAACAACTAGTTTTGGTACTTCAGGGTACCAATATATTTATCAATACCAAAATGTTAGGTATTAGCCATCATTAGATATTATGCATGATCTCAATAACAACAATGTTTTAAACTATCGCAGAACCAAATGGGTGACCCAAGCTGATTGGATGTGGATATCGCGTGATGCACGATACATTTCCACAATGATCGGGGAAAATCGCGGCGTCCGATTCAGACGATTGTGTTTTTTTAAATGTACAACAACGAGAAAATACAACATAATATCCGGCTTATACATTTTATGGTTGATCCGGGCTCGGCATCGGCTAAGTGTTTCCCTAATTAGGTATGTTATCTGGGTACAATATATATTTAAGAATACTGAAATGTTAAAATTGTTCAACATATTTTGGTGTGACATTGGACCTAATTTGCTTCCTATAAATCTGGAATATTGTTAGCACTGTCTGGATTATGTTTGTACGCGAACGGGACAAGATGTTATAATCTCCGAAAAATCGGCGATGGCTAATCATTGATAAATTTACCAACTGCAAGTTGCAACAGGATACACTTGACACGACAGTGTTGTGAATTTAAGAACACATGTCTATACTTAAAAGTTCCACACAATTAGAAACTACCAGAATAATTCACAAGAGTCAACTTCGAGACCAATACAACAGTGTAGAAAAAGTAGAAATTAATTAACTGACGCCACATATTAGTCATGACTCATGATGAGTCAGTTACAAGTTAGTTGACAACAACCTACAAGTACATGTATAAAAATGATCACATGTCCAAGTTACATGCAACTCGGTAATTATTTTTTATAAAATTGCGACACTCATTGCTTTGTGTGGAGCAGTCATTTTATTTACATGTACCTGTACAACTTTAGCTAAAATCAAACATATATAAGTACACTGAAGCAAAGTCTACATGTAGTAGTTTCCCACTTTTTTTATTCTTAAAAGGGTGAAAATAAAACTGACTGCGCCTGTCATCGGTGTCACACGACAATGCCTCCTTCGGGAGAACTGTTCACTCGCTCAGTAGGATAACTCGTTTGTCGCGTTTCCTCCTCACCATGAATACCAATGCTATTATCATGGCGAGTATAAACACGAAGCCCACAATCACTATGACAGCGATTAGCTGAGTTTGCGTCATCGGCCATCCACCCTCGTGCCATGTCTCTATCGCATCCGTTTTGCTTCCAATCGGTGCTACTGTAAATAGAGAAATGTCCACAGTTATACATGTGCCTGTACATATTATCATTATTGTGAAATAATATGAATCACATTAAAACATGAATGCTGATGTACTTGTGTTCCACGGTTGCAAGTTTGTCCACACATTAAACGACATAACAACGTGCGTCCACACTCCATGCATAATAATATCCAGTCAACGATATTATCGTATCGAGTTGCGAATGCGTCCATACGCTATGGATGATGGGGCCAACGCGCGACGTCACATGGTGTGATTTCAACCAACCAATGTCCTGCATTCAAGTTCGACATCGTGGATATACTGAAGAATTGGGAATATCTAATAGTTGTCGTAAAATTTTCGGACCATCCAAAAATCTGAATTAACGACTACGAGTCTGTTTATGGTATGTTGTCTGTGACTTTGTTGTATTTATTGTTATGGACTGCGGAAGGGTAGCACAGCTTGCCTTGACGAGAACGAACCAATACCTTGTCATGTGGCACGACATAACTTGTTTTGACGTGATTGCAACAACGTTAAGGTCACATTACGAATATTATTTTTAAGGAGTCTCGGAGTCAACTGTCACATTGACGAAATGATGTATTTGTGAATGTATTTTGAAAACCAGAAACCTGAGACGACAACTGATATAAACAACACAAATAGTAGTGACGCAGTACCATATTCGAAAGTCGTATAACGCCCTATTCGTGTATACTGCCAGTGTTATTTCGCAGAACAGCCAATTTCGGGTTTCACGCGATGCGAGTTATTTTAGGAAATTGTAGTAGAACGAAGAGTAATGTCATATTCACAAAATATAACACAAAGGGATATTTTCCAAGATTAGTAATATAACCAAGACACCAGGTATCATTTGCAGAAGATGTCATTTAATTTTGTTAAATTTACAACAAACTGTTTTTGCCGCCAAATATTACGACAAATAAAAAGAACGGAACAACGGTAAACAGGCAACGGAAACAACTTCGATAAGAAAGGATTAATCAACAGTGTAGTTGTTGTACAATGTAATCATTTGAAGGATTAGTTGTTTTAACGTAATTCATGAAAACAATTATTTTATATTATAATGCATATATGCCTAACAATATGATCCTAAGGGCGTTACCATTTCTGACTATAGTTTTCTTTTCAGTAGTTGCATGTTCAGTTAGCAAAATTTGTCTACTGGCTACATTTCGTGAGACTCACCTGTTGTTGTGTTTTCCGGCGCCTCTTTGACTATTACTTTGAATGATATTTGTTGTATATCTATGCTGTCTGATCGTCGCTTCCTGCCGGCTCCGTTATTCGTTATCCAGTTCTTCTCAGCGGCACATGGGTTTGTCTGTGCATGGATAATAAACATAGAGTGTGTAAACTGTAAAATCCAAGTTGGCCGCTGGCACCCATGGTTTTTAACATAATTCGATAAAATAGTAAGCTCCCATTTAGAGGTCACCCCCATGATCCATATGACGTTTGGTTACGATCGGATGATGGGTCTGACATGTAGTGTGTACCAACGGATTTAGTGATGCAAAGAGTAAAATACAAGATGGTTGCCAGCGGCCATTTTTTTTATATCGGCAATCGTTCCAATTTAATAGCTCCCAGGTGATCCCAAACATGTCTGTATATTTACAAAACATTTCGCCAATAATTGTAGGCTGCATGGTGTAACGATGGATGTATTTGTGTGAATACATCATTAGTGTACATATGGTATTAGTAATTTCACGCTGAATGAACGGAAGCAGTTATGTGTAGCGTTTTCGCGTTTTCGAATAGTGACGGTAGATCATTTAAACATACCACCCCGGATGAGTGTTTAATCGAACATACTAAGATCATAGAGAACAAAATCTGATTAATATGACTCACTTAGGGTTAGTCACGAGCATTTGGGGTCACTTTGACTAACCCAAATCTTTCAGCGAGTCACTATGAATAATTATGGTGTTAGTCATAGTGACTAAGTTACACCAAGAATAACTCTTAATTGCAACACTGCCTTGAACTATGCTTAGTATTCATTGCTAAATATTCAATTTCAATTTTGTCGCAGTTCTATTGTATCTACAATTGAACGAATGTGATGGGAGTATAAAATGGCATATATATCAGAACTTCCCTCCCACATCAAAGGCTACACTATTAGGATAAGCTGTTCTTATTAAATGATACCACAGCCATCTCGGAAACTAGTTAAGCCGACCCACCACGGACTATTGTTATACCTTCCAATATACCATAGACCAGTACTGAAATATGTGTTTTAAAGAATGGATTGAAAGTTTGTCTTGCTTTCGATTCGTTCGCTGATTCTGATTATATATCACCTGGTTCAGTATTGAAATTATTTGCCCACAATTGCCACCAAATTACATGTTCACCCTCTCAGTGACTCAGAAAAGTTAGTCATTGTGATTCAATCCTGGTCATTTTGACTAACAAACTTGTAGTCCAATGGCCTAATTAGTCGTTTTGACTAACCATTCCTTGGCCTTTATGACTAACATCACCCTAGTCAATATGACTAATGTTCTAAGTTAGTCATCCTGTGGACAAACAGTTGACTAACCTAAGTAGTTATATTGACTAACTTATTTTCCTCACTGTGGAAACAATTGGCTGTCGCTTAACTAGCCATTAAGGTTCTCCTGCGAGGAACTTAATTGCCGTGACATACCTTCCAGACAGCAGCTCAACCGTGTTTGGAAAAATACCGTTTTGTTTTCAATTGTATTACGAATGACAATCACGGAAATGAAGTTTAATTGTAACTGGTAGACCAAGTCTTCTCGGTTCACTACAGCTTGGGAAATATGTTGAGTTGATGCTGTTTTTGGGCCGATTCCCGTCCAGTTACTCTTCTCTGAATTCACGTGAATCCGTGAATGTGATTAATCATCTGACATATCCGAGATTGATCTGTCTTAAAATGATATACCATTTACCGTGATAGAGTAAGATAAAGTGATGATACGATCGTTTAATATATTGTTTACATGCACTTAAAGTTTTTGATAGCGTGACAAATCATAAATATCTGGAAAATAAGGCTTTGTTTCTTTGTATATCTTGTTGCTTTGACATTCAAAGAACCTCTAGTGTACGCATGTTTGATATCATCATGCTTGGGGAAGTCTGCCCTCTATTTATTTTACGCAAAGTGTCCATTTGACCTAATCGGAAGACATACAAGCAAGAAAACTCCCGCCCACGATTCTGGGCGTAAAGTCTGTTATAGAAGAATAGCGGGATGGGACTCGGTCAAAAGCAGCATAAACCCAACCGATATCTCAAGCTGTCGTGGACAGAGATGACCGAAAAACTTGATCTATGTAACTGGGTGCGTAATTTTCGATTGTTTGTTACCAACATACAATTGTCGTTGCTTGTTGTATCAATTGTCTTCAAACTGTTTGCTTACAATTACATAAACTTATCAGAAACGAGAGTTATTTAGTGTCGCGAACTCACGTGACATTGGTCATCCCCCTATATCCATATACATGGGTCTTACATATAGTTAGGGAGCCCGCATATGTTCCATTTACACTTTTGCGTACAAAAGGTTTGACCCCCTATAGTTGGTACCAATAATGGAACATTCTGAAAAACCGATTTCTTAAGTTGCGCATTCCTGGGGTTTAGGGGCCACTGAACCCCAAAAAGTGCCAAAAATCACTTCTATTTACACTTCCGCGTACATCGATGAATTTTGGTTTGATGATACTCCTAAATGTACTGATTAAGAAAACACAACTTAAGAAAGGGATTTTCCTGGGGTTTTCAGATAAGAAAGGGGGTCCCATGCTGAACCCCCAAAACGTGATTTTTCACTTTTTTTTACACTTTCGCGTACATCCATAATTTTTGGTCTCAAAGTACTTTGATATATACTAATTATAAAAACACAACTTAAGAAGCAACTTTTCCTGGGGTTTTAAGATAAGAAGGGGGTCATCGGGTCACCCCTCAAAACGTAAAAAATCACTTTTATTTACATGATTGCATTCGTCCAACGTGTGTGTATGTGGGTACACCCCTGGAACGTTGCACTATTACATCCAATACATCCCTAAATCGATACGATCAACTTAAGAAATATATATTCATGTCGTTTTCTGATAAGAACGAGACTTGTTACCCCCCCCCCACAACCGATCCATTTTCTAGAACTATAAGTGAGCCAGTTTTATGAAAATTATAGCGGGGAAAATCTGGTAAAATGTACACAAATGTATATATTTTCGTGAAGCTAAGACATAATGACACTTTTTTGGGCCAAAATTGAAACTCACCATCAACGATGGCCGACAAAATGACCACCAGAATTTGAAAATATGACATTTTTTCACAAATATCTTCTAGATCAATTCATGCTGTTTGGAACTGGTTGAGTAATGCAACTTCATTTTGTGTTCTGTATATTAACTGATCATTGGAGCAATTAAATATGCAATTATTGGGGTCCCAACCCCTTCCAATCCCTTAAAAATTCGATTGTACAGAATGCGGTATAAAATTTCACAAAAAATCACAATTGGGATTCTAGTCATATTTCAACAAGAAATTAACAGAACTTTGTAATGTAAGTGAGGCATATCATTACCTATGAATATTCCAAATCACTGGAACAAATATTCTTACTTTGGCCCAAAATGGCTGCCAATATGGCCGCCAAAATATGGAAAATGGTAAATATTACACCAGCGTGTCCTGCAATCGCTTACAAGTTGTGTTGATGTATAAAATTGGCTATTCTGCATTCTATTCATTGAATACTAACATGTCTGATGCAACATGGTTAATTGTTACTATTTTCACCACTGACATCGTCAAAAATATTGGATTTTTCTCTCACAAACTTGACATAAATATTGACAAAAATTCAGTTTTCAGGTTTGGACCATTTTTTCAGGTAAAATATAACTATCTTTGGATTGAAAGGAGTTTATTGTTTTGGTCTATCTTAAATGTGTCACACTACGGTGTTTATAGACCAAATTGCTCAAGATGGCTTCCAAAATGGCAACCAAATTTGTAAAATGCTAATTTTTTATCCCGAACATTCTCTGCATTGTCCGAAAAGGTAGCAAATTGTGACTCACTTGGTTATTATACGTGTTAGTTAATTAACTGACAACTACATGTTCCATTCCCAGTTGTCCCAGTTCCGTTTGGTGCATGACAAATTCATTTTAATGTATGTAATTTTGCCGAGAACCTCTTTTGTGATTTTGGCCATATTTATTGAAAGGAAATGGGCAGAACTTTGAGACAGAACTGAGATGGACCATAATCTTGGCTATTCTGGTCCATTATGATAAACAAATGTCAACAGGATACAGTGTGGATGCCAAGATCGTAGCCAGGGAGTTACTCTGTGATCATATGTGAGGTGAATAGGTATACAGGGAGTTATTGTATGTCATGACTGATGTGAGTAGGTATACAAAGAGTGACTATATGGTTATGAATAGTTTGTCCATGGTAAGATGCATCTAGGTATACAGGGAGAAATCATGGTCAGATGTGAGGTGAATCGGTATGCATGGAGTGACTGTATGGTGTATGATTGTGTATATCCAGTACGGGTGCACCACGTGTGCCTGTATGGTCATTGGTGTGGTGTATGGATATAGCTACATGGTCATCTATGTGTTGATTATGTATATATGGAGTGAATGTAAGGTCATGGGTGGGATGTACATGTGTTGTCTGTATGATCATAGATGGGGTGTGTGGATAAATAGGTAGTGATTTTATGGTTACGGGTAATGTGTGTAGGTATACATGGAATGGCTGTACAGTCATGATTGAATATGAATACCTGGAGTAAGCTGGGTGGATATTGTCGAGCGTGTGGGTACATAGGGAGTATCCTTGTGGTAACGGGTGGGATGTATATTTATATATCTCGTGGATGTATTATCATTGGTGTGTGTATAGGGCTTAGCTGTATTATCATGGATGGCGTTTATGATTATACAGTGAATTGCTGAATTGTCATGTGAGAGGTGTATATGTAAGTATGGATTGTTTGAGTGGTCGTATGCGCGGTTTTTTGTATATTTGGAAGGGCTGAATGGCCATTAGTGAGGTTTACATGTATACCTGGAGTGAATCTATGGTCTAGGGTGGGCTGCATATGTGTATCGAGTGGTTATATGACTATGTGTGTCGAATAGGTATACAGGTAGTGACTGTATGGTTAATGGTGATATGAGTACATGTAGGTATACAGGTAGTGACTGTATGAGCATAAATGTAATGATCATCTATACAGGGGGTGACAGGCGTATGAGTATACATGTACCTGGTGTTCATGTTTGGTGACTCGTGTCGGTATCGTCATGTGTAGGTTATACCATTATACACACGTGTTGCTTTATTGTCATGGGCGAGGGATATGTGTATATAGCGAGTGGCTATATGGCCATGGGTGAGGTACATATGCATACATGGAGTGACTATACTGACATGGCTGGGAGTATTAGTATATCTTGAGTGGCTATTCGGCTATGGTGTGACAAATAGGGATCCAGGGATTGACATGGCCAATGTTGAGGTGAATATGTATACAAGGATTGACCATGATTGTGTATGAATGTTTTGAATAGGTACACACGGGGTGACTATATGGCCATAGGTCAGGTGAAGGAGTATACCAGGTAACATGGGTGAGGGTATGTGTATGACGCGAGTGGCTATATGGCCATTGGTGATGTGCATATGTATACCGGAGTGACTTTATGGTCATTGTTGTGGTGTTGATGTATATATTGATTGACTATTTGACCATGCGTTTGGAGAATATGTAACAGGGGATGACC
Organism: Siphonodentalium dalli; assembly: GCA_032622095.1. NCBI lineage: Eukaryota > Metazoa > Mollusca > Scaphopoda > Gadilida > Siphonodentaliidae > Siphonodentalium > Siphonodentalium dalli. The sequence continues at coordinate 90,614,550 of CP136067.1, forward strand.
TTATGGCAAATGGTGAGATGAATGGGTATACAAGGAGTGACTATATGGTTATGGGTCATGTTTAGGAGTATACCCGGTGTGCCTGCATTGTGACGCGTGGCTGTATGGTCATTCGTGGTCATGTGTCAGGTGTACATGTATACAGTGGGTCACTATATGGTTATGTCTGTGGTGTTTATGTATATATGTAATGACTGTGTGATAATGGGTGGCTATCGCTTTCCACGATATGACATAACCTCTCTATTGATTAACATATCCTTGAGTTATTGTGGAAAGCGATAGCCACCCAAGGTACACATGTACAACCCACCCATTACCCCAATCACTCTATATGTACATAAACACCACACAAATGACAACATAGTCACCCACTTTATACATGTACATGTACTAGTACACCTGATCATACAGCCATACTTATACAGCTTATACCACAAATGACGATACAGCCACGAGTCATCATGCATGAACACCAGGTATACACCTACACCCGACACATGACCATATAGTCACTCTATGTATACATATTCACTACATTCACGATAATACAGTCACTCATTGTATACATATTCACCTCACCATGGACCATACAGCCACTACATGTATACCTATTCGCCATACCCATGACCATAGAGTCAAACCAGGTATACATATGCACATCACCAATGGTGAGCCCTTCCAGATATACCAATATCCGCACATACGACCACTCATAAGTTCCATACTTGCCACACTCATACACGCCATCCATGATAATAAATCTACTCCCCATACACCACCAATGATAACACATCCACAACATATATAAATATACGTCCCACCGTTACCAACAGGGCACTCCCTATATACCCACACATCATTCGTGACCATACAATAACTCCCTGTATTATCTATTACCCTCATCTATGATCATAGAGTAACTCCCTGGCTGCCATATTGGCTTCCACCCTGTATCCAGTTGATAAATTTTTATCATAATGGGCCAGAATACCCACATATCATGGTTCAGCTCAGTTCCGTCTCAAAGTTCTGCCCATTTCCTTTCAATAATATGGCCAGAATCACAAAAGAGGTTCTCCGCAAAATTCCATACTGCAACTTTAATATTAATTTGTCATGCCCCATACGGAACTGGGACAAACATAATAGAACGTAGTTGTCAGTTAATTACATTGTAACTAACACGTACAATAACCAAGTGAGTCACAATTTGCCACCTTTTTCGGATAACGCAGAGAATAATGTTCGGGATATGTTAACTTTTAACTTTTTACAAATTTGGTTGCCATTTTGGAAGCCACCTTGAGCAATTTAGTCTACAAACACCGTAGTGTGACACATTTAAGATAGACCAAAACAATAAACACCTTACAATCCAAAGATAGTTACATTTTACTTGAACAAATGGTCGAACCCTGAAAAGTTATTTTTTGCCGATATTTATGTCAAGTTTGTGAGAGAAAATTCCAATATTTCTGGTGATGTCAGTGGTGACAATAGTAAAAATGATTCATGGTGCATCAGACATATTAGTATGCAATGTATAGAAAACAGATTAGCCAATAATTGTGTACATCAACCACAACTTGTAAGCGGTTGCAGGACACCCTGGGGCAATATTTACCATTTTCCATATTTTGGCGGCCATTTTCGCAGCCATTTTGAGCCAAGGTAAGATTTATGGTTCCAGATATTTGGAATATTCATAGGTAATGATATGCCTCACTTACATTACAATGTTCTTTTCATTTCTTGTTGAAATATGACTAGAATCCCAATTGTGATTTTTTGTAAAATTTTGTAATGCGTTCTGTAAAATCGAATTTTTAAGGGATCGGAAGGGGTTAGGACCCCAATACTTGCATATTTAATTGCTCCAATGATCAGTTAATATACAAAAACACAATATAACGTTACATTACTCAACCAGTTCCAAACAGCATGAATTGATCTAGAAGATATTTGTGAAAAAATGTCATATTTTCAACTTCCGACGGCCATTTTGGCGGCCATCTTGGATGGTGAGTTTCAATTTTGGCCCAAAAAAGTGTCATTATGTCTTAGCTTCACGAAAATATATACATTGGTATACATTTTACTAGATTTTCCCGCTATAATTTTCATAAAACTGACTCACTTATAGTTCTAGAAAATGGATCGGGTTGTGGGGGGGGGGGGGGGGGGGGGGGGGTAAAGTCTCGTTCTTCAGAAAACGACATGAATATATATTTCTTAAGTTGATCGTATCGATTTAGGGATGTATTGGTTGTAATAGTGCAACGTTCCAGGGGTGTGCGCACATACACACACGTTGGACGAATGCAATCATGTAAATAAAAGTGATTTTTTACGTTTTGAGTGGTGACCCGATGACCCCCTTCTTATCTTAAAACCCCAGGAAAAGTTGCTTCTTAAGTTGTGTTTTTATAATTAGTATATATCAAAGTACTTTGAGACCAAAAATTATGGATGTACGCGAAAGTGTAAAAAAAAGTGAAAAATCACGTTTTGGGGTTCAGCATGGGACCCCCTTTCTTATCTGAAAACCCCAGGAAAATCCCTTTCTTAAGTTGTGTTTTCTTAATCAGTACACTTAGGAGTATCATCAAACCAAAATTCATCGATGTACGCGGAAGTGTAAATAGAAGTGATTTTTGGCACTTTTTGGGGTTCAGTGGCCCCTAAACCCCAGGAATGCGCAACTTAAGAAATCGGTTTTTCAGAATGTTCCATTATTGGTACCAACTTTAGGGGGTCAAACCTTTTGTACGCAAAAGTGTAAATGGAACATATGCGGGCTCCCTAACTAATAACTCTAATTCGCGTCTACGCGTATGCTTTATGCTGTCATCGTACGTAAGACCGTCTACGCAGCTTAACGCAGGCAATTTACATACGTGTATAAAACGTCATCCCAACTCACCAATTAGAGCCATATAATTGGCCGAGACCCAACACGATAGACAGAAGCTATTGGAATGTTTAGCAGGAGAATGTACGCTAATTTTATGTAAAAGACGAATTCAAATTAATTGGCGGACAGTGGATTGGGCAACGTGTGCCGCACATCGTGTACAAACTTATATTGAATTATAATATAATATTTATTTGATACATCTGCCTGAAAACTGTACAAAATTATATCGATGACGAGCGAGCTATTGTTGCATTCCGGCTTATCTGTCATCTGTGACATTACTTCATACTCAGCAGACAATCAAAGGACATATATGGTTTCCTTATTCTACTAAGCAGAGAATATATGAACCAACAACAGTATTTGAGTACAGTACCCCTTTAACCATTTCATTGCGGGAGCTGCGCTGGCGCAACATTAAAGACCCTGTGCCAATGCATTCTCTTATATATGCGGGTCGACCATAGGTCTAAATATTTTTTATCAATTTGTCTTACATTTTTTAACAATATTTTTCATTTGTTATTATTTTTTCTTACTTCTATAACAATGTTTATATTTTTTTCTTATATTCTTTGACAATTTTATCATTTAGTATAACTTTATCTTACATTCGTTACACATTTTTATAATTTTTTCTACATTCTTTAACAATTTTTATCATTTATTATCATTATTTCTTACATTCATTTTTTTCTTACATTTTTTAACAATTATAAAAAATAATATAAACTTTGTTAGGCCTATGCATTCTCTTATATATGCGAGGCGACCTATGGTAAACTCGCATATATAAGATAATGCATTGACATATTGTTTTCGCAAACATTCAGGAAGCGACAGTCATAAAAGTGTTAAGTAACGGAAGCTTACCGAACGAGAGGGCACTTGACACAGAACGCAGTGGCTCGTTGCTTACTCTTCCGATTCCCCGATAACAATTCATTACTTGAACAACAATTGAGCATCGGAATATCTATATATGTTCAACTTATTGTTGATAGTCATATCGCTTTACCTTTATTTATGTATTTGTCAGTGTTGTACCATATGATATGGGAGAGGGATACCCATAAGTCAGACATCACTTGTCCTCCAATCCCATTGGCAGTGAACAAATATATGTGTAATATATTGTGTGTTATAAACAAAATTTCAAATACATTTACTCGGCAATGAGTATTTATTAGAGTTAGCCATTCCATGATAGGATCTTCTGAAATTTTGCGAAAACCCTATGTCAATGCGTTCTCTTATATATGCGAGTCTGCCACAGGGAGCCTCGCACATATAAGAGATGAACTGTCCTAACAGTATTTGCCTTGACCTAGATAATGCACTGGCAAATTATCTTTAATGCACCACCAGCGCAGCTCCCGTCATTAAAGGGGTAAGCTTCCTATTCAGAGAAATAGCACGAGATGGAGAACAGTTGGGACTGAATTCAGCTAAACTCACAAGTGCGCAATCGGCGACATTCTGGCACAACTTGACGTCACAATTCACATTCCACACGGAGGAGTCGAAATACTGGCGGGCGACGACCGAGACTCGTGCAGTGCGCGCGTTTATCCGCTCGAGATCATTCACGATTATGGAGAACGTCACCACACATCTGGAAGAAGAAAAACATAATCAGAAAAGGTAACGTCCTCAAGATCATATTTTTAGCCTTAAATATAAATTATAGTATAAAATATATTGGTTACGTGAATGCACCGCCTCAGAATGCCGTTAAAACAACTAATCCTTCAAATTATTACAAAAAACTACGGCTTATTACTGCAGGTTTCTCATTCACCACACCATAAAGCGTCTAAATGCGGATCAAAAATCGGAGGCATTGTGTTCCCGCCATAAAATCTTCAAGAGTGCATGGCCCAGCCATTGTTCATACCTAAACATCGAAAGCAATTAACGCGGTCATAATAGTTACATACTGCAACTATAAGACATCCAGCGAATATACACCCCACGAAAACCCGAAATGTGTTGTCCTGCGAGATATCCCATCGCTATAGCTCAATTTGACACGGCCAGATTAAGCTTCCTATACAATATCCTAAAACAATAAAGCTTCTCAAATCATCGGCATAGTTAATAGAACTTTCACGAACTTGGACATCGACACTTTCTAATCGCTCTACATAAGCATGGGCAGACCTATCATCGAATACTGTAACTCTGCATGGAGCCCACATCACAAATATAAAAGCATTGTGTTAGAGAAATACAAAGAAAAGCAACGAAACTAGTTCGTCAAATCAAAACTCTATGCTACCGAGACCGAATGATAAGACTCAATCTGATATCTTTAACATATCGAAGATTTAGAGAAGATCTAATCGAGGTATATAAACTGTTGAATGGTCATTACAATATCAATGCCTGTGACCTATTAGAAATACATTCACCAGGAAGGACATAATACAAAGCTACAGATGCCCATTGTTAACAAGGTCATAGGAATATATTTCTTCACGCAGAGGGTGGTAAATAGCTGGAACTCTCTGCCAGACTTCGCTGTTGAGGCTCCAACACTCGATCAATTCAAAATATACATAGACTCATTCTTCTATTATATAAAATACGAGTTCGACGACAAGTCATATGTTCTAGTGACTCACAAGTAAATATCGAATGACGATACATATATTTGTAAACAAACATTGCAAATAATGTTATTTGGACGAAAAGTCGCAAGACTTGTTCCGTATTATGATGATGTGATTGATAGAACAAACCACTATTATGATGAACGTGTCGTTATTTGTTTAAAATAAGTATCAATTGACATATACGCACCCGTTCCCTCATTAAAATCAACATATTTCGACCATTTGAGGGGAACTCCGCGAATTCGGGGAACTCCACAAATTGGGACCTACTGCAAATTGTCACACCGATCAGCACCAATTAACGAATCGTGACTGACTCGGTTTTATCCGACTATCCTCTTTCAATTGAGATATATGCATCCGTTCCCTGATTAAAATCAACATATTTCGACCATTTTAGGGGACCTCAGCGAATTCGGGATTTTCGCAAATTTACCTCGCAAATAGGGGACCTACTTCAAACTGTAACACAAACCAAAATCAATGACAATAAACGAAATTGAAATTCCAACTACACCTTTTACCGGACTCGGGATACAACTTTTAATGCGTCCCAAAAACCGGACTCGGGATACAACTTTTAATGTGTCCCAAAAGAACCGGAAAAAACCCATTATCTATTAAAAAAAAACGCCGAGCGAACCATAGCTATCTAGAATATCTAGATTAGAATACACCGGTGGCGTAATAACCGAAAGTCGCGCACATACATTACGCTGTGTTCAGAAAACATTGGGGACATATTCCATAGTATTAAATAATTATCCACTAAAACCGGCCTCATATATTTCAGTAAGACATACGTGTATTATCGGCACGCGCAGTGACATAGGAGCTTATCGCAATGATGTCGATGTAAATGCCGGAAACTTACGATTTTGACATTCGATTTGTGTAGATCGTGATACACTCATGGGTGATTATGTGTTGACCGTGAGATAATCATGAGTGATACAGGTGGTTGAACAAATTTGTCAACACGAAAAGACACATTTAAACTGGAAATATATTTTTTCTTCATATTTGGTCGCGATAAGGAAATCACTTTTCCGTTTCGAGATCGATTTTTCCTTGTTAAAATGTGATTATGTACATGTGATAAAATGGATCTTACATTCGTCGCAATTATATACGAGATTTAATAACATCGTCCCACTAACGTGGAATATTATTACAAGAAATCAAAATGCATGAGACATTTTCACTTCACGTTTCACTAATACAGTACGTAATAAGTGTACGATAAGCAAAACACTCAACACCGTGGCGAAAGTTTTTGGAGAGTGATTCGAGGTGACTCACTCAACACCAAACGTTTTAGTGGCGAGGATCAGCGTGCGCAATTATTTAAGCAACATGGTGGCGGCAATTATATCCATACCTGACTATGAACGACCACGAGTCACCATGGCACACAGTGGATCGCCGGTGTTCACCGCGAACCTTCTACATATACGACCACAAATTATCATGACACACGGGGGATCGCCGGTAATCACCGAGAACCTTCTACATATACGACCACAAATCACCATGGCACACGGTGCATGGATCGCCGGTAATCACCGAGAACCTTCTACATATACGACCATAAATCATCATGGCACACGGTGGATCGCCGGTAATCACATCGAACCTTCTATATATACGACCATAAATCATCATGGCACACGGTGGATCGCCGGTAATCACCGCGAACCTTCTACATATACGACCATAAATCATCATGGCACGCGGTGGATCGCCGGTAATCACCTCGAACCTTCTATGTATACGACCGCAAATAATCATGATGGCACACGGTGGATCGCCGGTAATCACAACGAACCTTCTACATATACGATCACAAATCACCATGGCACACAGTGAATCGCCGGCAATCACCGCGAACCTTCTATATATACGACCATAAATCACCATGGTACATGTACACAGTGGGTCGCCGCGGTCATCACCGCGAACCTTCTATACATGTATATACGATCACAAATCACCATGGCACACGGTAATCACAGCAAACCCTTCATATTATACAACGGAAATAGCAATACATAGGTCGACATTGTCATTCAGCGGCCTTTAACCATTTCACGACGGGGGCTGCGCTTGCGCAACATTGAAGACCCTGTGCCAATGCATTCTCTTATATATGCGAGTCGACCGTAAGTCGCCTCGCATATATTAGAGAATGCATTAATTGGCCTAACAATTCGTTATCATTTTTTGTCAATTTTTCTTACATTCTTGAACAATTGTTATCATTTTTTCTTACATTCTTTAAAATTTGTTATAATTTGTTATAATTTGTTCTTACATTCTATAAATATTTTTATACCATAATTGGCTATGCTACTGTGTGTATAACACCTGTTTTGTAAATTTCATCTTTACACCCTACTGTGGGTATAACGATTCCTACTATTGGTATAAATTTCTACTGTTGTGTAAATGTTTCAACGGCACTTTATGTGTTAAAAGTTTATACCCATAGTAGAACGACCCGCCATTTGACCTCTGGTGACCTCGCTGTCGAAATTTAGCCCAATTTTTCGTCACGCCCGCTTCGCGAAGTAAATACACAATTTTTCCGACTCAAAACACACTAAAATGCGATAAGTGGTCTAAACACAGAGATATATACTATCCAATTCCATTCACTGGGTTTACTTGTCAAAAAATGACACATTAAAGTTAGTTTAATGATGTTTTATGATAGGTGCATGCACCGACAAAGTACACGTTTTATACAGGTCGGCGATAGCTGTTGGAAATGTAAACAAACAAACGCACGTGTTCGTCTGCCTTTCCGTGTGTGAAGCGAACGACGGCTCTACATTTTGACAACAACGTATAGATTGTTAATGGTATCTGCAATGTGGGAAATCTGAATGTGTGTTCACATCAGCTGACTGATGCCCAAGAAAGTGGCGAATTACCGAATTTCCTAGAAATATGTATTACTACGCGTGACCCACATTCATGATAGCTTAACATATTTGGGTCACTCGGTGCACATACATGTTAACAGTCACCAACATAGTAGCAATACATTTACGAAGCGACCGAAGAATAATAATTATGGTATAAACAAAATACACCCAGAGTAGCCGAGAATACAAAATTTTCACCACTCGTGGAATTGTGGTTTTAACCACTCGCCAAAGGCTCGTGGTTAAAACCACAATACCACTCGTGGTGAAAATTTGTTATTCTCGGCTACTATGGGTGTATTCTATATTTATCATTTTTGTTTATATTCTTTAACAATTTTATAATTTTGTTATCATTCTTACTTATATATCTTAAACAATTTTTTTTTTTTATCATTTTGTCTTACATTCATTATCAATTTTTATAATTTGTTCTTACATTCGTTCAGCGGCCATTAAAATTTTGAACATGCCAAGACTAGACAATTATCAATATTTATTTATCAATGTTATGAAATGCACGAACGTTCACCGTGTACCACGGAGGGTTCAGTGGGGTCTCCCGGTTTTGAGTACTCTGTTCGTACTATTCTTGTGCTAAACATACACCGACGATATCTTCACATTTAGGTTGGATATGGGAATTATCTCATGCGTGATGACAAAATCAATTGAATGTCAACGAGTGGCTTTTTTGTCGTCACGAATGAGCTAATTACCTTATTCAACCAAAAAGTGTAGATGTTCTGTTTTATATGCTCCGCTCAGTTGACTCATGGCTCAACTCGAAAGAAGAGTGAAAAGTGCAAATGTGTATACCCAAGGACAGTCATGGTAATGAACTTGTTCATATAAAATAGTTTTTTCAGTCAGATTGTCTGAGAGATAAAGTGGCTAACATCATAGTATGTTTAATAGACATAACTTAATTGATCATATATTACAATTTTGTTCAACCTGAACACTCAGGGACTTTTAGTGCAGTCTTCCATCAAGACCGACTCACTTTTTTAATTTTAGCGCGTATGGATGCGAGTGAGATATTGATATCTCAATAGACGGATAACGGTTTTTAACTGATGCCAAAATACTACTATTCGATAGCTTAGCACATAATACAAGAAAGTGTTTACCCGCTTCAGTACTCGGCTTATGCAAGTCACCATCCAGAGTCTCGTGGGTCAACATCACATCCATATACACATGTATACATTTATATTTGCTGCACATCACACCCATATACATAATTATGTACAATTATATTTGCGCCACTTTTGAAACTTTAGGATAATTTATCACGTATACATATGTATTTGCCTAAACGGCACTGGTAAAACACGTCATGTGCATGTACAAATACTAACACGTATCATATTATGCACTTACCCGTCAGTAATAATTGATAATGTCTGTCCACTGCTCTCGATCTCACAACTGGTTAGCTTTAATGCCTCATACACTGAAATAATGGAACAATAAACGTGTATTTTTGCCGCGCCATAAGCGTTTAAAGATGTATAATGCGATTCGATGGTCCCCGTATAATCCAGTTACAACAACAACAACAACAACAACAACAGCGGAATGTCACCAAAAGCCGATGTGGTTATCTCAATTAGTTTATTGCCAATAAATACCAATAATAATACCAATCACGATATCATATTTGCCGTAAAAGTCCTACAATAACGGGTTTTCTTGGCAGTTTGGAGTGTGATTCCTAATTCAAATTGGTATTCCCCAACTAATATTCCCACGAATGTAAACACATATTATTTCCACGTGTAACCATCATGGTGTCATATAACATATATAACTATTTGCATGGATAAAACATGACTAGCGATTCGTTATTAAGTATAAAGCAAATATAGTTCTCTGAGATTTAATGGGTGTGTTCCTCGACTTAATTCAAATATTTGTTACACCCGAAGCCGAATAAATAGCAATGCATGGGCGTTAAATCGGATTATGTATCTGTAATCATGTTTGTAATTATACTTACATTACATGTTACGCATTCTATAAATATAACTTAGCCGCATATAAAGCAATATCCGTGTCATAAATAACATGTATGGCACGTTAATCAATTTGCTTTTTTGTTTTATTATTACATCACACTTGTACTTCTTACTCTATACTCAGATCTATAGAGATGGTTTACCTCGCTTTCTTGAACTATTCGAAGGCTGTTCATATACGTGTATAGTCATAAAGTGTGTTTTAACCATTTATACACTCAATGGATTATATCGCTGTGTTATTAAAGTATTCATTATAATGGTGTATTGTTCATTTGTGGTGGGGGGGGGGGTGCAGGTAACAAAAAACAGACAATAGACAGAAACACAGATAATGCAAGAGCAGAATGATTCACAATCGGTGGGAAATTACCAGATAAAAAATATTACAAACGACATACATGTATGTTCGTTTGTTGAACTCAGTATACACGCGCTTGGTCGAAAATTGGTAATGTTGGCCTCCAAGGCGAAAAGTCGGGCAACGAAAACCGTCCGATGGTGGTATTAAAAATTGATATTTCTGGCCTCTTAGGCGAAAAAGCATCTGAACAGTTAATAAGGGATCTACTCGTCAATGAGTATTTGGTATATAATGGGTTAAATAATGAAGAACGGTTTTATATTAAGATAACCATACAACTATTGACCTGCATGTATGCGGCTACCGATATTTGCTTACGATTACGTCTAGTGTGATAGGAATGACAATCAGTCGTCATCACTATATCACCCTAACACTTTACATGTATAGTCTATGTATTGGATATATCATCTCAACGAGAGTCTTCAGAATTAAGAAGAGTGGCGTTGCATAGTCTTGGATGGAAATTATTAACTATATTCGCGAGCGCGCAGTGCGAGTGAGTAGAGCTAATTACTCAAAATCAAGACTAACGTCACACTTCTTAATTCTGAAGGCACGAGTGAGATGATCTATCCGATTTAGACGATTCATGATTATGATTCACGTTTATATGCAATTCATTATTCCTGACTCTCACCTTATTCGCCAAGCCATATTTCAAAAGTCTGAACATTTTAGTATTATTAAAGGAACATTGTTGGAACACCGGATTAATCTCAATTTATTGACATTTCTTGTCGAACCGTTTCGTCCGCAAGTTTCATTAGAAATAATTAGATTGTTTTTCTACCCCCCCCCCCCCACCCCCACACCTTCCCAGAAGATTGTAAATTACAACAAGTTCGTGTATTGGCTACGCCAGTAGCGCTTTCGTTGTACTATTAAGCAATCAACTGACAATAATTCGAGCGCTTGCACAACTCGCAACTTATTGGCTGTTGTTGAATGTTCGAAGTTTGTTTCGTTGATTTCTTGGTAAGACAACACAAGCGTAGTCTCCTTGTCATTAAAAGCCACATATACATGTAGAACAAAAGCACATGGGGTATGTATCGTCTAATATATTTATATGTATTTGTACTTTTGTATTCACCGCGTGTGTATATTGTAGATATAAATTACCATACGTTTAGCTATTGGTCGTCGTAAAGTTAATGTTCGCCAAATAAATCGTTTCCGAAAATGACGACCACGAGTAGGATTATTGAACTAGACAACGCTTGGTTGATCGTGCGCAGTGATATTTTCTCTTTGCAAGATCTACTTCATATAATTGATAAGCACATCGTCCGCAATAATAGTATAGTCGATTCGATCAATTGATGCTAGTGGTCGGCAAGTTTCATATCTGATGGATGTATACAACACACTTAGTTTCGTGGAAAATATTAGATGACATGAATATAGCGATTGTCTCAGCTACTGATATCCTGTTTGGTATTCAATGTTACAGCGATAACCTCAATGTTACAGCGATAACCTCAATGTTACAGCGATAACCTCAATGTTCGTCCTCTCGAGAAATCCAGTCATAATATCACCTACACACATTTATGATACAACAAACTTAGTTAGTGTATGTATGTTTAAAAGATGTTTGTGTTACAAACAGAAACAATTGAAAATCTAATCGTCATTTAGATGCATTCAGAATAACTTAACTTAGTGTCATCCCATACGCAATTGGTGCTACAAGAGAAATTACTAAGAATCTGAGCAAATGGTTAGAGGAAATAACATCAGGCCTTGCACCATACCAGCTCCATATATAAGTCAGCACTTGTAGGCACAGACTACATACTCGTCAATAACGTCAATACAAACAGTTTACTAGTAGCCACGACATAAACACCCACCCAACACATGTTTGTATGGTGACGATCGTTGCGATGGTCCATTCATACATATATTTCCTCTAATAAAAGAAAAACAACAGAATGATAATAATCGATCAATTTAGTACACGCATTCTACAGATACCCCGTTCCAATGCGTGGAACATTGGAACTTGGTACCTGTAGAATGAGCATGAACAATCAGTAACCACCTAATGTTCCCCGTGGATAGGATGGAGTACAGCCAAATTATGGCTAGAATATTGACAATATCTTTCACTGCTCATAATCGGGTACCCTCTCAGCGCACGTGTGGTGCGAAACAAACACAGTACGAGCTATATTGCTCAAGGATCACAACTTGGCGACGCATTGCCCTACACTGAACATTTCGTTGACTAACATTTTACTCAACAAATACTCAACCATAGAGTAAGTACACCACAGCGCAACGTTGACTAAAGTCTTGAGTAAACTATTTCTACTCAACGAGTTGAGTAAAATGATCGTCAACACTGAAAGTGAAATCGCTCAACGACCTATTGGTTTTGGTCAAAGTTGATTGAAAAATGTAGCTTTCTTAGTTAATAAGAAAAGGAGTTGAATAGGAATATATGCTCGACGAATAATGGAAACTGAACTGGATTATACATGTATATCCAGAATCAGAATTGGAAATATCGCGAAATTCCCGATAGTGGTACGTTGAAAGATAATAAACGTATTATAATTTGATTCATATGGTTCATATGTCTGGATTGTTTGCGGTGTCCATGAAATTCGAACCTCGGCTTCAAACGTTTTGCTCTTGAACGAGGTAATGAAATTATAACGTTTTGACATAACTATCAGCCTTCTCATCCCATCTTAATGTTGCATTTATAGATCCAAAAATAATGCTGAAACGTAGATTAAACATATGGAACTGACTACCATTATAGATACAGTGTTTTAAATTGAGTTATTGTTCCTACAACTTGTAGTCAACGTGATGATTATATCCGAAAAAAGCATCCTGATTTGTCAGTGAGTACTCGCTACTCAACCGCTGAATACAAACCGCTCAACAAATTATCACTCAACGTGTTGAGAAGACATTGTGTCAACAATATTGTCAGTGAAACTGTAATCGTATCTGTGAGTTTGTGTAACCTCTCTATTCTTAGTAACTGATAACGTGCCCATAAAGACGTGGGAATCCCGTGGTTTCGCGGTTGACATAAACCACGCATTCAAAGTATGCAAACGCGCAAAAACATAATATAAGAGGAAATGGCACAAAACATAGCATGTTGACTGTTACGTGCACATGGTAGTTTATTTTTTAAAACAAGTTGACAGCTTATTTGTTCCTAAATACTCAGTAGTTTTCTATAACATTCTGACCAAAATTCCCAGTCGGAGTTTCGTGGAATAGACAGGTCGATACACCTAGGAGGACTCTTCGACTCACAATTTTGGTCATATTGTTAGAGCAACAGCTGTGAGTTTGGACACAGATGAGGCATCAGGTTATTTGAAAAATAATATAGCATATGCTCGTAGCTGCCAAAATACTATATAAATAGATAATTTTCCTAGTTTATTACCCTTCTCCTCGATTCTGGTCTTGTTTTCGATCGCCTCGGCCATTTTGAAAACGTGGTACTCATCAACTCGAAACCACGTGATTCCCCACCGTGCGTGTTATGACCTACCTGCGTTCGTTAGCGGGAGAGCCACTGTCAGTTGAACGATATCATTTTGGTTGGCCGTATTGCCCGCCACTCCATTAGCATTAACTGCCGTTATCAGCGATGTGGAACCAGTATTCGGGACGTTGAAGTCAATCATGCTCCTATGAGAAAGAATATTTTACATGTGAAGCAATGAAGAAATCACGGCTCTTAGAGTACGACTATGTACTAATATAGAGGAAATACTGATATGTGGACTGAGAATGGTCAACTGGCGTGATTGCTTCTACTGCACCCCTGGTTAAGTGGTCCTAATAATCTTCTATGATGCAGGTAAGTCCTGCTAATCTGATATAATGCTCGTGAGTACTGCTAATCCGCTATGGTGCTGGTGATTCCTGCTGATCTACTCGGGTGCTTTGAGTCCTACTAATCTGATATGATGCTGATTTGGGTCCTACTAATCTGATATGATGCTGATTGGTCCTGCTAATCTGATATGGTGCTGGTAAGTCCTGCTAATCTTCTATGGTGATGGTGATTCCTGCTGATCTACTCTGGTGCTTTGGGTCCTACTAATCTGATATGATGCTGATTGGTCCTGCTAATCTGATATGGTGCTGGTGAGTCCTGCTAATATTCTTTGGTGCTGGTGATTCCTGATAATATGCTATGTTGCTGACGGATCCTGCTAATATGATATGATGCTGATTGGTGTTATGATGCCGGTAACTCATACTAATCTGAGAAGATGCTGGTGGGTTATGTTAGTCTGCTATAATGTTGGTGGGTCCTACTAATCCGAGTGTCAGTGACAGAAACCTATTACTTGAAACTGATTGGGAAACTCTTTCATCCAGGAGACATACTCAACAGATGATATAATTTTACAAGATGCATAGAGATCAGACCCCATCTTATATTTCAACCATGATCCCACCCGATTCGACATCTTCTGGATATAATCACAGGCGCGTAAGTATTCATCCTCCAAATAGTAACAGAAATAAATATATGGATACGTTCTTAGTAACTTCTTACCGTCAGCAATACGCGCATGGAATAATATACCTGTCTCAATAAAAGCATCATCAACCGTGGAAGAATTCAAGCGTCTTCTGAATGTCGGTCATACTAATTTAGCTAAGTTTTATTATCATATTCATTCTCGTAGAGGCCAAGTATATCACACTAGAATGAGACTGGGGAGCAGCCATCTGAACAAAGATATTGTTGTAAATTACGTAAGAGATTCCCCATTTTGCTCTTGTGGATAATTTGTAGAATCCGCGTACCATTTTCTTTTGCAATGTCCATATATAGTCAAATTAGTGCTGATATGATAGCCGGTCTGCCATTTTCGCGAGCACATGTGAACATTGATGGCCTATTATATGGGTCTAATGAGATGTTCGATGAAACAAATTCTATAATATTTGAAGCTCTACAACAGTTTATTATCCAAAGTCGACGTTTCGCGTAATGTGTGAACTTCGTGTGGAGGGGGTCGTGTATGTGAACATGAGGTGCATAACTTGTTTGTATAAATATGTAAGTCGCGTTTCTGCACATTGTGTTCGGGCATATCCGACTGTCTGTCCACGGAGCAACCGTGCTGACCTTGGCATATTAATGGACTTTATACTGATTGTACTTATATGTACTAATTGTATTTAGATGATTGATATGCACTAGCATGCAGTATAACAATGATCCTAATATATACGTATCTTCATGCATCATCTCTCCTGAGTGCCGAGACGTATTTGAGGTCTAATTCCGTTTCTATATTGGACATGATACCATGATTTAAAACCTTAATGTAAAATTTTGATTATGACTGAGGTATTGTTGTATACACCATTAATCACACTTCTTTCCAACCTACTTCATTATCTTTCCTGCGTATTTCATTATCTTCTCCCTTCTATCACTCCTCCATCTTTCTTATCCCTGCAATCGCTTAACTAACTTCCCAACATTTATTTGAAAACACAGAACAATATTCAAATTCCCGTCCTCTTTACCCTGTAGCTGTCTGTATTAACACTCGGGGTAACATTTCTAGAGGAAAGGATTTTTATAAAAGCCGTAGGCTCATGGCTTGTTATCAATCCTCATTTGAACTATGATTTTTTCTATATGTATAATTGTCAATGCGATGTTCTGTTCTTTCGTTCAAATAAACATTGTTTTTTACAGTATTTCTATAACATCTGTTGATGTTTACAAGGCTCTAAAATCTCCGAAGGTCTCAAAATCATGTGGTCCTGATAAAATAAGTCCTAGACCACTGAAGCATTATGCATCATATTTATGTGAACCACTTGCGTCTTATTTCAAATTATTTGTTGAAAACAATCATTATCCGCACCAATGGAAGATATCTAATGTGACCCCGATTTTGAAAGCAGGTTACCCCAGTATTATTACTAACTATCGTCCAGTCTCCCTACTTAGTTGTGTATCAAAGGTGTTTGAGAAGTGTATATATAAATATATCTGTGAATTTCTGGAAGACAATAAACTACTATCAATTTATCAATCTGGATTTGTGAAAGGTGACTCAACTGTTTTTCAACTGACATAAATATACGACAACATATGCAGGTCCCTAGATGATGGAAAATAATTAAGATGTGTTTTCTGTGACGTTAGTAAAGCGTTCGATAAGGTATGGCACCGCGGACTACTTCACAAAACTAATGAAGATAGGAATTACAGGGGATTTACATAAACTGATTGAATCATATCTTGAATACCGACAACAGCGTGTTATTATCGATGGATCAAGTTCTCAGCTGCAGTATGTTTCTGCGGCAGTTCCTCGAGGTTATATCCTAGGTCCTTTTTTTCTTGATCTAAATAAATAACATAACTGAATTTATGTTTTATACACATACATGTACTGGCTTTATCTCGATTCGTTCAGATTGGCAAAATACCGGAAAGGTTGACAACTTTAGATAAAATAACGTACTTGTTCGTAACGTCGTCAGTTTGATCTACCATCATCAGATTATTTTAGCACGGCTCACTAATAGCAATGCACTGTGTGCCTTAGTGAAATATGATAACTATATTTCGGTAATTGTCCATTGTTTGTAACTGTTATTAGTAATCGTGAGTTTGATGAACCTCTCCAGACAATTCAGCTTCTTCTGAAAATAAGCTCACATTGATCTTATTTAAAATAAGCACATATCGGCATTTGTTTACGCTCTATATGAAACTAAACATCAACTTACCATATATACGCCTTTTGTAATGTGTTTTTACAGTGGCCAGAGCCATAAACTGGTATAAATGCACTATGGGCTTATTTCAGAATAAAATAAGTCCAATTATCCTCCAATATGAACCTACGTTGATAATATGTTGGACACTTACGCTGACGGGATCAGGTTACTACGTTTACAGATGTTCTCAGCTTTAGAGAGGGAACCAGTCTATTCTAAAATAAATATCGAGTGCACTCAAATACGAGAATCACACATAAAAACTGTGGCACTGTTCATTCACACATACTTTTTATCCAATTTGAGATGAATTATATCACTAAAATGTAACGGTATTTTTACTTCGGTGAAATAGAATCTTAGACCGTTGATGCCCAATTTCGCGTAAAAGACTGGCCATTGCCTCAATTGAACGAGCGTCGAATGTGTAGTAACCTGACACGTTTGGACACTCACCCGGTTGTAGCGGTGGTCATAGTTATCGTCTGACTTGAGACGGTTTCCATGTTGATGTACGTACAGGATAGCACGTACTTCTCATCCGTCCACATTAGAGCCCTGTAGTCAAACTGGAAGATGATGCTCACGGACACGACTGTCGTTTGCTGTTTAAAGACAGAGCAGACACAGCAAATATTAAACATATCTTAGTTTGAAAAGAATTAGACTCTTCCAAAACCCTGCATGTCAATCATTGAAGGCAAGCACAGCGAGAAGCTATATGCAATTTAATAACACACACTTGGATTAAAGGAGGGGCCGGCACTAACACAAAACTTGTTTGTGTACTTTATTTTATATGTATGTATGCATTGTTACCATGTAATTTTGTATTTAGTGTTGATTTATTCACGAGAGGAGGTCCATCTAATTGGCTATCACTTGTCATACAATCCCGTCACCATACCATGTTTGGTAAATAAATATTGTTAACCCTTTCATGACTGGAGCTTCCTGAATGTTTACGAAAACCCTGCGCCAATGTATTCTCGTATATATGCGAGTCTATCGTAGGTCGTCCCGCATATATACGATCGGATGAGGCATGTGGACTGTAGGGTGAGCCAAAGGATTCAGTCATGCAAATAGTCAAATCCGTCCACGTTTTCATAAATTTTTTTTTAAATTCGTTAGCTCCCATCTACAAGTGATCGCAATGGTGCTTACAAAATAAATAAAATGATCCGGCAATAAATACGGGCTGTGTGTGCCGATGGATTGAAATTTTCAAATCCAAGATGGCTGCTGGCGGCCATGTTTTTCATCGAAATTCTGAAAAAAATCGACAGCTCCCATCTATAGGTCACCCTGAAGCTACATATGACGTTTGGTGAAGATCGGATAAGGAAATTGTTGACGCAAGGACGACGGACGCCAACACATGGCAAAAGCTCATACCTTACGTTGCAAAGTCGAGTTAATAATACTGGACGTATATATAGATGTGATACTGATACCACAGTTAGACCCGCCTGCGTAGGGGATGTTATGTATATAGACGTAATGCGTTAGATGTTATACTGATACCACAGTTAGACCCTCCTGTGTAGGGGATGCTATGTATATAGACGTACTGCGTTAGATGTCATACTGATACCACCGTTAGACCCTCCTGCGTAGGGGATGTTATGTATATAGACGTACTGCGTTAGATGTCATACTGATACCACAGTTAGACCCGCCTGCGTAGGGAATGTTATGTACATGTATATAGACGTACTGCGTTAGTTGTCATACTGATAACTTGTGCCCCAATCCCAATTGTACATAAACGATACAATAAAGTATGTTTAAACTAAATACTGATACCACAGTTAGACCCGCCTGTGTAGGGGATGTCATGTATATAGACGTACTGCGTTAGATGTGATACTGATACCACAGTTAGACCCGTCTGCGTAGGGGATGCTATGTATATAGACGTACTGCGTTAGATGTCATACTGATACCACAGTTAGACACGCCTGCATAGGGGATGTTATGTATATAGACGTACTGCGTTAGATGTCATACTGATACCACAGTTAGACCCTCCTGCGTAGGTGATGTTATGCATATAGACGTACTGCGTTAGATGTCATACTGATACCACAGTTAGACCCGCCTGCGTAGGGGATGTTATGCATATAGACGTACTGCGTTAGATGTCATACTGATACCACAGTTAGACCCGCTTGCGTAGGGGATGTTATGTATATAGACGTACTGCGTTAGATGTGATACTGATACCACAGTTAGACCCGACAGCGTAGGGGATGTTATGTATATATACGTACTGCGTTAGATGTCATACTGATACCACAGTTAGACCCGCCTGCGTAGGGGATGTTATGTATATAGACGTACTGCGTTAGATGTCATACTGATACCACAGTTAGACCCGCCTGCGTAGGGAATGTTATGTACATGTATATAGACGTACTGCGTTAGTTGTCATACTGATAACTTGTGCCCCAATCCCAATTGTACATAAACGATACAATAAAGTATGTTTAAACTAAATACTGATACCACAGTTAGACCCTCCTACGTAGGGGATGCTATGTATATAGACGTACTGCGTTAGATGTTATACTGATACCACAGTTAGACCCGACAGCGTAGGGGATGTTATGTATATAGACGTACTGCGTTAGATGTCATACTGATACCACAGTTAGACCCTCCTACGTAGGGGATGTTATGTATATAGACGTACTGCGTTAGATGTCATACTGATACCACAGTTAGACCCTCCTGCGTAGGGGATGTTATGTATATAGACGTACTGCGTTAGATGTCATACTGATACCACAGTTAGACCCGCCTGCGTAGGGGATGTTATGTATATAGACGTACTGCGTTAGATGTCATACTGATACCACAGTTAGACCCTCCTACGTAGGGGATGTTATGTATATAGACGTACTGCGTTAGATGTCATACTGATACCACAGTTAGACCCGACAGCGTAGGGGATGTTATGTATATAGACGTACTGCGTTAGATGTCATACTGATACCACAGTTAGACCCGCCTGCGTAGGGGATGTTATGTATATAGACGTACTGCGTTAGATGTCATACTGATACCACAGTTAGACCCGCCTGCGTAGGGGATGCTATGTATATAGACGTACTGCGTTAGATGTCATACTGATACCACAGTTAGACCCTCCTGCGTAGGGGATGTTATGTATATAGACGTACTGCGTTAGATGTGATACTGATACCACAGTTAGACCCTCCTGCGTAGGGGATGTTATGTATATAGACGTACTGCGTTAGATGTGATACTGATACCACAGTTAGACCCGACAGCGTAGGGGATGTTATGTATATATACGTACTGCGTTAGATGTCATACTGATACCACAGTTAGACCCGCCTGCGTAGGGGATGCTATGTATATAGACGTACTGCGTTAGATGTCATACTGATACCACAGTTAGACCCGACAGCGTAGGGGATGTTATGTATATAGACGTACTGCGTTAGATGTCATACTGATACCACAGTTAGACCCGACAGCGTAGGGGATGTTATGTATATAGACGTACTGCGTTAGATGTCATACTGATACCACAGTTAGACCCGACAGCGTAGGGGATGTTATGTATATAGACGTACTGCGTTAGATGTCATACTGATACCACAGTTAGACCCGACAGCGTAGGGGATGTTATGTATATATACGTACTGCGTTAGATGTCATACTGATACCACAGTTAGACCCGCCTGCGTAGGGGATGCTATGTATATAGACGTACTGCGTTAGATGTCATACTGATACCACAGTTAGACCCGCCTGCGTAGGGAATGTTATGTACATGTATATAGACGTACTGCGTTAGTTGTCATACTGATAACTTGTGCCCCAATCCCAATTGTACATAAACGATACAATAAAGTATGTTTAAACTAAATACTGATACCACAGTTAGACCCGCCTGTGTAGGGGATGTCATGCATATAGACGTACTGCGTTAGATGTGATACTGATACCACAGTTAGACCCGACAGCGTAGGGGATGTTATGTATATAGACGTACTGCGTTAGATGTCATACTGATACCACAGTTAGACACGCCTGCATAGGGGATGTTATGTATATAGACGTACTGCGTTAGATGTCATACTGATACCACAGTTAGACCCTCCTGCGTAGGTGATGTTATGCATATAGACGTACTGCGTTAGATGTCATACTGATACCACAGTTAGACCCGCTTGCGTAGGGGATGTTATGTATATAGACGTACTGCGTTAGATGTGATACTGATACCACAGTTAGACCCGACAGCGTAGGGGATGTTATGTATATATACGTACTGCGTTAGATGTCATACTGATACCACAGTTAGACCCGCCTGCGTAGGGGATGTTATGTATATAGACGTACTGCGTTAGATGTCATACTGATACCACAGTTAGACCCTCCTGCGTAGGGGATGCTATGTATATAGACGTACTGCGTTAGATGTCATACTGATACCACCGTTAGACCCTCCTGCGTAGGGGATGTTATGTATATAGACGTACTGCGTTAGATGTGATACTGATACCACAGTTAGACCCTCCTGCGTAGGGGATGTTATGTATATAGACGTACTGCGTTAGATGTCATACTGATACCACAGTTAGACCCGCCTGTGTAGGGGATGTTATGTATATATACGTACTGCGTTAGATGTCATACTGATACCACAGTTAGACCCTCCTGCATAGGGGATGCTATGTATATAGACGTACTGCGTTATATGTCATACTGATACCACAGTTAGACCCTCCTGCGTAGGGGATGTTATGTTTATAGACGTACTGCGTTAGATGTGATACTGATACCACAGTTAGACCCGTCTACGTAGGGGATGTTATGTATATAGACGTACTGCGTTAGTTGTCAAACTGATAACCTGTGCCCCAATCCCAATTGTACATAAACGATACAATCAAATATGTTTAAACTAAATACTGATACCACAGTTAGACCCTCCTGTGTACGTTGATGTTGGCAAGTGTGCTCACACATGGTGGTGATCGGTTAGGGGCCGGGTAGATAATACTAGACATATATGTATAGACGTACTGCGTTAGGTGTGATACTGATACCACCATTAGACCATCCTTCGTATGGGAAGCGGTGCTCGTTGATGTTAGCGATTGTACCCACACGTGATGGTGATTGGTTAGGGGCTGGGTAGATAAGACTAGACGTATATGTATAGACGTACCGCGTTAGATGTGATACTGATAGCACAGGTAGACCCTCCTGTGTAGGGGATGACATGCACGTTGGTGTTGGCGATTGTGCTCACACATGATGGTGATTTGTTAGGGGCTGGGTAGATGAGACTAGACGACTGCCACGAATCACCCACCCGTGTCGTCAAGATCATCTGATTCGCACCACAGTGCAGGGAAGCTGGAATAAGAACAATAACGTATCCGAATTTGTGCTAATGTATTAATTACATCTTTCAGCCATATATACGTTAAATAATATTTAAAATCCAAGGGTATACGCCATTATGTCATAAAGGTATAACTTGTTCGGTAATTTGACCAGTTAAAGACTTTAGCCCCCTTGTGTCAAACGATGGGCTGGTCATGTAAGACGTTGGGCTGACTTTGTTTGTTTATGGCCATGCTTGTCTTTAGCCGTCTTGGGTGAAACGTTGTGCTCACTTTCTGTTTATGGGGTCGAACTCTTCCTTCTTGATCAAATACCCCTAAATGGGTGATTTCCGATACATATTTTTGCGATGTTGCATCGAAAATGGTTTCTATTTCCGATGCCCTTTTATTTATTCAGTTAAATCAAGTCTTTTAAAGTTGAATGTCCTAAAATAAACATGTATTTTAATTCTTGCAATGATATAGGTTAACAAAATAACAGACAATTTATTTATTTTAAAGCCAAATGCAAAGTTAGATCTTCGAAGTAGATTCCGCAGTGTGAATACAGAACAGGGTTTTCTAAAATTACGATTGTTATAATTATCGCTTAATGCGCATAAATTATATCAATAAAGTCGTATCCTGGGGTATCAATACTTAGTCAATGTTTATGACGGAACAAGTGTAGAACGACACGAATAACTATCAGTCGGATCGGTTGAAACAATAACGGTAATATCAGCCCAATACTCTAAGGATGCTGGTATAAACAATGTCAGTAAATGTCAGCCCAATACGCCAATGGTTATACTATACAAAATGGCGGTAATGTCAGCCCAATAATCCAATGATTACAATTTATACCATGACTCCCTTATGTACTGTGTACAGACATGCTATATAAATATATTTGTGCTGTATACCCTACTGTGTGTGAACAAGAGTCCGACCGTGGTTAACACGATTCTACTGTGTGTAACACGTTTGAATGGCATTTCAATGGTTAAAGTTTATACCCAAAGTAGAACTACATCCGAGTTGACCTGTCATTAACCTTCCGTGACCTCGCTCAAAATGACTCTTTTTTTAAAACGTAGCGTCTCGTGATGAAAACAATTCGATTCTTTCGATTCAATTGAATATTATACTACACTGATGCCATATTCGTACAATTGAGTGTTGACCTAATTCAATGTATCAATACGCCTGATCAGCTGTGATAGTGTACGTCGATGTACGGCCAAGTGTGGGGGGAACACAACGGGGATGATTGTGAATGGTGGGACAGAATCGTGTTAATTTAAGTTGATTTATTTAGATTTCATAGCATTTTTGCTCCAGTACCGGTCATGGTATAAACAAAATACACAAGTAGTGTTTCTGAATACCAAATTTACACCACTCGTGGGATTGATGATTTACCACACTCGCTAAATCTCGTCTGGTAAATCATCAATCCCACTCGTGGTGTAAATTTGGAATTCAGAAACACTACTTGTGTATTCTATATATAAACAATACCTACCGGTAAGTTTAGCCCAATACCCTCAATGTGATATACAAAATAATGGCGGTAATGTCAGCCCAATATTCCAAGGATTATATACAAAACAATGCCCATAATTTCAGCCCAATACTCCAAGGATTATAATATAAACAATGCCAGTAATTTCAGCCAAATACTCCAAAGATGATATACACAACAAAAAAATGACGATAATGTCAGCCAATTACTCCAAGGATTATATACAAAACAATGGCGGTAATGTCAGTCCAAAACGAATGATTATCATATAAACAATGACGATAATCTCAGCAAACTTCAAGGATTATATATAAGACAATGCCGGTAAATTCAGACCAATTCACCAATGATTACAATATAAATAATGCTGGTAATTTCAATACTCCAAATATGATATTCAAAACAATGGTGGTAATGTCAGCTCAATAATCCAAGTGTTATATAGAAAACAATGCCGATAATTTCAGCACAATACTCCAAAGATGATATACAAAAAATTATGGTAATGTCAGCCAATTACTACACTGATTATTTCGAAAACAATGGCGATGTCAGCCCAAAACAAATGATTATCATACTAACAATGACGACAATCTCAGCCCAAAACAAATGATTATCATACTAACAATGACGACAATCTCAGCCCAAAACAAATGATTATCATACTAACAATGACGACAACCTCAGCCAATTCCAAGGATTATATATAAGACGGTTACTATGTCTAGATTCACGATTAGGTATAATGTGGTATTAAATCTGAATAAGACGTGCCACGCGACGCTCGATTAAATACAGGTATATAGCTTATCAATATAATCTAATCGGAACGGACATACCCGGGCCAACTAACCACTACCAAATATGGCTATACCAGAACTATTCATTCCTGTTTGAATGAAAATATTGACTAAATAACCGAGATACTCCGAAATTAAAAATAACACTTTTGTTAAATGATAAAAACTGTTAAAGAATGTAAAAAAGATTTATAGAAATTGATAAAGATTGTAAGAAAAAATTATAGAAACGATAAAATATTTAAAGAATGTAAGAAAAATTGATACCAAAATTGTTAGGCCAATGCATTATCTTATATATGCGACGCTCCATATGGTCGACTCGCATATATAAGAGAATGCATTGGCACATTGTATTTAATGTTGCGCCAGCGCAGCTCACGCCATGCATGGGTTAAGCAGGACACTCATTTTGAAATATAATCACAACATCGCGTGACACGTGTGGTCCAGATTGTACACAAATATCTATCTAATCGTGAACCCCGATTGCGAATCTTTCGATATTCAAATGTGTGCATATTAGGTTGCAGCGTGTTTCACAATACACCACTCATGATAACTTGAAGATGTAAGAACCTGTTCGTATGCGTGTGACATTGCGTCACCACTGTAAAATTAATATTGTGATTAATATATGTGCATTCATATTTACCAGACATGTATATACTTGTCGTCTGTACATTTGCTCTCATATGTTGAGGAGGTTAAAGATAAACTTTATATGCGGGTATATAATTATATATCATAGTGGAAGTTGAATTAAACTGAACAACACTGGCGTAAATCAAGATATATATAGGGGAGAAAACTATCATGAAAGATGGACAGCGAGGGAGATAATGGGAACAGAAAGAGAGGGAGGTGGAGAACGAGTGGGGAGAGCAAAGGGATGGAAGAAAGTGGGAGGGGAATGAAAGCGACTGAGGGAGAAAGAATAAGGGAGAGACACACAGTTAAATTCAGCTGGAAGAAATGCAACTATACACTACGCATAATGTAAATATCTATGTACATGTAATATCGTTATCTGGTTTGACAAAGCGTTTTATTTTGCAGAACATTCTCAATTGTAAATGTGATCACCAGAACGCCATGAACGTACACCCAATGCAGCCGCGGCCGTCAATGTACATGTACATTCAATGTACATTACTCGAAAACAAGATATAATATGAATCGTACGTGACACGTAGTGGAGCAACCACACATGCTGTGCCTCAAATTTGCCTTTTATCGGCGACATAGCGCTAAGAATAATTTATGTAACATCACGCAGTGATCACGACGGAGATGACATGCCAACTTGACAAGACGTGTCGTGGATTGTGCAATCTTGTCTGGATTCTGGCCCACAAATCGAAAATGACGTCAGAAACCGTGTCATGACGTCTTTTTTTTCGTTTTCATTAAGCTAACCAAAGACATTGGTCTAGTTGATAGACCTAAATCACATGTGAATTCTTCGTAAGTTGTGAATTAGTTACTTTAATTTTCATCGCGATGCTTCATTCCCAATTCCGCGTTTATTGCAATCTCCACACTGTTGCTAACCGGAAGTCACGTGATAATTTCTCCAAAATCCATACCCGCGATATAAAAAATCACTGGCGGATGTAGAAAAAAATATATGACGTCATTCACCTGCCTTATGTATAAGCACCCTTGGTGGTTGCTATAAATTGAATAGTTATCTCAAGGACATGCATACAAATGTAGAAAGTTGGACTAAACCGATCATGGCACCAAAAATACTCACGTGTTCGTATGACACACCTCGGTCCGAAGTAACCGATCGCACACAGACATTTGTTAGCCCCATTATCTAGGTGGCATATGCCTCCGCTTTGACACGCCGGCTGGCAGACCCTCAGACCTACAACAAGGAATCTCTGTACATGTATTATTATACATCAAGTCCAATTAAAATGTAGTTTATACATATTTACCTAACCTGGAATTCATTAATGGAACCGGACGAATCTGTATGATAGCACTTTTATCCCAATCCCTTTGTGAATTTATGATATATCCGTTGGCCATAAATCATATTATGTTAATTATGTGTTTCAATATCATTAAATTAAAGATGCCATGTCCGATTTGACAACAACAAATATTATAGGTTTAATTATCAGCTTTATGGGCAAAAGAAAACAAAACGAAACATACTGGAAATCACCACCATTCCTATGGCACATACTTTCCGACAATGCACACAGGAATCCGCCATATAACGTTCAAAACGAATACACAAGTTCATAACGCTCTTTAAAATATACCGCTTTTGGGCGACGCTCTTTACAGCTGGTCATTGGAATATCTGATACGCTGACAAACATTCAAAAATAATGTTGTTAAATCTTCCTCTTTTGAAAGTCAATACCTATAGTTATCAAAATCTCCTATTCTCCTATTAATGGGAGATTTTGTCCGATATAATTAAGGCTGACAAACATTTAAAAGTTGTTAAATCTTCCTCTTTAGAAAGTCAATATCTATAGTTATCAAAATCTCCTATTAATGGGAAATTTTGTCCTATTAATTATTTGCTGGTACTTACATATGTTTTTTGTGTGTAATGTTGGGAAGAGCATCTGTAAATAACCTGACCTGATCGGAACGGAAGTGGAGCTATAAGTTAAAGTTATACTTACTGGACGTGTGGAGCTGGCAAGCAAACCCGTGGTAGTCGGAGTCACATTTGCATACCCCAGTGTCGATATTACACTCCCCTTTTTCGAAACAATGAGGATTGTCTCGGGCGCAATGGAATGCGGCTTGCTCCGCTGAAGCTAAAACACGAACTAGTATATATCAGGCCACCAATATTTTGTCATGCTATTCCTTAATCCAAATATAAGAGAGAGGGCATCCCATGTGCACCATTCATATAATACCCGACCCAATGCACCATCCCTAGTATTGCCTATTATAGTGTCTATTTAAATAGACCCATACATATATTATGTCAATTACAACTCGTGGATCTGAGCTACCTGCCGTCCATAATCACATCCATGCATGGCTTGCGTCACATCCGGTTATATGTTCGATGAAAATTTGCTCTCAAAATATTATGAAATTAATATGTTTCGACGGATATGTTTCGCTTTCTAATCGGATAATCCAATTCCTAATACCATATGGACTATAATGTGATATAATATTCTAATGATCCAGGTATGATCCCCGAGAAAAATCGACCGAAAATTTGACAATAAATTTTAAACGGAACCGTAAAGAGCCAACCAATCAGAAGCCAATATTTCGTAAACAACAATGGAGACCACTGGCGAAAATGAAATTTTTTGCGGAATCACCCAAGACTTACCGTCTGTTATACTCGATGGCCTAAACTTGATAAACTGTGATTACGGAATGGACACACCCACAAACTCTCTCCAACAATATCAACCAAACCAGAATAGTGGCATCTTTGTAAATAAAGTCACGGATACCGCACTCAACTTCACTCAGTCTACAACTAACACGGACCCACCTCCAATTCAAATCCCTGAGTTGATTGATATTGACAATGACAATCTAAGTGCAACAATGCCATCACTCAGCATGCCATTGAGTAGCCGTCACAACATGGGTCCAAATATTCCTAACCTAGAGACTGCAACTAGTGACCTACTGACCATGAAAGGCGGCGAAGATTCTGATACCAAGCTTGACCTTATAATCAGCCTTCTTACGGTAGTCACATCAAAACTAGGCACAATAGATGACCTTAGTAGAAAGGTCACGGGCATTGGTGATAAACTGTCCAGTATTCAAGTTTCAGTTGACTCTTTAGGTGGTCGTGTGTCATCGATGGAAAAACGACAGTGTGAATCAGAAACAAAAATACAACATGCAAATGCAGCTTATATGATTATCCAAAAACAAGCTATTGAATGTGCCAAAAGGAACGCCAAAACTGATATGCTAGACAATCGAACGATATATGTCATTGAACAGTTGACAAACCTACAAATGGATAATATGCAAAACAATTTGATATTTTCTGGCATAAATGAGTTCGAACATGAAATGTCAACAGAAGGGGCCGGTGCGCGTATAACCACGGAAATGGTGCTGTCTGACTTCCTTAAACAAAAGTTGAAATTAGACTGGGAGGTTGAATTCGACCAAGTCAAGCGTCTGGGTCAGTACGACAACAATAAGAGGCGGCCAATTCTCGCTAAGTTCCTTCGATTGAAAGACAGGGAAGCCGTTAAAAAACGAAGCGGCCAACTTCGTGATACCAACTTCTACATCAACGAGCAATACCCAGAGCTAGTGAACAAATACAGGAAAAATGTGCTCAACCCTATAGCCAAAAATGCGCGCAACGATGGAAAGATAGCTAGGGTTGTTTCCGATCGACTGTATGTGGACAATAAGCTCGTGAAAGCCGATGTTAGTCCTGTGTATCGCAGGGAGAAAACAATAAATGTAGAGGAAACATGCTTCACAGTGAAACCTGGTAAATACAGCGCGCCACCACCAACAGTAACTGTAAAAGGGGGGCAAAATGAAGAGGCCAAATTCCAAAAACAGCAACAAGAACCTAAGGAACAGCGACGTGACTCGACGAAACCACCACCAAACAAACGTGCCCCTAAGCCGAACTCTCAACTCCCATTCAGTTCTAAAAGTACACCAAAACCACAAACGTACACAAACATGAAACCAGGGAGAGGCCGTGGAGGTCAACCGAGGACACGCCAAGTGAATAGAAACACACAACCGAAGGCCAATCCGAAAGCAGGTCGGGGAAACCCCGCAAATTCACTGAACAATACTAACTCTCAAACTAATAGTGCGCATGTGACCAATCAATTTAATAATCCTGTGTTCTTATTTTCAGGTGAATCGACGAGTAACGCCCAGTCGTCATAGGATAGCCCGGGTGTGACCGAAATTAAGTTTCTGTCCCTAAATGTGTGCGGGCTCATTTCAAAACTGCATGACCCAGAATTCGTTGAATACATAAATAACTTTGAGATACTCCTTTTTCAGGAATCTAAAACTGATGACATAGATTCAATATTTATAGAAAACTTCCACATTTTACGGATAAGGAACAGGGCCAAAACATCAAGGACTAAATCGGGAGGTCTCTGTATTGCTGTCAAGGACAGCCTAAAGCAAAATTTTTCTATAATTAACGACAACATCGACGTCGTTTTATGGTGCATATGCACAGATGCAGCTGGAAAAACATATGCATTTGGAAACACTTATATTCCGCCAGAGAATTCAAAATTTTATAAAGGATGTGAATTTGATAACCTTCACATCTCAATCCTGGAGAAATATATAAATTATGATCACGTGATGCTCTTAGGCGATTTCAATTCTAGAACCGGTACCCTACATGACACCGCGAAAATCCGCCAATTAATTGCCAAACACCATATCACAAATATTTCAGAAACCAGAGCAACCGATGATATAAGTAATAATAACCACGGGGGTAAACTCATGCATATTTGTGACGAGACGGAGCTTATCATACTCAACGGTCGCATGGGCCCCGAATCAGCTCCAGTCACATGTAAAGGAATCAGCGTCGTTGACTATGCTATCTGTTCGCCCTCATTTACAAAATGTATCGAGCGAGTAATCATTGACCAATTTAATTATTTATATTCCGACGCGCATTCCGGGGTCATAGTTCATATTGGTTTGAATATGACCGACATTAAACCGCTATCGCGTAAATCGAGTACATGCAAACATAAACAACGTAGTAAAAAACGGACCAATCGGAAACGAATCGCGAAAAAATGGGACAAAGACTTATCCCAACAATTTGTTAATCACATCGACAGGACCGCTTTGAACGACCTGCAAAGTGAACTCAATCAAATGTTTTTCTCCAAAGTACAACAAGATGACCTGGACTCAATAACTGATTCAATCAATAATCTCCTCACTCAACCCATTGATAAACTGATTCATACTTCGTCACACAACACCGCTCGCAGAAACCACAAGCCACAAAAAAGAAAAACGTCACAACATTGGTTCGCAAACGACTGTCAATCGGCACGGACAAAATACCGTAAAGCTCGTCGCGCATATAAACGCCTACCCAATTCAGAAAATCGAGTTCTTCTGATTAACAGTAGTCGAAATTATAAACACGTACTGCGCACTAGTAGAATACGCCATAATACGAAGCTGAGTAAACACATACATAATTTGCGTGCAAATTCTAGTACAGAATTTTGGAAACTTATTCGCACACTTGACAATCATTGCCCCGATAAGCCATCCCCAGACTGCGAGGAATTCCAAAAGTATTTTGAACAAGAGGAGGGGTTACCAGACCAGCACACAGATTGCGAGATAATTATAGACGGGTCCAATACCATGCCCAATATTATGTCTGACATATCGTGCCCCCTTTTAACTTTAACTGTAGACAATACATGCCTAGATGCATGTATCACGATTGACGAACTCGAGAGAGCAGTGAAAAACCTTAAATCGGGGAAATCTCCCGGATATGATTCAATCACAAACGATTTTATAAAATCATCATTTAGTATCATGAAACACACGCTGCTTCAGTATTTTAACCTGATCCTATCTACGGGCATCGTTCCACGCGAATGGACAGTTGGTGTTGTTATACCTATATTCAAACGTAAGGGAGATAGCATGGATCCAAACAGTTACCGAAAAATAACCCTCCTGAGTTGTTTCTCTAAGCTGTTCACCAGCATAATTAATGATCGATTAAAATCTTTTCTCGAGTTCAATAGCTTGCAGACAGAAGCACAGGCAGGTTTCAGGAAGGGTTACTCTACAATCGACCATATCTTCTCGTTGTATGCACTCATACATCTCATGAAAGCAAACAAACAAAACTTATATTGCGCCTTCATAGATTTTTCAAAGGCATTTGACTCTGTATGGAGAGTTGGGCTCTGGAGGAAACTTATTGCTTATGGTATCAACGGAAAAAACATTAAATGTGATTCAATCACTTTATAAACACCTCAAACTGTGTGTTCGCGTGAACGATGAAGACTCAGGTTTCTTCTTTAGCCATATTGGCTTAAAACAAGGTGACAATATATCCCCTCTGCTCTACGCTGTGAACGTTAATGACTTGGAAGATTTTCTAAGCGCTAATAACAATTGCGGGATAGCTCTTGATAAGCTCAGTGGAGTGGAAACGGGTATCTATTTAAAGTTGTTCTTGCTCATATATGCGGATGATACTGTATTATTGGCCGACACGCGTGGCGGTCTACAGAGTTCCTTAGATAATTTCTCTGCGTATTGTACACGCTGGAAATTGAATGTGAACATTGCAAAATCAAACGTTGTCGTTTTTGGACGTAAGCCGAAAAATATGAACCAGCTACAAACTTTCACGATTAAAGACCAAATCATTGAACAGGTTGATCATTTTAAATACCTCGGAACGACATTCCACAAAAGAGGAACTTTCGCAATGGAAAGGAATCTAAGATGCCAATCCGCGAAAAAGGCGATGTACGCATTACTCAATAAAGCCCGTTATAATAAGCTCACTATAAAAAGTATCCTGGAGATCTACGAAAAATCGATTGTACCAATCATGACTTATGGAGCGGAGGTGTGGGGCTATGAAAACCTAACATGCTTTGAAAAACTGGAATTATGGTTCTTGAAATTCGCACTTAAACTGAAAAAGTCCACACCGAATGCTTTCATTTATGGGGAACTTGGAATGTGTCCCATAACAGTGAAAATCAAAACCCGTTCCCTCTCGTACTGGGCTAAGCTAATCTCTATGCCGACTAATAGATTACCACTTATGTTGTATTATGTTATGTATTGTTTATATTGTGAAAATGTTTTTAATAATTCATTGATTATTGGTATTCGAGATACCCTTAATTGCCTCGGTATGAGTATTGTCTGGACCAACCAACAAGTTCTAAGCATAAAAAGCTTTAACCGCACAATTTTTGGCAAACTACGCGACGTATACATACAAGAATGGTGGACCACAATATCTAAATCAAGCAAGTACGCATTTTACCGGATTATAAAGCCCAACTTTGAAACAGAGAATTATCTAACCCTAGATGATAACAGATCAGTTAACTATATTATGGCCTTCCGGACAAGAAACCACAAACTCCCTATAGAACATGGTACTTGGACAAATACGGATTACTCAGACCGAATTTGCACACTATGTAATCTTGAAATCGGCGACGAATATCACATGGTAATGAAATGTAGGGAACTTAATGAACTTCGAATAAAATACCTGAAACCCTACTACTACCAGAGACCTAACACTCACAAACTAGCCGCTCTTTTCAACTCCCGAAATAAAAAGACAGTTAAAAATCTATCAGTTTTTATTAAGAAGATCCTAGAAATATTCAGGTCCGCCTGAGGCTTATTACCACCCGCCTGACATGTTGAAACAACCGAATACCGTCCAACATTTCTATATTCTATTATTATGCCATATATAATATATACATGTATACCTGTACTGAAATATATTGTATATTATACCCATATAAATCTGTAATGTCTAAATTTGACGATCAGAATAAACTAATTGAATTGTGTTATATGCATCTACATGCCATATTGTTGAATTCATATGTCAACACACAAACACACAAACACACTTACCCTCACACACAATTATACCGATATATATATGGTATTGGAGATTAAATAAATCTGATCAGATCAGAACGTTTTGAAGTTCTGACCGGCAACCTTATACATGTACCATCGAACATAACGTGTTGGTACTATATTTCTTAGAGCTTGTCTGTTCCTTGCTAATATATTTCGAAGTAGATGGACACTATTCTGGCGACTACACGCGACCTGAGTTCCAACTTGTCCGATGTGCATTTTTTATGTTTTCAAGATAATCGATTTTTTAAGTTTGGAAAACCAATGCTACCCACACCAGACGGAGTACAAAGGTCGCGGTGCTACCAACATGTAGATAAATATATATTCTTTCCCGCACTGCGACTGCCACGGTTGCTGAGTTTACGGCATTTCGTTTATATACAAGATTGTGACTGTGGGATAGGAATTTTCGCACTTGGAACATTGTGAAACCAAACTGACACATGACGTTTTTTTAAAAACTTTGTGCTATTTTTCAAGGTAAAACTGTTCTAAGTTACGCTTAGAACATATTGTAACTGAATATATATACACTAGCAGGTGACCCGACTTCGTCCGAGCTTTAACCTTGAATTGAACATTTTGAAGGTCAAGGTCAGGTCGGGGTAATGATTTGACCCGTCCAAAACACTCCCCCGACAAAAGAATCCCTAGGTATCAAATTTCGTCGAAATCCGTTAATTGTTTAATTTAATTTGAGTTAATTCTGCCTTTTTAATCAAGAGAAATGATGGTACCCATCCCGTGATGGTCCCCGTCCCTAAAAGAGGTACGTTTGTGGGTACCAGTTTCAAGGAGAAGATCACCTCGGGTGGAAAAACTTAGCCTACCCGATGAAAATCCCTGCCTTTTTAATCAAGAGAAATGATGGTACCCGTGCCGTGATGGTACCCGTCCCTAAAAGAGGTACGTTTGTGGGTACCCGTTTCAAGGTGAAGGTCACCTCTGGCGGAAAAACTTAGCCTACCCGATGAAAATCTCTCCCGCTCCTTGGAACCCCTAAGTACGAAGACAGACATAAGAATCACAACTGGTGTGGTTCGTCCCATGGCTTTGTTCGAAAAAGCAATTGCAACAGCTTCCGAGACACGTATGCTGCACCTAGGTGTAAAATTTCGTCGAAATCCGCTTTACCCGATTTGACCTTGAATTGACCATTTTTAAGGTCAAGGTCAGGTCGGGGTCACAATTTAACCCGTCCATGACACTTCCCGTGGGTAGCAAGTTTGAGCTCAATCGGTTCGAGTCAAAAAAGGACACACACATATATATCATTTGTGGTTACCCGTTTCAAGGTGAAGATCACCTCGGGCGAGAAAACTGACCGATGAAGCCCTACGTACGTAAGAATCACACAACACGATCATGTCTGGATACAGTCACGCTCACGAATCACATTACAGTATACGCTCTTTATCAACGACACTGCTGATACGAACGCTCTTTAACTATCAACGCGATTAACCCCACCGTGCCAATGTCGGTCATTTTGTGACGGGGAGTGGAGAATGGGTGCTCCAAAACGGCGGTAAACACTGCCCGTGTTATTTTTAATCTTAGATTGGAAGTTTCAGCTCAATCGGTTCAGCCGTTTTCATCTGATATTTATCCCCAGCGGCCTGTGTTTATATAGGCATATGTTATGTCAGATGTTTTTTCTAACGTGTTCAGTTGGGCAAAGTCAACATTCACGTAGCATTAGATTTTATAAAATATATTAAATGTTCTGATATTGTGATTGAACAGACTGCACAATTCAAGATCGTCCATACATGTATGCTGATGTCCATGTACACTCACAGAAATCGGGGTCCTTATAGCGACTATATAGTGCCTATCGTAGCTATAGTGCCTATCTAAGTAACACATATTGGTTATTGGGGTGATATAGTAGCTATATCGTAGATAGTGCCTATAGCGTGGAACTTATATCGCATTCAGGATAAACCAAATTACGCCCACCTGTTATTTGACAGACGCTCCCGCCAGGGGCATATTCGCAGGCGGCGTGTCTAATTTTTCGAGCAGCCATTTTTAATCGAAGAATTAAGACAAAGAAAGATGGACGCTTTCAATGACTCTGTTGAACGTTGGACGGAAGATGCTGTTGCGAAATGGCTGGACGACGCGGGATTGTCTGAATTAAAATCGGCATTTAGAGGTTAGTATTAGCACCACATTTGTTGGAAATTATTATCATTATATCAACATCAAATGATAAACACACACACGCCGTCACCATTACTTCAATAATAATCCAACCTCTTTTGTTAATTTTGTTTTCAAATTAACCAGCGAATTATTATGTTCTCATTCCACAAAGTTGAGTTCCAGAACATTGACACTTGAATTAAAAAAATTATTGAACTTTATTTAACTTTTTAAATTCTTCTTTTCAGCTCTTAGCAGAGATGAACAATCAGAGGTCTGCAAATGTGGATGAGTCGGTGAAGATGAGTTTATCAGACCTCCGTTATAAAATATTGAATAAAGCAAGCTATATATTACCTAAAGTTAGGGACTATATAATACCTATTTGCTTTATAGCTACTATATCGTAGCTAATTAGGTACCATATAATATCTAATTAGGTACTTTATAGTAGCTATATCATGTATAGGTACTATATAGTACCTAAAGTTAGGCACTATATAATACCTAATTGCTGTATAGCTACTATATAGTAGCTAATTGGGTACCATATCATATCTAATTAGGTTCTTTATAGTAGCTATATCATATAGGTACTATATAGTACCTAAAGTTAGGCACTATATAATACCTAATTAGGTACGTTATAGTAGCTATATCATATAGGCACTATATAGTACCTAAAATTAGGCACTAACCCAGTGGCAAGGATAGTGCCTATATAGTTACTATATAGTAGCTGTATTTTTAAGAGTGTATACATAATGTATGTTCATATACATGTACTTACCATGCGGGGCGAAGACCGCGTAAA
This sequence comes from Siphonodentalium dalli, assembly GCA_032622095.1. Classification (NCBI taxonomy): domain Eukaryota; kingdom Metazoa; phylum Mollusca; class Scaphopoda; order Gadilida; family Siphonodentaliidae; genus Siphonodentalium; species Siphonodentalium dalli. The sequence continues at coordinate 90,651,494 of CP136067.1, forward strand.
GCAGTGCAAAAAGTAACACCATCCGCTGCGCCATCTGGAACAAAGCGAAATCGAGAAACAAACATGTTTATTTCGATAATAAATTGTAGCTTAATTGTTACGCTCATATGAAATGCTCTTAGCAGTTTGATATTTGAAACCCCACACTGTGCTTCGTAATATTTACTTATATTATATTATAGTCCGGTTACCCGGATCAAGTTGCGTCGACAAATACTTATTCGAGCCACAGAAATTGATAAATTTAGACAAAATGTGGCCCCAATTATTCAGCAACACAGAACACAGGGCGTTCATTTCATTGTTATTATACTCATGTTTTGGCGGAAAATAAAGAACATATAATTCACGACTATATGTGGAAAAACGAAAATTGAGGGAAGATGTATACATGTACTTTGATTATACCAAATCTTCTCATATTTAACTCCTGCCGAACTTAAACGTCGCCTGGGAATAAAAATATGCTAACCACCTCTTTTGAATTTTTTTTTTATTGATATCGTTGAATCGGACTGTTAATTTGTATGTCACGTGACTGGTTTCTGACGAAGTTTTCGTCCAACGATCGACGAACGCGTGGTTTAGAAAATACGATAAAACATAAAAATAAAGACAACTAGAAGTACATGCATGTAATTGCTCGTAGAACTGAGTTTATATACTATTGCATGTGTTTACTAATCCGCACGTGTTTGTCAAATCCCGCTGATGTGTTTAAATATGTGTGTATGAACCATTTGGACACATAATAATGTAACATTGAGATTTATTCATGTATGGAGATATAACATAATAGCTCGGATACGTAGACTAATAATGCACGTTATATGTGATCCACAGTGAAAATTCAGTATTAGTTATAACCAATGCATACTACAGTATTATAGCAACACGTATCTACCCCCACTATGTAAGAGATATGTTGAATTTTGTTAAAATTTTCTTTAAAACAACAATTTTTTCATGCAGTTTGACAGGAAATTTAAAAACAACACTCTGCATTATCTAGATTATGCGCTCAGTCTACCAACTGAAATCATGTCTGCGAGAAAATGAATAAAACATTTTTCATTGCACATTTTAGTGCTTCGGCTACCATTTGCATGACTGTATATTTTATAGATAAATGACCAAAACGAACACAACATAAATATTATACAACCACGTTTTCAATAATCTGCCAAAATAAATACTAAATACTGGTTCATATTTCAGACATTATGCAGTTTCATGGTGAATTTTCCTTTAATTTTTTTTAAAATATTTCCTGTGAAACTGTCTTTCGACCTATATGATCTTTGTTATAGTTAGAACATATCTCTCATAATATGAGGATACGCACGTGTTGTTAGATCACTATCTCATATATATTTTGAAGACCTCTGTCTGTCTGTATGTCCTTTATAGAATCGAAAACGGGTTGACCGATCGAGACCAAACTTCCTATCCAAAGGTAAAATCCCACGGGAATCGTCGACGTCGCATTTTGGACAAGCTCTGAGCACCGATTCTCCTCTCCCAATCATCAAAATCACCGCAAACGCCACTTCGGGGGTTAAGGCATTAACGATCTTTATATTGACCATATTCGGAGGTGTTAAGGATCAACGCTCTTTATTACAATCGAAGCTGCTAAACGGCTACCCATGCAAAACGAAACGCGGAATGCAATTATCTCGATTAAAAAGGCAGAATGGGTTGTTGTTTCATATATGTCCTAGGAACAGGGGAATTTTTTCATCGGGTCAGTCTTTGAGGGACGGGTACCATGAATTAATTCATGAAAAACAAAAAATGCGTGTTGTGCTGTCGTTCATAGGAAGGGAAGGGGATTTCTCGGAAACGGGTGGAGCTATCGACTTGAAATTAGCTATGTGAATGTATCTTGTCCCGGATACGAATTTTATCGGGTCGCCGAGCCCGTGCGACGCCAGATTCGCGCATGCGCAGACCAGATCTCGGAAACGGGTGGAGCTATCGACTTGAAATTTGGTTTTTGAATAGCCCGGACAACGTCGGGCTCATCGGCTAGTAGTATATATTTGTAATAAAGGATAATGATTTTTCCCTTCAAATTGCTTATTTGAAATTGAGATATTTTTGAAAATTTTGTATTTTGTGCATTCTACTGTTTAGTCGTCATATACGCCCATTATATATTGATTGCTTGATTTATTGCACAAGTCACATAACAGTGAAACAAGCAAACCGTATATACACTATGTACACAACTTTGGATATCACATTAATTATTGTTCATTTCATATACACATGCATGTTTATATATACAGCAGTAATTAAGTTAGATTACACAATAATAGGCGATAAACTTAACAAGTATGATAATTACAAATGTCCACCCATAACAATAAATGATTTCGATCATATAGAATAAGACACCTTCTTAAACGCACACCTTAAGAATATGCATAGTCTTGTTATGAGGCTTGTATTTTGAAGAGATAGGATACCATTGAATTGTTCTCTCGTAGGGTTCTTCCAAAAGTATTCAGGGATATATTGTTTTCTGATTTCATCCAAATGACTGCATATAATAACTAAATGGTATTCGTCTCCTAAATATTCTCCACATATGGTGCATATCCTATTGTCATTATCATTCGGAGATTTTTTCCATCTTGCGCATTCTATAGGCAGTTTATGATTTGCAGTTCTGAGCTTCAGGAGGTATTTCGATAGATTAAATGGCAAAATCTTCAAGTAATTTGGGTAACCGTAGTCAGTTTTAATAAAACTATAAAATTGGGCCCTCGATGAAGCAGGTGTGTTTATGTCAACGAGTAGTGCGTCCCAATGGCGTTGCTTAAGAACAGTTTTTGCATTTCTCAGTTCAATAGCGGTCAGGCCCGTCTGGGTGATCTACTTTGATTGCAATTTCAAATCATAAAGAGCATTATTGACAAAAGATAACCATTTGGAGTTATTTTTGTCTGCTGTCTTTGAGTTCATCTAATGAGTCTGATAAATTAAGGTATAAATATTCTTAGCTAACTCAGAGCCGTCACTCGATACGAGCTTTGACAAATATGTCAGAGCTCGGCATGTTATTTCCATAGAGACGGGGTGTCGTGCGAATTCTGCATAAACTATGTAATTGGGGGTACTCATTTTGATGGACGCAACCATCTTACAAAATTTTAGATGTATTGTCTCTACACTCTGAGTACGTTCAAAACACCATATCTCACTTCCATACAGTAAAATAGGTGAAATCATCTTATCGAATAAATCAAGCATAATATCAATGGGTAAGTTAAGTTTTCGGACCTTATTAAGCAGTCCGTACATGGCTCTCGCTGCAGAATTAACTGTTTTCTTTATGTTCTGGCAGAAGCGACCATTATAAAATAATCTAACCCCTAAATAAGTGAATTCTTTAACTATTTCTAGGCTACAGCCTCTATACATGAATGTGGGAAGATTTTTCGACCATTTTTTCGTGAAAATCATAATTTGGTCTTTTTGATATTGACTTGAAGTTTCCAAGATTCTGCATAATCGGCAAAGGCGAAGGGAGCCCTATGTATATTATCTTCGTCGTCAGAAAATATAACTGTATCGTCGGCATATAAAAGACATAACAATTTAATAAAGCAGCCAACATTTTGCATATATGATTCATCTAGAAATTTCAGAGGGTCTATTGCACAATCATACAAGAAACTTTGTAAATCATTTACATAGAGAGAAAATAAGAAAGGTGACATTATTTTACCTTGGAATAGGCCAATATTACTTACAAAAAAGTCAGACATAGAGTTGTTGTCTCAGACACAAATTTAATTGTGCCATACATATCCTTTATAATATTTAGATTCTTTACCATTAATATCATAGTTCATCATTTTTAGCCACAATGCGTCCCTCCAAATCGTATCAAATGCTTTTCGAAAGTCTATAAAGATACACTAAAGTTTCTTGCCACTTGATAAATAGAGATCTATTATACTCTGTAATATGCATATGTTATCTATCATGGAGTGTCCTTTTCTAAATCCGGTTTGTGTTTTTCAAGATAACCTCGAATTCGTCGGAAAAGGCTACTAGTCTGCTATTAAGTATTGATGTGAATATCTTCGAGAAACAGCTTAGCAGAGTTATATACCACGGTATGAATCTGGATTTTTGGGGTCCCCCGATTTGTTTATATATAGGTTGTATCATGCCTATCGCCCACCCTTCTGGGAAAATACCGCAGTTCAGAATCAAATTAAATAATAAAACATAAACTGACATAAACATATCTAAGCATTTCCAGCTTTCTATGTGCGCACATAACGCACATCGATATATTTTGAAATGGCCAAATATTGCAGTCGCCATTTTCTTGGAAAACATAATGGAGTTGGCACATTTTGATTCTCGAGCGACCTTTTGATAGCACAGTAACTGAAGCCACGTTGTTCACTGAGGTATTTGGTCGTCATATGCACACCGTTTGAGTGGCGTTATAGTTAATGTTTACCAGTTCAAGATATTGCGACACACACTAATGGATGATGCCATTAAAAACAAGGAGCGCCAATACTGAGATTCAACAATATGCGCCTGCGCAAGGAAGCGATGCCACAGTGAAAACCCAGTATCAAGAGAGGATATCTTGTAAGTGAATTTAGGATCATATAGAGCGTAAATCAGATTCAAATAATGCCAATATGGGCTTATTTGTGTTTGTGAAACAAGTTCAATATGAGTTTATTTTCTGGAAAACAGGCTGCGTCATGACATACAGATGAGAGTGAAACATTGAACCCAAATGCAAAATATCTGGTATTTTCTAGATTTCAGTTTGTATAAAGTCAGTATATCGTATTTCCTGTATTTGTCATCGAATATGTATCGTGTGCATTCTACCAAGGTCCGTATATATAATTTACGAGAATCAAATGATGTTTGCCAGTTTACAGGGGTCAGTTAACCTTTTGCATTATTATTATTTTGTATTATAAATCAGATAAACAAATAATAACAAAAAGAGTCCCCGGGCCCCCGTGGGGACGAAAAACAACTAATTGTTTACACTATGAGTAGATCAGATACCGTATTTTCGGCAATACGATGAATGTTACGTCATCCAATGGGCATATTGGCGGAAAAATAAGATATCCGTTTCAGATATGAGTTTAAGACAGTCTGTTCTCGTGAAAATAAGCAAGCAAAGTGCTTAGCTTAATGAGCGAAATAAGCTCATATTCACATTATTTATTAACCGAAATATAATCTCTATATAGGCATACAAGCGCTGTTCAAAACAATCCAATATGATCCAATATGGGACTATTTCCATACGAAATAAGCCCACATTGGCATTAATTAACCTACCGTCTTTCATCGACGCGACTATACAAATCCATGCTCTGTATAATGTGTTTTCACTTCAGCCCATGTACCTCAGCGGAAAAACGTCTCAATATGTGCTTATTTCGTAATCAAATAACTCCAATATGAACCTATTTTCACGATGATTATACCGTTGTTAAAGAACAAACATAACCATCGGATTCTGAATTTTAACGTTACACAAGCCCAATCTACAAAATCCATATATACTCTTCGGGCTAAAACAGATACAAACAAACTGTCCAACGTCAAAACAAATATCCAGCTCTTTTCAATTGTTCCCCACCAGCCACCCATATGGAACAAAACCTCCTGCGAGTGTTTACATAAATGTGTAGTTTAACCCTTTGTATACCACATGGATTATCCTCCGCCCAATTATAAATGTAAACACATGAATGGTTTAATATTCATTTGGATGGATGTTCGGGAAATATGAGCAGACGGTATGCAGCAAAATTGATAATGAAAGTGCAAAAGAAGTCATATTCACTGATTGGAAATGCTCAATAATAAGAAAGCCTTGAAATAGGGTGTCTGCCATTTGCAGAATGAGCGGGCTAGCATAACCAAATTCACCCTCTGGGAACCTCATTCTGCTGAGGTGTAAGCAGAATGAGGTCCAAAGAGGGTGAATTTGGTGATGCTAGCCCGCTATGCGGGGTAGCATAACTAAATTCACCCTCTGGGGACCTCATTCTGCAAATGACAGACACCCTATTCCAAGGCTTGATAATAAGTTCAACAAAAGACATATGGCTAGTGAGCAGTTAATATAGAAATGGTTAAACACACTTTTGTTTAACCAAAATACTGTATATTGTTATTGGTATGAAGGTGGGAATTATGGATGGCTATAACACGATTTGGCAGTGAGAGTATTGCTTATCATTAGCCATCTCGTACACATAATTATATAATATTGAATGGCAACGGTTTCATAGAGAAAGAACTGGGTCGTATACAGTTCAATGTACATATGAATGTGTATAGCTCAAAACGTGTTGTTATGATATCTGCTGGTGCCCCTGATATCCCTCCAATAAAAGCAAGTTTGCAGGGTACTAAACAATATTTGATTTAGATTTTTTCCCAGTGTTGCATAAGGCCGCAAACAAAAATGCAAGCTGAATCATATGCATCATGTCTGTGTTTAATATGGCTTGAATATGCCGGCTAATTCTACACACCTATATACTTGAGCGAATATCTCAATTTTGTCGAATAAGGACGAGATTTAGTTTCCATATGTGAATGTTTATATTTCCTAATTACTACCACATGTACGTCTTCAATACATTTTAATAATTATATCGGACTAACGATCCAATTAATAGGATACTACGGTCGCACGATATCGACTTTCCAAAGATGAAGTTTTAACACGTTTTAAATTGTTTCAGTCTGGCAAAAAGTTCAATGGGCGTAAGTTATAAAGAGCGTCCACACGCACGCGAACGGTGACAAAGAGCGTTGTGTACTCATTTTCAACGTTAAAACTCCTTTTCAACGTTAAACGGACATGGCTCATTCAAACCTCCATTTTTTCTCCTATGTAATTTGGAGCGACGGATACGATAGGTCGATAAATAAACGAACTATTGATATACCGGCTTCATATGCTCTGAAAAACACTTGCCAAAGTCACAGCCATTTTTTAGCCGTTTTAAAATTTTCGCCAGAATTAAGTCTGTCAAACGCTCTTTATTTCTACCATATCAGAAATAGACTACCACGGAACGCTCTTTTCTGTCTGTTCCATGTCGTACAAATGGCTGTTTTGTCATATTCACAGCTGTATGTTTCATTACTTCAATGCGTATTTTTGTGTTACACAACGCTCGTAGAATGGTAGTTCAGATATTTCGATACTGAGAAAAATTCAAAAGCGAATAATATTATGTGTATTTTTGAGAGCAAACCGTCATGTGGCTTTAAATAATTAATTATAGTGTAGGTTTTGCGATGTGACGAATTGTGGTGATTGCCAGTATTTTTTTCGTTTTTCTTTTGCCTATACAGTAAGCTGAACCTTGAACAGTTTGAGTGATTTTGGGTGGAAACGAACAGGGTATCATTTTAACCACAAAACACACCTAATAATATTCGCTTTTGAATTTGTCCCTGTATCGAAATATGTCGATAAATACACTAACTACCTTTCTACTGGTATTATATGTCCCAGAATGACATATTGCAGTCATAAAAATACAACATTGAACCCGGTGTTTAGGTCCCAAACAAACAACGACCACGCGCGCGGCAATGGAACAGAAAAGAGCGTCCCCTGGTAGTCTATTCCTGGTATGGTAGAAATAAAGTGTGTTTTTTTCTTCACTTCTGTGCGAAAATATAAAAACAGCTGGGAAACGGTTGTGACCATGGCAAGTACTTTTCGGAGCACCGCGAAGCCGGAATATCAATAGGTTGTGTGTTTGTCAACCTATGGTATCACTCCTTGCAAATTACGTAACCAAGACGTGGAAGCTCGAATGAGCCATGTCCATTTAAAGAAAGCTGTTACTTACTGTGTGTCACATAGAAAGTTCCAGTGGCGCGCAATGCTATTACCCCAAAGCCTAAATGATATGTCGATAGGGCACTCTAGGCAGCGATACCTATACAACAAACAGCGCTATCGCCGCCATAAGATGTCAGGCATGCCCTATTAACAACGAACTACAATCACAGTTGCAAATTTTACTAAGTTTTAGTGACCGATGGCGACTGGTAACACAGACAGATTCTTTTCCGATATGAATTTATTATCGAACATTCTAGCCCACTTTTATGTGGTGATTTCTTCGGGCATCACTGTTAAAAAGTTTTATTGTCATGTTTAAATTGTCTCGGCTATAAACCTTCCACCTGCGCGCAAATGAACAGCCCATTTAACAACCATAAGGACGTGATATAACTGGCAATTAACTATTCCCCGAATCTTGGATGATATTAGCCATGATACGGTGCATAAACAATATTTGATTAAATCCGTGTTCATTGTTGTTAACACGAATACGCAGCCAATGTTTTCTTGACTGAGTCGTGTAGATCAAACAGCGCCGATTAGCTGGGCGGTACCTGTATTCAATATATTATTTTATGTGCAAGGTGCCTGCAGGAGCACCATTATATCGTTTCTTCTCATATTAGCGACACCCTATAGATGACAATGCATTGAACGCAAGAACTGTAATCAGATAAAGCACACATTTTATATGACTATTTGATAAATAGAGCATGGATTGGATTTGCCTCTGTTCAAAGTCGCTTCATGAGATGTAAATTGAAACCAAGTACATTTCGTTTTAATGAGAACAAATATGATTATCCACTTACTAATAAACACTGTAAGAAAACATAATTGTCGCAAGGATATACATGTACATGTATTGTGAAAACCGTCGCAAGGATGTTATGAACTCGAGTTCAATAAACCGAAAAGCATACAATTTAAATTTTATTTTGAACGCAAGAAAACCCGAAACCTTACCGCAATGTGATTTCAAAAGAATGTTACCACTTCGCAAGTTCACGTCTTGCCTGTGAAAAACGGTTTCACGGTAATATATTAATTTTTTATTTGGACACGCCTTATATAATCGAATGTCTACCTTATACATTTTCGTATATATGTTCTCGAGCGTTTGTTTCTGTTCATTACTTTCTGCATTCGAATCTGGTTTAGTAAATTTAGCACAACACTATACGATATAGAACAGGGTTCTTAACCAACCAGAAGGCGCAATTTCTGGGAGAAGTGAAATATTATATAGATAATGAATGACTTGGAGTTGACTATGCTAAAATAGTGGTCCGTGATTAGTAATAGTCCACGAAGACCACTATTTTTGTATAACCAACGACAAGCCATTCATTATTTATTATATAATATCGAACATTCTCTCACAATTTCTGTGTCTGATTGTGTCATATTTTTATTTACCTTGAATTTTGGAAATTGGTCTCAGATTTTATAATTTACAGCATTCTTTCGACGATGGCAGGGGAGCATACTATTATTATTAGTTACATATAACAGCATCTCTTAATGACTCGTGCATTTATTTCTATAAATACGTCATTATCAAAGGCATTATGGCGAACTTTTAGAAAACGGAAAGGAAGTGAAAAATAACGTCCACTTGCATTACAAAATTAGGACTGGTCGCTTCCCAACTAAACGGACAAACTATTAAATACATTGGATCGCTATGATCGGACATTTGGAAGATCATTACTATTCACCAATAAATCTAGTTATGTTATCGATATTGCAACAAGTATCGTACAAGGTATAGTTTCAGTTTGGCCATATCTCCAGGTGGCAACCAGATTGCGCAAATTGAGTTTGTTACTATAAATAGAAAAAAAGAATAGTAGGCATGTAGGAATCATACTGGGGTACCAGCATAATATAGTATAGCAGTGTGCAGCCAATCAGACTGCGAGAAAGTCACGGGAGATGCAATATACAACAATAGTGGTCCCAAATGATCAAATTATATATAGTCAGCAGGCGAGTGGATTGGGAACAATTAAATATTCATTGTCCGATTTGATTATTTTAATATTAGGCTCACCATGCAATCAAAAACAAACACAGATACTTTAATTAATTTATGGGATCATCGAAGCATCCATCAGTTTTACGATAAAACGAGTAAAATTACCCGATCCGCATATATCAGATACAGATACTTAATTGATCATGAGGACATACTTTACCATATATGGTTTCTTAATTGTGTACTATATACGCACATCGAGCTCACTCATTATGGTATGAACCGTAAACTAAACTAACTAACTATATTGAAGGAATAACGGCATATTCAGAATTTTTGTTTTAAATGTTTCTTTTAAAGAACTTATTTCTTTCGAAGAAATTTCTGTTCCTAAATAATGGATCTATTCAGAATTTAAATATATTTGTTAAGCGTTTTATTTTAAAGAACTTTTGTTTATCGGTAGAAGTGATTTTAAAGAATGAAGAAGAGATTTTAAAGAGTGGCATGGATATATTTAGAACAAAAACAGTTAGATCTGGAATCATATTTTCATCAAAATAATTAAAACTAGATGTCTGTGTAACTTCAATTATCATGTTAATAAAATAGTTTAGATAATGTATAACCGAAATACATTAGGGTTTTCCTTGATGAACTTGTGAAACAATAATTAGACTAGAAACTTCAACAGTCGTGTATATATAACGAGCTTCGAGAAATGTAAAGCTGAAAAAAATATACTTTTCCTGATGCATCTAAGACATTTAAGCCTATAGTTGTGTGTGCATGGAAACAGCGAACAACTGCCTCAAACATTATTGTAACCAGCAATGGTTATGTACAGTAATTGCATACAGATCAATCAGTAAACTAGTTTCATATCTATAAACTCAGACGATTAAATTTGTTACTCCCACAACACATACAGTATCCAAGTATGAAATAGTAATTGCTTATCAGTATAATAGTAGTAGCTCCAGAAGAATATAATAACAAAAGTGGAATGGAATAATGCTGAGCTGGTTGAGAGAATCGTCAGAAAACAAGTTTTATACATTATGAAATTTTGTGTATCCTGAACATTTATCTAGGCTTCCTAATATAAGAAATTTATCAAATAATAGTTCCAATTTGCAGCCTGGTAAATTTCTTCTCTGTGTATCTAATTTCAAAATATGAACTGCAGTTGAATTGGAGCTTAACAACTGTTATTATATCTGCCAAGCGTGTGTCTACAAACTGACATCGGTGACTCGAAAGTCAAGATTGAGTTCATTGTCCTGAGATAATGCTATCAGCTTAAAATGCATTAGAGCAAAAATAGCAAACACATGGTCAGTTCATATAATAGCTTGCAGGGGAAAATGGTATATCAAAGATATGTACATGTAAAATCAAGCATAATATCAATGGGTAAGTTAAGTTTTCGGACCGTATTAAGCAGTCCGTACATGGCTCTCGTTGCAGAATTAACTGTTTTCTTTATGTTCTGGCAGAAGCGACCATTATCAAATAATTTAACCCCTAAATAAGTGAATTCTTTAACTATTTCTAGGCTACAACAGCCTCTATACATGAATATGGGAAGATTTTTCGACCATTTCTTCGTGAAAATCATTAATTTGGTCTGGTTTTGTTGCCCTATGTATATTATCTTCGTCGTCAGAAAATATAACTGTATCGTCGGCATATAAAAGACATAACAATTTAATAAAGCAGCCAACATTTTGCATATATGATTCATCTATAAATTTCAGAGGGTCTATTGCACAATCATACAAGAAACTTTGTAAATCATTTACATAGAGAGAAAATAAGAAAGGTGACATTATTGCACCTTGGAATAGGCCAATATTACTTACAAAAAAGTCAGACATAGAGTTGTTGTTTCTGACACAAATTTTAATTTATCAAATAATAGTTCCAATTTGCAGCCTGGTAAATTTCTTCTCTGTGTATCTAATTTCAAAATATGAACTGCAGTTGAATTGAAGCTTAACAACTGTTATTATATCTGCCAAGCGTGTGTCTACAAACTGACACCAGTGACTCGAAAGTCAAGATTGAGTTCACTGTCCTGAGATAATGCTATCAGCTTAAAATTCATTAGAGCAAAAATAGCAAACACATGGTCAGTTCATATAATAGCTTGCAGGGGAAAATGGTATATCAAAGATATGTACATGTAAAATCAAGCATAATATCAATGGGTAAGTTAAGTTTTCGGACCTTATTAAGCAGTCGTACATGGCTCTCGTTGTAGAATTAACTGTTTTCTTTATGTTCTGGCAGAAGCGACCATTATCAAATAATTTAACCCCTACATAAGTGAATTCTTTAACTATTTCTAGGCTACAACAGCCTCTATACATGAATGTGGGAAGATTCGACCATTTCTTCGTGAAAATCATTAATTTGGTCTTTTTTTTGCCCTATGTATATTATCTTCGGCGTCAGAAAATATAACTGTATCGTCGGCATATAAAAGACATAACAATTTAATAAAGCAGCCAACATTTTGCATATATGATTCATCTAGAAATTTCAGAGGGTCTATTGCACAATCATACAAGAAACTTTGTAAATCATTTACATAGAGAGAAAATAAGAAAGGTGACATTATTGCACCTTGGAATAGGCCAATATTACTTACAAAAAAGTCAGACATAGAGTTGTTGACTCTGGCACAAATTTTAATTTATCAAATAATAGTTCCAATTTGCAGCCTGGTAAATTTCTTCTCTTTGTATCTAATTTCAAAATATGAACTGCAGTTGAATTGAAGCTTAACAACTGTTATTATATCTGCCAAGCGTGTGTCTACAAACTGACATCAGTGACTCGAAAGTCAAGATTGAGTTCACTGTCCTGAGATAATGCTATCAGCTTAAAATTCATTAGAGCAAAAATAGCAAACACATGGTCAGTTCATATAATAGCTTGCAGGGGAAAATGGTATATCAAAGATATGTACATGTAAAAAAAGTGTTTGTAAAATGGTATGCATATGCTTTATATTAAGGAGCTAGTACATTGTATGTGCAGTACCTCTCAGTTTCTGAATGGTTAATGTACTTGTCCACGATATCGATGAATTTGAATTTCAATTAGCAGTTTGGAAGTTTACCACACACGAGGCTTACCTATCACGCACATACATGGCAACTCTAATACATGTATGTCATAGACAAATACCTACCAGTCAGTATTTGGAAACTCAGTTTTCGTGAAAACTTAGCTGCTAAAACTGATTAAACTGCCATTTGGACTAAAGGGGATAAGTTTACAGTGATGTGAATTATATACGCAGGGTTTTATGCAGTTTCGGACCAAAATTTGTGACATTTGGCGGTCGGTGTCAAAAATATGGGTGCTAAAATATATTTTGTTTGCAGGTTTGGGGTTGGATTAAAAAAAAAAACCACAAAAAAACGCGAACTTATTAACTACCCCCTGTTTCGGACAACTATTTCATCCTCAATTGGCCGGTTGAATATAATAGAATATTATTGTTCGCGTTATACATAACTCATCATACTAGATAATGCGAAGCGGAAACTCGCTGCGTACGATTAGCCAGCTGTTCCGTGATGTGCAGTCTGTCTGTTAAATCCGTTCCGGTTGGTCGACTTAACGTAACTCAGGTTACCTTCCCCTCCTATGGATCACAACTCCGAGATTGTCGGGATTCGAACCACTCATTACTGGAGGGCGTATGTTGGCATAATGCTCGATGCACCTCACAACTGAGCCACTGGGACCCGTCATGCAGGCTTAGGTCCGCGACGTAGAGTAACGCGTGTCGAATACGCTGTCACTGGTGAACAACAATACGAGATTAATTAGGATAGGACTTAGCATTGTTCATTGCGTGCTACGTTTAATGGATGCATACGTGTAGGTTGTTGCGAGCTAAGACAATGTATCAGGGTATGGGTCCTTGCAAGCACGTAAAATGATACGAAACCACATATTGCTTGTAGACACTGGTTCGTGGTTTAGTGTGGATAGAAGCGATAAGAAATGCCGTCCGTAGTAAAGTGACGGGCGATGCATATCACTATACCATCATATGTGAAGCTTTATCTAACATAAGACAAGAAATGGTAGAATACTATTATTATATCAATCCCTCTCAACATAGCTCGATCACTTGTTCAACACAGACAATTATTCAGTTCTACAGGATTTATCCCGATTTGGTTGGCAACTGCAACTACAACTCTCGGTGAGTAATTTCGTGCGGCACGTTATATGGGCACACACATATATTTAAAAGAGGTGACCCTGCTGGAGCTTCAAACACATCTGTCAGTTCCTACTTGTTATTGTCATATTACATGTGTAATTGGCGCCAAGATACATGTATATGTTCTCTCATATATGTAATGGCGAAAAGAGAACATAACATCGATCTTGAATATTGGGAAAAATTAAATATACGTCGCTCTAAGTCTGGTGACTGTACCTCCAGATTACATTAGCATCGACTTGAGCAATGTGTGCATTGTATTCAATGTAGTATTATATACTGATTTAACATTTTTTGATCTACTTCCCCACTTAATTTGGTGTTGTTCTGTCCCATGTATTGCCTTCCTGAGCAGCAATAATTACCAAACAGATTACCCGCTCTCACATAATAAACGCATATTGGGAACCCTGCTATCAAACCAGTTGAAATGAAATGAGCAACCACACAAGTCCATCAATCTGGGCTAACATATTAACTATAACTCATAGCAACCACACAACTCAATCAATCTGGGCTAGAATATTAACCACAGCAGAAAAACCACACAACTCAATCAATCCGGGCTAGAACATTAACCATAACACATATAAACCACACAGCTCCATCAATCCGAGCTAACATATAAACTTTAACTCATAGCAACCACACAACTCAATCAATCCGGGCTAACATATTAACTATAACTCATAGCAACCACACAACTCCATCAATACGGACTAGAACATTAACCACAACACAGATAAATCACACAACTCAATCAATCCGGGCTAACATATTAACTATAACTCATAGCAACCACACAACTCCATCAATCCGGGCTAACATATTAACTATAACTCATAGCAACCACACAACTCAATCAATCCGGGCTAACATATTAACTATAACTCATAGCAACCACAAAGCTCAATCAGTCAGGGCTAACATATTAACTATAACTCATAGCAACCACACAACTTAATCAATCCGGACTAGAACATTAACCACAACACAGATAAATCACACAACTCCATCAATCCGGGCTAACATATTAACTATAACTCATAGAAACCACACAAATCCATCAATCCGGGCTAACATATTAACTATAACTCATAGCAACCACACAACTCCATCAATCCGGGCTAACATATTAACTATAACTCATAGCAACCAAAAAGCTCAATCAATCCGGGCTAACATATTAACTATAACTCATAGCAACCACACAACTTAAAGACACGGTTGGCCTTGGCGGTGGGTATCCTGTGAAAATATCTCCACCCGTCAAAAACCGCCACAAACAGAAAGAACATCAAAATGTAGATAGACTTTGTCCGTATACAAATCAGAAATATCGCATAAACAGTATGTTATGGTCATATGTTTGACCATTGTTTTGTAAACAAAAGCGTAAAAAGTAACTTTTTCTGGTGT
The DNA here is from genome assembly GCA_032622095.1 of Siphonodentalium dalli. Lineage (NCBI taxonomy): Eukaryota > Metazoa > Mollusca > Scaphopoda > Gadilida > Siphonodentaliidae > Siphonodentalium > Siphonodentalium dalli. The sequence continues at coordinate 90,667,040 of CP136067.1, forward strand.
TTGTTTATATTATGATGGTAAACATAAAGAGCGTTCTTTGTTGGTGAATACCTGATATGGAACTAATAAAGAGCGTTTATGCCATTTGTGTTTGATTAGCCAGTAGCATTGTGCTGTCTTCTGTAACACAATCAGGCTCTTGCTTAGGTAAAATATAGTAGATCTTTATGATAACATGCTGTTTACGCGATGGTCATGGTATATATGAACGGAACTGTATGCGTTTTTCTGTTTACGGTGTTTGGAACAAATATGAATATTTTCGACAATTAAGGCCGGACTAGAACATTAACCACAACACAGATAAATCACACAACTCCATCAATCCGGGCTAACATATTAACTATAACTCATAGGAACCACACAACTCCATCAATCCGGGCTAACATATTAACTATAACTCATAGCAACCACACAGCTCCATCAATCCGGGCTAACATATTAACTATAACTCATAGAAACCACACAACTCCATCAATCCGGGCTAACATATTAACTATAACTCATAGCAACCACAAAGCTCAATCAATCCGGGCTAACATATTAACTATAACTCATAGCAACCACACAACTTAATCAATCCGGACTAGAACATTAACCACAACACAGATAAATAACACAACTCCATCAATCCGGGCTAACATATTAACTATAACTCATAGAAACCACACAACTCCATCAATCCGGGCTAACATATTAACTATAACTCATAGCAACCACACAACTCCATCAATCCGGGCTAACATATTAACTATAACTCATAGCAACCACACAACTCCATCAATCCGGGCTAACATATTAACTATAACTCATAGCAACCACACAACTTAATCAATCCGGGCTAGAACATTAACCACAACACAGATAAATCACACAACTCCATCAATCCGGGCTAACATATTAACTATAACTCATAGAAACCACACAACTCCATCAATCCGGGCTAGAAAATTAACCATAACACATATAAACCACACAGCTCCATCAATCCGGGCTAACATATTAACTATAACTCATAGCAACCAAAAAGCGCAATCAATCTGGGCTAGAAAATTAACCATCACACATATAAACCACACAACTCCATCAATCCGGGTTTATAAATTAACCATAACACATAGCAATGATCTCTGAAAGGCATTGAAACATATTACACAAAGTATTATATGTAATGTAAACATGTTCATTCGTGATCTTGTTAAAGACACGGTTGGCCTTGGCGGTGGGTATCCTGTGAAAATATCTCCACCCTCAAAAACCGCCACAAACAGAAAGAACATCAAAATGTAGATAGACTTTGTCCGTATACAAATCAGAAATATCGCATAAACAGTATGTTATGGTCATATGTTTGACCATTGTTTTGTAAACAAAAGCGTAAAAGGTAACTTTTTCTGGTGTTTGTTTATATTATGATGGTAAACATAAAGAGCGTTCTTTGTTGGTGAATACCTGATATGGAACTAATAAAGAGCGTTTATGCCATTTGTGTGTGATTAGCCAGTAGCATTGTGCTGTCTTCTGTAACACAATCAGGCTCTTGCTTAGGTAAAATATAGTAGATCTTTATGATAACATGCTGTTTACGCGATGGTCATGGTATATATGAACGGAACTGTATGCGTTTTACTGTTTTTCTGTTTACGGTGTTTGGAACAAATATGAATATTTTCGACAATTAAGGCCGCACGTGCCTTTAACATCTGTGCTCTTAACTTGAGTGTAATATGAGAGGAGATTTGACAAAAAAATTAACCCAATCCCTTGGGTATTGTTATAAAATATGTTCAAGTCAAGCCATCAGCATACATATTGGGCGTGTCTTTTTTTTAATACACTGATACTGATTTATCTTTTGTTTGACAGTATGGACAGCAAATATAGAGTCACTGCGCTTATTCCGCTGAAGAAATGTGGAGCATATTTAGTTTTCTGCAGCACCGGACAATAAATGCCAGGTCTAGCACATCTTATGTATTCAACAATTATACTTGTATTCAATAATAATAGTAAAATAATGGCGATTGTCGTTTCTTCGATTTAAAGGGACTAACGGCATTCAAAGTGAGTTCATGCGTAATAACATACAATTCCACCGAGCAGCTAACAGGCATAATTACACGAACAAATATATTTAATCTGTTGCTGTTGTCATTATTAATAACTCTCCAATAATGCGATTCCTGTTGTTAAAACCATTGTTATGTAAACATTACTGCAGAGGAATTACGGACTCAAATTCACTCGTTCAATCAAGATGTCAAAGTTTAGTCACAACTTGACGGTAAACACTGGAAAAGGTCAAGGCATTGAACATTATACCGAAAATCATATTCAAACTAAAATATATGAACTTATTGCACGATTAGCGATGTGAGTTGACAAATCACTGTAACAGTTTTATTTGCATAGCAATGTTTTCAAAAACGCGATATTTCGTTATTGGAGACTATCAAAACTGATTATAATAACTATGTGTATATCTTTATCTGTGTTATTTGTGATGTTTTACGTACATTCGTATGTGTTTGGCACACTTACAATCTGCGAGTTCAATGGGTCCCTTAAAAGCATGATGCATAATCTAGAATAAAACACATCCACAGCGCAACGATTAAATGAAATTATCAATGACATCTCAACTTGGAGAGCGGCTGATGGTAAATGATGTTAATTGAGCGATAAGGAATGCGGAAAGGTGGATTGTTCACATGCATATTTAATACTAGATGCCATTACGAAGAGATGAAGTTTGGTCAACGTTTGGTTTTTAACAAGTATATATGTAACTAGAAGGTGACCCGACTTCGTCCGGGCTTTGACATTGAATTGACCATTTTGAAGGTCAAGGTCAGGTGGGGTCACGATTTGACCCGTCCAAAACACTCCCTGGAAACAATTACCACTAAGTATCAAATTTCGTCAAAATCCGTCTGGCAGTTTACCAACATCAACACCCCAAAAATGGTGGAAATTGGCCCAGTGGATACCGGGAAATCGGCCCAGCGGATACCGAGATACCCTATGTATCAAATTTCGTCCGTAAAAATCCGCCAGTTTTACCCGATTTGATTTCCACTAAAGTATATAAACGCGCCTCATATACACACGCTCGTTAATTATCAAGCTTCAACGTAAAGATAAATTTGCATTGTGTAGTAAATTTTAACTAATTATTTTCTCGCCGTCAAAGTTGAACAATGTCGATGTTGTTGGCATTGGCGGTTTGGGGCCACCGGTAGATTCCAACAGCGAAATAGCATTTCAGCTAAATGGATTATTGGATGAGATTCCAGACCCGCGGGGTAAATGTAAACAACTTGAGCCTATGCGTGGTGTAAATATACGAAAAATAAATCTATCGACAATAGACCTAAGAATATCAGCTGTAACAAAATTATATATCATAAATTGTAAATGATTTATTTTGGGATAGATACACGATTCTTAATAGCCTGCAAATTGACAATATATATTGTAAATGTTATAATTTTGGGGAAAATACACGATGCGTAATTGCCGGCAAATTGCTTACGTTCGTCAACGTATGAATATAGAGTTATCCTCCCTGCATCGCAGTGCTAAAACCGGCGTGTTAGCACTGCGGATCCAGATATATGAGTTTTGAAGGTCAATGTGACGCCGCACGGACAAATGGACGGGCTCATGTTCGTTCCCGGGTCGAATTACGTGTTCGTACCAAGTTTGGTCGAAATCGGTCCAGCCGTGTTCGAGTCCATCGCGAACACACACACACACACACACACAGATCTTCCAAAATATATAATAGACTAGAAGGTGACTCGACTTCGTCCGGGCTATTCAAAAACCAAATTTCAAGTCGATAGCTCCACCCGTTTCGGAGATATATAGCCCAATGTCATTTGCGGATACCTCGGCCGGTGATGAGTTAACGCGACAGCGGCCGGTTAAGAGTTAACGCGATCACGTCACGATATGTTGATGGCGTAATATATTTATGCAATGATTTTCGATGAGCGAAGCATGGTCCTGCGTTCTTCCCGATAATTAAGGTAGAAACTTTAAACGTACACAGGCGTGTGATATATCATTGGAAAGATGAAGCGCCACAGATTCTAACCTTGCAAATTATATGACTGGCAATTTATTATTCGCCCTATATCGAATCGATTTGTGAGCATTGAACTGAAATATATTAGCGCAAAACGGCGTAAAAACAGATTTGACCTCGGCACGTGAAAAGTTGACATCGGATCTGAAAATCAATAGGCCTATGTTACTCCTGACCCGAAAATACCCCCACATACCAAGTTTCATCGAAATCGGGTCGGTCGTTTTTGAGTTCATCGATTACACACACACACACACACAGACAGATACACACACACACACACACAGAACTTTCAAAATATATAATAGACTAGCCGATGAGCCCGACGTTGTCCGGGCGACGTTGTCCGGGCTATTCAAAAACCAAATTTCAAGTCGATAGCTCCACCCGTTTCCGAGATCTGGTCTGCGCATGCGCGAAGCTGGCGTCGCACGGTCTCGGCGACCCGATAAAATTCGTATCCGGGGCAAGATACATTCACATACCAAATTTCAAGTCGATAGCTCCACCCGTCTCCGAGATCTCGTCTGCGCATGCGCGAAGCTGGCGTCGCACGGGCTCGGCGACCCGATAACATTCGTATCCGATGAGCCCGACGTTGTCCGGGCTATTCAAAAACCAAATTTCAAGTCGATGGCTCCACCCGTTTCCGAGATCTCGTCTGCGCATGCGCGAAGCTGGCGTCGCACGGGCTCGGCGACCCGATAAAATTCTAGCCGATGAGCCCGACGTTGTCCGGGCGACGTTGTCCGGGCTATTCAAAAACGAAATTTAAAGTCGATAGCTCTACCCGTTTCCTAGATCTGGTCTGCGCATGCGCGAAGCTGGCGTCGCACGGGCTCGGCGACCCGATAAAAATTGTATCCGGGGCAAGATACTTCACATACCAAATTTCAAGTCGATAGCTCCACCCGTTTCCGAGATCTGGTCTGCGCATGCGCGAAGCTGGCGTCGCACGGGCTCGGCGACCCGATAAAATTCGTATCCGGGGCAAGATACATTCACATAGCAAATTTCAAGTCGATAGCTCCACCCGTTTCCGAGATCTGGTCTGCGCATGCGCGAAGCTGGCGTCGCACGGGCTCGGCGACCCGATAAAATTCGTATCCGGGGCAAGATACATTCACATAGCAAATTTCAAGTCGATAGCTCCACCCGTTTCCGAGATCTCGTCTGCGCATGCGCGAAGCGGGCGCCGCACGGGCTCGCCAATACGACAACGTTCACCGCCCGTTCAAACTACACACACGTACCAAGTTTCGTCCCGATCGGTCGAGAATCGTAGATTTGTATAAATGACAGACAGACAGACAGACAGACAGACAGACAGACAGACCAGACAGACAGACAGACAGACAGACAGACAGACAGACAGACAGACAGACAGACAGACAGACAGACAGACAGACAGACAGACAGACAGACAGACAGACAGACAGACAGACAGACAGACAGACAGACAGACAGACAGACAGACAGACAGACAGACAGACAGACAGACAGACAGACAGACATACATACATACATACATACATACATACATACATACATACATACATACATACATACATACATACATACATACATACATACATACATACATACATACATACATACATACATACATACATACATACATACATACATACATACATACATACATACATACATACATACATACATACATACATACATACATACATACATACATACATACATACATACATACATACATACATACATACATACATACATACATACATACATACATACATACATACATACATACATACATACATACATACATACATACATACATACATACATACATACATACATACATACATACATACATACATACATACATACATACATACATACATACATACATACATACATACATACATACATACATACATACATACATACATACATACATACATACATACATACATACATACATACATACATACATACATACATACATACATACATACATACATACATACATACATACATACATACAGACAGAGGTCTTCAAAATATATATGAGATAACGAATTATGTAAAACAATAAAGTTCACTTGATGTTACTGCATGACTCTCAGCAACAACCTCCCTATGATCAGACCATGGACACTGCATTATTGTTGCCAGAAAATATAGCTGTTATGTTTGTGAAAATGTGATCAAGTGTGGATTTTCCTATTGTTGCTTAGTTATTATTCTTATTAATCAGATGTTGGCATTTGGAAGTTTCCCAACGGACTTAGTATTGTACAGAGTAAAATCCAAGATGACCTCCGCTCCCGCCAAATATTTCATCGAAAATAATTGAAATAGGGTAGCTGCTAGTTCCCATTCATAGGTCATCCTAATATACCTGTAAATTTTCAAAACAATCATCCAATAAATGCCGACTGCAGGGTGTGCCGATCGATTGAAATTTGTAATCCAAGATGGCTGCTGGCCGCCATGGTAATAACAAAGTTCGGAAACAATCGATGGCGGCTCCCAAGTAGAGGTCACTCCGCAGATCCATATGAAGTTATGTGACGATATGATGGGAATGTGACCTGTATGATTTAGTCATGCAAAAACTAAAATACAAGATGGCCCTCATCTAGTTGTCGCCCAAAATATACGTAACAAGTTTGGTGATATTCGGACGAATGATATGGTCTGTTTGGTGTGCAAAGAGTAAGATGGCTACCGGCAGCCAAGTTTTTAATCGGATATTGTTCAAAATCGGCAGCTCCCATCTTGAGGTGATCATATGCATTCATTCATTCTAAACTATTTCAAGGAATACGATAACAGTATGTACCTAAAATTATCGCCCTTATTGTCAGCCTATTGCGGACAATTGACAATCCCACAAAATCACACGTAAATTACGGGTTCAATCTGTTTTCCAATTCCCGGTTTACAGCAATAAAATTGTGTCGCTATCGAATATAGCTAGCATCACTCTGAACAACTTTGCTACAGTGTGCCACCATACTACTCGCAATTCACCGACTATACCATGTATGTACATGCATAGTAGTCAATTCATCTAGCAATAGGTTGTGCCCAACACAGGTGGGGGTAGTAAAAAATGTGTAGGAATTACATATGCCGTTTTTTTGCATCTGGCATTTTCCGGGACCCACCACCCCCAAACCTGCAAAAAAAAATTCTTTTAGTCCCAATTGTTTGACACCCACCCCCCCCAAATTTCTCTAACATTGGTCTAAAATCGCATAAAACTCTACCTATATCACTCATATGAGTGGGAATTATCTTAATTAGTTCAAATAACAGTTTAACCTGTTTCAGGAGCTGTTTTAATTGAAAAATAAAAGTTTTATAAATTGCTGATCATCTGTAAATCTAGGTCATTGTGCAGAATGCACAAAATGTCATAATTTCTAACTATTTCCTGATTAGTCTGTCAACCAGTCCATTATCTAAAATATTCCACACCACTTATTTTAGTTTACTTGAGCAAATTACTTCTATTATACTAAACTAGCTGAAACAGGCTCCCTTTGAGAGCCTATATTCAGCGTCGGAGACACCTGTGGGACTTCGCACACATTTTGATCTTAGACAGAGCCTTCATTTAGCGATGGCCCCGTTGTGCGCTTCAAGCACATTTGGTCATTGAAACATTTTGATTTATATATATTGTTTTTATATTTTTGTTTAAGAGTGAATTTCCTTGCTCAATTTAACATAAATATATATATATATATATATATACTAGAAGGTGACCCGACTTCGTCCGGGCTATTCAAAAACCAAATTTCAAGTCGATAGCTCCACCCGTTTCCTAGATCTGGTCTGCGCATGCGCGAAGCTGGTGTCGCACGTGCTCGGCGACCCGATAAAATTCGTATCCGGGGCAAGATACATTCACATACCAAATTTCAAGTCGATAGCTACACCCGTTTCCGAGATATATAGCCCAATGTCATTTGCGGATACCTCGGCCGGTGATGAGTTAACGCGACACAGTCAAATGCATCGGCAGGGTGAGAGTTAACGTAATCTAACTTTATGACCTCTGACGACGTCATAGAATTTACGCATTGATTTTATCCCGATAAAAGCATCGCACCACTTGTACCTAATAATTGAGGCAGATAACTAAAACGGATACATACATATTATATATCGTTGGAAAGATGAAGCCACACAGATTCTAACCGTGCAAATTATATGACTGGCAATTTATTATTCGCGCTATATCGAATCGATTTGTGAGCACCGAACTGAAATATATTAGCGCAAAAACGGCGTAAAAATAGATTTGACCTCCGCACGTGAAAAGTTGACCTCGCACGGACAAATAAATATGCCTATGTTCGTCTCCGGCCGAAAATACCCTAAAATACCAAATTTCATCGAAATTGGCTTAGTCGTTTTGGAGTCCATCGATTTCAAACACACAAACACACACACAAACACATACATACACACACAGATCTTTCAAAATATATAATAGATATATATATATATATATATATATATATATATATATAGATGACAAGCAGGCACAGCACTATACCAGACTGGGATACTTTAGGTCTTGTGAGAGATCATCTGAGTTGAAAGACATGTAAATAATTCACTGATTGGCTTGATGCACTGATGGCAGATAGTTTCTACCCATTGATGGTGACATTAATGTTTGAGACAGTTGTTCGCTCTTTTTCCGTGCACACAATGATCTAGGTATTAGTTACATCAGGACAAGTTTACTTATAGATGCATTGTCTTTGTACAGGATACACACAATTCCATAATTTCTAACAATTTACCGATTAGTCTGTCAACCAGCCCATTATCTAGCATTATGCTTTAACACTTTTGTTAGTCTACTGGAGCAACCTGTTATAATAAATGACAAACAGTCACTATGCCAGACTTGGATATTTTATGTGTTGTGAGAGTAACCGATCATGAGTTGATAGACATGCAAATATTTCACTGATTGGCTTCATGCACGGATGAACAGTATGATGACAGTTATATTCTAGCCATTGATAGTCACATTAATGTTTGAGACAGTTGCTCGTTATTTTTCCATGCACACAATGATCTAGGCTTTAGTTACATCAAGACAAGTTTATTTCAGTTTTACATTTCTCGAAGCTTCTTTCCGAAGGGTGTCGGGAAGGAAATTTTTCACTCACCCGCCCCATATGCAACATGCCATAGCCTAATGTCATCTCCACTAAGGCCCATGTGAGGTCCCAGTATCATAAATATGGTGTTTTTGCAGTTATAAATTCTTATAATATGTTTTAAACTGTTACAAATGTCAAATAAGGGCACAAAATGTCTTCAGTAAAAAATTTGCATGAGGTTGTAAAAAACGCGTTTTTTGCCCCTTGGGCCACCCACCATACGTTCCTGCAATTTTTTTTACTACCCCCCCCCCTGCCCAACATAGCTTTTAATTGACAAATTGGTAGCCATCCCTTTTCAACAGGGTCCACTAGGTGTTTATAAGTTGCAGTGGATCAGTAAATCAGTGATTACGTGAAACCCCTATAGACGACGTGAACTCACTAAACTGGCCCAGTGATTACACGTAATTACTGAAAGTGTCAGGGATTACATTAAACCACTAAAAGTGGCCAGGGATTACGAGAAATCACCGAAATATGTTAATTGATTTTACACATCTTTAATGTTTGGGTTTCAGTAAATAAGTTTAATGGTTTCTCTGACTTGCACTAGCTACTTTATACATTATATGCACGACATCCAAATGTGAATGTTTCAAGGCTCAGATACAATGAAATTCGCGAGGTCACAATAGGCTAACATCTAAAACAAGTAGATGGTATTATATGCACAGTATTAGAATTATAATTGTATCACTGTTAATTTGTTGTGTTTGCAATATCAATAATGATCCATACCTTGTTCGTAATAAAAATTGCTAAACTAAAAATTGTTTATCCTTCAGTAATTTCGTGAAATTTCTGACTCCTAAATTCAGTGATTACGCGAAATCCCTGAATGTTTCAGTAATTTCATGAAATTCCGAGTCAGATTAGTGATTTCACGAATTTACTGAAACGTTCAGGGATTCCACAGAATTGCTTATTTCACTGTAACATGTATACACCGTGCACTATATTCAAATAACTTTGCTATTCCGTGCAATAGTTTCTTCCATCGATATAATCCGTCTCCGGCAAATAAGTAATGAAAAAGGCATATAACCACATTGTATGTTTATATCATTGTATGTTTATTTCATGTAAAAATGTTTCCCCCGTAATTAGTGTTAAATAATTATAACACGTGCTTGTAATAATATGTTCCATTGGTATTGCCAACTACATTCAAAGTATCATGTTTGTGTTAAATTTCATTCAGAACATCTGACAGAGGAATGGGACAGCTGTATATCCAGCACCGTCCGCCATGTAGTAAGCTGAACCAGTGTGTACGATGAGTAAAAACTCTTGTGTGTCAGGCTCATTTGGCTTCCAATCGACGAACGGTAGTGGCTGGCCATCGTGAGTGTGCATGATATCGGTGGTGCTAGGCCTGTGCCCATCGACAAACAGGCGTTCTGAAAATAAAATGACAAATGAAAAAATTGTAATACACGTTGTTGGATAGCTGACGCTGACCAGTCAATACACACACGATTGTATAGCGACCGTTATTTATCGGGGTTTACGGTGTTGTAAAATCTCAGTTATTTCGTCAAAGTTCGTTCTATATAGAGTTATCACCCCTCCGATTAACTCAGGATACTTATTTCGAAATGTGATCGCATGCTCGTCACCTGTTAGAGCGTTTGAATATCAATCGCTATCTAATCTTGAACCCGGATTAAGTATATGTCGTTATCTAATCGTCTGTGTATCAGGTGCGCTAACGCGCGCACTGCACATGTGATTGATCAATACATGTCAACGTTGTTTCGATTCATCAGCATCGCCCGATTGACAACGCACGTTTAAATACGACATCGATCAACCAGGTACAGTTTAATAGAACGCCGCGCGCAGTCATAGTCATGTGCCGCAAAATAGAGCGTCCACATACCACATCGCAGTTAGGCGCTCCGCATTCGCGCCCGTCGAGACATAAAGTTCGTGCCCTGTCGAACCCATTAATAACGACCCCACTTGGCGCGCTCGGATAACGGACGGGCGTACGCACTTGTGACTTCCCACTTAATTTACAGTATAACGCGAAGGTGACATTTTTGGCGAGACCACTTTTCGAGAACAAATCACGTGACTTCCGGCAGTGCATGGCTGCACAAACACGCGGTATCAGCAACGAACCAACGCGATGAAAATTTAAAAAAAGCTAATCACAGCGTCCGATATGTGATCATGAACACAGTTAAGTATTAATTGTTTTTTTTTATAAACGGTTGTTATAAATAAATAGGTTCATATCAGATCAATTTCGTGTGTTAGCTTATCGAAAACCATGACGTCATTTGTCTTTGCGGACCTAGTATATATAAACTATACATTTAAACGCAGATAGGCTTCAATTACTATTACTATAACATGAGATACATATTGTACTGTCTACCGGATCCATGTCCGTATTAACCCTGGTATCAAGCACTCGCGTCGTCACCATGCATTATACATAATTAGGCGTACCGTTTCACGACGATTTACGCGATAATTCACACGGCTCTTCCCTTAATATCATGCCGGGCTCGTTCTATATACCTTGCATAGTATCATGTGTTTAACTGGCGCTTAAGACAGTATAGTTCCCAGACGACGATGCAATGCCGACAAACATTGTTTATTTCAACCCTGCCTGGACTAAATGGATTATCCCAGTCAGTTAGAAAGTGTACATCTGGATTATCTATTATTGATTTGGATGGATGTTAAGGTGGTAAAATCAGACGACGTATAAATAAAAGTGCAGAAGGAACCATATTTATTGAATGCAATGTTTAAATAACAAGTTCAAAAAAACGACAAAGAACGTATTATTTGAACATTTCCTGTGGAATAACTACTCATCAATGATGATTTAGTAGTTAAAGGGTTACAACAAATATGAATTGAAGTTCGATAGAACTAAACGCGCCCTGTTTTCTGGATATTCGATATTGAATCGTGTTGCCACTCGCAGTAAGGTGATGCGGTTCTGTTTGCATGATTAGTTGGTACTTAACTGTATAATGTATATGTTAGTTTTGTTGAAAACCCGAAACCGTAGTGGTAATTACGGATGTGACAAAACGACAACCAGATGTCTTTCGCATTCTGAACCATGACGTATACTTATCACGAATAGCTAATTGTAGACTTTGTAGTCGTAATATTTTCGGACTGTCAAAACACATGTTCACATAATTGAACGACCGTTTGTGAGAAAATAGTACCGTTCAAACTTAGTACCACTTTTATTTGTTTAATCGATATGGACTATATGAGTGATTTTAAGGCCAATATAAGTGCAGGGGTGTCATGGAAACCCAATCAGGGTCGTTATTAACCCTCAAAATGCCGGCATCGGCGAAAATGTTCGCCGCGAAATGAAGCTAACAGCCCGGACCGCCCCTGCTGCGTCCATGCAGGTGTGATTTTAGTATTCATATCTGTGCGAGGGTGTTAATGAAACCCAAATACGCACGGAAAATGGTCAAGGTAAAACGGAAGTGCCGCTTATTAATCCCTAAACTTCCCAGATTCAGCCAGAATTACAAAATTGCGCCCCCAATAAACAAACTCACAGCCCGGACCCACTTAATGTCCTCGTACTTCTAATAACCCCTTACATATGTGTTGTGGAACTACCCTCGACTACACTCACGAAGATACAAGGGCGAGTCGCCCACGAATGCCTGGCAATTAACCCCCAAAAGCCTTAAAATCACTCATATAGTCCATATTGGGGGTCCGGGCTGGACCGGGCTGGTCCGGGCTGTCAGCGTCGTTATGGGTAAACATAATAGTCGATGGCGGCAATTTGGGGGTTAATTGCCAGGCATGTGGGCGACTCTCCCTTGTATCTTCGTGAGTATAGTCGATGGTAGTTCCACAACACATATGTAAGGAGTTATTAAAAGTACGAGGACATTAAGGGGTTCAGGAATGTGAGTTTGTTTATTGGGGGCGCAATTTTGTAATTCTGGCTGAATCTGGGAAGTTTAGGGGTTAATAAGCGGCACTTCAGTTTTACCTTGACCACTCTCCGTGCGTATTTGGGTTTCATTAACACCCTCGCACAGATATGGATACTAAAATCACACCTGGACGCAGCAGGGGCGGTCCGGGCTGTTAGCTTCATTTCGCGGCGAACATTTTCGCCGATGCCGGCATTTTGAGGGTTAATAGCGACCCTGAGTGTGTTTCCATGACACCCCTGCACTTATATTGGCCTTAAAATCACTCATATAGTCCATATGGGGGGTCCGGGGTGGTCCGGGCTGGCCCGGGCTGGTCCGGGCTGGTCCGGGCGGTGTTTAGTCACACCCATAAAAATATATTAATATTTACCAAGCGTTCTTTGAACACTTTACTCAGAACCACCTGTTTACAAATAGTAGATTTACTATAAAAGTAATGCTGACTGGAAGACGCCACCTGATGTGTGGATTGAGGGTCACCTTTTGTCCAGTGTAGCTGGGATTGTTATCAGCCTGTGTGCCAGCATGTGGCCACTGGACCATAATATATTATTCCATGATTGGTGACATTTATTGGTTACATGGTGGTTTGCTAAATTGAAGCTTAAGAAATTATTTCATCAACTAACCACACTGTCAATAGATAACCAATTGCTGCTAGCTCCCAGTCAGCCATGTTGGGGAAGTAATTATATAATTTGTAAACAGCTGGTTCTAAATAATATTTTCAAAGAACACTTGCTAAATATGAATATATTTGTATTGTTCATCATTCTTCACAGTATTCAGTATTTATTTTGTTTGTGTTGGATTTGGGTTCGAAAATAATATTTTTTAAAACATCTATAAAGTTCACATTTTGTATTTCTATCACCATAACTAATGCATGTGAACATAATCATTTATTTTGACTCTAACAAATTTGGGTTAAAATGGGTTAGCAAAGCCCCTAAATATAATCCGAGAGACATCTCCCACATTGAGGAGCTGAGATGTATTTGTGAGTTTTGTTGAAAATCCGAAGCCGAAATCATAACAACGAATAGGGAAAAACGACATGCCCAGAATAACCAGCTCAACATTTGTCTCCTCAATATATCACGATGCTTAGAAATTAGAAGAACAGCGCGATCGACTCGAGAAAATAAGGTCCTTTAATTTCAAAACCGCTTATTTGTCAGTGTCGTTTTTGCTAGCTGAACGGCGAACCCCAAAACATGTATACACAAGATCAGCAGTCAGAAATGGTAACCCCCTCAAGATCATATTATAACATTTATAAATTTCCACTTAATGTTGATGCAGTGTTTGAGGTTAAATAGTTTCCAGTTAAGATAACACGCATTATTCTATTTCCGATTCCACGCAGAAAGCCAATGAATATAAAAGGCGTAACGAGTTCTCGGGCTCCGACACTGTATTACAAATGGTATTGCTTACGACTTAATTTCGTCTTTCTGGAACAAGTCATGTTTGTAGAAAGGTACTTCTGGTATTTAGTTACCGATTCCGAAGCCGGGGAAAATTCTAAAACGAATATCATTAGGTGTATTTTGGAGCGCAAATCGCTATGTATCTTTTATTAAACTTTGTCGCCATCGATACAGTACGAGAGCTTTCCGGTGAATGGCAACAAGCCATATTTCCGACTAAATCCTGAAAAATTACCCATAAGTCTGCTGTGGTTAAGTGGTCAATTACTTTGTGCATTACTGTACTTGATCACTCACCTGTTCCATGACCCAATGTGGCCAGCAGAGTCTCTATGCCGTCAAGCATTGCACGGCTCTCAAGCAACACGAGGTGTGCTCCTTCTGACGCACAGACCTCCCTGGCGCCAGCTGCGGTCAGCAGATTGGTGCTGTACTTCAGGCAATGGATTTCCTTCGCAATTTCATACAAAGCGTATCCAATTGGACAACCTGTTATATAAATGACCGTTGTTGATGTGCACTGTGCAACAATCCCCCATTCGCTGTGCCAGCATCGCATTAAATGGATACGTTTTTTGTACCAACATATAAATAAATCGAATATGCTAATCTTAATATTCCATTGGACAAACGCTGGCAGATTCCCCGACCGAGTGGACACAGTTCATTGAATATAGCAGTAGCAAGCTATTGGTGCACAGTAATGATAATACAATTGATGGCATCAACAAATAGTATACTGATCATAAGAAACACTTTTCTAATAAAAAAGAGGACAAACGAGTACATAACACTTGTACTCGTATTATGTAAATATTCCATAAATAAGGGCGTGCCTCCGACGAAGACTTTCCCTTCATATAACTATATGCCATGTATATGGCGCTACATACATCGATTAAAATCTCGTAAGGAAACTGAGGTGTTGAGTGTATAATCACATTTTCACTTTATAAACATGGTTCACTAAAATAAACAGATTACAGAAGAACACGAGCGTGTACGAATTCGTACAGATACAGATACAGATAGTTTATTCTCAAGTCACCATAAATATTGGTATAATAGAGCGAGAATATATATAGTGTACGAGTCCACTAACATAACTGAAAATAAAATGAAGCGACTCGTATTAGCTTCCAGATCAAACCTAATAATAAACATACATGTATATTTCACTTATGCCGTATCCCAGCTACACATGTCCCAAGATGGGTGTGTACATACATGAAATATTAATATGTAGATTTGATAATTGTGAAAGATATGAGTCCTAGAAATTGAACTTCTGCACATGAGCGATTGGACGCTCTTTGATTTACATTACCGCGCCACAAACAGTGGATTTGTGTGCTCTTCTGTGGCAATATATACTATAGCATTAATGCATATGTTCGAGACATATGAAACGCGTGCCTACGTATTGGTGGGTATGTTCGAGACTGATATTACCCATATAACAGGTGTGCATACGTATTTCTTGAATTTATCGATCTATGTTGCCAAATGATGGCGCCAAAATATAAATCGTATCCCCACTCCCAGAAAACCGAACGTGTTATTCCACTCTCAATTGTTGAAGATGTTATCCTATATACTCTCACCAATACGTCATGACGCCATATGTTTGCGTTATTCGGTATCGTTGTGCGGTATTATAACAAAATGGGTGGTGATGTTGATTTGAGAACGGCGCATAAGCAAAACACTCAACACATGGAGTGTACTTTACACATTGATTGGTTTCGCGGTGATCCAAGGTGAATTTACGTAGAGCCGATTACTTTGGATCAAATCCAAGAATCACAACAACTCATTGCGAATCGCCGCATAATACCGACAACTATACATGCACTTAGAATATGTTACGCCATTTACATGCACTTAGAATATGTTACGCCATATCAATTTATTTCATAATATTATTAACTAAATATTGCTAATTGTCTTGTCATGATTTAAACAAATTTTTAACGACCGCTAAAATGACATTGTGTGGATATGTGTCGAAGTGTGCAATGCTATTTTCGTTTGATATATAAAGAATTGCCGGTGGACCATGGTGTGTCGCACTTGACCTGTATTTTCATGTGATTAACCCTTTCAGTGCCAATTCCGATTTTTGTATCAACCCATATACCCTGTGCCAATGCATTCTCTTATATATGCGAGTCGACCATAGGTCGCATCGCATATATAAGAGAATGGATTGGCCTAACAATTTTTCATCATTTGTTATTATTTTTTTCTTATATTCTTTAACAGACTTATTTTACTTGGATAAAACTACAACCACCATGATAATCATCAAGCTTTCAGTGTCGAGTGGGTCACGGTGATTCCACTGTCGGATACCCGTTTAGGTTCGGACATTCCAAGATGGCGGCGCCCACTAAAGAAGATAAACGGTGAGTGTATATATTGTCTCCAAGCAGCAATCAACGACATCTTTCGGTGATACACCTTGAAACAGCTATGTAGGAATTTGTATGCCCAACACACACGTAACACGCCTTTCGCATGTCAGGCATGTGAATTGTTGTATTTGGCGTGTCAAGTCGTCATAATTTTTAGAAATTTTATCGAGGCGGCGAAATGTTCGCTTTTTCGTATTTATCTGGCCCTGGGCTCATGCATCCGCAAATTTATGTATTGTTGTGGGTAGATTAGGTCACCACACATCTTCGGAATGCAAAACCGGCGATATTTTTATTGTCTAAACTCCGAAAAACGACCTTTGAAAATTTCAAAATGTTCAGGTTCGGATTCGCAACATTCGCGATGATTTTGTTCAGGTTCAGACACAATTTTCGTTCAGGTTCGGACAAATTTGGTTCAGGTTCGGACGCATCAAAAACTTCGCATAAAAATGACACGCCGAGGTACAGTCGCGTTCTTATTGCGTTTTTGTGCATTTGGTTATCTTCCATTCTTAAAAGAAACGATAAATTGGGAACACGAGGCATGGCTTTAGCCCACTCGTGAATAATTTGGGCGGACTTTCTTATTTTATGCGTGTGAGATGATTGCGATCACGTGATTCCCCTCCACATCCATTTACGATGCCACGAAGGTCGCCGCACGTAGATGAGCAGATAACTGTCCATAATATTAGTTACACGGCTTTTTGAGGGGGATACTGTGTGATATGCCCCGATAGAGGCTCGTATCCCCTGCAACAAGCCGTGTAATGATGTATTTACCCCCAGTCTCTATTAACAATATATTCCCAGACATAAAGCGCAGAAACGAGCCACGAACAGTAACTCTATTGTATTACACTGCTTATACGATGAATGTGATTATATAGCTATTCCCACACTTCGCCCATAAATACTTGCTGATAGATAGACAATATATACCATGTTTTGTATTAATAATTGGATGATATATTTGGGTATTCACACGAAACATATTCTTTTCAATATAAGCCTTATGTGTTTTGCCTCATTTCTAAATGTTGAATCCAGTTACAAGTTAACCATTTGTCACACGACTATTATGCAGGACTATTAATTAGAGCCCGAACATGTTGCGTTCTATTCAGCACTATATATGCGAACATACATTATACCTATGGTTTGCCGAATAATACCTGCTATATGCGAATCTTTACGAGCGGCGATATTTCAGGAATATATTATTCAAGAAACCATATGTGTTATCTTTATGTTATGCTTATGGTAAGCAATTCTGCAAAACTACAAGTATTTGTTTATCGAAACAAGAATTTAGACGCCGAAGTAGCGAAACTTATGCAAACAATATCAGCTGGTCCGTTGGCAAATTAAGCATCTCTAAATTTTGGTGGAAAATTTCCTTCATGCGCTTAAGAGAGTAGTGCCTACCCAATGGTTAAATATTACACACAGAAACCCAGAAACCCAATTAACAAATAACTGAATACGTAATAAAACGGGATCATTTGTTTTTCTTTAGAACTTATCGCAGTAGTAAACTATTTTCAGTCTTCCGCGGAATGTCGCGTAGTTCCATTGATAATACACGCGTCAATAATTGTGTACCCTTTTTTACACAGAAGTATCTACAGTGAGATAACGTTTCAAAATTAGTATCCATGCCAAGGTCCTGACGAAAGAGAGCGCATCGTATGTCATTTAAAATTACAGCTATTTCATAGGGAAACATATAACAAACAACGCTTGTCCCCACACCCGGTTGTAACTAACAATCTGAGTGACAACAACGTCACGTTTAAATCATGC
Organism: Siphonodentalium dalli; assembly: GCA_032622095.1. Taxonomy (NCBI): domain Eukaryota; kingdom Metazoa; phylum Mollusca; class Scaphopoda; order Gadilida; family Siphonodentaliidae; genus Siphonodentalium; species Siphonodentalium dalli. The sequence goes on from CP136067.1 coordinate 90,685,922, forward strand.
ACCATGTCCCCGTAACTCTTGACAGTGGGCACATAAAAGCACGTGAAACATCGTGGTTATGAATTACCCTTGAACTAGCAGTTTCACCAATCGGGACATTGTTCTAGCGCGCCGAGCTTAATTGACGTCACCTAAAACTGGATCGATAGGTCTGCTACTGAATTATTCTTATTGGTGCTGATTGGTGTGAATTTATCTGATAACCTATATAAAGCACACCACATGGTAGCTATTGATGTGGGACAAAATCGTTAGCTCCGCCAACATCGTGAGATACTAGATTTAATACCCGGATGTCTCTTTTTGAAACCTCTTGGCTCCGCCTCGGGGTTCAAAATCGAGAATCAGGTATTAAATATCCATGTATCCCCGATATTCCAGAAGATAAGTATAATACCACTGTTGCTCATATGTAAAATGTAATAATTCACACTAGCTGGTTTATAGTAGACATTGCTCGAGAATATTCAACTGTGGCTTTTATCCCATTAATTCGGAGAATTTACCACCTATATTTGGAAATTTCAGCTGACATATTTAGATATAACAAATTAACAATGCATGTTCGTTAATAACACGCACAATAAGATCGCGACTGCACCTCGGCATCTCATTTATAGGTAAGGTTTTGATGCGTCCGAACCTGAACTAAAATTGTCCGAACCTGAACCAAATTTGTCCGAACCTGAACGAAAATTGTGTCTGAACCTGAACAAAATCATCGCGAATGTTGCGAATCCGAACCTGAACATTTTGAAATTTTCAAAGGTCGTTTTTCGGAGTTAGACAAAACAAATATCGCCGGTTTTGCATTCCGAAGATGTGTGGTGACCTAATCTACCCACAACAATACATAAATGTGCGGATGCATGAGCCCAGGGCCAGAAAAATACGAAAAATCGAACATTTCGCCGCCTCGATAAAATTTCTAAAAATTTTGACGACTTGACACGCCAAATACAACAATTCACATGTCTGTCATGCGAAAGGCGTGTTACGTGTGTGTTGGGCATACAAATTCCTACATAGCTGTTTCAAGGTGTATCACCGAAAGATGTCGTTGATTGCTGCTTGGAGACAATATATACACTTACCGTTTATCTTCTTTAGTGGGCGCCGCCATCTTGGAATGTCCGAACCTAAACGGGTATCCGACAGTGGATTCAGTCTCCAAGAAACAATCGCCACAGCGTTGAGGGTTTTGCCTATCGCACACTTTCTACATACTGTATACTTATAACTAACACTCACCATCATTCGTGCCCGGTATCATATACACCTCGCCTAATCCAGTCGAAGACACACCCAGTGCACATATTCCAGTGGAACTGTCGTACATAAACGAACTGAAGCCGCTTGTTTTGCTGCGAAGCGCACACTGAATCCTCGATACTACTGTCAACTGAACAGGGGCTGTTGTTGATATAAAGACAGTTGTGGATATACGAAATCTGGTTTCGGAGACACCCTGAAGGCCCGCGGAAACAGAGTTCAGTGACAACAGAAACGCCGCAAAATATACACGCATTCGAGTTGGCATCTTTCGTGACCAGGACATTTCTATAAGCGAGACCGAATGTGATCAGAGTATCCGGTGGTTCGACAAGACTTAGTATTTAGTCTAGCACCTTTCAAAAGTTAGTATTCCCAAAGATTATGCCCACATATGACCAGGTCATTGTTTAGAATACACTAACATTAGGAGACTGTGCTTTCACTACGTGTTTGCATGTCTCCCGAAGATGGACAGGAGGTCAATATTCCAACTAATATACCTACCTAGGATATTAAGAACAAACATTGTGCTTTACTAAGATCGTGCCTATTGCAGATAACACAAGGATCCGCCGATATAGTGGCGGTGCGTTTAATGGATTAATTGGACCGTTTGCGAGAACTGTTCTTCCAATGTAGTATTTGTCTCGAAGACGGACACTCGGTACACACTGGAATGTCATTATTTCAACTATATACATATAGCTGTAATATTAAGAACAAACATGCTACATTACTAATGATGTATCTATAATGGGTATAGTTGATCTTGGTGTCCGTTTAATCCGCACCCAATTGATTAGAGTGTGTATAAACCCGTTATCGAACACGAAAGTACAATATTATCACAATTCGCCGTCCTTCAGTGTGAAGTCCAGCGGTTACGTTTGACAGCGAGCATGGACAGTACGGTGTGTAGTCTCAAACATCGATCAATTTGACCACATATCGATACCATAGCAACCAGCAATGAGCATAATCCTTGATATTTACTCGTTTAGTATGGGAAGTTTTTATAACGATTATTTATATACTATGGGTGTGTCGGTTTGTTGGGACTAATCGTCGATTACACACAATGGGCCACAAGCACAAACATCAGACCTTTGGGAAATTATGATAAAGTAGTTTCTTTGCCTTATCATGATAATATGTTTCTACAAATATTTACATGAGGGTATGGTCAACTCGCTTTTGAGCATTTTAATAAATTATAATAGCGTAACAAACTGTCAGCTATTTTGGATAAGCACGAAGTCAGTTTAATCTAGACTTTAGAACAAATATACTGTTAAGTTCATAACACTTTATATATTTGTGTTGTTATGATATGATATCACTTTCCATAGCAAATGCAATGTGGATATTCTCCTGTTGGCATAGGTACCAACAAATGCGATCAGAATGTAACCATTGGCATAATGTTTACTCGTATCTCTTACAACAATAAACTGTCTGGTTAAATGGGAAAGGGGTACATCGGGGCTATCTAGTCACACACACACATACAGGCTTTTAAAGGGGGAATCTGTCGAATATCTTCTGGAGCGTACATATAAAGTATAGACGTAGTTTTTTTTGTGTGCATATCAAATTTAGACCACTGGTACGATTGACGATTTACCACACGAGCTTTAGCTTCACGGTAAATCACCACTATCATGAGTGGTCGGCATAGACTGGCGCAAGTAACAACACAATAGCTAAATCTACTAATAACGTATTTGGTCGTCCAGCAATGAAATTCCTGCTGAGCAATGACATACATGTAAGACAATACACAAAACGGGTTTTTGTTTTTTCTTTAATACTATACATACAAATGCCCTTGTGATATATAAACATTCAAAATAGATGCATATAGTAATTGGTATATTGAGTAAAACCGAAACCAAAGCCTGGGTTTTCTACAAAAAAACATACCAAAATGGAATTTCAAAACCTCACATGGCTAGTGAATATTCCAACTAAAAATGGGTGAGAATTTACCAATCTGGGGGGGGGGGTCATGCCGAAGTAACCCTTTCATTGTGGGATGCGCTGGTGCAGCAGTAAATATAATTTTACCAGCGCATTATCTTGAAATTGCGGGGCTCCTCTCATATATGAGATAATGCACTGGCATACAAGGTCAAGTTGGATATTGTTAGGCCAATTCATTCTCTTATATATGCGAGGCTCCCTGTGCATTGGTACGGGGTTTTCGCAAAATTTCAGGAAGCTCCAGTCATGTAAGGGTTAACCACTTCCGATGAGCAGATGCGAGACAGTAGTTACATTCACAAACTATGAAGGTCAGCTCTGCCCATGAAGGCTTGGTAGTTCACCACTGTGGTATGATACAATTGTATAGCTCGATTTGCTGTTATGTAAATTTTAGAAAGTTCTCTAATAACACTATGACACAGATTGGAACCATTGTTATGCAAGCATAAATGTTACAGTGAGTTGTCAACAAACAAGGATAATCGCGAAGTAAGTGAAAATAATTTAGTATAAATATTATTAGAATATATTTCAATACTTTAACCTTTTCCAGAAACATTGTATAATCTTTGAATAATTAGACATTGATCGACAATGCCACTCTGACTGTAGCAGTAATGTTTGCATAACAATTGTTACGATTGTGTCATTGGATAGTTATTAATAATGAAAATAATCACAATGCAGATAGTGCATAGTGAAAATCTCACTGCGCTCAATTATCCATATAGTTCATTTTGTCATAGAGAAGCCGTTTGATTGTTCTAAAAAATTTGTTACCAAAATTAGTTATTGGGGTACTAGGAAAATATGCTGGTATACTAGGAAAGTACCCAGATACACCAGGGTTATACACACATATATGACATTTGTCGAAACCTTAGCTGGTTAGGAGCCCTCTGTGCGGCGGACATTTGGATCGGGGACGGTTTTGGATGCTCGAATGAGCCATGTTCGTTTAAAATGAACAGCATCCCATGTCAGTATATGTCTAATTGCATTGGGTCAATTATACGGATGAGCAGTCCATTCTTAAAACAATTAAGTTGTCGCAATCATATTATTGCTTGGCTCAACAAATTTTATACTTTATTTAGAGTGTACCCTCGTATATTTGGGTGTTTTGATACCCACGCATATTTGGGAAATACCCTACTAAACTTGGGTATTTTAGTACTCTCGTATACTTGGGTGTTGTATTACCCTCATATACTTGTTGTTTTAATACCATCGTACGATTGGTGTTTTAATACCCTCGTATACATGAGTGGTATGATACCATCGTACACTTGGGTGTTTTAGTACCCTCATATACTTGGTGGTTTGATAACCTCGTACACTTTAGTGTTCCATCACCCACGTATACCATAGGGTATTGTCATTGCGTAGATGGCGTTTTAAAATACAACCCAAATGTACAAGTGTATCACCAAAACTGTTAGTATCATTGGGTGTGTAAACCATCGTTTACCGTGATATACACCGGAGGACCAATCCCATGCATCGTGGTCTACCAAGGTTTGTGTGTAATGTACCACGGTTTATCTTGGTGCGTGGGTCGGATATTGGGGTACTAGGGTAATATGCTGGGCATTACTTTACATGTATCGGCCCCCTGACTGGTCAGAACCCCTCTGGACGACGGCCATTTGGATCGGGGGCGACTTAATTTGGAAGCTCGGATGAGCCATGTTTATTTAAAATGAACAACATCCCATGGCAGTATATGTTTAAGTGCACTGGCCAATTATACGGGCGAGCAAGCCATTATTAAAACAAATTAGTTGTCGCAATCGAATTATTGCTCGGCTCAACCAATTTTATACTTCCTAAAATATTTAGAAATTATCGATGTCAAATGGGGGGATTTTTCCTTTCATGTAGCGTTTGAAAGCTACAATCATGCGTGGTTGCCTTATCCATTAATTCGTATAATGCCAGATGACAACATGGGAAAGAGGTTAGATGGCATCCGTTGGGGTGTACACAGTGAAGCTTCAAACTGCACCAAATTGAACCAAACCAATAAATTTTCACCCCCATGGATCGAAACTGCCCAACTGGTGCCTCAAGCTTTCCAACTGGTTTAGAAATTTCAAACCTGGTTGAACAATTTCCAACAGATGGCAATGTCAGACCGAACTATTGTTGGTCTAAAACAATAAAATCCCCACTAATTATACTTGTCGGAATATCATTCAACGAGAACGATTTCAACCTATATGTGGTGTAATGAAATTTCTTTGAGTGTTGAAAAGATAATGACCAAATATGTGTCCATGAAAACACAAAATAAATAACTGGATAGGGAATACATAACAAAATAACAGTTGAATTTCTTCCGTTAAATAATTTCTACGACACCCTTGTGCGGTTAGCAATATTGTAGCTATAAACCAACTTCACATACTTACCACCAACATCAAAGCAGGACCATTTGACTTGGCTATACGCTGTATGTACTGACATATTCATGTTCGTTTATATAATACACAATGCATCGTCTGTGATATTCTGAAAGCAACAGAGCAATGACTTTGGACACACAAAGGTTTCGATCATTATTCCAACCTGTGTGTGTCTTACTGCGTTCCTTTATTGTTGAGAACAAATATTGTGGCTTTGAGAATGACGATTAGCGATGACGGAAGGACGTTGTGCGGATAACACTATACACAGATCCGGTATGTCTCAAAATAGATGTAAGTTTCCTGCTAAGATTTATAGAAGGTCAGCGCAAAATGGCTTACTGACCACGCGGATGAAATGACGCACGCGTAGTACTAAGTAGCACAATCACTGCATCCCCCACAACGTACTTGTGTTGTCTGTGGTCTTGACGCGCCTGAGTTTGCCGGGATGTCTTGTGGAAGTATTATTGAGAAGATACAGTATTATTAGGAATTCAAGGTAAGCAGTTAATTAGAGCAGTCTATTATCAAGAGTAGCATCTGTTTATCTGTCTGTCTAAATTAATAAATAAAGGCTCCTGAAACAGCCTGTTTCAGCTAGTTATCTAAAAATATAAAATAGTTGGACCTGTCTGTCTGTCTGTCTTGTTCTCCCTGACACCTGGACCCCTGGATTTAAACCAAATTAAGTGTGGTGACTCATGGTACCCCGATGGATGTTATAGCGTTTTTAATTTTTCAAAATGTTCATTAAGTTAAAAACAAATAAACGACTGCTTTTTTTGTAAATTAAGCAAGGAGTTCAATCTCAAAACAATAATAAACTAGAATGCACTCACTGGAGCTGCCTATACTTGCGCCCATCACACATTTGACATGTTTTGTTTTGTCTTACCAACACCACTTTGAACCACGGGTGTTGGCTCCTCGTTTGAGAGATCGATAACAACAAATCTAGATATCAAATCTCAGTTCATTCATCGCTGAAATATTTGTGTATTCGGACAGACTATTTCAAGTTGATCTATTACACTAATGATACGTAGGAGTTGTTTGACATATTTATAGAACAATAGAGACATCGTTTACATGAAGGGTGTGAAGATGATTGATTGCCGATGATGCTAATATATATTATATACCAATTGGGTTAAATTACTAGTTTGACTAGAATGATGTCATATGCCATAGCACTTCAGTGGCAAAAAACGTCATATAAGTTACAAATACCGACACAAATAAATAAAAAACACGAGACCACACGAACAGTGTGTCAATGTGAGCATGCCCTTATAGCGACTGATCTTTTCAGTCTTCGGGAACATATCCTCAAAATGTCTATTGCGTTGAAAATGAGAAAGGTTGTTTTCCCAGTTAATTAATAGGGCATTTAATAATCCGTAGGTTTCAACATGCACATTTTTCAGTGCAATTGTTTCTCAATTGAACCACGCGCTCGACTGTTTGTTATATGTGCCATGATCTTTCGAAAATGTTTTGAACTTCAAAGAAACTTTCCAGAAATATGTTCGCACCTCACTGTCTCTGCGAAAAAGAACTATTCCGCGCGCATCTTTTAGACATGATCTAAACACATTTCCCGTGTTTCAAGTTACATAAAATAGGCTTCTAATGGGCAGTACCGGTACTATTGCCCACTTTTATTTTTCATGCAGTATGAATATATTTATAATAATAGAACACGACGTTGCTGGCAGTTAGAATGGTTTAGCCTGCCCGTGCAATACGGGTCTCAGCTGTCTGCATGGACATCGACGCGATCATGTCTGTTGTTTTGCGCACCCATGTAGCTTGTGACGTCCTGATGTGCGTCATGACGTCATCACGTCTTGATCGGTTTCCAGAAATAAATCATTCAATATTGTTCATTTATGAACGATTTATAACCAAAATAAAACCAGATAACAATGCAAATTAAGTATATATGTTGATTTAAATTACAATTGATGCAACCATTTCATATTATTCCGTGTGCATTCTTTACAGTATGTACTTCCGATATGACGTAACATATTCACGGAAGGACAGACAACAGACAAAGATCCGCACCGAAAACATTACTTGCGTCCAGCATGGACTGGCGCACGTAATTAAAATCGTTTTTAAATTGTTTAAATTGTTTGTTGGATGTCTTATAACGAACCAAGGCCGGGTGCTTTGTTCGTATATAGACTATATCTGATTTCGTGAGGTCGCCAATTATTATCAAATACGACATTGCTGTTTTGAATTTTAACGACCACTTTTGTTGCAAAGTAGATCGGCGGGCTTAAATCATTAGTCGTAATTGGAAATAATTGTGTGACGCAATTGTCGGCGTTCCAAAATGAGGGGAGTTACTATCGGAATTATGCACAGTGAAGTTCATTAGTAGCGGTGGTTTACATGTACATTTTATTGAGAACATAGGACATTAGCGACAGCACTGTCAAATATTTGCATTGGAGTGGCCTAAAATATAAATAGCTCGTGCAATGGGAAAATCTCAATCACTCTGGCAGGGCGGGAGAGAATACTGGAATCGTGATGCATTATTATATCGCGTTTAAATTATCCTAATATTGCACAGTACATACGTGCATCTGATAGTCCTTAGATAGCCATCTATTTTCCATAATCGACAATGAACACATACTTATGAACAAAGCAGACTATACATCCAGGTTATCGCATGAATGAATGAAATAAACATGATGAAATCGACAAGCCTCTCGTATAGTACGCATCTCAACCTGATTGCGCACACATCGTCCATAATATGATGGTTAATTTCAGTAAAATACACCCCTCTCGACAACAACAAACAGTCTTGACATTTGAATACTTCCAATTTGATGTTGAGAGTTTATATTCTGTAATGATTTGTACAAAAGAAATGGCTTTAAATTGTTTTAACTTTTAAGTATGTGAGGTTGTGAGCTCGTAGTCTGTTTGCATTGTGAATCTCTGATTTATCACATGCCCTTATTTATGATTGACCTAGTTATACTCGAAATTGCTAGCTTAGGACCAACTATTTATATGAACCCCTGTGCGGCATATATGGAGTGTAATTAATAATAATCACACCAGATATAAGGCCTAAGTGAATCCAATTTGATGGAAATACGTATCTATGAAGATATTTTTATAAGATTAAAAAAGGTCACATATATATCCCAGCGTATGCGTGTGGTTTAGCTGTGGTTCGTTACGTACTCTAGCGTGTGGTCATATTATTAGTATGCGATTCTCTCATAGTGAGCCTGTCATATATAAGAGAATACATTGGCCTAGCAATCTATGATCATTTTTGTAAGGCTGTGATCGGAGACTCGCATATCTTAGAGAACGCACTGGCACATGTTTAATGTTGAACAAGCGCCGCTCCCGTCATGAAAGAGTTAACCTTTTTATGACACCTTTACATGTTGAACAAATAGTTACCCGTCGGTACGATTCTGAGATATTCAACAGGCTGGTGCAGCATAAATTTACACGGGATTATTTTAAAGGGGTGTAACTATTGAGCCAGTTATGTAATATGTTAAACGTTTCCCACCAATATATCTTGAGAATACTGATACACGCTGCATGAATGGAATTTCCCAATGCAACAAATTCGAAATAAACACCAGGAAATTTGACATTTCATGAAATTTACAACTAAATAAACTTGCAGATTTACATTGAATTTCCTTGGGATTTCCAAGTATGTAAAGGTCGGAATTTCCATGGGATTTAACTCATATATGCCTAGCGTCCCTTTTAAAGGACGGCTATCATTTCAGACATGTATAGATTACTGGAAATTGAGATATTTACAACACATTTCCATCGCATAAATTCGGAGAAATAAGAAATATCCAATATCATAAATCTGGATAAATCCTGATAAATAATGTGGAAACTTATTCAAATTCCGACAAACCTGAAATTTCCAGGATCACAAATCAGGATAAATTTCAATAATGTTCAGAAAACTTGTTCAAATTCTGAGAAATATGAAATTTCCAGTTTCACAAATCTGGATAAATCCTGATAAATATTGTGGAAACTTGTTCAAATTCTAGCAAATACGAAATGTCACCCTTCCATTCCACGTATTATTGGTAAGAAACATGCAACTGTCAGATAAATAGCGATGCACTCAATACATATGCCTGTGGTGCAAAGAGTGTACTCACCCTTCCATTCTATAGTTATTGGTAAGTAACAGTCAACTGGCAGGTGACGAGCGATTGGTTCTCTCAGAACAGATATAAGCGGTCTGGCAAAGAGAGAGAGAGAGAGAGTGTTCACCCTTTAATGCCGCGTATATTGTAGTTAGGGAGCCCGCATATGTTCTATTTACACTTTTGCGTACAAAAGGTTTGACCCCCTAAAGTTGGTACCAATAATGGAACATTCTGAAAAACCGATTTCTTAAGTTGCGCATTCCTGGGGTTTAGGGGCCGCTGAACCCCAAAAAGTGCCAAAAATCACTTCTATTTACACTTCCGCGTACATCGATGAATTTTGGTTTGATGATACTCCTAAGTGTACTGATTAAGAAAACACAACTTAAGAAAGGGATTTTCCTGGGGTTTTCAGATATGAAAGGGGGTTCCATGCTGAACCCCAAAACGTGATTTTTCACTTGTTTTTATACTTTCGCATACATCCATAATTTTTGGTCTCAAAGTACTTTCATATATACTAATTATAAAAACACAACTTAAGAAGCAACTTTTCCTGGGGTTTTAAGATAAGAAGGGGGTCATCGGGTCACCCCTCAAAACGTAAAAAATCACTTTTATTTACATGATTGCATTCGTCCAACGTGTGTGTATGTGCGTACACCCCTGGAACGTTGCACTGTTACAACCAATACATCCCTAAATCTATACGATCAACTTAAGAAATATATATTCATGTCATTTTCTGATAAGAACGAGACTTGTTACCCCCCCCCCAAACCCGATCCATTTTCTAGAACTATAAGTGAGCCAGTTTTATGAAAATTGTAGCGGGAAAATCTAGTAAAATTTATACAAATGTATATGTTTTCGTGAGGCTAAGACATAATGACACTTTTTTGGGCCAAAATTGAAATTCACCATCCAAAATGGCCGCCAAAATGGCCGCCGGAAGTTGAAAATGACATTTGTTCACAAATATCTTCTAGATCAATTCATGCTGTTTGGAACTGGTTGAGTAATGCAACTTTATTTTGTGTTTTGTATATTATCTGATCATTGGAGCAATTAAATATGCAATTATTGGGGTCCTAACCCCTTCCGATCCCTCAAAAATTAGATTGTACAGAACGCAGTACAAAAAAAAAAAAAATCACAATTGGGATTCTAGTCATATTTCAACAAGAAATGAAAAGAACATTGTAATGTAAGTGAGGCATATCATTACCTATGAATATTCCAAATCTCAGGAACCATAAATCTTACTTTGGCTCAAAATGGCTGCGAAAATGGCCGCCAAATATGGAAAATGGTAAATATTGCCCCAGGGTGTCCTGCAATCGCTTACAAGTTGTGGTTGGTGTACACAATTTGCTAATCTGTTTTCTATACATTGCATACTAACATGTCTGATGCACCATGGATCATTTTTACTATTGTCACCACTGACATCACCAGAAATATTGGATTTTTCTCTCACAAACTTTACATAAATATCGGCAAAAATTCACTTTTCAGGGTTCGACCATTTGTTCAAGTAAAATGTAACTATCTATGTATTGAAAGGTGTTTATTGTTTTGGTCTATCTTAAATGTGTCACACTACGGTGTTTATATACTAAATTGCTCAAGATGGCTTCCAAAATGGCAACCAAATTTGTAAAAACTTAAAAGTTAACATATCCCGAACATTATTCTCTGCATTATCCGAAAAGGGTGGCAAATTGTGACCCACTTGGTTACTGTACGTGTTAGTTACAATGTAATTAAATGACAACTACGATCTATTATGTTTGTCCCAGTTCCGTATGGGGCATGACAAATTCATTTTAAAGTTGCAGTATCGAATTTTGCGGAGAACCTCTTTTGTGATTCTGGCCATATTATTGAAAGGGAATGGGCAGAACTTTGAGACGGAACTGAGATGAACCATGATATGTGAGTATTCTGGCCCATTATGATAAAAAATTATCAACTGGATACAGGGTGGAAGCAAGATGGCAGCCAGGGAGTTTAATACTCTATGATCATAGATGAGGATAATAGGTATACACGGAGTTATTGTATGGTCATGAATGATGTGTGGATATAAAGGGAGTCCCCTGTTGGTAACGGTGGGACGTATATTTATATATGTTGTGGATGTGTTATCATTGGTGGTATATGGGGAGTAGATTTATTATCATGGATGGCGTGTATGAGTATGTCAAGTATGGAACTTATGAGTGGTCGTATGTGCGGATATTGGTATATCTGGAAGGGATATCACCATTGGTGATGTGCATATGTATACCTGGATTGACTCTATGGGCATGTGTATGGCGAATATGTATGCATGTAGTGGCTGTATGGTCCATGGTGAGGTGAATATGTATACAATGAGTGACTGTATGATCGTGAATATGTATACATAGAGTGACTATATGGTCATGTGTCGGGTGTAGGTGAATACCTGGTGTTCATGCATGGTGACTCGTGGCTGTATCGTCATTTGTGGTATGTACGGGTATAACCAAGTATGGCTGTATGCTCAGGTGTACTAGTACATGTACGTGTATAAAGTGGGTGACTGTGTTGTCATGTGTGTGGTATTTATGTACATATGTAGTGACTGGGGTAATGGGTGGGTTGTACATGTGTACCTTGGGCGGCTATCGCTTTCCACAATAACTCAAGGATATGTTAATCAATAGCGATGTCATGTCATATCGTGGAAAGCGATAGCCACCCATTATCACACAGTCATTACATATATACATAAACACCACAGACATAACAATATAGTGACCCACTGTATACATGTACACCTGACCCATGACAACGGATGACCATACATTCACGCGTCACAATGCAGGCACACCGGGTATACTCCTAAACATGACCCATAACCATATAGTCACTCCTTGTATACCCATTCATCTCACCATTGGCCATAAGGTCATCATCCCTGTATAAATATTCTCCAAACGCATCGTCAAATATACAATCATTATATACATCAACACCACAACAATGACCATAAAGTCACTCCGGTATACATATGCACATCACCAATGGCCATATAGCCACTCGCTCCATACACATACCCTCACCCATGTTACCTGGTATACTCCTTCACCTGACCTATGGCCATATAGTCACCCCGTGTGTATCTATTCAAAACATTCATACACGATCATGGTCAATCCTTGTATACATATTCACTTCAACATTGGCCATGTCAATCCCTGTATCCATATGTGTCACACCATAGCCGAATAGCCACTCAAGATATACTAATAGTCACTCCATGTATGCATATGCACCTCATCCATGGCCATATAGCCACTCGCTATATACACATATCCCTCGCCCATGACAATAAAGCAACACGTGTGTGTACTGGTATAACCTACACATGACGATACCGACACGAGTCACCAAACAGGAACACCAGGTACATGTATACTCATACGCCTGTCACCCCCTGTATAGATGTTCATTACATTTATGATCATACAGTCACTACGTGTATACCTACATGTAATCATTTCACCATTAACCACACGGTCACTACCTGTATACCTATTCGACACTCATAGTCATATAACCACTCGATATACATATGCAGCCCACCCTAGACCATAAATTCACTCCAGGTATACATGTAAACCTCACTAATGGCCATTCAGCCCTTCCATATATACAAAAAACCCGCACATACGACCACTCAAACAATCCATACTTGCGTATACACCTCACACATGACGATTCAGCAATTCACTGTATAATCATACACGCCATCCATGATAATAAAGCTAAGCCGTATACACCCACCAATGATAATACATCCACGAGATATATAAATATACATCCCACCCGATACCACAAGGACACTCTATGTACCCACACGCTCGATAATGTCCACTTCACTCGATAAACTCCAGGTATTCATATTCAATCATGACCGTACAGTCATTCCATGTATACCTATACACATTACCCGTAACCATAAAATCACTACCTATTTATCCACACACCCCATCCATGATCATACATACAACGCATGTACATCCCACCATGACCTTACAGTCACTCCATATATACATAATCAACACATAGATGACCATGTAGCTATATCCATACACCACACAAATTACCATACAGACACACCGGATGCACCCGTACTGGATATACACAATCATACACCATACATTCACTCCATGCATACCGATTCATCTCGCATCTGACCATGACCTCTCCCTGTATACCTAGATGCATCTTACCATGGACAACCAACTCATAACCATATAGTCACTCATTATATACCTACTCACATCAGTCATGACATACAATAACTCCCTGTATACCTATTCACCTCACATATGATCACAGAGTAACTCCCTGGCTATGATCTTGGCATCCACACTGTATCCTGTTGACATTTTTTTTATCATAATGAACATAATAGCCAAAGATTATGGTCTGTCTCAAAGTTCTGCCCATTTCCTTTCAATAAATATGGCCAAAATCACAAAAGAGGTTCTCGGCAAAATTACATACTTTAAAATGAATTTGTCATGCCCCATACGGAAATGGGACAACTGGGAATAGAACATGTAGTTGTCAGTTAATTAACTAACATGTATAATAACCAACTGAGTCACAATTTGCTACATTTTCGGATAATGCAGAGAATGTTCGGGATATATGTAAAAAATTTGAATTTTACATTTTGGAAGCCATCTTGATCTATGAACACTGTAGTGTGACACATTTAAGATAGACCAAAACAATAAACACCTTTCAATCCAAAGATAGTTATATTTTACCAGAAAAAATGGTCCAAACCTGAAAACTGAATTTTTGCCAATATTTATGTCAAGCTTTTTAGAGAAAAGTCCAATATTTTTGACGATGTCAGTGGTGAAAATAGTAACAATTAACCATGGTGCATCAGACATGTTAGTATTCAATGTATAGAATGCAGAATAGCCCATTTTATACATCAACACAACTTGTAAGCGATTGCAAGACATGCTGGTGTAATATTTACCATTTTCCATATTTGGCGGCCATATTGGCAGCCATTTTGAGCCAAAGTAAGACTTTTGGTTCCAGTGATTTGGAATATTCATAGATAATGATATGCCTCACTTACATTACAAAGTTCTGTTCATTTCATGTTGAAATATTAATAGAATCCCAATTGTAATTTTTTGTGAAATTTTATACCGCATTCTGTACAATCGAATATTTGAGGGATCGGAAGGGGTTAGGACCCCAATAATTGCATATTTAATTGCTCCAATGATCAGTTAATATACAAAACACAAAATAAAGTTGCATAACTCAACCAGTTCCAGACAGCATGAATTGATCTAGAAGATATTTGTGAACAAATGTCATATTTTCAACTTCCGGCGGCCATTTTGGTGGCCATCTTGGATGGTGAGTTTCAATTTTGGCCCAAAAAAGTGTCATTATGTCTTAGCTTCACGAAAATATATACATTTGTATACATTTTACTAGATTTTCCGCTATAATTTTCATAAAACTGGCTCACTTATAGTTCTAGAAAATGGATCGGGTTGGGGGGGGGGGGGTGGGTAACAGGTCTCGTTCTTATCAGAAAACGACATGAATATATATTTCTTAAGTTGATCGTATCGATTTAGGGATGTATTTGTTGTAATAGTGCAACGTTCCAGGGGTGTACGCACATACACACACGTTAATTGGACGAATGCATTCATGTAAATAAAAGTGATTTTTTACGTTTTGGGGGTGACCCGATGACCCCATTCTTATCTTAAAACCCCAGGAAAAGTTGCTTCTTAAGTTGTGTTTTTATAATTAGTATATATGAAAGTACGTTGAGACCAAAAATTATGGATGAACGCTTAAGAGTAAAAAAAAGTGAAAAATCACGTTTTGGGGTTCAGCATGGGACCCCCTTTCTTATGTGAAAACCCCAGGAAAATCCCTTTCTTAAGTTGTGTTTTCTTTATCAGTACACTTAGGAGTATCATCAAACCAAAATTCATCGATGTACGCGGAAGTGTAAATAGAAGTGATTTTTGGCACTTTTTGGGGTTCAGCGGCCCCTAAACCACAGGAATGCGCAACTTAAGAAATCGTTTTTTTCAGAATGTTCCATCATTGGTACCAACTTTAGGGGGTCAAACCTTTTGTACGCAAAAGTGTAAATGGAACATATGCGGGCTCCCCAACTATTGGTAAGTGTCATGCAACATGCAAATGTCAGATACATAGCGATACTCTCTCTCAAACATGTGTATGCATGCAGTCTGGTAAAAAGCGTGAACACCCTTCCATTCCACATATATTACTGAGTGTCATGCAACTGTCAGATAAAGATCGAAACACTCGCTAAAACAGATGTATGCAGTCTGGCAAAGGGGCATGTTTACCCTCCCATTCCACATATATTGGAAAGTTTCATGCAACTTGCAACTGTCAGATAAAGAGCGATGCATTTTATCACAACAAAATTATCACGTTTAGTAACTAAAGTCAAGATTCTTTATGACAAATAGCGTGTCTCATATTTGATTCCGTGGCGATTGATAAGTATCATGCAGCATACATCTGTGACATATGCTTGTCAATTTGTCATATATCTCATAACATTGGCCAGTTAAATCCAAGTTCATCCAAATTAATGCAGTTATTTGTAGTTATTGTAAGATATTTATCTGAAAATAGAAGGAATATTCATATACATATACGCGACAATCATGAACAATGTTTTAAAACATGGTGCATGCTTAAGTATTGGATGGAAGCATTAAACTTAAATTTGTTCTCTTTAAATTAGTTTATTGTTTCAGAATTTTCGTTCAACCAGCCTGGGTTGCCAGTTATCCTGTACATTACGCAACACGTTAAAAAGAATACTGTGACTGTTCAGCCTGTTCTCGTGAAAATAAGTATACACTGGGCTTGTTAATGAGCGAAATAAGCTCATATTGGCATCATTTAATCTCAATATATACTCAATATGGATATCAAACGCGGTTTTAATAAAAGTCCAATATGGGACTATTTCCATACGAACTTAGCCCATATTGGCATTATTTAACCTATCCGTTTTCATCGACACGACTTACCAGATTCATGCTCGTTATAACGTGTGTTAGTTTAAACAATATTTTATTTGAACTAAACAGAACAGAATTACAAACAATAAATACATGACATATACTTCTAAATTGTTCAAAAGAGGATTGGGCAACAAGCTTATGTGCTTTTGTTAAGTCCTATCCTCTATAATGTGTGTTCACTGCGGCCCGCGGCATTTAACGGAACAACGTGCAGAAGCTCACTTTGGGCTTATGTCAGAATAAAATAAGTCCAATATAAACCTATGTAAATATTTAGGTCCAATTTGGACATTTTTGGGCAAGGATATTTTGATGCTATTGGTGATAATATTTTGGATGACAAAATTACACTCGACAAGGAGTATCCGTTTGCTCTCCTGTGTTAATGGCCACATTCAATAAAACGTTCACTTGCCGATGTAAGCCGTGTGTAATTGACAGTTTTATCACCCACCGGCCGGGCATACCTCCCTGATTACAAAGTTAATTACATTCCGCTGTAAATAGTGCAAATGGTGCATACAGATCTTGGTCTATCGGCAGTGTTTCCAATATAGTAAATAATTTAATTACATAACACGATCATGGTTTAGTAAGACAAACGTGCATTATCGGCACTCACAATGACGTCAGAGCTTATATCAATTATGTTTTTGTCAATGCTGGAACTTTATTATTATGTTAATTAGAATATAATTACGATATTAGATTTGTAGCTATATAGGTGTTGACTGTGATATAACCATGTGCGATAAGGGTGGTTGAACAATTTTGTCAACATGAAAAGACACATTTAAACATTTCAATATTTTTTGTTTAAACCCAGCCGTTTAGAGGTCGCTTTCCCTTGCTACAATGTGATTATGTTATAAAATGGATCTCAAATTCGTCGAAATTTTATACGAAATTTATTAATCTCGGTTTCTAAATTCGATTCGAGCCTCGTTGAAGCTCGACTAGAATCGAATTTAGTGCACTCGGTTTATACATATGTTATATAGTTGCGACTCATTAGAGACCTTAGTATCCATTTCACTCTGAACTTAAACTTCGACTGACTGTAGTTCGTAGTGTATTTGCATTTCCGAGTGTGACCCCGCCAACTGCTTTGCTCTAGTTTGTTTTGTTATAATATTTGTTGCGAGCTGCATAATATATGCCTCGGCCACTTGAGGCCACTTGATAGTCTAAGTATACCTGCATCAACAGATCTCCCGGGAACTGAGGATAATGCAATATGTCTGCATCATATGATGGCCCACTACATGTACATGTACCAACTCTCGTCTTAGCAACTTCTGAATCTGCCAAATGCCTCTCCGCGGTTGTATCTCTGACTATTGAATTCATAATCCCCAAATCCCCCATAGCAATATAGATAAAGGCGGCACATGGGTAACTTAATTCAACCGACAACCATGGCGAATGTCTAGACCAAACACCCGCACACACAATACATGTGGTCGTCTGGAACATGCAGGTCAGTGGCATGTATCCATAATTAAGTTGTTTTGGTTATCCCCACCCCGCCTTCACAACGATACATTGAGCATTTAGTGTAGTGTTCATCTCGGTGTCAACGTTTTACATATAACACATTCCTCTTTCGGTAATAGACACTTTTAAAAATCCCAAAATGGGACGCCATACATGTAGATGCCTTTTGATAAGGTAACCACTGCAATTCGAACATTTATTTAAACATGGACAATCATTGTGGCCATAACATATTAAATGTCTTTGTCCTCTGGGTCCCCGCTCGCCAAAAATATAATATAATGTGACATAAGTATATAGTGTTATTATTTGATTCTGAAATACGCAGATAATGGAGTCATATCAGTTATTTCATGTTATGGTGCGGGCCACAATGAAAAAACATGTTAAAGAGCGTACCTGAAAAGGCGTTAGTTACCTTATTTGTGTCAATATCCGCACATAATATGCTTAGAATTGCCTCCTTATGAGTCGATAATGTGACTAAAATGCTCTCATTTTCAGCATATTATTGACTTAAACTGAGTCAAGTCTAAGGAGATAATCTACCTAAACAAGTTCTATTCTAAGTAGATAATGTGCGGGTTTTCGAACAGGCTGTATATTTTGCCAAATTTCACTAAACTTCTCCAACAACTATATGGGGAAAAAATTAAGCGATTTATTGCAAAGTCATGCCTGTGAATTGACAAAGATCATTCACAGACTTCTATTGTCGTTTTAAATTGACCGGTATGCTGGTTTCATTTATCACAACTGGAAATCGCCCGACAGACTACTGGATGCTATATAAACTCCGATGGAATGTGTTTACTTATGTAAACGTAAACCACCAAGCAACATTCTAATATGCACTTCGATTAACTACCTGATAAAGGCTTTAATTAAGAACAAATTATGTTCGTGATAGTATGTGGTGCTAATGTGACTCAGGTGTGTTGGATTTTGTTATTCTAGGTTTCAAGTAAACATTTATATTGTATCCGGAACAACCTACATAAAATATACAAACGGTATATAATAGTAATTGCCAATATCAATCATATCGTTGTCTCCCATATTGCATGCTTATAGAGACTGAGTCATCAAACGGCCATGGATATCTTCACTCTAGTCTTCACTTTGCTGCATTTCATCGGGACGGTGGAAATGGTGATGCGGAGATTCAAACCCATTCGCGAACTCGATGGAATATACACAATAGGGGCGCTTCAAACGCTCAACAATGTTGAAAATCTTATCATCTGCGCAAGACAGTGTACAGTATGCGTGACATTCGTCTATCATGCCGGAGACAGGATATGCTACCTTTATGACAGGCCGTTGACAAATTCAACAACCGGCATTATGTTCCCAGGAGGGAGTGTGCTATATTTGGCCATTCATGACGGTGAGTAATTGCAATGGTAGAAAAAGAACTACGATATAAATATAAAAACCGTGAGACTGAGCACAGACGCAACATTGAAGAGTTTTACGTCATCATCGTCTTGCTTTTGACCGATTTAACGTGTTTGTTATTGAATCAGACATGGACAACCATAACTGGCCCTGGTAAAAGAAATGAAGAGTTTGTTGGAAAAATAGCATGTTTTTACGACCAGATGACCTTGGTGATACTCAACATAATGTAACTGCCGATTAATGTCATTGATTTAAAGTAATATATTGCACGTGATATTTATCGTATCCAAATCAATATAACCCGGGTATTAACCCAAGCTTGGGCAGAAGTTATTACATTTAACATCGAATTATATGGGGAATTGATTTTGTGTATTTCAACACAAATACATACATTTGGCAGCAAGATTGAAGAACAAGTGTGTGCCACTAATATGATACTTATTGTTCCCGAATACATAAATATACACTGTAGTATGAGGCATGACACGAATAAAGCGTTGCAAGCGACACATGACAATAATAAGTGTTGGGTAGAACTGACATGGTATCATTCCGTGTACATTGGTCACCATAAAACAAAAAGTAGGTTTACTTATTCCATACTATCGTATTGTTCACAAATCATCAGTCAGCCATGGTACAATAATGCTGAAATAAGTTGTCGTGTTCCCAGTTTTGTGTACACGCGAATTTTCTGCGTGCATTCACAGTAAGGCATTTCTTACTACGAAGTTCATATATATGACGACAATGAAATTATTCACGTTATTGTTGGAATGTTCAAATAATGTGAATTCATAAACACAATGGTATAATATGTTGTTTACGATTCACTCAACATCAGAGCTAGATAAACAGAACGACTAAGGTCACCATTATCACAACGGTCGAGAATGCTGAATCATGCATTAATATGGAATAAATAATTTCGCTTTAGTGGTCGTTCCGGGTCGATTCGTTTCTCACTACCTCGCATACAAACAAGAAGTTTGGTACATCCGTCTCGACGAAACAATCGAGAGTTGGGATACAGCGAGAACTAGATGTTCAACAATGGGAGGAGAAATGCCACAGCTACTCGGGAACGATATATATGACATATTCAATGGTCTCGATGCTGTATATCCAGGTTTGTATTGTGGGGTGATATCCATGTATGTGTTGTGGGGTGAGGAAACGATATATATGACATATTCAATGGTCTCGATGCTGCATATCCAGGTTTGTATTGTGGGATGATATCCAGGTACATGTATGTGTTGTGGGGTGAGGAAACGATATATATGACATATTCAATGGTCTCGATGCTGTGTATCCAGATTTGTATTGTGGGGTGATATCCAGGTACATGTATGTGTTGTGGGGTGAGGAAACGATATATATGACATATTCAATGGTCTCGATGCTGTATATCCAGATTTGTATTGTGGGGTGATATCCAGGAACATGTATGTGTTGTGGGGTGAGGAAACGATATATATGACGTGTCCAATGGTCTCGATGATGCATATCCAGGTTTGTATTGTGGGGTGATATCCATGTACATGTATGTGTCGTTGGTGAGGAAACGATATATATGACTTGTTCAATGGTCTCGATGCTGCATATCCAGGTATCTGTTGTGGGTATTGAACGATATGTGTGACGTGCCAAATGGTTTCGTTTCGATGCTGCAAATCCAGGTATGTATTGTGGGGTGATATCCAGGTATGTGTTGTGGGTTGATATCCAGGTATGTGTTGTGGGGTGATATCCAGGTATGTGTTGTGGGGTGATGAAACGATATATATATATATATATATATATATATATATATATATGACGTGTTCATTGGCCTCGCTGCTGCATATCAAGGTATCTGTTGTGGGGATTAAACGATATATGTGACTTGCTCAATGGTTTCGTTTCGATGCTGCAAATCCAGGTATGTATTGTGGGGTGATATACAGGTATGTACTGTGGGGTGATATATAGGTATGTATTGTGGGGTGATATACAGGTATGTATTGTGGTGTGATATACAGGTATGTATTATGGGGTGATATACTGGTATGCATTGTGGAGTAATATACAGGTATGTATTTTGGGGTGATATACAGGTATGTAGTATGGGGTGATATACAGGTATGCATTGTGGAGTGATATACAGGTATGCATTGTGGATTGATATACAGGTATGCATTGTGGAGTGATATTCAGGTATGTATTGCGGGATGATTAAGCGATATATATAACGTCCGTAATGGTCTCGATGCTGCATATCCAGGTATGTATTATGGGACGATGAAACGATATATATGACGTCTTCAATGGTCTAGATGCTGTTTATCCAGGTATGTATTGTGCTTTAACGTTGACGGACTCGTCATCGTCCTGTTCGTTGTCATTAAATGGTGGGTTACACGATATATATGACGTCTTCAATGGTCTAGATACCGTTTATCCAGGTATGTATTGTGCTTTAACGTTGACGGACGCGTCATCATCCTGTTCATTGTCATTAAATGATGGGTTACAACTTACAGGGAGACGGTACATATTATATTTACGTGCATGATTTGTCTCAACAGAGCGGGTCGAGTGTTTGTACGAAGTGGTTGGTTAGGTTGTGTTTATCGTCGTGTCAACCGCTATGCCAGATGGCGACGTTTTACGGATGGCGGAAAGACCACACATATTATAAGTTACGGGACGCTTAGTGGTCGGACAATGGTGTCATGTGAGACGAAGTGAGATCAATATTATTAATATTGATCTCGTTGAGCCTCTCATAACACCATATCCGACCACTAATCGTCCCATAACGTATTTATTATGTCAGTGGACAAAATCCGGCTTATCTGAATTAATCGTCGCTGTAATTTATTGTAATTTGGTAAGTTAAATGTGTTGTCTATGGCCACTATCATATGTAACGTCACAGTGAGTGTACGTCAACGCATTGAGTCAATGGCTAATCACCAGAAGCAGGACAACTTGTTGAGTTTGATAGTTAATTTATGAGTCTTTAGAATTGCTCAAATATATCGCATTCTGGTTTTGGTATTTATTATTTTCATTATAAAATACATTTCAAACACATTCCACAATCAATTAGTTCCAATGCGAGTATACAAAATAGAAACATCCTACACAAAGTACAAACTATCGTTTTGTCCTTGCAGCTGCTAGGCGCTAAGACGTAACGATATTGTAGTATTGTACAAAATAGAAAAATCCTACACATAAACATATATAATACAACAATTAAAGTCAACGATGTCACCACACCACATAAAACTGGCTATACCTCAAAACATAATTTGAAGAGCTGAGCCTTCTACGACCTTAGTGAGGACGCATTATGTGCTCAGTGTAATCAGCCTGTATGATCCGCGACATGATACTTTGTATTTAAATTCGCAGAAAAAGATTTCCGACAGATATCCCCTTTCTTGGCGCCAAAATACACCGAAAATATCCCGAGGCGACAGAGTTTCTGAAAACAAGATGGTGGATAAGCACCTAGTATTGATTTCATATGGGGTCACTGTCCTAATATGGGTTCAACATACCGTCACTATTTATCGACGCTGATTGGCTAATCGCAAGATCTGACATAATAAAGTAAAGTTCACAGGGGAAATCATTCCACTGCGTTCAGAAACGACCGATCACCGGAAAGAAACTGACAAACATCATACCAAACTCCAGGCAGAGTTATCTCCCACCGCTTCGCTGAGATACCACCGCCATAAGGACATTTGGTAAGGATTTCTTACGTGTTCTCAGTTCTTATGTTTTAGTATTAAAGTTGTATATGTCTTGCTCAGTTCATATTGTTATTACCAATACCGAAAGAATTACCATTATTGCAAACGTTGTGTGGTCAAAATAAGATAATAGGTGATTAAATATAGTTCCGACGACATGTAAAAATAGATGTATCGGTCCGCAAAGAACCATCCTTGTGGCAGTGCTATATCGCAGTGATAACGTAGAGGGCGCTGCATGGAGTTTGACATCATACATGAATCCGATTACCATCCCTTGGCGTAGATCACGAATCCGCGCATGTCGGGGTTTGAATCAGCTTCGTGAGCGCTCGGCAGACAATGACAGCGTAATGCACCGAGTGTAGGAACGTTAGAATTTACATTCCATATATTTGCTAGTCGCGGAATCTCTCTTTGATGCGAATCACTTTCATCTTACTGTTAACACTGTCAATCCTTGTTCAGTGCTGTTACTGTGTACGTGTTCAGTCGGTCGTATTACCACCCGCAATTCTCATTGTTATCTCTTTTGTCATTTTTTGAAATCTACCCCAATCCCATTCAATCGATGCTTAGTCAGTCGTAATACCACTCGCAGAGCTGTCCTTCGCATGGATTGTGTCTCTAGCACCAATAAGCATTTTGTGAAAAGTTTCATCAAAATCCACACAATATCTCCGAAAATAGTACACAGTATATCAAGGGGATTTTCATTTTTGATGTGTTTATACTCTTCGTGACTGTTCGCTCCATTGGAACCATAGCTGCCAAATCACCACATATCGTCTAACTATATCACATTTGATTTGAACATAACCAAATGTCCAGCATTCATGAATATGTGCCCCCTTAGTGAACCAAGTGATTTTGCGGTTTATGGAAAGTTGACTCATCCCATTAGATTGGTGTTAATTCAAGCAAGCAACAACTCACCATATCATTAATAGTAAGATAGTTGTCCACATATCAGA
This sequence comes from Siphonodentalium dalli, assembly GCA_032622095.1. NCBI lineage: Eukaryota > Metazoa > Mollusca > Scaphopoda > Gadilida > Siphonodentaliidae > Siphonodentalium > Siphonodentalium dalli. Next base: position 90,710,508 of record CP136067.1, read on the forward strand.
GATTATCTTCCCAAAGTTTCATAGATTCTGATTACCACATCTGAAGATAGTACAAAATACTAATGTAAATTAACAATATAGTACATGTATGTAATTCCATACAATATGTATGTAAATAACTCCGAATCATATCGCCATAGCTAATTCGTCTTGTTTCTCAATTATTTTTAAATCTTAAATGTGTATGGTGTTCCTTCTCACATTGTTGACCGAAAATGTGAAATTTATTGGATTTGCGTTTGACTTCTCTGCGCCATTATGTGAAGGCTTGAGATAATAAATATATATATCCTATATATCTGGGACTCGATTCGTAATTGATAATATATGTTCATGCCATTAATTAATCGTGTAATCGACGGCTCTATAATTTATATTGGAAAAATGTACGGTGTCAGATATAACAACATGACGAGGTGCTACAGAGCCTACAGTGCATGCATGAGTGTAGATATGATTACATATAAACAACAATCTGGAAATGCGAAATTGTCTTGTACTTTCAAACTAGATATCTATCTAACCAGTTGTTGTGTTCATTTCAGATGTCCTGAAAACAGCAGATTACGATGGTTACTGGATAGCAACGAAGAAGGACAATAGTGGACAATGGGTAAATGCTGATAGATCGTTACCAACACCTCTCTGGTGGTTCCAGGGCACTCCAGACGATGGGCCTGGCGCCTGTGGTATCATTTCCCATGACAAAATCCACTTCACAGATGTAATTCCAACATTCCAACTGGACGATGTTAAGTGCACTGAGATCGGCCAGTGGACTCCACGGTATGTCTGCAGATTCACTGACCTCTAGCGACACTCGGTCGGATAAAGCATAACGTCACAGGGTTGATATTAGTAGTATAAACGACAATTAGTCAGAGCCTTCGGCCACCCGAGTGTTCATTTCTGTAGTGGAAGGGATGAATTGTCAGAAGTTATGCGTTGCGCCGTAAAAATAAGTTGCTAATATCAGTATCATATGCTTGTCTGTGATGGCTAATATGCACCAGCCAATACTGTACTCAAACTGAACGATGCTGATTGCGTTGATTACTCTTGGACTCCGCGGTATGTCTTCTGATTCAGTGACGATTAGCAAGGCTCTATCGGATACAGCATAAAGTCAAATTAATTATACTAATCTTATGAAGAATATTATTGTGGGTCCACTGATTTAGTGCAAGTTATGGTTATTCATTGCACCGAAAAGAGAAACTGTTAACCCCACTTTGTCGCGTTATCATTGCCCCATGAATGTAGCATATACCTAATATACATAACATAATAATGTATATAGCTTAGTGAATGTTATGCAATGCATGTTGCTGCAATTAAGCCTATAATTAAAGATGCCGCCGTCATTTATGCCGAGGTATCGCCCCGTTTTAAGGATAGCAGTCCGTCGCTGCAAGTTGTGGTTACGAAGATTACGATGTATTGTACTATTGTTCACCGGCTGGCTAATGCAGATTGATATGCATTCCGATCGAGCAGATCAAGGGTGTTTATCAGGCATGATATTTCTTCTGTCGCCTCATCGCGCATGCTCACTTTAGCCGGGAACGTGATGTGGTACGCGTCCTACCCGAATCTACTACACTAACAACGATGACCAACAACGGACGACAAAGTCGACGAACGACAACCAACGACGAACGACCGACGACAACGACGACAACCAACAATGCTGGAGATGAACGACAACGAATGGCGAACGACGACGACAAACGACGGACGACAGACGATTAAATGAAATAATCATTTAATTGATAAAGTAAATACTTTTGGCCTAACTTTAAAATCTGTTATTTGGAGAACAATGCCTCCAGGACCATGGATCACAATAGCTCCGCCAAAAATCCTCATCACTTCTTTGAAATTTAATCGATATTGGTCTTCAATGACTTCATCAGTTCATGTACGGATGTACGTATACTCCCAAACAAAGTAGCTTGGAAGCATACTGCAATTGCACAATTATTACATACATTACAATGAATGCACCATCGAATTCCCTAAACTTCCGATATATTTTTCTAATTCCAAGATTTAATGTGACATTGTGTAATTTACCTTTATCAACTAATTCTGTGTTAAAATGTGCCATCAAGTTATACGAAAGAACTAATCATTATATCATTGTAACTGTAACATAAACCATTGGCAACCGCACCACGCTATACAATTGATTATGGCTATATAAGGTGTTTTACAATAGCTTGCAAGACTGCCGTTTACACTCGCGGCGTGTAAACGCGTAGATGTAGCGCCACAAACGAACTCGTTACAAGTTATTTGCTCGTGCACAGAAATCTACCTTATAGAGAGCATCGTGTGATGTACGTCACTACTCGGTTCCCGAGCCCTGATATGACTTAGCGGCTAAAACGACGTCAAACCCCACCGTAATAAACATAAACCAGTTTACATTACTCAGCTACCTTAACCACGCTCTAGATGAACCTGTCTGTTAAAGGTGAAACACGGTATTCTGATGGCTTACGTCACTACAATCATTTTTGTATTTGATCGATTACTCTTTATATTCCTTCTTTGCTTGTTGTATAATTTATTGGTAGCATACTGTATGTTATATTGTGTGCATGATATGATGTTGATGTATAGGATTTATAATGACTTTGATTAATTTACATTTATCAACTTGGCTAATTATGCGTTAATATGTCCCATCCATTTGTACGACAGAACGAATCATTTCAATGTAACTGTAAGAGAATCCACTCGGCAACCGAACTGCAATATCGAATTGATTATGCCTAATTACTGTTGCGTTACAATAGCTTGCGAGATTGCATGACTACCGTTTACACTCGCGGCGTATACATGAGTACACTCATATAACTAATGTGTAGAAACGATTACACATAATATTTTTAAACCTGGTTTATGCGCATAACAATGTGTAGTATTACAAAGAGCTACATGCATTGCATTTGCACATTTATTGTGAAAACCATTACACAATTTGTGGATGTATATGAAACTATACATATGTACTACACAAATTTGAAACCTTCCTCAGTTTCAATAGAGTAAAGTCATTTACTTAAATCGAACCACTATATTCTAGTTTCTTATTTCACTATGCATTTAATCGATTAATATTGTATTACCTTCTTTCGTATGATGTTGTGGTTTAAATTGATTGTAGCATATGTATTTTTGCTTGATATAATTTTTATGTATAAGATTTATGATGATTTTGAATAATTGACATTAATTTATCAACTTGGTTAATGCTGTGTGTGTTAAAGTGTAACATCAAGTTACATATGCACAAGCGAACCAATCATTTTGTCAGTGTAACGATAAGAGAAACCACTTGGCACCCGCACCACAATATACAATTGATTAATCCTAAATACAGTTGTGTGTTACAATAGATTGCAAAACTTTACGACTACCGTTTAGACTCGCGGCTTGAAACGCGCAGGTTTTACGTCACAAACGTAATCTTTCAATAGCACCACGATGATAACGCATGTTACAAGTTACTTGCACGTGCACATGATAGGATCTAATAGGAATCATGCACAATGCAAGCTCCTGTGGTCTACGTCACTAACCGGTTCCCATAACGACTCAACATCTTAACGACCCAACGGATAAGACTGCATTAAAACACATCTTAACAAACATAAACCTGTTCGCATTACTCAGCTCTACTTATACGTGCTTCAATTGGACTTATTATTCAAACGTGAACTGAAAGTCACTGGCTGAAAACTAAGTATATTAGTGATTTTTTGTGTCAAATTTCCAGTTTGACATCAGTCACTTGAATGGAAACTCGTAGTTATGCATAATAATGCAATGGCTTCTGGTTATACTGAACTGAATAATATCCAAGAATTATACGCGGATGAATACTTTGATAATTGTCAATTATTAACTTACCGAGTGCAAAATATGGACTATAATTATGTGTAGCGTACGGTTTTTCTCCTCGAGTGAGATACAGAGGATTGTTTTTAAGAGGCCCTAGCAGAGTGAAAATAATCCTCGAATCTCACGAGATGAGAAAATCAAAATTATATACTATAATTAACATGAAGACTTAAAAAGGAATAGTATTGGATCTTATATAATGTGTGACCAGTGTCACAGCTAAGTTTAATTGACGCCTACAACGTCATGTGCTTGCAATGCAAAAATTAGCCATGCCATAAAGGGAATGCATGCAATTCATCAAAGATACCCTATTACAAATTCACCAACATGCCCCGGAAAGACTTTATAAGAAAATCTCAATTTCAAACTAACAATTTGAAGGGAAAACAATCATTATCCTTGTATAATCGATGTATGCTACAGTACTACAGCAACACATGTTTACCATTACGATTTGAGATTTATGTAAACTTTATTTTTTAAATTGTAAAACAACGATATTTGGAGGCGGCCATTTAAGAGTTTGACGGGAACTATGTGCAGAAAACGCACTGCATAATCTAGATTAAGAATACTTGTATGGTCTACGCTCTGTATACTATCTGAAATCATGTCTGTCTGCTGGAAATTAAATAAAAAAATATTCGTTGCATATTTTAGTTTTTGGTACCCAATTGCAAAACTATGTTTTTGAAGTAATATCACCATAACACAAAATAATGTCTGAAAAGATTTATAAGTATTGAGTGTTTATGTATGCTAGATTATTGCAAATGTTTTTCGATGGGTTCATAATCTAGATGCAGGTAATGCGGTTTTTGGCAAATATTTCCTTCAAACACTATATTGACCTACCTAAATACGTTGCTTTTATTTGTTGAAACCACTGTGTATTAATTGGAACATATCTCTCATACTAGTATTGTGAGGGAAAACTGATGTTATTTTAGAAGAATGGCATACATTGGTTATAGAGAATAATGACTTCCCCCTTCAAGTTGATAGTTTGAAATTGAGATTGTTTTGAAATGTCACGAATTTACGCCTCTTTAAAACTCCACATGACATATATGGGGTCTTGACACAGGGAAGCAAGTCTATATCCGAACTTTCCCAAAGTGTACATCAACACACATGCTGGACACAGTTTCACTGGCCAGAATAGCAATACTGCTGTTAATGTATAAGCACATCTACACGTTTAAATAGATGACATATCAAACTACCATCTCTTTCAAATATTTTTCAAATGTGTCAAGAAGACATAATCATTTATAAATACATATTTGTCTTACATCTAGCACTTGTATATTTATAATATTGTAATTGATCAATGTATTGGTTTTACAAATGATGTCACAATACTCATGCCGTTTATGATTCTGTATAATAAGCTGATTGTTTAATTAAATAATATTGTTTACTTCTTGGAGAAACAACTGATAAACACTAATTTCTAACCCCGAGTCCAAAACATATCGATTTTTCGAAAATTAACATAGTTAAATTTTAATATTGTGGAAATGTTCTGAAGAGAATACACTGACTCTTAATTGCAGAGACGTACAACAACAAAACAAACTGTGTTGCAGTTGACAATCATGAACCGATTCGACCTACTAGTATTCTGGCAATCCATATAATCAATAATAATCATTTTCTGTGTTTAATTGGAGTAATGTTTGTGCCTTCGCACACAATGACTATTAATTTTCGCAGGTATTTTGTCATAGAAACCCATTTGGTGCCAGAAAATGAATGACAGCATGCATATGAAATGCATCTTTACCAAATATAACGACACGATAAGTAAAACAAAAGTTGTCCCACGTGTAACTGTGCTACTAAATTTTTCCGTCATATATTATTAATTCTTATCAGATAATTGCATATTATCTGCTATGTAACATCGCTAGAACTCGAAGTCCGAACATGTGTTATTCCTCGCGTAGTTAGGTGTGGTACAGTGGCATGTTATAACACTTTGTTTGCGTTCGTGTTCTGTAACATTCTAGGATAATTTTCAGTTATCTTTCTTCGAGCCAATTATTGTTACAACGGGAATACGTTTCAAGAGTGCCGTTGTGCAATTAGACAGAAGAGACGATCTACTTCAGAAATTTTTCCAAACGCCTTTATCTTCATAATTATGTTCTCAAACATAACTGTTAAAACGCGGCGCTGAAAGTACTAATTCTACAAAACGTGCAATGCAGAAGTATATTGTAACGGTTTCCTGATTACATATATAACTTAAATGTTGCGCTAAAACAAGAAAAAATTAAATATTATCTGATTAATGTAATCACATGCAACTATCCGTTATAGACAAGACAAGACATGGCCGCGACGAGGAAGGATTGTCACTGGAATGATTGCTCGTTTATTTAATGTTTTGCGCGATTTGTAAATAGCTGCTAGACGATGGACAATTTCATAATGTGCCGAATAGTTTTACCATGAGCATGGAACTTCATTCTAGTGTTGTCTTGAACTCTGCCGACAGTAATTCGTGACATTTCCACCGGCTGCATTTGCCGCCAATGCACGGAGTTAGGGAAGGCCGCAGCCATGTTGGATTTTTAAAATAATTTTTGTGTGTTTATTTTTAAATATTTTTTTTCGGACTAGTTGTAGTCAATGTCAATGTTATTGTGCTGGTGAAGTTGAAGAGTGTAAAATGTGTTATATTCATCATTCTGCCACTGTGGACATTTAATGGGAGCCTGGATCTTCGTTGTGTACATGCGTTACACCAACTCTATCATGGTGGATTGTATGTATACAGAGTTTCGCTGTGTACCGATCTGAATATGCGCTACACCTTGCTTTGGATACAGAGTTTCGCAGTGCTCCGGTCTGAATATGTGTTTATGCATTGGCCTAAAAAAAGCATGGACTTTTATGTATAACAGAGTTTCGCGGTTCACTGAACTGAATATGAGTTTATCTCATTGCCTGGTGTACAGAGTTTCGGTGCCTTGTATGACAAGAAAACTAAGATGCATGCATCAGGTCAGCCATGAACTATTTAGCAATAGAATAATTCAGTTCGGTTGCGGTTTCACAACGTTACAACTGACATACGATTACACAAGACGAACCTTGAATGTGGAACTATGTAAGAGTGAATATTAATGTTCTAAATCCCATGTTTCACCTTTAGTGGTAATGGGGTCGTACTTTATTAACACGCAAGTAGTGTAATTAAGTACGGGTAATTAGAAGTAACAAATCGTTTAGTTTCTATCGTATCGGCTAAAAGGGGTGAGCAGATTGCTGATGATGAATGCTCTCGTTAGCTGCCAATATAATGTGCATATTTGCCCCGTTACGTTTATACACTGTAGCATTGGCGGGCCAGAGTGTGTTGACATGTTAAGTGTTTGGTTCATTAATAACAGATCAGCAGGGATTTGTCGTGATAACGTATACGTGGAAATATGCTACCTAAACGGTTAAATGAACGGTTGATATAGTACACCACTGTGTATACTCGGTTTAAATAGGTATATTATATAGGGACGTGTGCTCAATTTTGGTGCGGACCGATGATAAAAAAAAATCAGAGGTAAATGTCGGCGGGCGGGAGGGCCATTTTTTCAATAATTTTTAAATAAATTGAACAGTTGCAGCAGCAGCAAAAAAAGGGTGTACAATTGGCAAATGATGAGGGGCGGCGTGACGTGTAACTAGGATTGAAATTAGATATGCAATTTGGAGATTATTGGATGAGGGATGTTATATTAATTATATTAAAGGGACGAGGGGGCTTAGTTGTCGAAAATATTCATATTTGTTCCAAACACCGTAAACAGAAAAATATTAAAACGCATACATTTTGGTTCAAATATACGATCACTATCGCGTAAACATCATGCTCACATAAAGACCTACTAAATTTTACCTAAACAAGAGTCTGATTGTGTTATAGAAGGCAGCACAATGCTACTGGCTAATCACACACAAATGGTATAAACGCTCTTTATTATTTCCAAATAAGGAATTGAGCAACAAAGAACGCTCTTTATGTTTACCATCATAATATAAAGAAACACCAAGAAAGTAACTTTTTATGCTTTGTTTACATAACAATCGTCAAATTTACGACAATAACATACTGTTTATGAGATATTTCTCATTTGTATATTAACAAAGTATGTCTATATTTGAATATTATTTTCGTTTGTAGCGGTTTTTGGCAGGTGGAAATATGTTCACAGGATACCCACCAAGGCCTTCCGTACCTTTAACGTATACTGCAACTTTTTTTCTTGTCAATAGCAGAATACATAATGCTATTAAGAAGTGACACAAAACACAGAACATTTTTTTTAATTATAAGTATTGAGCAGTGAGAAATATTTGAGTCGAGGAAACCAGTAACGAAAGACAATATTAACATGATTTCTGTCAGCGAATAATTGTTTACGTTCCAATGAATATTAAAATGTACTGAAAACAAACTGCTAATGGGTGCCAGACTTTCATAAACACAAATTATGTATTAATGGTGTAACGACATATTTCGTTCTTAATTGTCTAAAAAAATAGGGGATGGGGATGTTTGGATCTCTAGTTTAACGACATTGTTCGGTCTTTGTAGTTTAACGACATTTTTCGGTCTTTAATAGTTTAATGACATTTTTCGGTCTTTATAATATCTCAAGATATAGGTGGTATTTGGATCTCTAGTTTAACGACATTTTTCGGTCTTTATAGTTTAACGACATTCTCGGTCTTTAATATTTCAAGATATAGGGGTCCTTAGTGGGTATTTGGATCTCTAGTTTAACGACATTTTTCGGTCTTTGATAGCAAAATGGAAGAAGTACATCTTTGGAAAGATGTGGTGGCCCTAAAAAGGAAAGTTGTTTGGTGATCTTGAAATGCAGTTTTTCTGAACAGTCTTCCTTGATTAAAGTGATGTGAAACACTCCGGCAGACAACGGGCAGAGTGATCAAATAGAAATTAAGAATAATCTTTCTCAAAGTAGTTATTTGTTACGAATATTAATCTAAATGGATGATACACAACGTCATTCTTATATATTAGTTAAATGCAATGATTCTCGATGGCGAAATAATTGTTGTTTAATTATAGCCGATAGTTGCGCCCCGAATCGAGATGTAAATATTTACAATTTGGAGTAGTTCAGACGATGTTCTCTATGAAGTGGTGTGGTAGATTTTTTTGGAAATTTTCAGTGATGTTAGTAGAACGATAACATTCCCCAGGTTGGCAAAGTGCCTGAGCACTAACTTATCAATTTCTCGCACCCGAAAAAGTCCATAACAAGTCCATAATATGTCTTTAAGCATATATATAAATCTCCGAAAACCAAAATTCTAAAGCATTAAACGATTTCTTGAAATGCAGTTTTTCTGAACAGTCTTCCTTGATTAAAGTGATGTGAAACACTCCGGGAGACACCGGGCAGAGTGATCAAATAGAAATTAAGAATAATCTTTCTCAAAGTAGTTATTCGTTACGAATATTAATTCAAATGGATGATACACAACGTCATTCTTATATATTAGTTAAATGCAATGACTCTCGATGGCAAAATCATTTTTGTTTAATTATAGCCGATAGTTGCGCCCCGAATCGAGATGTAAATATTTACAAATTGGAGTAGTTCAGACAATGTTCTCTATGAAGTGGTGTGGTAGATTTTTTTGGAAATTTTCAGTGATGTTAGTAGAATGATAACATTCCCCAGGTTGGCAAAGTGCCTGAGCACTAACTTATCAATTTCTCGCACCCGAAAAAGTCCATAACAAGTCCATAATATGTCTTTAAGCATATATATAAATCACCGAAAACAAAAATTCTAAAGCATTAAACGATTTGCTATATTTCCAGGGCATATATTTCATCTGATTTTGCGAGAATCCATATATACTTTTTCACGAGAATCCAGGGTAATTTGCAAGAATATTTACGAGAATCTAGATTTGGATTCTCGCCGAAATATAAGCCCTGATTTCACTCTGAAGTGTGCCTAAATGGCATAAATTGTACCGTGGTTCCCATGTTCGCCAAAGTGGCATAAATTTATTTCAGGATAATACTAATTTTAGGCATTCATTTATATCACTGATATCAGGACAATAAATAGCCATTTCCATTGCATGGAACAAAGAGCGTTATTGTTTATCGGTGTTGTTTTTGGAAGTGGTGGTAGTTAAGTTTTATACATTTCGACCCCCAATAAGTATTTCCGAACAAATGAATTATTAACAAGCGTGACATGACATCATTGACGAAGATAATTAACACCGATCTACAAGCAATTAAAGTCTTAAAATGAGCTAAAATTTAACATTTTCTTTAAAAAATTTACATTTTTATCTCTCGCGACATAATTGTCACCAATAAAAACAAATTTGATTCATCGTGGAAGTTAGTCGGTGACTATAAATAATGTCACCATTCAACTGAATGTTGTTGAGCATATTTCAACCAATTTTGGAAGTTTAAATGAATATTTTCTTCACACGCAAAGTAAAATTGACAAATTTCAGGATTTTAGCCTGCTTCGTTGGGACCAAAATTTGTTGTGCACACTCAAGAAACGTCTACCGACACTCGCTAGGCCAAATTATGCCATGACCATGCTATAAACTAGCTTGAAATTGGCAAAACAATGAATTTTTTTTGGTTGAAAAAATATACATGGGAATCTCCAGTCCATAGGCATAGACTGATAGAGAACGATTATTTTTCGATAAAAACGAAAATAATGCGAAATGAAAGTCGGCACTCGTCAGAATGGTGCAGAATAACATACGAGTCTTGTTATATGCAAAAATTTGACCTCATTCGATAAATTAGTCTCGTAATTAAGGAATCAATCAGTCAATGGCGCTCGGACATGTGGAATTCCGTCGCACTGTTAGTGTTACTGTAGATGGCAGACGCAATTTTGAAATGTAAACACGCATCAAACACGCATCAAATTTACCTTTTGTGAGAATAACAAAAGCGCAACCTTGATCAAAGTAATACAATACACAACAACACATAGAATAACACTGATATAAACACGGTATAAGTGAGAATAAGACGCGTATTCAGACGTGGAATTTGACAACATTTCGTCGTTTTATCTGTTTTGCGCACGTCACTTTCCATATTTGGAATTTCCATATATGGGATTTGTGTTAACCTCAATACCGATCAAGTTATCTTAGCATAAACATAAAATATATTGTAATTTATGCAACTACGACCCTGGTAACCCTGATAACTAATAAAATATACCGGCCAATTCATTTTAAGATCGTTATTTCACTTTGCTTTAGGCATAAACACACTCTTAAACGCACATAAACGACCCATTGGCGTTAAATTAAATATACTCGGTATTTATTAATATTAGTTTTTTATTGCTCAGTATAGAGTTAGACCCTTGACACCTGTCAATATATTTGGGCTGAATTCATATGATGCGGTATTATTCCTCGAAATAAACAACAAACCCGTCGTTACTTCGAAATGTCGTTTGGGCTAACATTTACACAAATCCTCCGTGTGTTCTCCTCAATTGACACACAGGTTCTCAGTCGACACACAGGTTATCCCAGAAACTGGTGTGAAATAAACAGCCAAGGTTTGGCTGAAATGACAGTTCACGTTTCATACCCTCCATAAACAATTCTTTCGGAACTTTCGGACTCACATTCTGCGCTATTGTACCAGCTCTGTAAAAATTTGTGCAGGACTACATGTTTTAAGGAACTATCTTTGTTTTATATTGATATTTATAGTCTTTTTTACATGTATTACCCCATATGGGGGTGCGCCGTAAAATCATCGGCGGAATCTAAATAAACCATACCATAGCATAGCCACACACCGATCACACAAGTTCTCACTTACAATTTGACCGTGCTGTATATAATCGAACTATCTACATTTATTTCTGAGAACAAATACTTTTTGAACGAAACGATTAGCGAGGACGAACGGATTGTTTGAGGTCAAGTCAATGGCCCGATGTTCCGGTTTGTCCAGAAATAGGAAGATGCTTCCTGTTAACTTTTTATTCTGAACTTGTGTGTAGAAATGAGTTCCGACGACGTCGACACCATGACTACCAGGGTACTTGGTAATATAAACACTACACGAACGTAGCACTACGTTGCGCTGGGGCTGGAGGGTACGCGTACATTTGTAACGGTCAATCCACACTGGGTGCGATTTTTACGGCCGTTTTCTGCCGTCCGTAGCGGTTCAAAGCGGGCGATTTTTATATTCACAACGAACGCGACTGGATCGCTTCGTCGCGCGCGATGGTTTGGGTAGATAATCGATTGAGTGCATCATTTACAGGCAGGTCACAAATACAATGTATATGGACATTTTAATCAGAATCCGCTAAACATATACATGTAAGAGTTTTTCAAACTCATTTAATTGTCAAATATAGTATGTCGATTGGAATGGTGAACGGGCTTCCTAAATTCTCATAGCAATTGCGTTTAATTAAATTTAATTCTATAATACCAGTTTGTGATTTGTTTTATCGGGGTGGGGATGCAAATTGTGGACAAGGTGACTTCACAAGCCTGGAATTGATTGGGACCACAAATTAAACAGACGATCCTGTTATTACGTCGATCTCTTGCCATGCATTTTCTCTTCTCCTCCACCTCCATTGTTATCGCGACGACGAATTAATGTGTCGCCTTCAGATAGGATGAATACGCCCGTATAAATATTCTATTTGACAGCGACACAATTATCCCGCTGGTTTGCCACAAAGCAAGAAATCGACGAAGCATAAAATCACTGATGTGATCGCCTCGTGGTCAGCGTCTCAGTTGCTTGCGGTGTGAGTATAACAATCACGCGCTTAAAACTGCTACGGACGACAGAAAACGGCCGTTATAATCGCGCGCTCGCGTCCGGTGTGGATTGACTGTAAGTGTTAGCAGCGATCCCCGGACGTTTCGAAATTATGCTAAGCAGTTAGGTAAAGATGTTGTGTCCTACCTGACATCAAAACTAAAATCAACACCACAATCATCACTATCATAAAAACTACCATCACAATTACCATGAAAACCACCATCGAGACTACCATCAACGCGACCATCAACACTACAATCATCACTATCATAAAAACACCATCAACACTACCATCATAATTACCATGAAAGCTACCATCGAGACTACCATCAACGCGACCATCAACACTAAGAACATAGTTATCATTACAAATATCATCAACACTACCAAAATATTTACCATAAGCTATCATCAACCCTACCATCAACACTACCAACACAGTTACCATAAAACTACCATCAACACGACCAGCAAAGTTATCACAAACACTACCATCAATACTACCATCAACACTGCCATGCATTCAGATTAACTGGAACCTGTCGGCGTGAAGGCTCTCTGAGACGCCCAACCATTGAAACACATGCCGCCGAAGTTTTAAAATTCAACCTGTTCACCATAGCCTTGATTATATTTTTCTTCACGCGCCTATATTCGTTCAAACAGTCGCATAATGGCATTATGCGACTGTTTGAACGAATATAGGCGCGTGAAGAAAAATATAATCAAGGCTATGGTGAACAGGTTGAATTTTAAAACTTCGGTCGCGCTAATTTTCTACTTTGTTTTCTCATACCGCATCAAGATTGAAGGAGGTTGGGTACAGGGATGTGGCTAGAGGGGGGGGGGGGTGTGGGGTGTATCACCCCCCAGCAGAGAGCTATATTTTCAATAGTTGGAAATTTCATACCTGCCACAACGAAATTTCACACCAACAATAGGTTGAAAAGTTCTTGTAGTTTGATTATAAAACAATTTATTGGGGGGGGGGGGGAAATTTATTGTTTTTCGACCAATATTTGCATATGTTCCTATTTTTGGTCAAAATTTTTGACAGAAATGGTCATCAGTCGGAAATTTTCCAACCTTAAAGGGGTGACAGGTTGGAAATTTCCAACACTTGGAAAGACTATGCTGGTCCCTCACCCGTGGCCAGTCAAAAACTTCTAGTTAATTTAAGAAAACAATATTGTCATACAATTGGTCAACATTGTCATTGGAATTGTCATCAGTTGGAAATTTTCCAACCTAAGTGGGGGTGTAGGGTTTGAAATTTCCAACAGTAGGAAGGCTTGAGGCTAGTCTAGATGTTAGGATTTTGCGAGTTTCTTGTTCAGATTTCAAAATTTTCGAACACCGGGCCGAACCATGGTCGGCCCGGTGTGTCATTGCCCCATCCACATGGCCAATACAAACTGCTAATTAGTTTAGCAAAACAATATTTTACTACATTTGGTCAAACTTGTAGACATAAATGGTCATCAGTTGAAGAATTTTCCAACCTGAGGGGGAGCATGAGGTTTGAAATTTCAAACACTAGGAAAGCTTCAGTTGAGGCCAGTCTAGATGCTACGATTTGCGATTTTCTTGTATAGTTTTCAAAATTTTCTCACACCGGGCCGAACAACCATGGTCGGCCCGGTGTTTCCTGGTATGTTGTCGGTAGCTGTGTGCATTTGTCTGGAATTAGATCACTAGTTGTTTTTTTGGGGGCAATTTTCAGGTTAAAATATATTAATGTTCTCATACCGGGAAAATATAAGCATGGCTTATGAATATATAGGAAATTAGGCCTGAGCAATGAGGTACAAGGGGGGGGGGGTGCAAATGGAATTATGCAAAAAGTTGTGTTGGTGTGATTACGACTCAAGGGGAAAAAGTTGTGTTGGTGCGATTCCGACTCAATGGGGGGGGGGGTGAGTTTGAAATTCCCATGTGGACACCCCCCAGCGGAGACCCTCTAGCCACATCCCTGGTTGGGTAGGGTGTCTCTCTCCAAATTTGGTCAACGATTTTAACTGATGAAATGTCATGTCTGGCTAAATATTGGTTTGACTGTTTACACCACATATATATTGGTTGGAACTGTTCCAATTGCTTGATATTTCAACCAGTTACTAGCATGGAATTTGTTGTTTTTATACAAACAGCAGCATAATGTTTTCTAATTTTGGTCACAATTTGTATTTATTATTCAAGTCAATAGGAAATTTTCTAACCTTTTGGGTGTCAGGTTGGACATTTCCAACTGTTGGAACGCGTGGTGTACCAATTGATTAATCTAATTCCCGATTTAACGACGCCTACGTAATTACTTCCTAGTTACTGTCGCTAACTCTTACAAGCGCTGACCGCTGTCTGTCAATAATCTGAGATTCGTCAATTGGAAAGTTCGAACACAAATGGCGTGAACATTGATTGATCTGGTTCAAGAGGCGCTGTTTGAAAATGCATGGTCAACGTACCCACCAAAGGAGGACATCGAGCCACGGCCATGTGCGGGGACAATGACATAACGACAGGGGTTTGGGGGGAATCTCACCCCCAACTTTGGTATAAGATTTCAACAGTTGATTTGTCATACCGGAATCATTAGTTGGAGATTACGCACGAAAATGGGTACCACCGATTCTCATATAGTATTCTACCTTTTGTCACAGCTTCGGACACAAATGGCCATCAGTTGGGAACTTTCCAAATCATATGGGTGTTATAGAAAAGTAAGTGGATACAACCCACAATGATACTAAATGACATTTGCGCAGAAGGATTAATATTAATTAGAGGGGAATGTTCTACGACCAGATTGTTGAAATTATTATCTGAACAGTTCCTAGTGGAACTATTCGTCAATGAGAATTTATTATAGAGGATGTTAATCACCCATAATAATAATTATAAAAAAGTTCGATTTTTTTATGATTTTCCATTTTTATTATACATATGTTTTTACATTGATTCCACACTCATGTTCCAAAGTTCAGCTGACATATGTAGGGACTTCCCCATTGGCATTGACCGTCGTTCATGTAGAATGACTGGCTCCTCCTGAAACCAATGCATTGCTCACTCAAGTAGTTGTCCGGTTGTCCTGGTGACCACGAGATCCAAGGTAGGCTCCTCCCGTCCCAGATGATCCAGCTACCCTCCTGAGCTTCGTCGCTCCCATCTACCCAGACATCGGCGAAGGTAGACTCTGAGTCTTAAAGAAATACAAGCAATATAATAGTATACAATTATATCTACCGTTCGACGTTAAATGTGACTTGGTCCGTTGCCATGGCACGATCCGGTGTCTGTACTAGACCGCCTATGCGGGTCCACTATTACATATTGCAGTTGATAAGTTCGATATTGAATTTAATAAACAAAACGTGCGATATTGGAATGATGCAAAACTGCAATCACGTCCATATCTTATAAATTAGACCAATTATTGGTCACACAAGGGCATGCACCCCACCCCGTTCGTGAATTTTCAAAATGATAAATTATAAACTATAAATTTGAAGGCGAACATCATTATCCTCTACGCTCAATGTATGATATAGTAACATAACACATGTTCAGCCTCACGCTATAAGTTGTATGTTCTAATTATGTGTAAATAAGTTATTTAAAAATAAACTGTTTGAGGTACGTCGATATCGAGTTTGACAGGAAATATTTGCAAAAAAACTCATCGCAGTATCTAGCTTATGAACACAACTAGAGTGTGCGCTCAGTCTACCATCTGAAATCATGACTATGCGAGAAAATAAATAAACATTTTTAATTGCATATTTTAATATTTTTGGCAGCTATTTGCAGAACTATTCTTTGGAGGAACAAATCACAAAAAGCAACATAACTCCTGAGTATATGAATCAGTATTGATTGGACATATAACATCTGTGTTTTGTCGTTTTGATCCTTCACATGATAACAAATATAGTTCTGCAGAACCATTCTGCCAAAAAAAAACTAAAATATGCATCGACAAATGCTTGATTTATTTTGGCGCAGTCAGAAATGATTTCAGGTGGTATACTGATGGTATACTCTAGTTGGGTTCATACCCTAGATAATGCAGTGTTTGTTGTTTTGGAAAATTTCTTGTTAAAACTCACTACATAACTACCTCAACGAAAGTTGTTTTTATATTTTTAATACCACCTTTTAATAATTATAACATATATATCATGGCGTGAGGGGAATAGATAAGATAAGATAAGATACGTTTTAATTGTCTTTAAAACACACATAATTGTAGGACAACCTACATGTATAGATACAATAGACAGATGAATACATTGTATATACGTGATATAACATGCAGCAGATTAACAGAAATTAGTAAGATGTAGAATATCAAATTAATTTAACAGGTCACTTGCGGAAGGATACGATGTAACATATGGCACACTGCCACTTCCGCAGTCGACCAACGCCCAGCTTGAGTACGACATGACGTTTATTCGGGGCATAAGAATGTAAAGGAGTTGTACGACAATAACAGGTGACAAACAACCATCGGGGATAGCATAATAAAACAGTACTAAGACCATTTATTTCCAATATGGTCACCAATGGATTCAGGCAATATGAGAGACCGGAACACACCCATACGAGTCCTACTTTCGCAAACCACGGGTTAAAAAATATATTATGTTTGATCTAACAATGAAATGCAATGTTATAAATCTACAGCCCACTTTGGTTATTGAGTATAATGATTTCCCCTTCTTATTCGTAGTTTGAAAAATCACGAATGGTGCACCTTCTTAACCACCCTTGTGAACAGGTAGTAGTGGTTAAGCTCCTGGTCGCAGGGAACAGTTTGGGTATCAAATTGTAAACAAATGCCACACAGAGATGTTAGAAACACGCTGCGATGACAGGCTATCGGTATCTTAGCACATGGTAGCGACCGAGTGAACTACAAAAGAACCTATGCAGAATATACTGCTGTTCTGTTAACATCTATTTATATATAACGTTGACAATCCACAATTTATGTATTCATAACTCACATTTTTAACACGAAA
Organism: Siphonodentalium dalli; assembly: GCA_032622095.1. Classification (NCBI taxonomy): domain Eukaryota; kingdom Metazoa; phylum Mollusca; class Scaphopoda; order Gadilida; family Siphonodentaliidae; genus Siphonodentalium; species Siphonodentalium dalli. The sequence goes on from CP136067.1 coordinate 90,728,307, forward strand.
ATACTGACAGATTATCTTTGACAGGAGATAATATATTAAAATATACGTCGAATGGTTCATTAGTAATTGTTCCCATATATACGTGTATTCTGAACGGCAAATAATACGTTATTATTTAACTGCTCTTTTTGAAATTAAAGAAACTGTTGAATGGTCCTGCTAGCGGTGTTTATGGATCCTGCTTGCAGTGGTCGCAATATGTGCAGTGTTAACGACTGCAGATGGTTTTGCGTCCAGTGGAAATTATTGTTTTATGACTATAGTATTGGTTTAACCATATTAATTGCAATAAGAGTGACAAGGGATTGGGACACAAGTTATAACAACTTAATGCAGACCCTTTTCCAACAATATTTAAAAAAAACTGTTTACTCGAGCACAGCCCATTAAATTTATAGCAGACCACCTGCAGACAGTATCATTGAAATTTGGGAAGCGCGGAATTTTGGTGGGAGTTGATGTTAAGTTCTCTTGAGTGATGTCTTAGAACTATCGGTTGTTCCAAAGGCAGGCGTTATTGAGATGCCGTTTCTATATAACGATAAACAGATCTACAAACAAGTAGTTTGACCAGAATAAGCTAGAAAATGGGAAAAAATCAATCGAAACTATCATTATTTCCATGAAATATCAACAATACACTACAATATATTTTGCAATGCCAATACGTCTTTAATTTGTCTCATTTTGTAGCCTATTTGTGTTTCATATTTTTTTTCTTCAAATATCCTATCGTTCATCTGTCGGTTGTAAAACAATGCGAACTGTTTAATATCCCCCAAAAAACCCCCACGTGACATGGTTAGTAAAGGTGATCGCTATTACTTGAGTAAAGCCCATTACATTGATAGCAGACCACTGTCAGACAGTATATACCCTTACCACCTGCAGACAGGATCATTTGGAAGCGCGGGTCCCATGCGAACGTTACCAGTGCCAACGATTTTGTGGTCCAGGGGGTCGTCGGTCATAAACAAGATCAAGAAATTCGATTGAGTATCTATTGAGGAATACAACTAGTGGATAATCGATGGAGGATGAATGTGATAGATCCAAGTTTTTCGGTTTATTGGTCCGATAGTGAAAATGTTGATAAGAGGTCTCATTTTATCTGTTTGTAAAAAAATATAGTTGGTCATCTGTGGGATTTATATGAAATTATCTATAGGAATAACTCCCCATTATGTCTTATATCCTTAAATATGCTCGCAGATGACAATTCGTGATATGTTCTAAAAGCTACCGATGTGATTGGGGTACCATGCTAACGCATTTACATAGTACCACAACCACTGCTACTTCTCTGTGCCGGTTCACAGGGGATGTTAACTCACCCTTCTGTATGACGATTTGTCTGACTGCATCGTGCATCGCCTGGGAATCAATTACGGCCAAATTACCACCTGTTAGCACACAAGCGTCGCGCGCTTTGTACCACGTGACCGGTCCTCTGTCAAACACAATGCATCTTCCTCCAATTCTGTACTGGTTGGGTCCACATAGCTCTGAAATATATACCATTGAATTGAAGAACAGTCGGAAGATAATATAATTCAATTATAAGCGGAATATTATCAAACGAATTAAGTGTCTCTGCAATAGGGCTTCACGATATGATCCAAAATATTATCGATACGATATCCAAATTATTATCGCGATATTGGTATATATCGATAATCTAAAGTTTTGAATTCCAAACTAATGTAATTTTAAGTTGTATGCTTTCATGAAAAGCCGCGAATGAGCGTTAGCAGTTTGCGTATTTTCGTTGTATCATAACATTTCCACGTTACTTTCGGTTGTAATTGAAAGTAAGAACTAAACGATAAGTTTACGTAATATAGTAATGTTTATTGAATTAACACAGCATTTGAATGAAAGAACATACAGGTAAAACAATAACTTAGTGCTTTACGAATAGCGGCATCCTGAACCACTATTATTTTGACCATGTCATATTTTGCTCCCCATCTCGTCGGACAGTCAACAACAAGAGACTGTTCTTTAATATCCATTTCGCGCTGAATAGCTCTTAAGTTGCGTGGACGTATCCAGCTGGTCGAGAAAGCAGACACTATCCCGCGGCAAATACAAGCAATCTACTAACACGTTTGTCGTCTTTCATTTCGGCCAATTTGGCCGTTTACTTCATGGCTGTTTTTTATCTGACGTGTGTGTCGGGATAAATGTTGTGGAGGATTTATGTAAATGTTAGCCCAAACTACATTTCCAAGTAACGATGGTTTTGTTGTTTATTTTGAGGAATAATACCGCGTCAGATGAATTCAGCCCACATATGTTAACAGTTGTCGTGTCAAACATTCGCAGTAGGTTAGCGTTATTTAGTATTTGTGTATTCCCTTTAACATGGGGAAAATAGACTACTGCGCTTGAACGAGCATGTGCATTTGTCGTTTTTAATGTATAGCAACTTGATAATCAATAACAGAGGCATTCTCTGTCAAATAAGGTCGCTCTATTTACGATACCAATTGGGGAACTTTGTAAATTAAATTACGCGTAAATCAGCGTAAACGTATACCTGCTGCAAATAGAGAAGGTGTCGGAATCGGCGTACTCGCCCCAGGGCTAACTCGCCCCAGGGCTAACTCGCCCCAATCGACGTGCGCCAACTCGGAATAAAAGGCCAGCTCGGATTAAAAGATGTATACGGGGTGCTATATGGCGTTTGGTCCGTTGTTTCTCAATGAATATTATTGAAATTTGGTGTATATGTCCGGGCTGGGACATGGAATACAACAACGTTTGAATTGTTTTTAAATTTACAAATTTGTTGATTTTATTCATTTTTTTTTTCGTTCTGAAACCAGCTGAAACACACTATAAAGTGTATTTACTATAATAACGAACACGAGACATACATCATTTATAAACTGTTAACAAAAGATATCAAATTCAATACATGACAACGATGACTCAGTGGAGTTTATAAAGTGAACATAAAAACATTGAGGTAAGAATCTTTTTAAGGAATGCAACTTTATTTAATGATAATAAACACATAAATTAAAATAACAAACATGAGACATACATGATTTAAAAAATGTTAACAAAAGATATCAAACTCAATACATGACAAAGATGACTCAGTGAAGTTTATAAAGTGAACATACAAATATTAAGGTAAGAATCTTTTTAAGCATTACTAAACAGTCCACTTCACTCATCCGATCATCACCAAACTTCATATTTATCTTGATATTGATCTATCAGATGAGAGCTATCAAATATTTTTTTAATTTTATATGAAAAAATGGTCGCCAGCGGCCATATTGCATTTACGTGATATGTTATCGCGTCATGTCGATATCTAGTATTACTTAGAAATTTCACCTTTCCAGATTCACAATTGCTCCATTGACTGTAACAGATGGAATTATTCCCCCCTTCGGATAGAGTGTCACTGAAACTTTATTTTGTCAGACTGTCTGTATAGTCACTGATTCTATATGGCAATAATCTGTAATAAGACGTAGCACAATTTTATTATATATTTACATGCAGTGCTGTTTTTATACAACAATTCTAATCCCCCCTAGATCATCATGTGATCGACGATACATCGCGCGAGGACCTGGTTGAATTAAGGGGGGTTTTATGGATAACTTCTGTCCTCAAGCTAGATTATACTTAAGACAATTAATGGCATGTCTCTAACGTGGAGGGTTAGATATACTTGAGACACCACCACTCTTCAATTCACACCAAGTTCTCGGCTGTCATATTCGGATATTAGAACCCATAGCCATTACATGATATATGGTTTATTTTGTGTATACTAGTAATATTGTTATTTTCAGTACCTTTATATACCAGTACTGTGTATAACAATGCATATAAATTAATCCATGTATACATGTATATTGATTCAACGGATTCAGTGGTTTTGTCCATCAGTCTATCAAATGTGCGGGGAAAACATGGCCACAAGCAGTACACCCTGCTAAATTTCGAATTTGAATCAATTGGCGCACCCTGCAGCCAGCTTTTATTGGAGAACTTTTTCTCATGTGGATATTTTGGGTCACCGCTAGATGTGAGCCATATTTTGTTCTCAAACTGTCCTTGTGAAGACATCACTGCCATACTATTTTTATGGCTAAATAATTTGGTTGATCCTACAGACGACACCCCTTTTCCGATCGTCACCAGATTCTACAATGATCTTCTGGATAACCAGGGTGAGAGTAATCTAATTTTCCCGAATTTCGTTAAAAAACAGCAGCAATTTGGTATCTTACTGTTTGATCCTCTTGTGCATGACTGAATTGTTTAGCAACTGTACAGACATATCCCTTATCTGATAGTCACCAAACTTCATATTGATCTTCGGGCTGACAACTAGATGGGAGCTATCGAATGCTTTGAATTGTTTTGGAAAACATTGTCGCGAGCAGTCATCTTCTATTTTGGTTTGTATATACATGTATATCTCTTCATTCGGATAGCCAGTATTACGTAGGTACTTCAACTTTCCGCATTCCTGTCATAATTTGAAATATAAAAATTTACCTGATACATGCCCCCTTCAAAATTTGTTTCGTCGTATCTATTTTAATGACCCGTATGGTAATATTGATACAGATATATTTGTCAAACATTTCTTTGTACAATATACAGGTATTTAGTTTGTAACTAAATCTAGAAATATATAATAGTAGCTGGTGGACCCGGCTTCGTCCGGGATGTTCCCCTCTGATTTTCGGAGAATTGCGCGATTTAACCTTGAATTGACCATTTTAAAGGTGAACGTCATGTCGGGTCACGATTTGACCCGTCCAAAACACTCCCCGGACAAAAATCACGACAAAAGTACCCGTCGAAATCCGCCCGGCTTTACCCGATTTGACCTTGAATTGACAATTTTGAATGTCAAGATCAGGTCAGGGTCATGATTTGACCCACCCGAAACACTCCTGGAACAAAAGTAACAGTAGGTATTAAATTTCGTTGAAAAATACTTCCGTTTTACCAGATTTGACCTTGAATTTATCTTTTTGAATGTCAAAGTCAGGTCGGGATCAAGATTTGACCCGTCCAAAATACTCCCTGAAGATAATTTCCCCTAGGTATCAAATTTCGTCAAATCTGTCCGGCAGTTTTCCCGGCCATAGCTAACAGACAAACAGACAGACAAATGTCCAAAATATATATTAAACTAGCTGATGTACTCTACTTCGTTCGAACTATTTAGGAATTTTTTTGTGATCGCCTCCATCTGGACAGTACCCAGTGTATACAGCGTCTGGCCAAACTATTGTTCAATTGGTCCAGAAACATGCCTATATCAACACGTTCGAGAACATGGTCCCACGTGAAATTGGACCCGTCCATATTGCTCCCGGGATCTAAGTAGTCCTACACCCAAGTTTTTAGTCGGATCGGTCAAGGTCCAGAAACATGCCTATGAGCGAGGTCAAGTTGACACGTTAAATACCAAATCCGAGTCGGATCAGTCGAGCAGTGTTAGAGTCTATAACACATACACACATGCATTCATGCATACACACATACATACAGACAGGTGTTCCAAAATGTATAATCGATAGCTACAACAATTCTATGGTAGATAGTTCACGGCCGACCTGATCCATGCATCTTAGTTTTCTTGTAGAGTTGTTAACAGCCAGATCCATCGTAAACATGAGAGGTGTGTTGTAATAATGGCCAGGTCGAGTCTATAAATAAATGCAGTGCGGGATTCCGGAAGTGACGGAGGAACCGGCACATAAATAGGCCGATCGAAGTCCCGCAGCTCAGACCGAAACAACAAGACTTCATGACAACACCTGTTAATTTCAATGCTGTTTATTGATGATTTATGATCCATTGCCATCGACGTTTATTCTACATGTATAATTTATGAGTATTATATTTATATTATATTATATTGTAAGCTATTAATATGTAGCGCCTAATTTTTACAATACTGACGTTTGTCGTTAATAATTGACGATATTTTGCGGGAAAATTAAAAATGTAAATTACCCCAATTTCCACGTGATTCACACTGTGGTTTCTCTATTGCCTTCTAATTTTAATGTTTTTTCTCTTCAATTGCTAATACCATGCCTGCTTCATTAGTTTTTCATAACTTCCAAGGCCGGGTATGCTACTAGTTTTTTCGTTTTTATTGGGAAAGAGTGTAAATGAGTTAGAAATATTTACATGGTTTCCGGAATGAAAATTTTTGCTTTAAATTATTTAACCCTTTAATTTACACCATTGTTAAATCAGATTTCCTGGTTTGTATGATATTTCCAACATTCGAAATGCTATTGAAGTGAAATTTCTTTTCGCCTAACTTGCCACAGGCATTGTTATCGCTGGAAAGTCGTAAGTTAATTTCTAACGGGTTTTCCAGTGGGTGTATTTTCATAATTCCAATACGCTAAATTTCTTTGACAAGAGAAGACAACGGATGGAAATTTATTTCGCTCTTGTTTGTAGTTTAATCGTCATAATTTTTCGTATTGTGTATTGTGGATAAACGATTAAATTCTGTTATTTTGCCCCGTAATTTGGAATAAGAACTGTTGGTAAATAATTACCTAGGTAGCAATTTCTTATTCAACAGATTGGGAAAGTTAATTTTTTTGCTTGAAAATTGCTGATAATATTTAGCATTCTCAGATTAAGGTAAATTCAAAAGGAAATTGTTGATACATTTATTTAGCTTTTTCTTTGTGGGAATTATATCATTTTCAAGTATCAGAATTTACGTAAATAATTACGAATAGTCATGAAAGTTTATATAAACACAGCCGGATTTAACCAGCTGCAAGACATACCACATGTCGGCCCAGCTATTGTCGCAGAAATAATCCATCTGCGCTGGCAAATTGATGTTCTTTCGGAAATAGATCTTCGAGAACTCCCACGGTTCCGGAGCTCTAAAGACCAGTTGGGGGTAATAGATTTCACTCGCCCCACGCCAAAACATTTGGTTGATAACTGGTTACCTAAAAGGTTCGAAAAGTGAGTGAACCTGGGAGAGTCTGAGGGGGATTCTGATGAGGTTGATGAGGGGAAACCAGAGGATGTTCGTAGAATGCCGTCACCTGATCAAATGACCCCTCCCCAAACCATTGATAAAACACGATCCGCTATGTTATCAACCCCCGAGAGAAGCGTTTTATACGATTCTGGGGGTGAGCAGAAGTCGGATAGCGTCAGACCTAAATTGCCCCACACACCTCCATCGAGGGGTCGTCCGGATGTGTCCGCAATGTTGGATTATATGCGGAGAGGTGTTTCGCCTATCTCCACTCGGACGGGGGCACCGGCGTTTAGAAAAGAGAGTAGCGTTTCTGAGTTTCTTACTCATAGCGACATCTCAAAAGTCACCTCGAGTTCAAGGGGTATCAGCTACGGGGATCGGCCTCTGCCAAGCATGGCTCATGGGATGGGACTCATGGGACTGCCTACTCAACCTGGGGCGCCAGCAACTTCGGTTGTCTCAGTGGCACAAGGCGGGTTAGAGTTCCATTCAACTGGGGCACAAGCAGCTTCGGCTGTTTCGATGGCCCAAGCCATGTTCCGCCTATTAGCCACCCTATCAGCCAACCAGTTAGTTGGGGCGCGCCAGCAGCCTCGGCCGTTTCGATGGCCCAAGCCATGTTTCCGCCTGACCCAATTAGCTCAGCAGTTAGTGTTGGATTTCAGCCAAGTCTAACTGCACCTGCACCATATAACATTTTTGGCCATGCGCCAGCTACTGTGACTGTTGGTTCGACAGCCGTGGTTTCAGCATCTGTACCATCGAATACATTTGCAGCCACCAGTAGTTTTATGTCGATGGAACCTCAGCAGGTCACTCAAGCATTTGGTGGGAGGGTTCCTCCAATTCAAAATGTTCCGGTTTATACCCAGACTACCACTTTTGGTAACTATGGGCAGATCACAGCCGGCACATTCACCTCATTTTCATCATCATCCGGTCAGGTACCACCACAACAGAGTATACCAGCTCAGCCCGGTTATACACAACCGACTTCTGGTTTCTCTGGACAGTTGATTGGCCAACAGCAGGGTAACCAATCGATCGCCATGCACCTCCCTTCGAGATACGCCCAACCTGGTTGTCAGGGATACGGGGCAACTCAAGCTGCTGCTGGACAGTCTGTACCTACCCAACAGCCGTTTTATCAACAGCCAAATCCAACGCCAACTGGGCCTTACAACCCAGGGTGTCAAGGATATGGTACGACACAAGCTGGTGTTGGTCCAGTTCAACAACCCCAACCCTATCAGGGAATGCCAAGGTCAAGTTATCAGTTGGGTTATGCTAACGTTGGAAACCCAGGCGTCAATGCCCAGGCTCCACACGAGCCCACTGTATCGGGTTTTGGGTATAATCAACCTCCCCCGGGACAGCCAGGAATACCAAACCCTGGTTATAATCAACCTCCCCCGGGACAGCCAGGAATATCAAACCCTGGTTATATTCAACCTCACCCGGGACAGCCAGGAATACCAAACCCTGGTTATATTCAACCTCCCCCGGGACAGCCAGGAATGCAGAACCCTGGTTATAACCAACCTCCCCCGGGACATCAAGGGACATACAACCCGGGTTTAAATCAACCTCCCCGGGAAATCCATGGGCACAACCCCAGGCTTTAACCAACCATCCTCAGGAAATCCGTGGATGCCAAATCAAGGTTTTCAGCAACCCATCCCGGGAAATCAGGGGATGGCAAACCCCGGAAGAAATCCAATCGCCCCAGGCCCCGGAGGTTATCCACCAGAACCACCTCCATAGAATCCACAAGTCACTCCTCACGGGAGGCATGGCGATTACAGACTGCCTCATATGCCAAAAGGTTTTTCGTATGATGGTAGTGACTCGTGGCAAGCCTTTAGGGTAAAATTCACTTTGTATGCCCAGTCGCAACGTTGGGGATGGGATGAGCAGCAGCAGGCTCTCTGCTGGTGTTTAAAGGGAAAAGCTAGCGAGTATATCACGCTGCTTACCGAGCGTAATCCCTATCTGACAGTTGTTCAGTTGCTTGAAGGGTTATAAAATCGTTTCGGATTTAATGATTTGCCCGAAACGACCCAACTTCGATTCCAACAAGCAAAACAAGTCCCTGGTCAGTCGCTGGAAGAATGGGCAGAGACTGTTCTCTCATTGGCCACCCGTGCCTTTAGAGAATGTCCAGCCGATTTTACATTCAAGCAAGCAGTCTTGCGCTTCTGTCAAGGCTGTTCTGACACCAGGTCGGCCGAACTAGTTACCATGGAAACACCTCAGTCCATGGAACAAGCCATCAACAGAATCCGATGGCATCAGCATAATTATGCCGCTATTCATGGCAGCAAACTGTCTCGCATGTTTCGTCGGATACTGATGATGACACCTATCCTGTTAGGTCTGTCAGACATACTGGTCGTGGTAGACCAAAGCAGCGAGGATACCACTTCAGAGGCAAGCGCGAGGGTTCCGGTTCGGAGACCGGTGGTTCACCTGGCCCTCGTAGATTTTCGCCCGGCGCTCAAAGTTGGAAAACTTCGAGTGAGAATGCAACTTCCCAGGCACGTATACTAGCCTTGGAAACAAATATGGAAACTCTCCAAAAATGTATAATGGAGAAACTAACTAATGTTTTAGGGAAGATGGGGACCAATAAGCCTCAGTCTGGCACCGTTAGTCACTTTGATACCAAAGAGTCAGATTTTTAAAATAGGTCAAGGTCACCTTCTCCTAAGGCCAAGGTCATTTGTTATGCCTGTCAGGGGTGGGACACTTTCAAAGAGACTGCCCTTCGCGGAATCTGGGAAATCGACCTAACCGGGATAACAAAGTAAAGTTCAACGAGGATTTAAACGGGCACGGGGCGACTCCCGAGGTCGGAGCTCGATCCCAATCTTAATTAATGACCTCGTAACTAGGAAAGAGGTAACGTCTGGTGAAATTAAACCGGTATTAACAATTAAACAAATTAAATCAGCCTCAGCCATCGAGGTTCCGGTCAAAATAGCTGGTCACGTTACCCAAGCTGTTGTAGACACAGCCGCCGACGTCACCATTATCTCTGATAAATTATTTCACCAACTTAGCCCTAAGCCACCCCTAATTAAATCCTTACAATTTAATACGGCGGCTCGTGATGGTCACATGGAGGGTACGTTGGTGGGACCCATAGACGTTACCATTGGGGAACTCGAGTGTAGTGAAAATATATATGTGGCACCCATTGAAGATCCCATGCTTCTTGGGATGGATTTTCTCACTAAATATGATGCAAAAATTGGGGCAAATAAAGGTTATATCTTCTTGGGAAAGTGTCGGCTTCCTACAATTCCCCAGGAAAACCCAAAAGTGGCTAAAATTTCTAGAAATATAGTCAATCAACGAACAGTTATACCCCCTCAGTCAGTTGTGTTACCACAGTGCGACGCTGTCCCACCATTAGCTGAGTTTACGATTGAACCGAATCCACATCTTAGTGAGTATGTTTTGCCAACTTTGCACTCGCGGTATGATCACCCAACAGTATGTTTTGTAAATTCTCAAAATTCAGAGGTAACCTTGGATAAATCACAATGTGTGGGTGAAGCTTATGAAGTTGATGTGATTGAAACCCCCGTCATATCATCAGCATCCAAGCCGGTCGTTGTTCCGGTTGAAAGCTCACCCCAGGGATCGCCTCAAAATAGTTCTGAAAATAACCTGGATGGACACTTGCAACTTCCAGAGTATTTGCAGAGCTTATTTGAGCGTTCTTCAACATTACTGTCAGGAAACGACATAGCACGCCTTAAACGACTGCTTCATGAATTTCAGGACGTGTTTGCAAAGGACGAGTTTGACTTGGGTACTTTCTCTCAAATTGAGCACAGTATTCCTCTTCTTGAGGGAGCTCGTCCAATTAAACAGCATATGATGCGAACGCCAGCTTGCTTTGCCGATCAAGAGGAAGCTCATTTAAAAAAAAGTTTTGATGGCCAAGGTCATCGAGCCCTCTGTGTCGGAATGGGCATCAGCCCCCGTCTTGGTTAACAAACGGGACGGTTCTATTCGCTGGTGCATAGATTATCGCGTCGTAAATTATGTAACACGCAAAGACATCTACCCCTTGCCACGAATTGACGAGTGTATTGACACCCTCAGTGGAAATTCGTGGTTTGGAAAGGCAGACTGTTTGGCTGCGTACCATCAGGTTACGATGTGTAAAGAAGACCGTGCTAAGACAGCCTTTCTCACCAAATACGGGATTTTAAATTTCATTAAAATGCCTTTCGGCCTTACTGGAAGCCCGTTTACTTGGTGTAGGGTTATCAATTTGGTATTGCATGGTTTGAACTGGGATATCTGTTTGGGGTACTTGGACGACGTGGTTCTGATGGGAAATTCCATTCGAAATCACTTGGAAAACATCGAAAAAGTACTATCCCGGTTCCGAAAATATAACCTTAAACTCAAGCCCAGTAAATGTGAGTTTTTTCAAAAAAGTATTGAATTTCTGGGCAGAATTGTGAGCGAGCAAGGTGTGAAAATGATGGAATCATCCGTAGATCTTGTTCATAGCTGGCCCGTACCCCAGTGTACCAGAGATGTCGAAAGTTTCTGCGGGCTAGTTAATTATCATCGCGCTTTCATAAAAAATTATGCAGAGTTAGCACGACCTCTATATGGCGTAACCGGTAAGCATAACTTTAAGTGGGACCTTGAGCAACAAGAAGCATTTGACAATCTCAAGCAGGCGCTAACAACTCCACCTGTTTTGGCCCTACCAAATTCAACCGATAGGTATATCTTGGATTCCGATGCTAGTAATTTTGCGATCGGTGGGGAATTAATTCAAGTCCTTGATGGTCGGGAGAAAGTTATAGCCTATGGCAGTTGTGTGCTGTCCCCACAACAAAGGCGTTATTGTACTACTCGACGAGAACTTCTCGCAGTAGTACGGTTCACACGTCAATTTCGTCACTATCTGTTGGGTCGGAAATTTTTATTAAGAACCGATCATAGTAGTCTCAGGTGGTTGATGAGTTTCAAAGAACCTCAAGGGCAACTTGCAAGGTGGTTAGAGGAATTAAGCATGTACGATATGGTCATTGAGCATCGCAAGGGAACTTTGCACTTAAATGCTGATGCCCTGTCCAGGATTCCTACGGACGGCTCATGCGAAGAGTATTTTCCAGGGTGTAAACTCTCATATCTCCCTTGTGGCGGGTGTAAATATTGCACTCGTGTATTTAATAGCTGGACCAAATTTGAACGTACTGTTGATGATGTGATTCCCCTAACCAAAGGTTCTATAACATTTACCGAATTATCTGGGAAACACATCCCGGTAGTTCGCCAAGTAGACAGTCAACCAGACTACCCTCTAGGGTTTTTGTCGGAGCCGGGAGATGAGTGGGATAATCACTACGAACCAACCGGTTATGTCTGTTCTAACACTGGGTGGACCCGTTCTCAGGTTGATTTAGAATTGGTGCAGGAATTAAAGCCAATAGTTAGGGTACGGCAAACAACCCCGCAGGACACTTCACTCCTGGCGAATGTTTGTACGCTGGAAGAACTCACTGAAATCCAGCGTCACGACCCTGATTTATTACCTGTAATTGGGTGGTTGAAAACTGGGGAAGAGCCCAATGAAGGCGAACTATTTATTAGTAGCCAAGCCACTAAATATATCTGGATCAACCGGCAACGCTTCCTTATAAAGAATAAATTGCTATACAAAATTAAACGGGATTCCCAACAAGTCTTGGTTATTCCCCGTAAATTCGCCATTGAAATATTGACCCTCGCCCATGACATTCCTGCTTCTGCCCATCAGGGCGTAACACGTACCCGAGAACGAGTACGTCAAAACTATTATTGGTATGGGGTTAGTGACGATATTGAAACCTTTGTGGCAGCCTGCCCCCAGTGCAATCAAGGTAAGAAGCCTGTTAGACATGCTAAGTGGGAACAGGTATCCTACCACGCTGGGGCCCTTATGGAGCGGGTACACATTGATTTCTTGGGACCATTGTCGGTTAGCAATAATGGTAATAAATATATTTTGGTTATGACCTGTCAGTTTACCAAATGGGTCGAATTCATAGCATTGCCCGATCAGACAGCCGAAACAGCAGCCTTTACAGCTGTTGAAGAATTCTTTTCAAGATTTGGATGTCCGCTCCAAATTTTCTCTGATCAAGGGCCATGTTTCGAATCAAAACTATTTAAGACCATGTGTGAAGCCCTTCAGATTCATAAGGCTCGTACTACGCCATATCGACCGTCCTCGAACGAGGCTGCCGAACGCCAGAACCGTACGTTGATGAATGCCGTCCGGTGCTATATTGATAAAAACCAGAAAACCTGGGATAAATATCTATCGCAACTCGCCGGGGCAATGAGATCGTCTGTACACCGCCTTACTGGTTTCACACCAATCAAAATGATGCTGGGCTGCGAAGTAAATCACCCGTCAGATCTCGTTTTTAATTTTAATTCTAAAACATCAGAATATGCTAGCGCTGCTGAATATGTGCAAACGTTGGTAAAAGAATATAAAGACTGTCACGAAATCGCGCGTGAGCACTTAAAGGCTGCATGTAAGAAAATGAAGCGAGATTATGATGTTAAAATAAATAAATATGAATATAAACTTGGTGATTTAGTATACTTGCTGGATACAGCTACAAAGAAAGGGAAAACCCGAAAACTTTCTTCATTTTGGAAAGGTCCAGGCATCATTGCTAAAGTATACACTCCGTATCTTTACAAAATCTTCTTTCGGTCGGCCGCCAATGTGGTAAATCATGATCGCCTGAAAAAATGTCATGATAAAGTAATACCGCCATGGCTAACTAAATGTTCAGAGCGCTTCCGTTCCACGGGAGGAGTCACACTTGAGAGATCTACCGGCGTTTTTTGCTTATGTCAGAAAAAATGGGGTGGGAAATTTATGCTCCAGTGTGATTACTGTAATGATTGGTACCATGGTGAATGTGTAAACATTACTCAAGAAGGGGCCGACCAATTAGATACCTATCGATGTCCGAGATGTTAGATCATAGGGTTCATTCTTGCAATTTTGTAATCCATGACCAAAAAGGTTAGTTGAGATGTTTCACTATACTGTTGTTTCCTATATTTCAGTATACGTGAACTATGAGTGATATCGATATTGATTCAGTCAATCCAGGACTGCCAGTCCAACCATCAGACAGTTCGTCTGCAGCTGAGAAGCTTGATATTGATTCAGTCAATCCAGGACTGCCAGTCCGACCATCAGACAGTTCGTCTACAGCGGGATGTGCAGATAAACCAAACCTGTCAGGTATGAATTTACCGCCTGATACCGATGAGTCAGACCCAAATCAAATGTCAGTAACTGATATTCAGCACTCAATAGAAGTGCTGCTTGGTTTAACTGTTAATAATAACGCGGGTGAAAATCCTGATCTCATTGATAAATTACCTGATCTTTCAGTTGCGGAGCCCGTACGGACTCCATCTGTTGAAAGAATGCAGGTAGATTTAATTGAATTGTCGGATAGTCAACCAAGTTTGACTATGGATCTACCTGATAGTCCTCTTGGGGAAACCAGTTGCACCCAAGGGATAGATATGCAGGTGGATCCCAACTTAAACTTGGATAATATTCCAGTAAATAGTCATCCATTAGGGCTATTAATTGATGAGGCTTTATATCCTCCCACTCGCATTGTTGACAAACAATGTGTCAGATATGGTTTCACTGATGACACGGAGAGTAATCCAGTGTCGCAAATTTCACCAGCCTCAAATAATAACTCAATGTCAGACATAGAGGGTCAAAGTCCCCCGCAACCGCAAGATCGGTGTGTGTTCAGGGATTGTGAGCGGGCCGTTAAGGGTCAGCAAAGGCACCATTTTTACAGCCAACATGTAAAACCTTGTTGGTGGCAGTTTGACACATACCCGGGGCCTATCCCTACCGTTTTCCGAGTACAAGTCCGAGAAGACTTAATTAACTTTGCTCGGATTCTAATTCCAACTGCTCGGGAGCTGGGTGAGCAGGAACTGCTTACCCAGTTGCGGAAATTACTAAATGATCAGTGGGACTACCAGGCAATTCCAGTGCC
Source organism: Siphonodentalium dalli (assembly GCA_032622095.1). NCBI lineage: Eukaryota > Metazoa > Mollusca > Scaphopoda > Gadilida > Siphonodentaliidae > Siphonodentalium > Siphonodentalium dalli. Next base: position 90,743,403 of record CP136067.1, read on the forward strand.
TTGTATTCTGGGGACAATAGCACTTCGGAATATTTCCATGTTTGGCACTGACCTGGGGGGTTGCCCCTCCAAAAAGCGGGTACAGCATATCGCCCTACATTACGTCCAATGCATGTCTCACTCATTGGCGTGTTTTAGCGGCCATACTCAATAGACTGCCTGCCAAAGATATTAACTTATTTCAACAGTCTAATTCACATCTTTGGTTAATTGATATGATGCGGGAACGCATCCAAAAGGGTCGAATTGGGGAATTGGCATTAAAGGAGGCTCGAAATAAAGCGTCGGTGTTAACAAAACCTGAGCATGCCCCTGATGCATTGTCGGCAGCCTGTATGATTAATGACTTCTACCTCACCGAGCACCAAGTTTTAATCACTCAGGCCATGTCTGTCAAATCCTCTTCCAATGCAGGGGTTAAACCGGTAGAAAGTCCCACACCACGGCCTAGCCGGAAACAGAGGCGAAGGGCGCGATATAAGACTATATGTATCGCACGGTAGCAGAAATTTTCCGAGCGGAAACTGTACCATTCAGTTCCCGTTGCTCCGCCGGAGCCTAAGAAACTCAAACGTTCTACCTCATCCTCCACCGCAGTGCCCGTCACCTCCTCTCGGGGCACTGTGCCTACAGCATCCTTCTCCGCAGTGTCTTACAACCACCCTCAGGGCACTGTGCACAAATCACCCTCCCCCGCAGGGCCAGTCACCTCTACTCGGGGCCCTGTGTCTATCCAATCATCCACCGCCGTCTCTTCCACGGTGTCCTCCCTTCCAATACCACCACTCATCCAGTCGCCTCCCGTCCTACCCCGACCCACTTACAAGGCAGTGTTAACCTCCATGAAAAAGGCTCTTGCACGTCAACCCGGCATCCCCAAACCAAAACTAACCGGGATTGACTCTCATTTTCATTTAGATCGAATGTGCTCGAGTCATAAATTAAAACCCCAAACCACTGCTTCGGAGGCGATTAGTCTGACTAATGTCCCTGTTTCTGCTGCCGTCACTGTCATCGGTGGCGTGCAAGTATTTTGTGATCCGGATACTTATCCAGATATTCAAGCTCTACACTGTAATCCACAGTGGAAAGTTCCGGTAGGGTGTCACCCCAAAACGTTTCGTAAATTACTTGTGCCGTCGATGATGGATAAGTTTAAGGAGCTTATAAATCATCCTGCAGTAGTTGTGTCGGGGAGTTTGGGCTTGATCGCTCCATTAAGCTCTCCGATCGAGATCTCCTGATGCAGGATGCCCTTTTTCGGCAAATTTTACATCTGGCCCATCCCACCAACAAACCTATAATTTTGCATCTAAGAGGGCCCTCTGACCAACATATATATGAGTTCGGGTGTGAGTTTCACTACTTTAGACGCAGTACGCACCGTAACGCACAAGGATCAAGTTATCCACTTCCACTGATTTTGTGGATCTAAACCAATGGTGGATTCTTGGTCTTATCACCAGCCCAACACTTCGTTCGGGTTTACAAGAATTTGTGCTGGATTTAATGACGTCCAGCGGGAAGCAGTTCGAGCCATTCATGCTTCAAAAATTCTTCTGGAGTCGGATGCGCCCCATTTCGGGTCTGTGGGCCGAGCTTTCACTTCCCCCGCCGTCATCGGTGAAGTGGCCGAGTCATTAGCACGGATCCTGGGTACAACCCCATAGGAAGTGTTAGCGCGCTCTACACAGAACGCCCAACGAATGTATGGCATTCAGCCAATCCGCCAGTAAATTTCCACATCAATAAAACTACACTTAATTTAGCGGATAGGGCATTCCAAATTATTTTTCCAGTTTTTTGGTAAGTAGAAAACATTCTCATTTTCGACCTCTGTTTCCACTACTTTCCAAATTTAGAGAATGTTTAATCTTTTCAGTCAGTTATTGGGACCATGCTGATTTCAAATGTTAAATGTAAATCCAGTCAGTTCGGTTAGTTTCACGCTGATTTCAAATCTAGTCAGTTCAGTTATTGTGACCATGCTGATTTCAAATCCAGTCAGTTGGGTATTAAAATTGGGACCGCGCTGATTTCACAATTTAGGGCTTAACTTCTAAATGATTTAAACTGCCCTAACATGACCTTTTATTTCTCGCTGTACGCCAGTAGGTACAGTGTAACATTTTTTTAATTTAAAAAGAGGGAATAGTGTTGTAATAATGGCTAGGTCGAGTCTATAAATAAATGCAGTGTGGGATTCCGGAAGTGACGGAGGAACCGGCACATAAATAGGCCGATCGAAGTCCCGCAGCTCAGACCGAAACAACAATACTTCATGACAACACCTGTTAATTTCAATGCTGTTTATTGATGAGTTATGATTCATTGCCATCGACGTTTATTCTACATGTATAATTTGTGAGTATTATATTTCTATTATATTATATTGTAAGCTATTAATATGTAGCGCCTAATTTTTACAATAGGTGTACGAATTATATAGAGAGTGTTTTGGAGTGTACGAATTCTCATTTGTTTGTCGCTTATATACAGAAAATAGTTTACAGTCATTAGGCTAATTTAATGACAACAATGACTCTGCTTTAGGGACACGCCAACATCGAACTTATAACTTAAATGGCTTCACGCCAGATTATCCACACACAATACAACCTGTGAAAACACTGCTTATATAACCACAACAGTGTTTAATCAACGAACTCAAATACTGAATGATTAGCCTTCTTTTCACGTTAATTATTTGTAACGCCTTTAGCAATACAGCGGACTCTTTGTCTAGCCAGCTATCAATGTGGGTGACAGTCGCAGTTATTTGCACGTTATCACACTGTCGGTTAGAATGCGCCCACATGAAACGTTTTGTTTTATTTAATTCAAATGTATTAAACTTTGGAAATATATCGTTGATGACGATAATTTAGTTTTGGGTCGATACGATACGATAATTAAAATATATATCGACACTAGCCGATGAGCCCGACGTTTTCCGGGCTGTTCAAAAACCAAATTTCAAGTCGATAGCTCTACCCGTTTCCGAGATCTCGTCTGCGCATGCGCGAAGCTGGCGTCGCACGGGCTCGGCGACCCGATAAAATTCGTATCCGGGGCAAGATACATTCACATAGCAAATTTCAAGTCGATAGCTCCACCCGTTTCCGAGATCTGGTATGCGCATGCGCGAAGCTGGCGTCGCACGGGCTCGGCGACCCGATAAAGTTCGTATCCGGGGAAAGATACATTCACATAGCAAATTTCAAGTCGATAGCTCCACCCTTTTCCGAGATCTCGTCTGCGCATGCGCGAAGCTGGCGTCGCACGGGCTCGGCGACCCGATAAAATTCGTATCCGGGGCAAGATACATAGCAAATTTCAAGTCGATAGCTCCACCCGTTTCCGAGATCTCGTCTGCGCATGCGCTGCACGGGCGCCACACGGGCTCGCCAATACGACAACGACGACCGCCTGGTCAAACTACACACACGTACCAAGTTTCGTCCCAATCGGTCGAGAATCGTAGATTTGTATAAATGACATACATACAGACAGACATACAGACAAACAGAGGTCTTCAAAATATATACATGTATGCGATTCGATAATATATCGATATACCGTGAAGCCCTACTCTGCAACTGGCAGAAGAAACAGTGTCTCGTTCGATAAAGGTGAATAACAAATTGAGCGTAAGTGTTTTTGTGTCGTCGTGTAGAGGGACACTCTATATTTGAGTGTAAATTGTTACTTGGGCGTGAGTGGTTTTTTTAGGGATACTTATTGTAGGGGCAATTATTTTGTGATCACCCCAGGCTATCAAGACATTACACTGGTCTCGTGCGTTACATAATGGGACTCCCATTATCGTTTAGGTCGAAAAATTAAATGAAATGAAATGTATCATACGAGACAATGAATCATAATGTGCTAATTGGAATTTCAGTTCCCCATTATCTCCAATACCATCTAAGCTTCACAAATTATCGATGTGTTGATTCTGAAGAACAAATCCACATTGTCAATAGCCATTAACACATTAACCCACTTTTAATTCTTAACAGAAATATGATTTGAACATATTTATTGTAACCCACAATATACAATATTACACAGATGATATATAACAATGATGATATGTGTGCGGGCACAGAGGATCGGAGCACAAGTTGCCGAACTTATCGGAGCTCCTCTCCCCTGGCATTCCATTGCTAATAAATTTAAACATCGGAGATAATTTTTAATTAAGGTGCATTGTAGAATTTACTGTTTAAGTGTGGCTGTTGGAGTGGCTGTGGTTTCGCAGATTGGGGTAAGATAAACTATAACGAGAGAGAATTCTGATAATTATGAGATTAGTAGAAATTAAGAGAAACGGTCTGTAGCTGAGATAAATGATTGTACTGTCTCAAACACGCGCACATTTAGCTTTCCGCTGTAGTGTTGTACACCAAACGGGACATCTTTTTCGGAGACAATGGCCAGGTTAAGTTCATCCATACGAGCCCACATCCGATTTCTCGCTTCTGCGTACAGAGGACAACTGAAGAAAAAATGGTTTGCGTCTTCGCATGAATTTCCACAAGTACAGTTTGGATGAGCTGAGACGTAGTTTTCAAATTTATCAAAGTACAGAATGTTCTATACATGTTACTTATGATTTCGTCTTTAGTTGGTTCTGATGAGGGGTCATCAACTTTTTTGTTATCGGTAGTGGTTTCACATGATATATTCCATTCAGCTATCATGGATGGGTCGTGTTCGTAAAGCAGCTGATGCATCGCAAAGGGTTTCTAATGGGGTATCGAGATGCTTTAGCGACGGTAGCTGGTAGTATATTGGTGAGGTAGGAAGGGACATGATGAGTAATTATTTTCTTTCAGGTGTGCATTTTATGGAGATTTCGTCTTTCGCTAAGTGGAGGCCATTCGAGTTCAAATAGGACTTTTTCATCTGACCACTTACTATTATACCAGCGTCGGTACATAGGCGGTCGAGTTTCAGGAGGAGGCAATCGGGTGCATTATCCCAAACAAACGTCTCCGTACTCCATTATAGGAAGTACGTACGTTTTGAACATTATCTCGAGGGTTTGTCTATTTTAAGAAATTTTATTCTCATCAGTATGTTGTGACAGTCGGCTACAAATTCCATTTATATGTCCCAATGAAGGTTCGATTGTATAGATACTCCAAGATGTTTATTACAGTCAACTTGCTCTATTTCGTTATCATCAAGTTCGAGATCCAAAGAATCTGTCGAGGGAGTGAGTGAGAACACCATTGATTTTGTTTTGTCTGCATTGAATGTAACCAACCATTATTTCGACCAACAAGAAACTCTATCCAGATCTTCAAAGTGTCCAGGCTTACAGTCATCTAGTGATGGTTGGACACTGAAAAGGCAAGTATCATATGCGTACATACGAGTAAGGGAATGTATAGTCGTTGCTAGGTCGTTTATATAGGTCAAAAATAAAAAGGTCCAAGAATAGAACCCTGTAGGGCTCCTGCCGGGATACTACGATACTCAGAGAAAGATTTACCCACTAGGACGCGTTGTGATCTGTTATAGAGATAGCTATTCAACCAACAGTGGATATTTCCGGCTACTCCGAATTGTTCCGGTTTGAATAACAACACCATGCGCCAGACTCTTTCAAATGCTTTGGAAATATCGCAAAAAAATTGACGACGTATTTGACTTCTCATTGAGGGCCTGGCACAGGGTATGGTATATCTCGAGTAACTGGAAAGTTGTGTTATGTCAAGGAACAAACCCTGATTGGTATTGATATAGAATATCATTATTTGAAAAGTGGACCGATAAGTATTTTAGTACAATTTTCTCTAGAATCTTGCTAAGGCATGGGAGTAAGGATATTGGGCGGTAGTTTTTGCAGCTTGGTTTGTCATTTTCCTTGTATATAGGGATAACTTTTGCGAGTTTCCACTGTGTTGGGAATGCACAAAGTTCAAACGATTTTTCAAATAAAGTTTAAGGGGGTGGCGATGGCTGGACTTGTGTATTGGATCATTTTAACTATAATTATATCGTGGCCAGATGCTTTATAGGTTTCAGGGTCCCAATAGCAGAAATGATGTTATCGATAGTGAATTCAATGTTTGTTACTGTGTTACTACATTTCTGGGTGAATATCGGTAAACTGCACAACGAATCGCCAAGTTCTGAATTTGAGATGAACGCCGTTGAGCATTGTCGCTTTGGTGTGGTCATCAAATACTAAATTTCCTTTTTGAAATTTTTGAAGTTTTTGAAGTTTTTGAAATTTTTGAAGTTTTTGAAATTTTTGAAATTTTTTAATTTTTTTGAATATTTGAATTTTTTGAATTTTTAGAAATTTTTGAAATTTTTGAAATTTTTGAAATTTTTGAACTTTTTGAACTTTTTGGAAGTTTTCAATGCGAATGTCACTTTAACATTCAAGACTGAAGCTATTCCCATCAAGGTCCTCATGTAATACACATGTAGATAATACACTGAGATATACACCGTATCTAAATAATAATATGCTAAATTTATAGACCGACGCGTGGGCGGACTGCGGGGAGAATATAGGTCGTGACCTCATACGTGGGCGGGGGAATATAGGTCACGTCCGTGACGTCACAAACTGTCTAGACTGGGGGCCAAACAGGGTCCTTATCATCAGCTCGAACCGTCATATCTCTCAGGATCAGAGAATCCTCGAAGTTGTATATTATGGCTGGGAAATGCTGCATCAATGTGGGTTTCGGTGAAACACAAGATATCGTAATCTTCGATTTCGTCGACCAGTCGCAGTAGTTTATGACTGATACTTCTAATATTTAAGTGAAAAATCGAGATCGTTTGATGTTCGTCGTGGGGTAGATTATTACCAGGGCCAGGATTCCGTTCTAATGACCCACTGCGTACGAGAAGTAATGTCAAAAGTAAAATAAGTATGATGGCGCTAATTCCAAACGGGAGCTTGATTGCTCGGAATTTTGGAGGCGACTGCGTTCTTTTCGGGAGACCGTTTAGTGAAGAAAACTGGAAAGTCCCTATTGAAATTATCCACGTATTTATATCAACTCACATGGAAAATTGTGTTCAATGGTTTAATTACAAGAGGTTCCAATAGGGACTTCCGTATGAGTTTTATCCCGCTGCGAGGCCACAGACACATAGCCGTAACTGTACAATTGGTGCAGATAGAGGAAGAAATGAGTAGATGTGCAAAAATAATATAAAAATTGCACACGCTAATTGGTGTGCTGAACATATATATGAATTAAACAACTTGATCGGGATGTGCTTATATGTATATATATATTTAATATTATGTTGGGGTGCGTCTCTTTGATATGTGGTGGTTAAATGAGGTGAGAGTTCGAAAAATGTTCGTAAAAATTAGGCTTAAATATAAGGAGCTATAATAGCATCGTACTTGCCCGGGTAACTTAAACGTCCAGGTCAAACAGTATGAATACATAATATAACGTTCTCCGATCGCTAAAGTATCAGTGGAGTCCCCTAGGGGTTTAATCGTGACTGTAGTGACTAAAGTATGAAACTTTAAAGATATGTTGCTTATTCATAGGGAAAACCTTTTGGAGGGGTGCCCGGGTGGAGGGTCATGTGTCAGGATAAAATCAGGTGTCCATGGCAACGGCATCAAATATTTGGAGAAAAGTTGAAAAAGGCCACTGTTGAGCCTTGTGTTTGAAGAAATGATGTTAGCACATAGTGCCAATAATGGTCCATCAAACGGACTGAGCCACTATGGCAAATATGGTCAAGGTCAATTACTAAGGTCAAGGTCATTGAACAAAATGTGATATTTTGGTCTATGTTTTTTATTATCTCATATTCCGCTACGAGTATAGTGACTTAGTCTTACGAGCAATCCCCACGATAATGCACAGGAAGCAGGGCGCAACCACGGTGTTAAATTTGATATATGATGCATTTGGTATAATACAGTAACTGTCAACAGGTGACAACGTTTAGTTGATACACAATCACATTTTAAGTACAAATGTTTAATGTTTTTGTGGCAGTACGAAAGTCACGATACATTACCCTGAGACCATCAGACCAAATAAATAGGATTTTGTGACTTTACTAACGGGGGTAAATTAAGATATATTGTATAACACGACCACGCAGATCCAATATTACAGAGAAGAATTATCATGCATCTTTTACCGTATTCTCACATCTAACTGGGATCAATGCACATTCCTAATCCTTACACATAGCGGTGACCCTTAAGCATCTCATGAATCATGACGATAGATTCTAAAGCATGAAACTTGGCATGTTGAATGTGGTTATACGGATGGGACCAGATTGATCAAGGTCAGGCCAACATATTCTATGTCAACATTTCCCCCTTATACTTTTATCATTTGTAGGCATTTAATTGAAATAGTCGCTCGCCTGACTGTAAAGACCGAGAATACTCTGAAGATTATGGTTAGAACATGTCAAAATCACTTAAGTAGTTCTAAACAGGGACGTCGCTATATGGTCTCCGTTGTGCAGTGGGGTGTCAACTCCCAACTGGAGCAAACATACTACCAAGTTCGTAACATTCCTTTGCACATCCCCCTCAGATTGGAAGTGATGCCCCCAACCTGACATGCCCTCTTCCATTTTTAATAGCCGACCGCATTCAAACACATTGGATTCCCAACTTTATAGGTACCCTAAACACCAAAATGCAATTGCCTGACTGGTCGGACCCATTTTAAAGGTACGGTTGGCCTTGGCGGTGGCTATCCTGGAAAAATATTTCCACCCGTCAAAAACCGCCACAAACAGAAAGAACATCAAAATGTAGACCGACTTTGTCCGTATACAAATAAGAAATATCGCATAAACAGTATGTTATTGTCATTTGTTTGACCATTGTTATGTAAACAAAAAACATAAAAAGTTACTTTTCTGGTGTTTGTTTATATTATGATGGTAACATAAAGAGCGTTCTTTGTTGGTGAATTCCTGATATGGAACAAATAAAGAGCGTTTATGCCATTTTTGTGTGATTAGCCAGTAGCATTGTGCTGTCTTCTGTAACACAATCAGGCTCTTGCTTAGGTAAAATATAGTAGGTCTTTATGATAATTTGCTGTTTACGCGATAGTCATGGTATATATGAACGAAACTGTATGCATTTTAATGTTTTTCTGTTTACGGTGATTGTAACAAATATGAATATTTTCGACAACTAAGGCCTCACGTGCCTTTAACAAACCTAACATTCCATACTATATATAGGCTAAACAGGACAATACATATGACTTGCGGTTCTTGAGAAGATGGTGGCGGATGGATGATGAGCGATAAAAAGCCTCCACGCTCATCACGTTTCCCATATGCAACTACTCAATAACACAGGTATTTATTTGTTAATGGCCTAACTGTCAGGTCCACACTTGGGGGCAACAGTCATATCTATGAATATACCAATATTGATCATTTGGATTGAAACAAATTAGTTATCATACACCATTCTAAAGATTCAACAGGGCTGTCACACCCAGCATATTTAATTTCAATTAAAGCTGCTATGTACTGTTTTGTTAAAATTGGAGAATCATTGACATTGGAATCTCATTTGTTGAAAACTGCTGGCTGGTTGGATTTATTTGTGCAAAGATTAAAATCCAAGATGGCTTCCGGCAGCCATGGTTTTGTTCAAAAATCGTTCAAATTCGATAACGTCCATCCAAACATGAACCTGAACATGACTGTAAATTGTAAGAAGATTTCTCCAACAAGGTTGGCTGCAGAGTGCCGATGGATTCAAATGTGAAAATATTACTCCCATGCAGAGATAACAACGAAGACACACATATACTATGTTGATGATCTGATGAGGGAAGTGGCTTGTAGTTGAAAGTTGAGCTAAACAGAGGGGAAGATGGGGATTGTTAAAAAATAAGCAGACAGGTATGACAGGGTTGTTGGGGGTGTCAAAGTAGCCAAAACCATTTCTTACACCCACTTGTATTTCTATTTAAAATCCCAAATATAATCTCTGTCAGTTGCCGTGGATACATATATTAGAGGCCATTCATCCCAGTCATGTTGTACATTGTACCATAAGGCATTACAATCTAAGATTCTCAGACGTTTCGGAGGTACCTTGTCCAAAAAGGTAATAAAATAGTTGGATGGAATCATTTGATAAAATGTTCATTTGGGACAAGTTAATTTACAATCACATATGCACATATTTGACAGACAACTAGAAAAACGGTGTCTTACATGTGAATTCCGTTTTCCAATTTTAAGTAAAATGAATGTCATACGCATGGTCATAAATTACAGAGTTCTGTATCTAAGCTACGGTCATTGATTAATGGAATATTCTTAATCATATTTTCATGATTATATTTCGTTTACTGGTGATATTGTTAGCTGCTCAATCAATAATTTGAGACCTTATAAAATTACCGTTTCGCAGAAATCTTACAGAAATATATTTTGAATAATGTGGTATGCATCATTGTCGCGAATTTCTTCTGTAATTCTAACCATAAAACAAGCAGATGTGTGTGAATGAAGTGAATATTACATATTCCCTTTGTGAGCAGAACACTCAGACGTGACCAATTTGATAACATTTGGAACAGTTGCATGGAAACATGAGCATTCTATCCACCACTCAAGACAGATTTTTGTATGGAAAACTATGACTAAGTTATACAGCGCAGTGGATTGTATTTCACATTTCTGCACGAAGTTGGGATAGTAGTAATACAGCAAAAAGTTCACTAAAATGAGAATTTGGACAGTATATTTGCTACTGGTTGCTATGGAAACGAGATTATATACTATACACCAGTTGTTAACATTAATTTCAATTGAAAATGTTACAGTTGCCATGGTAGGCCGTTTTGCCACATTTACCATAAACAAGTAGTACCTTAGTTATAGTCTTGAGAAGAAATAAATATTGTTAAACCAAAAATGTGGTACTTAAAATGTGATTATATAAATATTGTTGTCAAATGTAGACAGTATCCATCTTAAATCAAGTGTGTGATATCACATTGAACGCGATGATGGTGGCCTAATTGGTGTTCATTATAAGTGAGATCACTAATTCGCTACTATATTGGATCCATCCAGTGCTGATTCCGCAGTTAATAGCTACATGTCAAAGTTCTGGAGTAGCATTCCATATATGGAGATTTGAACATTGACGTGTAGCACTGAATGCACGGAATGGATAGCGACTTACTGATCTCACTTAGTATGGGGATTGCGTTCAGGGCTAACGCACTAGGTTTGTTGGAATATGAGACAATTAATATAAAATAGACCAATAGATTGAATTTTCCACAATGACCTTGACCTTTATCCTATATGTCCTAGTGGCCAAGTTCGTTTGATGGACCATTGATGGCACTATGAGTTCACTTCATTATTCAATCACAAGGCTCATCGGGTTGCCCACAGTGGGCTTTTTCCAACATTTCTCCAAATATGTGATGCCGTTGCCATGGAAACCATATTATATCCAGAAACCTGACCCCTCATTCGGGCACCCTGTCCAAAAAGTTTCCACTATAACTAAGCTACATATATGAGAAGTATCGAGTTTTAGTTACTAAAGTCACAAAATCATGTTTATTTTGGTCTGATGGTATCTTGACGGTAATGTATCTTGACGTATGTATTGCCACAAGTGTTATAAAAATTAGTACCTAAAATGTGATTATGTATAAATTAAATGTGGTAACGTTTTGAGATTGATCGTCTTATATCAAGTGTGTCATATATCAAATTGAACGTGATGGTGGGGGTCCTAATTTGTGGCTTGATGTGGATTCTTTTTTATGACTGAGGCACTAGGGGTAGCGAAATAGGAGACAATTAATTTAAAAAATATGCTGCATAATAACGGTTCTTTTCTTACAAGAGACGATTGATTAAGGATCTATAACATACACACTCTTAAAAGCACCCAACATCAGATAAAATTACTTGCAAAACAACTTACCCCATTTTACCAAATACTTTAATTAAATTGCTTAAAAACTGCCGAGGAGGACACGACTGTTTAAACATTTTAATCGACATTCCAAGTTCTACTGTAGCAAACAGAAAAGTTATATTTTCCGACAACATAAATAGTTGGTGCAAACTGGAAAACTGTCATTTTCTCACGACGCCTGACCAAAGCTGCAATGGCTACAATTCCGAATGAGTTCACGAATATTGTCATCTAACAAGTTTATGAGAATGTCCAATTTACAACAGGATGATAAATGTGACAGATGTCAAAGCGAGCCAGAAGACATATCCCACATATTTTGGAATTGTGTTCACATTCAGGAATTCATAAAGGAACTCAGGCTTACTCGGCGATTTGGGGTAAAATTAACATTATTGATCTCTGTCCCCAACAGATGCCAATGATTCTCGGCTCGTCACCAACGGATCCGAACTCTACAACGAAAATGATATGGCCTCCAATTAAACAACACATTTATAGGACTAAATTCAAGCCACTTAACTTATCGCTAAATGTTTCACAAAAGAGCATGAATTATAGATACAAATGTGAGAGGTATACCGCTCGATGCCAATCGAAACAAGAATAATTTTCGAAAAAACTGTGTTCAATTTAGAAAAGGCTGTGTAACATGTACGCACCAGTCAACACCAATACACTTGAATCCTGGAAATTATCTCTCCACCAGTTCGAAAACTCACTTATAAATGAGTTATTACACCCGGAAGTACGATACCCCCTTCCACATCACAATGCCGTTTATGGTTAGATGTCGTGCCGATACGCCGTACACAAGAACAATGGATTTAAAATCTGAATAACTATATAAACAATGGATATATATTCGATTTATCCCTATTTACATGTAAGTCACTGGGAGTGCATATGGTGTACGAAAGACATGTAATTGAAGTAAGCGAGATGTGAGCGAATTGGATGAATGTCACTTGATCTATACTAGCATGTACATGTACATCTGTTTGTATTTACATTCATTCACTGATGTTAATTCCAATACAAAAAAAATAAAACATCAACGAAATGTATGCTCATTACACGATAAACTGACCATATTTATACGAACGCTGACATCGCACGATAAACTGACCATACATGTATATATACGAACGATGACATATTCATACCTGCTATGGACTCTGGTCAGTGCGAGTAATATTTCATTAACGCATATCATCCCGTGCCATTTTTCCTGACAGAGTGTTGCCTCATAAAATGACCACCTCATACTGTAAACACCATGATATAATTATCGGCATTTATTTCGTGATCACAGAGTCGTTATTTCGTGGGAGAATCTGGATTGAGATAACGGATCACACTCCGTATGACGTTGTTCGGTAAACGAACAGACGAGAATCAATAAACGAACAGACCGTAATCGTTGTTCCGTCGTAATCGGGACTCCGATTCTGAAAATCCGTAATCGGAATCAGAACAATTATAATGTAAACAAACCGAGATTTCGCCACCTCGGAGTTTAAAAACACAATAAAACATAAGAATCCGCCCCTTTGGTACAAATTATTGCAGAATGTAAACAACCAATATCAATGCATTTTAAATGCAGACACGCATTTGGTTTATCGAGTGTAAACGAGGAGAATTTTACTGAAATTAGCCAAATAATAATGTTATTGATAGTAACGCTGGGTACGCACTTCGGTTGATGGCGAACTTGAAGCAAATCCTTGTCAATTTCATCATGTTCATTTCATAGTTCCACCCATAAAATACCACCCGAACGCATGTCGATTTCAAATTCGGCTGAAAACGTCCCAATTGTCCGAATTCACTCGAAACTGCATGGATATGTCTTCTGCTTTGTTCGTAGTTACATGTTCCTTCTCATTCAAGAATTAGTATGATTATATGATATCTATACACGTATTTACTATATAGTCTTATAACAGTTTCATATTTAAAATGTTTTTTTTTTCGTTAAATGCAATCGCTTTGCACAATAGTGTCTGTAGTACCGAAACACAGGTACTTTTTGCACAAGTTCAGATGCAGGTTTTCCTAAGAACGGACGAACTCTGAGCATATTCCATAATGTAAAATGATTTATTAGCTCATTCCATAGCTTTCAGCCATATGCCTTCGTCAGTGGAAAACGATTAACACAGTAAAGTCTACATGTTGCTCTGACATCAACTGATTCGTAAATGCCAGACGGATAACGTACGTTCATTGAGTTTGTTTACCTGACGTCATGTACGTTAGTGATCCATTTCATTTCGCGCCAAATTAACTGGCGCCAATGTTGTTGATTTTAGTGTTGAATCCAACCCAGTAGCACGTTCTTAGCCGGCGTATCCAACCATTCTTTGTTATAAGTCTGAAGTAGCGACTCCCACTATGGAATGAGCTAATAAATCATTTTATATCAATGGCAATTGGTCCCTTTATCTGGACTTTATACATATACTTATTCCATAATGGTTATACATTTGTTTCAGTAAGGACAGTTCATCAATAGTAGTTCTCAGAGCACAGAACCCACATTCACGGGAAACTATTATCCAAGTCAAAGATGGCTGCAAAAACGGCACCAAGAATCAACAATTTTGCTATTTTCAAGCATCTCATGTAAATGACCTTCCTATTGGTAGCGACGGATAGTTCTGACAATTCAGCGTTTACTTATTGCTTCGGTAATGTATTTGAACACTTGTATTGTACAAGACGTTTTGAAGTCAAGTTTGTGAGAGAAAAATCCAATATTTCTGGCATTGTCACTGGTTAAAATAGTAATAATTAAACAACGTGCATTATCAATGTTAGTATTCAATGTACTGAATGCATATTAGTCGATGTTTGTCATCAACCACAACTTGTAACTGATTGCAGGGCACGCTTGGACAATATCTACCATTTTCATTTGGCTGCCATTTTGGGCTAAATCATAATTTTCGTTCCATTGAGTTGGAATATTCATAAGTAATGGTATGCCTCACTTACGAATTTAGTATTACTCGTAATTGATATGCGTGCATGAAATAAATGTTTTTATTAAAATATAGATGAAGTTAGTATGTATGTGGTCAATACATTATTTAATCATGTATCATAATTACATTTGTGTGTTTATTTGACAAATCCACATGCATTACATTGGTATTTTAAGGGTGTTTGGATATTTACTGATACTACCCTCAGTACTATAAAGTGTGCTTCATGTGTAAGCGTGCCTGCATGTGCATAATCCTACTGACTATTATTACATACCGGTATGACAATGGTTGTACTGAATGTTTGCCTAAGTTGAAATAGCATATTTGCAGTTTGAATGAATAAAGAAGCATTCAACAAAGATAAATTACCAATACTTACCAGCATGCTTATGTAGGTTTTTTTAAAAACATAATCTGATTTAACGCCCCTAAATTACTATTTCTTCGGGGTAGAACAATATTAGATTTGAGTCGAGAACCCACACATCAAAGCCCAGAGTTTTCATATTTAGAATTTGGAAATATGTTATTTTTCACCACCTCGAATATTGGCAGCCTGGCAAATATTCGACGAATGCCGACGGACATACTCTCGATACCAAAATTCGTTGAACAAAATGTTGATATGTAGCACTTGTTGGACAATTGTATACTACAATTGCCATTATTGTTTGGCAATGATGCTGATAACTGAAGATGTATTTCAAGAAATGTTGCTGTTATTTGCATCTGGTGATATGAGACAATCGAATAGAACTGTGTAACTTTAATGATGTGTAACCTCCATTTGACCAATGTATAAATGCAATTGTAATATGGTTCTCCATCAATTGGGAATGTGTGTCGATGTCTATTAGTCAGCTTATGTCCGATCGCGGGAATTGGCGACTTTTGTGATCTCAAGAGCCTCGCCCAATAGATGCTCAAATCCTTCTCACAGACATAAACAGTTTAATGAATTGCATGAGATAACTAACCTCAATCACACGTTTGAGGAATGTGATCTTTACGAAAAACCGACAGTTTTAACATACATATCACAAGTATATATAGGAGTTTGAGCCGAAATATATTTACCGGGAAATAATACAATTTACTGTGGTTGTTTTTCATAATTTACCAGATAAAATACAGATTTACCAGATTTACCGTAAAGTTAACGACTGTTTCAACGATATTACTGCTGCCGGCACTGACTGCAGTAAAGTTTTACGGGATTGTGTTTACAGTGAAGACTGATATACTATGAGAAATATTTTAGGGTTGAAAAATAACTCACCGGGTCCAGGGATGTGGGTATGAACCCGGTCTCGAGTGTATCACACTCGAGACCAGATACATTGTATTTCGAGTACCATGGCGCAAACGGAGTGTTTTTGAAGAATAATTAGCGCTGCACATTTTTTGTCCTTTTTGAGAAATACCAATAGGTCGACAAATACTATAAATAAACTCTAAACAGACTTATGTTACCCACAGTGACGTGCATGTGGGCGGGAACAATCTCACCAGATGGGTAAGGTATTTGGGTAGGACACATGGTTTGCCGAAGTTCAGGACCAATCAATTGCTCGATGCCATCGCTTAGCTTTTTAGTCAACTCACCGAAAACGTTCATTTCAGCCGTTTTGATGATATTGCTTCCCGTTGTGCCCATGCCGAACAGAATGCACTGGTTCGCTTCGGAATTAACAGCAAAGTGGGTGCACTCTTCTTCATCAGCGCAAACCGATCCGCATTCTATCCCACCAGATGCCGAACCAGACCACAACTGTGTTCCGTCTATCATCTCACCATTGATCACCTCCCTCTTCTTGAATTTAATGCAGGTCACATCTGCCACGAACGTTAACAGTATGACGAAATCAAGACATGCCATCCAATTTCCGGTACTGAAGAAATAGGCTGACATATTAATTTTGTATGATCCTAGTTCCATATGGATCACACACTATATCTTTGAAACATTTTGCAGCCGCCATGTTTCCCAACAGTGTCTCGCAGTATTTGGCGTTTGTTTCAAGGTTCTTGGATAGTTACCAGGTGGTTTCGTCGTGTAAACCGCGCGATTGTTTGGGCATATGCTAAAATAATATACCCCTTTGTTGTCATGCGCTCCAAACATACACAGTAACCCGTTTGTGTCCCATGTGATTATCGACTACCGCTTACAAACAATATGTGGCGGCATTGATTATAGTCCATGTCTTCTCGTACTGAACCCAGCTAATAAATGGGATGGCGAGATGTTGTTTTTAGTACGAGCCCACCCACATAGGCGTTCTATAACTCGAGTTAACTCGAGGATTGGTGGCGAGAATTTGGTATATTTTACTCGAATTACCTAACAATACCTGATGCTATATATATCGGAAATAGTGACATTTTATTGTCATAATGGTGTAAAATAATATAACTTTCATTTTAAATTACACATATAATATCCCGGTGTATTGCTACTAACATCGCTTTGTTTATATGTTTGTTTACGTTCGAACTGAACGCCGAAGTGTTCCGAAGAACTTCGACACAGTCCGGAATTTGTTTTGGCCGAAATGAATTTCGATATTAACAAAGAGAGAGAAAGAGAGAGAGAGAAGAGAGAGAAATAATAATGGCAATTCGTTGTCTATTATCATAGGAAATTAGGGTATATGCGATTGTAAATTTCCGTAATTTATAAAATTTTGGTCTTTACTGCTTACTTTATCTATGTACGTAATTACTGCCAACAACATACATGTACACGATATTACGATTATGTTATGGAACATTCTTCGTCCTGTGCTGTGTGTGGCGTGTGAAGCATTTCCCACATTAGGACGTTCATGCAGACGGACAGGTATACACACACAAGTTGATGGCGTGAGGCCATTCGAATTCCTTGTAAAAAGATAATGTGTAGATGTTATTCCCGGGAAGAAAGTGTTCGTTTGTATGGACTATTCACGTACATGTAATATGAAAATGGTTGAAAAGAAAGAAATATAATTTGAGTCGGCCAAGGAAAAGTTCAGGAAAGTGAATGCTGGTGTCACAGTTGTTGCAAACCCGTCAAAAAGACTTACTCCAAAATGACAGAAAGTTATATCCACACCAGTTAAAATGACGTCAAAATCCACATCAACAATCAATCACCTTTCAAATCGCCATATGTGGCCCGCAGGACAATTCACTCAACACCAAAGAGTTTGCACTCCTGCAGACCAAATGAGTACATAAAGTTCATCATTGATAACTAATTGTGCTTCTCCTAGTTAACCCTTCCATGACTGGTGCTTGCTGAAATTTTGCGAAAGCTCTGCGCCAATGCATTCTATAATATATGCGAGTCTCCTATAGGGAGCCTCACATATATACAATAATACAATGCCCTAACAATATTTACATTGACCTTGTAAACCAGTGCATTCCCTTGTATGGGAGACTCGCATATATAAGAGAATGTACCTTTAAATAATAGTGCACAAGCGCAAGTCCAGCCATGAAAGGGATAAGTACATGCATTAGTACATGTATCAGAAACTGCTTAGTCTACTGTTTTGTGGTCGTGTTAAACTGCATGGGATCTCGGAATGATTTATTAATATGCAGATCAATCAAGATATATATCTCGAGTTTCGCGTATTGTTCCGATAGTCGCGAAGCAATCGGGGTTTAATTAACTACTTACAATAAGCATTGTGCTCTAGCAGCTAGACTCACGAAGTTCAATAATGGCTGCGGACACAGGTACCTCGGTAGCGATGGCATAGTATGTGTGCCATATTATTGTTGGGGAGTTTGGTGACAATTGCTCGTGATAATTATTATGCCATAGCTGGCCATTTCGCACAAGTCCAATTGGTAACCGAATGAATATCCCCTTTCTATCCAGAATGATGACCGTTCTTACTATACTGCCAAAAAGGATTTTCTTATTTTGAGTAAAACAAGAAATATTATCTTGGGTGTATACCTTGAAAATTTTCTTACATTAAATGTTCTTATATTTAAAAATTATAGAAATTTCTTATAGAAATTAAAATTCTTATGAGAATAATTTTCTTAATGTTTTCTAAGAATGGACTAATTATTGTTCTCATATTTTCTTAAGATAAGAAATAATTTCTTAAATCATAGAAAGATGTTCTCATACTTTTCTTACATCATAGAAAGCATTTTTTCTAAATACTAGAAAAAGTATGAAATATTTTCTTACACCCCATAAAGCCTTTTTCCTATATCTAGAAAAAGTAAGAGCTATTTTCTCAAAAATCTAGAAAAAGTTGTCTAGACTAGAACATTTGGAATTATACTTAGAAATTGTTCTTGATCTTATATCAAGAAAATAAATTTCTTAAATCAAGAATTTATTTTTAGTATGTTAAGAAAGGCACTTTCTTATTTTCTAGACAAAATTACGACAAATATTCTCAAATTAATTTCTAGAAATATAAGAAAATGTGTTTCTAGCAATTTCATAAATCAAGAAAACTGATTCTTCAAAACAAGAAACAAATTTTCTTACTAAGTAAATTTAGTTCTCATAATTAGAAAAGTGTTCTCACATGTTTTTCTTGAATGGTAAATTCTTTAAATGAGAACATGGGTGTATTTTTCTCATTTCAAGAATTTATCTTTCCAAGAAAAACATGTGAGAACAAATTTCTAATTATGAGAACTAAGTTTAGCTGGTAAGAAAACGTCCTTGTTTTGAAAAAAAATATGTTCCTAAACTCGTGCTCAAAATTGCAAAGATGTGAATGTGTGCACAATGATGAGAAACACAACATTCTTGCACAATAGGAAATTGATCGGTTACCTTGAAAATCAAAGGCACACAAATATAACCAGGTACTCAGATGTGGAACAATAGTCAAACTGTTCAAAGTCTTGGATAAATGAATTGAATGCAACAATCCAATTAATTATATAGATTTTAATATGAATGCCACACTGTAACACCAAGCTGACATACATCGACCCGTTATCACTTGAACAATTCAGTCCAGTGACCAAAATACAGGAACGTTGCAAAAAGCAAGGAATAAATAGCATATCTACCAACATGGAACACTCTTTCAAGTTACTGAAGATAAAGGACTTTTTATTGCTCTCTGATGTATACATTTTATTGCACGCTTGTTCCTAGATGTAGAGTGCTGTGGCTGTTCGATATTTACAAATCCGCATGGCGCGTACGTTCCATACGCATGTCGTTGACACCAAATAACATACATGACGTCCGCCTCAACTATAAGACGGAAACTGTACAATAGTCGCCCATCATCATATATGACAAATCAAGCCCCGCATGTTCCTTAAACATATCATGTAAGCCTGTATTTTGTAATGCACGGATTCCAGGACGGGTGACCTGTAATAAGCACAGAACGACACGCGTGTTGATACTGCACTTGAGCCATCATGGGATGATAGAACTGTAGGCTGTGCCCCCTCGTTCTATCCTTCCGTGTTAGCACTCGTGTCGTATCAACAAACCCATCAACACATTCATGTCGTTCTGTGTATATCCTGTATGGTTTCAATAAGTGTTTCTGAGATCATGAAGATTTTACGGTTCAGGTACTCGTCTCGTGCACACCAGCTTGGGATAACGGTTGGGTTGATGCTGTCGTGGATCGAGTCCCATCCCGTTACTTTTCTATACCAGACTTTCATTGAAAAGTCGTACTACATTTACATATATACGTGGATCCCATGCAATCACGTAAACCACTGACTGTGTTTAACAAACTGATATGTCAGTGATTAATCTGTGTTCAAAATGAGATATCATTTACGGTGATGGAAAAAAGTGAAGTGATTTATTGCTAACATACATTTTCTGATAGCGCGAAAAATCGAAATTATCTGGAAAGTATATAACGCTTTGTTTGCAAATAAATCGTGTTGCTTTGATATTCAACGGACCTCTGATATATCCACGATTGATATAAATTATATGAGCTGCTATGACCCTTCCGTAACTGGGGCTTCCTGAATTATTGCGAAAACCCTGTGCCAATGCATTATCTTATATATATATATAGTCTCCATAGGGAATATAAGATAATATATTGGCCTAACAATAGGTACCTGAACCTTGTAAACCACAGCATTATTTTATGTATGAGAGGCTCCCTATGACAGACTGGCAGGTATAAGAGAATGCGCTGGCACAGTATATTTAATGCTGCACCAGAACATGTCCCGTCATGAAAGGGTTAAAGTTCTTTGAAGTGCAAAATAACAAGTCTATAAAATAAGATACATGTACATGTAACTACATGCACCAATCATCAACAGATACGTGAAAACATACATTGCCAATAGAGTGTTCTTATTTTCATTTAATATTAATGCATCTTCAATAATGATTTTGTAAATGTCAAAACCATTGCTACCGTTACATGTAAACATTACTGTTACAGTGTAATTACATGTACATGTCAACTAAGTCACCAATGCGTGTTTAATCAGAACAAGATCGTAACCATTGGATAAGATCAAAGCATTGAAAACTATTTTCAAAATCATATTCAGACTAAACTAATTGAACATACTGCATTGAACACAATTTCTATATATTCAAAATGATGTATCCAGTATCACTTATCGTGATAATAAAATGTGAAGTTATGATACGGTAGTTTAATATGTTGTTTACATGCATTTTCTGATAACGCGACCAATCAAAATTATCTGGAAAACAAGGATCTGCTTACTTATCAATATCTTTGTTTTGACCTTCAACGGACCTCTGACCTCTTACATATCAACATGCATGCTTATTTTGTCATTCTATTTTCGACCGGTATGACGTGGATTATACCCAATCACTGATAACAAATAAGACATCCACCCATAATACTGCATGATGTTATGCATTGGTTGATTAGAAAATTAGACAAGGTTCATGAATATTTTATTTTAAACAATTGTATTGTTTAACTCTATCTACACAAATATATAGCGATCAACAATAATATATTTTAGGTATAATTTCGATGTAGATTGTTAATAACTTACAATTGTGACGTAAATAAGTTAGGGTTAACAATGGCGTCTCGCTCAAGTTACGAACTTGGGAAATGGAACTTTGGTCTATTCTGCATGCTAATACAAGAACAATCTCGGTCTGACCCATGGGGGCGGTGCGGTCAGCTTGAGTGGGTCTCGTTGTGTCAGTCCTGACATTTCGAAATATTAAAGACATAATGTGTACTTGTTCGGGTGCGTGAACCTGATAAGTTAGTATCCAGGCACTATGGAAATTGGAGGAATGCAACATTCTACTAACACCGCCGAAAATCTGATGTAAATTGACCGTAGCACTCCATAGAAAACATCGTCTGAATTTCGCTCAATTGAAAATATTAACTACTCGATTCTGGACGCATCTATCTGCAATAAACTAACGAAAACGATTTCGCCATCGAGAGTCGCTGAATTTAATTAATACATAAGAATGACTGACTGTGTGTTGTCAATTTAGATATAATATTTGTAAAAATAACTACTTTGAACAAGACTATTCTCCATTTCTATTTAATCACCCTACAGGAGTGTTTCACACCACTTTAAGTTGTGCTGGCAGCCGGGGGCGCCCACCCCCTCACTGTGAGTCAAATATATCGACCACTTTTGATCCACGGACCCGGGCCTGAATGTAAAATAATGAGCATTAATAAGTAAAACCGTTATATTAACAAGTTCGTTAAAGGGGTACTGTACGTCATTTTAAATAAATTCCCGATGACAACAACGATCTCATATCGATAATATATAGAACAGTAAGTAATTTGAGTCGAATATGTATTCCATAAGCGTTCAGGTTAATAGGTTATCTTAAAATCAAAGTTAATAATTTTGATATAAATTAAATTACGATTGTCCGTGTACAAGGCGTAATCAAATTAATTGACGGATAGTGGATTGGCTAACGTGGCACACATGCTCGTGTAAAAACTTGCGTTGATATGGGGCGTAAACTCAAGTCTCTCACCGACAAGTGAGTGTACAATAACTTAAATGAGCATATGCGACTAGTGTGCATATAATATAACATGTATTTTATACATTTGCTTGAAAACTGCACAACAATTAATCGACAACGACAATTTGTATTTTCACATTCCGGCTAATCTGCCATCCGTAACATTTCTTCGTACTCAACAGACTTTCAAATAATCGAAATCTGGTTACCTTATTCTACGACTCAGAGACTATATAAACCAACAACAACATTTGAGTACAGTATCCCTTTAACCTACGTTTATGTATCGTAAAAGGCCGCAAACATTCGCCTCGTCTGTAATATTGACCGCACAGGCTTTAAGGATGGCCCGATGCACTGGTGCGATGGTTTCTTTTCCATTGATAAAAACTTCACCAAATTGATCCAAATTTCCGGATAACGAGCAAAGGTGGAAAATTATCATGCTGAGAAACACCGAGTTATTTATTTATATATAAATCGATGGTAAAAAGAAGATTGGTATCCTCCTCGTTCCTCGTATTGTTCCTTTAGCCGCGACGCATTCGGTTTTTTATTAAACTGCTTCCTTTGTAACTGCTGTTAAGTTGGGTTGCTGGCGAAACAAAATAAATACATATACATGTATATGGAACACGAACACAGTGTTGCTGTGGGGGGGGGAGGGTATGGTTAGTCTGATAAAATGGTGCACCTCTTTCCTGAACTTTCTCAATATATATATAAACGACCGCTCCACATTAACACATGAATTTATATAAGGATTAACTGTCATGTGGACTGTTTTTATGGAGATGTAACCGTGAGGTAAGTGGACATAACTTGTTATAAAGGGTTTTAAATACAAGTTATGACTACTTACCTCACGGTTACATCTCCATAAAAATAGTCCACATGACAGTTAATCCTTATATTTATATACATTTAGCGAAAAAGCCACTTTTGTAAATGTATTTAAGTCGAAAAGTGTATCGTGACAAAAACAGCCCAAAATACCCAATAGCACCCTTGGCAAAAGTTAATAGGAACAATTTCTCTTCATATTGAAACCCGATGATGTATTAAGTCAATCCTGCGCGAGTCCAAATGCGCCAAAAACATTACGCGTTCGTCTTTCCAAACCCAATGACGTATCGATGGTGTTATGGGCTTGGTGTTATGAGTCGTTGCGCATTCGCCGAGAAATAACTACAACTAGCCACGTGGGCGCCGACCAATCGGAATGCTGGATTTAGTGATGACAACACTTAGTGTGTAAATATAATTGTGTAACACTATGGATTACACATATATATGGGGTATTATGTACACCCAAAAGAACCTTATACCGGGTGCAAGAGATCCACGGCCAGTGGGTTACATACCTCTGTGGCCACATTAATATTCTATTACATTTTACCAGTTTACTGTTTCACCGTACCCATATATTAAACACGAGTGTATTTATAATTGTTACCACGCGTCAGTTCACGTAGTGCGGGTTTTTACCTGCCGAAGCCAACATCCTTGGATAGGGTAGGTAAAAACCCGTACTACGTGAACATACACGGGTTGGCGATTTTATCTATTGATCTTAAAGGGGTACTGTACACAGAGATAGGCATTTTTTTTATTTACTCCCATTGACATAACTTTCAAGTTAGATTGTGTTCGTGTTATATGAGTTTCGTATAAACCTAATTTAGCGACTAAAATATTGATCTTGGAAAAAAAAATATTACGATTTCAAACTGCGCGCCATGTTTTTGACCTTTACCGGAGAAGACGCAAGTTGCAGGATGAACCGGAAGTTCAATTGATGCCTGCAATCTCTTCCTTCGAACAATCTCACCCCATATACAAATACTTGACGCTTTATGAATCTTGTTTCTTCTCTTTGTTTTCCAAATTGGTTATAGCGGGACTTCTTTTGCATGTAACATGTTTTGTTCGCAACTCAATAATGTTCGTCGTAAAAGGCCGTCGATAAAAGACACCCAACATGTGAGATTTCAAGAACGGTAACTCGTAATGGCATAATTCGCCATTTTATATTAAATAATTCAATTTGACTTTTATGATAGCCTGTTAACCGGAACGTTTTCAGTAGACATCGTCGACTCAAATACGTTATTTTAAAATATAATATTGATATTAGATCGCAATTGTTACCGGGAATTTATTGAAATTGGCGTACAGTACCCCTTTAAAGTTAGATTCAAATCAAGATATCTCTTCTTTTCCCCACAGAAATGAATAGGGCAATTTGAACCTAATATTTCAGCTACACGATACGGAATAAATTACGTTTCACTCTGTGGTTCATAGGAATATCATGGGGTATTTAGTAATTTACTTCCGCGTTGTGACGTGAGCGACATTATGATATTTCCCAGAAATATCATGCATGGAGTCCAATGTTGACCACACAATACGGGTTTATCTTGTGTAGCTATCGATTAATCAAATTGAAGACAGCAAACTAGTCAATAGATACTACTGATGAAAAGGTGAAGGTCTCCAAATTGGCATCCATTTTACTTGGACTCAAGAACGATAATTTTGTTTCAGTTGAAAGTAAACACATTATGCGTTACTAACACTATTGCCAGTATCGAACAAAATATATAGATATCAAATAATTGTATTTAGCCAATTTTAAGGAAAACCCCGGAAGTATTCCAAAAATGGGCCGTCACCCAATTGTACGGTTGACTATGATAATGATAATTTGAGATGTTATTTTTTTCACGAATGAGCCTCACAATCAAAGCAACAAATAACTTACCTGTTTTTTTTAAAACATACTTTATCCCAAAACAAAGACAATACATACAGATGCATACAACACAACATATTGAGTACAGTTGACATAAAGTTTTTCTGTGTGTAATCGGAGATTTGTAGGCGTGTTATATCGGTTGGAAACGGAGACGACCGTAAGCTATAACTTTTGTTTTGGTCGTTCCGCCCACTTAGGGCGCGTACACATGAAGCTGCAAGAAAATATTTGCAAGAAAATATCAGGTAAAATTGCATACTGATATGTTCTTGCTGCAAAGATTACGCCCGTGGGAACGCGGCGGTTTAGACGGCGTTGATTGAGCTCAATCAGAACAGTATTAGTCATTCTGGTTCAAGTGAATTGCGTCCGGTAAATATCCTATAGTCCATTTTGGCAATTCATAACTTTGTGAAATTTCCAAATGTTGACAAGTATTACCGAAGCCGACCTGTAGCAACGTTGCTGATCTCATGCATAAATACCTTCTGCATAATGAGAAAGTGGTCACGTTATTTGGAAATGTTATAATTTCATAGTGCATGCATATGTGGGGTGACATGTGTTATTATGGTTTTGTGGCAAATCGGATGACCCCACCCCATTGAGACCCCATATGAAGTTTTCAGGATATTGTTGCTTGGTTCATGGGGCTGTGGTGTATATTACGTTACCGAACTTACATGGGTACATGTGGAGACACGAGACCACCGCCAACTATGGTCAAAGTTTTCAACGGTTGGAAACAATATTAGTTGGAAATTTCATACCATCAATGGTTTGAAATTGTTCTTGTAGTCTGATTTTTCAACCATTAATGTATGTGGAATTAGTGGTTTTAGACCAACATTTGTATTACTTCCTACTTTGGTCAAAATATTGGTTTGGAATTTCTTCTAGGCCCCTCCCTCCCCGGTGTCGAGTCAAAATTCAAGGCATGTGAGGTGTCAGATCGGAAATTCAAAGAGGTGTGCAAATTAAATTATGTGATCTTGGGTCTTTGGTCCGGTTCAAGAGGGGGGTGTATAGTGGGGCGGACAGATGACACAATCGTGCATTTTATGGTAAAAGCACCAAACTTGACACGCATGTACTACATATAAAAATAAGACATTTTTGATATCATGCCAAGCTGGAGAATGCCTATGGTTGCCATGGCAACCGTTTTGACAACAAATCTTGTTTTTCTCTCAATACCAACAAGTATGCATCGTTATGACTCAGTTTCTGATCGAAAAACAATGTTTTATGTACCTATTTGTACTGAAAAGGGATCAGGCTATATATCCATTGACTCATGTGTCCGTTATAGTTGGGTAGAATCAAAATGGCGGATAAAATGGCCGCCATTTGTTTGAAAGTCCCTAGTATTGGCTGCGTGTATCAACATTTTATTGAGATGTGTGTACATTTTTTATTATAAAATGTACATTGACAAGAAAATATAAACTGATAAATCACTCTGTATATATATATAACAATTCTAAGGATTGCAAAACAAAAATTATAGGCCAGAAGATGATGGAATAGCGTAAATATAATGCAAAGAAAAAACAGTGGGTTGTTTGTTTTGATTACTATAATTGATGGTTACAATGGCACGAGAAGCATTTCTATGATATAAAACTATCTGAAAGTTGATTATGACAATCTTCCGCGTTAACTTTATATCATATAATTTTAGCGAGTGTGTGTGGACAATATTGGTATGGTACACAACTGCTTGGCAACCGTTGCTATGGAGCTACCCGATTACCTTTGTGCAGCTATAATAACACTTACTCACAATTTGACAAGCAGCTAATCATTGTGGTATTATATGCGCAACATACAAGTACCGCAAAGTTTACATATTTATGATATTAACTATAATTCTTCAAAATAGAGGTAAGCAAATGTTTGTATTACGAGCGTAGGTGCGAATTATGTGCGACAAGGTATGATATGAATTGTTTACATTTGCAATAGCAATATCGTGAGATATATGTAATTCCCTATATAGTTGTTATACAACTGAAGTGTGCTAAAAAATTTGATTCTAATATATTATGAGAATCAATCATGCAATAACTCGTGGCATTTCGCCGCTCCAATATAGGATAAAACAGTCGAAGACACTCATTCTGCGATAAGTGGCATTCAAGAATGTGCAATGGATAGTCAAGTGTGAATAATTCATGACAAATCGCCAGTCAATTCTGCTAGTTGTGTGAACGCACCCTAAATAGTTGGAAAAACTTTCATACATGTCACTTTTGGCAACACTTACAGTAATGCCTTAAGTAATCGACATCCTAACCATAGCAGAATTATGGGTAACTTTCAGGATTTAGTCGGAAATATGGATATTTATTTCCGACTAAATCCTGAAAATTACCCATAATTCTGATGTGGTTAAGGGGTCGATTACTTAGGGCATTACTGTATTTGCAATTGCAACTGCATAGAGCAGTACAGCGTAATGATGCCCTCGAGAATTTGCAATTGTTTTTGCATCCATTCTTGCAACCACGTCGCAATAGTTCTTGGCAACATTTGGATGCTCCAAGATTGATTGGTTGATTGATTAATTGATTTGGGGTTCATTGTCGCTTTAGCAACTAAGGCCATATCATGACATTGCCAGTTTTAGTGGTGGAGGAAATCCGCACACTTGCGACTAATCTAACAGTGATTTCAATGGCTGATAAACTCGTCAACCATGCGCAGCAAACCACCGGCCATCGGCGAGTAACTGGTAACTCCACCAGATAACGATTTCGAGCTACAAAGTCCACGACGGAAACATGAGGATTTTAACCCTTATCGCCAGCGCTGGAGGGCGAAACGGCTTGGAGTTGTACCCCTACCCGATTGAGCCACCGAGGCCCCGGATGCTCCAGGAAGATCGGTCCATGTCACACTCCAACTTTCTTCATAGTAGCCTGTCATTTGTATAAAAAAAATGGTTTTCGTAAACAAAATTGGGGATTTTGTGCAATGTATACGTAGTTAATCGTAAATCCCATATACTGGAGACATTGGAAACCATTGTTGATAAGCTTCTTATCGATTAGTAGCCTAAAAAATGGCGTTACCATAGCAACAGTGTGTGGTTTCTGAGAATTCTGGAAAATGATCATATGTGAATTATTTTAGTGACAACGGTGGACTTGTTGGTGGATATGGTTATATAATAATACTTGCATGCATACATTCTCCAAGACGAACCCCCAGCACTGATCTCAAGAGTCAAGGTGACTATGAAAGGTCAAGTGTTTTATCATTTCATGTGCTATTATTTGTCTTTATGAGGAACCTTTCTCAATTTATTGCATGATATTGATATTTTGTTACATACTGGAGATCATAGCCTTTATTTTGAGACACATATCTTATCCATAGCTGATTATTACTTGTGTGAGAGATTTTACGAAACATGTGACCAGGCCAATTGGCGACCCTTAAACTTAGAAATTGCTCTTCCCGATAGACAATGGCCACACCATTAGTTGGGTGGAAAGAGGACACAATCGTCAATTTTATGGGGATAAAATATGATCCGAATAACGTACACCGTTGGCATGGCAAACATTTTAAAGTTGTCGCCCTGGGATTACTCAAGTACACAATTTAAAATCCATATCTCAGGTAAAACATCCGCTTTGCGAGAACAATGGCCCTTTTGTTTCTGTTTGACTGCTTTGAAAAATTCGACTGACTGAACACTGGGAAAGGATAGTTGAACACTATTTCAATAGAACACAAACATTATATGTAAGAGAGACGTATAGAGAGAGATAATATAGAGTGAAAGACAAGGTATATAGATGGAGAATGGGGAGAGAGCGCGGGAAGGGAATGATGCTTCTTTTATATTTATATTTTGTCTGATAGATATATAGGGTTATTGTTATTAATTTCGGCGTAATGGTTGCGTGTTTTGAATGGTTTAAGTGATTAAGCCTCAAGAGGAATCAGATTGTATTACTTGTTGTGCTTATCAAATAAGCCCATCTGCAGTCATAAACTATTGTATTGGTGTTGGGGTCCTTCTTCGTAAAATGTTGGTACATGTGTAAGAAACAAGTATATTATAACGGTATATTTTGAAGGGGAGTTACTTGTTTGTCCGAAAATGTAGCCTCAAGAGTTCCGAAATATATCAATGACCTTTTTTATAAAAACTGAGAGATTCTTGGTAATTCTTCTGTTGTACTTATTGAATAGTGCTGCTAACTTGTTAGCGTTTGGTCTCTGATAATAGTAGGGTCCCAGGTACTGTACACGTATGTCTTGGGGTTCAATACATTTAAGGATTACATGATACTCGTCGCATATTTCTGAGTTGCAGAGGGCGCATAATCTATCCGAATATGGGGCATTGGTCCACGTGTCATATTCTATTGAGAGTCTATGGTTCCTCGTTCGTTGCTTTGCATGACTCGGTGGTTTGTTATTCATAGGTAACTTTCTCGTTCAAATGAGGTCTTGATAATACGATAAGAGGCGAATTTACTGGATGTTGCTATCGATGACAATTAATTGATACTCATTCTCATGATAGCATTATGTATTCAAGCAAGTGTACTAGTCATCATAATTATAAACCTGTGGATATATATACATAATCATAATATTTAATGAACATTGAAGTCACTTCCGACATATATATTAGCTTACCACTAAATCCGTTTTATGTTAATGTTCTAATTGGACGCTAGGCCATTGGAAATGCATACATGGATGCTCATGCAGTGCCATATTCGTCAAATGTGTTAGAGTTCATGAATAACTCGTTCGGACGTTAGAACGATCAACCAATTAGTTTGTAAAAGTGGTCAATATTAGCCAGTTTCTAAGCCTACATCCTTCTCGAAATTTGAATGCCATTGTGCGCAAATTTCACCGTTTAATCTTCTAGTCTATTCCAGACAAAGCAATTTCCAAGTATCTTTGGAGAGCTTCTATGAGTACTATGGCCTTTCCTATAGAACGTTAATGTCAATAGAAGGTTGTTTGATAAACCAACGGCTAATTATGGACCCCTCTCCAATTCTGATCTCTCACGATAATCGAGCGACAAAAAGGGCACCAGTCTCATAAGAGACATATACAACATCACAAAACAACAGGTATGTCTTGGACAGTAAACACCCTTTGTGCTTGTCGTGTTTAGTAACTCGTTCAACGTTCTTTTTAAATATTATAGAGTTTGCGAGTTGTTAGTCTTGGATCGGATGTTAGAATAATGAACCAATTAGTGTGTAAAAGTGGTCAATATCAGCCAGTTTCTTTGCAAAAGACATAAAGGCTACACCCTTCTAGAAAATTTAATTGTCATTGTGTTTCGCAAATTTAACGGTTTATTGTTCTAGTTTATTCTAAGCAAAGTCATTATCAAGGTAGACCTGGAGAGCTTCGACAGGCATTATGGTATTTCCCATAGATATTTAATTTCAATAGAACGTTGTTTGATAAACTAAAGGCTAATTTTGGACCACTCTCCAAATCTGACCTTTCACGATAATCGAGCGACAACAAAAGGCCACCAACCTCATATGAGCGATATACAACATCACAACACAACAGGTGTGTCTTGGAGGTAGTAAGCGCCCTTTGTGTTTGTCGTGTCGAGTTATTCATTCAAAGTTTTTCAATTAAACATTAAAAGTTCTCTTCCTGCTGGATCGGTAAAAAGCGACATTAGCCAGTTAATATAGGTGATCGTGAATATGTGGCAGTGAGACTCAAATTGCCTCTACTCCTATCGTTAAGGCTACATACACATACAGACAATACGTTCACAACTTAAAGTCTGAAAGTAGCGGTATGACATGTTCAGACTAAAACCGGACCATTGTCATGTGCACATAAATTATAAGTACTTGTAATAGCGTGTGTACCCCTCCCTTCTCACACCCCTGAATCGAACGGAAATTTGATGGAAACAATTTGATGGCGACAAAATGTTTCACCAAATGTTTGGTCGGTATCCGT
The DNA here is from genome assembly GCA_032622095.1 of Siphonodentalium dalli. Classification (NCBI taxonomy): domain Eukaryota; kingdom Metazoa; phylum Mollusca; class Scaphopoda; order Gadilida; family Siphonodentaliidae; genus Siphonodentalium; species Siphonodentalium dalli. The sequence goes on from CP136067.1 coordinate 90,775,073, forward strand.
GGTGCATGTCATATATATACCAGCCAGATAAACATGTATCACTTAACATGGCCTATGAATAAACCCACTTGTATGACATGTTATAATCGATATATATACAATCAAATACATACAACTGAACAGTATTTGTTACGTGCTTCATTTTGTACGTATGCATATAAATTGTATACTAGCAGATATTATGTATATATGCAAAATTATGATGTTGGGTTTTATGTTTGAACATATAGGCCGGAGTCATCATCTCCAGTTTAAACATCCGAGTTAAACCTGGTTTTAGACCTACATTGGTGGTCAAAGGGCGCATCTTGTCGTTCAGTTGTCATTTAGTTGATAACTCTATTCGGTGGTATGAACATGCAGTCAAACTACCTTGTTACCAATCGGAACAATGTGCTGGCCGATAAAACGCTTATTGACACGCCATAAATTATCGCGAGCGATATGTATTCATTGAGAAACAAGTATCGCGCATGGACCACTAATCCATTCTTATTCTGCGTTTAAACAAATCTGCCAAAGGGCATGTCTCTCGACGCGAGTTTCACCACTTTGTTTGTGGTTTTCCGCAAGATGCTTTACCCGAAAAGACAAAAGTTGGTGTGTTTACATGTATGTTTATATAGACATATGATGAGATCTGTCTATCTATCCGCCGTTCGTTCGCAACTTTTCGTCCTAACCCCAGAACCGCTGTTGTGGGTTAAGTAACTAGATAGAACAAGTTGTAACGAGCACATTTGTTTATTGTTTTGTGTCTACTGATCACCGCCAACAGAGTAGCCGTTAACGTGTCACTTGCAACACTTAGGAAACAGCCGTCCACGCCATACTGTGCCATAACCAATAAAAAATCGAAGACTTCCCTCCTCCAATGTGTTTTTGTTCTTGAGGACACAATTGTCACGGTTATTCACGCTGTTGGGGTAGGATTGTAATATATGACAACTTCAGAAATTAGCAGTCTTCAGGGGACTTAGTATCGAACGTGTTTTTATTTTTGAAAACAATGAAAACCGGTTCAGCCAGTTACAGAGGTGTGTTGACGATTTAAATGCAGACGGGGAACCACAGTGCAGTTATATTTGTCGTTAACTTCCTGTTGATCTCTCCAAGACAAAATCCATACATAGGAATGACATGACCACCATCCGATTTTAAATCTTCAAAATACATTTTCAGTGTATAAACCTACACGGATTGAAATAATTGGATGGGACATGGCATGACATGATATTAATTATTTGATACAACAAAGTGCACTAAGACATAGACGCATGTTTTGCTTAAATCGGGACAGCAATACATTTTCACTAAATGATTTGTTCTGGATCGTGAGAGATGAGCAACATTGAGTTTCACATATCACCATCACTGAGTACGAAATGAAACAGCCAAAGAGAAGACCAACAACAAATATAACTACAGTCCATGCATGTAGGTTAAAATAGTACATTCTTGTAGTATAAATGACAATTGAATAACACAATCAAACCACCAAATACATGTAGTGTGCTGTCCAACATGTCTTATTTTTGTATGTAGTACATGCTGTCAAGTTTGGTGCTTTTACCATAAAATGCACGATTTTGTCATCTATCCGCCCCACTCTTTGTGCATTAGATTAGACGCCTTCAATCATAAACAATCATTTTATAGAACTGGCAGTGGAAATACGAACAAAATTTTGCGATAAGAAATTCTGTAAGATGGTTGGGTGTGGGCTGGGGGTTATCGAATAACTTTATTCTCAATACTTGGATGTCATATGAGTTTGTTATTTTGTGCATAATATTAGATAATCCTTCAATCAAAAACAATCATTTTTAGAACTGGAATTGCGAACAAAAATCATCGATCTGAATTGGGTGGGGTGGCGAATAACTTTATTCTTCAAACTTGGGGTGGCGAATAACATTGGTCTTTAAACTTCGACGTAGATAAGTTTCTAACTTTTTGTATTTGATTAGACGATCCTTCATTCATAAACAAACATTTCATAGAACTGGAAGTCGAATTGCGAATAAAAATCTGCGTTCTGAAATTATGTATTGGTTGGTGGGTTGGAGGGGTGGTGAATAACTTTATTCTTAATACTTGGATGTCAGATGAGTTTCTAATGCTGTACATTAGATTAGTCGATTGACATTGAAAATTGGAATAGAGTCCAATTATTTAGCACAACCCATCCTGATGTTGAAAATGCACATGCCATGCTGCTACTAAGAAAAGTATACAAGGAACCAGTTTTTGAATAGTTGCCCCCACACTAGTGAAATCTATTTCATTCCTTGTATTGTCTTTAAGGTGTTTGATGAATGTTAATTAACCATAGAGTTAGAGATAGAACAAAAAATTATTAAGGTTAACGAGCCATACAGCTCTAACGCAAAATGAACAATGACCGTTTTCAACTATACCTGGTCTTGCGTACAATGTTATAAATCTATATTTTATCTGACAACCATAGAGGTCACGTGACATTAAACCACATTAAATCACACCAACGTCATATTGAATTCTATTTCATTCCTTGTATTGTCTTTAAGGTGTTTGATGAATGTCAATTAACCATAGAGTTAGAACAAAATTGATGAAGGTTAACTAGCCATACAGCTCTAACGTCAAAATGAACAATGACCGTTTTCAACTATATCGGGTCTTGCGTACAATGTTATAAATCTATATTTCATCTGAGTTAAACCACCAACAATGTTAACTCCAACCTTCCTGAGCACATCTGCTGTTTCGACTGAACCAGTAAACAATAAAGACAAGTGAACCGGATGATTTGGGGATATATGGCCGCTATTTGGGGTAGATTTGGTCAAAAACATGCACAAAAATACTCGAAAATATCCTGATTTTTGCTTAAGACGGCAGCCATCTTGGATTTGGAGATCACGTGACATTAAAACATTGGAATAGAGTGCAATTTTTTTTATCACAACCCTTCCGATGTTGAAAATATGCATGCCATGCTTCTACTAAAAAGTATACAAGGAACCAGGTTTTGAACAGTTGTCCCAACCCTAGTAAATGTCCCGTAGTAATATGGAAATCATTATTAATTTTGTTTAACCCCAACGGTTTCGTGATTATTTTACCTTGATAAAAATATGATATATGTATCGTGCATGGACCTCAACATTGCACTTTTGTTGCTAAATCGGCTGCGTGGCCAGCACCATGGCAGTCAAAAGGAAATCCTTGAATTCTCGTGCGGTGCCGCACAACGGGCATATATATAGGACAGGGGGGCAACCATATAACCCGTTCCATATTTTCGAAAATAGGGCTGAAGTCGTGCACGGAGTGTCAAATAGCCCCTTTTGATACTAAATCGGCTGCGTAGCTAGTTCCATGGTGGCCACCCGGCAATTCTTGCATTTTCGTGCGTTGCCACCCAGCGGGCATCTATAGGACAGGGACGTGACTATATAGCCCCTTCAAAATATTCGAAAATTGGTCTGAAGTCGTGAATGGCGACCGTTCCATATTTTCGAAAATAGGGCTGAAGTCGTGCACGGAGTGTCCAAATAGCACGTTTTGTTACTAAATCGGCTGCGTAGCCAGAACCATGGCGGCCACCCTGGAATCCTGGCATTTCCGTGCGGTGCCACCGATGGCATCTTATATATGACAGGGGCACGACCATATGTACACGGAAGGATTCCCTTGTGACTGCAATGGTTCTGGCTACGCAGCCGATTTAGCAACAAAAATTGCAATGTTGAGCTCCGTGCACGACTTCAGCCCAATTATCGAACATTTGGATGGGGTTATATGGTTGCGTCCCTGTCCCGTGGACGCCCACCGAGTGGCACCGCATGAACATGCAAGGATCGCGGGAGGCCGCCATGCGTCTAGCTACGTAATCATGTTTATGGGCTGCGAAACGGTTTTCAAAAACATTTCTTTGTTTTTTTGTAACATCTCCCAGTCTGTTGTTGAAAATACGTATGAGTTTTAGGTCCTGATGGATCTGGGGTTTCTCTATCCATATTGTCGATTTAATTGTTTAAATACCAGAGGAGCAGATGGTGGCGATTTTCTGCCATGTCTAAATAGTGGTATAAACGATACGACGTCACGATATCAGGAAGAGAAGTCCCAGAACCCAAGATACTGGCAGGTATACAACGAAGAGATCAGTGAAACCCACTTGAAATCCTAAACGCTCTGTATAGTCACACCGACTATCGACCCACGGGCCAAAGCCGGGACTATAGCCTATAGTACATGTATGAGGTGGCGCGGCATTTCCAAATTAATTGTCAACACACCTCATCCCACACGGACAACATCTTCATGTATACGGTATTTTTATTTGTTTATATCTGCATTAAGTATACACTAATACTATAAAACAAGTTGATTATAAGGTGACAGTCTTGACTTCTTGTTTACACTCAGACAGGATGTCACCCGGAAAACTAGCAATTTATTTGTGCCTAATATTCAGCCAACTTAAGTCGGACAACGATTCCAACATTTATAACCAAAATATGCAATATATATATATAGTCATTCTCCAAGACAATGCCAATTTGTATTGTAATAATCAATCGGATAGGAATTTCATGAAAGAATTGTCATTCTGTGTACGCAGCATCAATTATAAGACTGGAGCTATATTTCAGCCTTGTCAATACATGCCCAGCGATACCTATATCGATTGGCATGTGTCGCTCGTCAAAGTTTCAGCAGGAAGGGGTTTATGATGTTGAAATGTAAACCGTTGAAAGAAGCACTCAATGTGATAAATACAAAAGCCTTTTACCACCCACGGCGCACCTGTTATTCTGGAAATCCATATATTAATCTTATGAGACTGGTGGCAGTGAACAGAATTGGAGAGGTGATTAAAAATCACTCTATAGATACTGACACACAATGTTCTGTTGAAATGAATCTCCTAATTGAAAATACCGCTATGTTTATCGACGCTCCGTGGGTCTACTTGGATAGATCTTGAAACTTATGACGCAGAATAGCTTTTACCTCCCTTTAACTCAATTGCAAATTAATTGATTAATCTTGGCATCTATCACAAAGAAATGGGTTCATCGTCCAAACCATGACTAAAACGCACACTGCCATACATATTTAACAGAAAACATTTTTGACATAGCATCATACATCCTGGGACCCAACTTTAGCCCGAGCCTGTGTACATATTCCGTCATTTTCCAGTCATTTTTTTTTAATTTGGCACAGATATTAAACATCGTTGGAACCTGCAATTCTGAGTTTGGTTGGAACCATTTTTGTCGAGTTCTTGTCATTTTTGCCGACTTTTCTAGCTCGTTAGCGCAATAAATTGAACAAATATTAACCGATTTTAACAATGTTTTGCGTAAGAGCTGTTTTTAAAAAATATCTTGAACGAGTTCGAAAAACAGACTTATCCGATCTTTTCTACCGCAATTATGGCCCCTAGTTTGACGATTTTTCTTGATTTTCAACATTTGAGGTTTCCGGATGATGACATTTATTCCGGACATATCCAATCCTTCAGTTAGCCACCGTCTCCAGGGACATTGTGGTCGGTCGACCTTTTATTTAATATGATTTGGTGTATCATTTCTAGATGAAGACAATCCAACTCGACCGCCCATCGGACACTTGAATTATTCTAAACCACACAGCTATCGGCATTGCCGCGCCGTATATATCAGTACCAGATTCCTAGATTATATCCACGGTCCCCACACTACCTTCCCACCCATCGGAAACATGAATTATCAAAAAAAATGCTCTTCATTGTTCGGTCCACAAAATTTTAGGAGACAACGATACGATTAGGTGCCATTAACTTAGCAGGTATAATTCCATGCGCATTAAGATTCGTCGACTAAGATTGTTACAAGTAACACCAGGGAGGTACCGATTCACCTATGTAGCCTCTGATGTCTACATATATAGAGTACATACAGTTTGCATTGGTATGTGGCACCGTGGTACGGTATATATCATCTCATTCAAAACCAGCTAAATAATCTTTTAATTCTTATTTTTTTAAAACACAGATTCACCCATATTAGAATTGCACTGTATCAACCCAATTTATTGTGCTGTAATGCCGTTGAAGGTTTTTTGTGAGTTTGTGAGTAGCTTCATATCTGCCCTTACACAAGTTCCATGAATTCCGTTACTAGTTCCCAGACCAACCCCAGTTTCTAGTTCCCAGTTCTCATAATATGATAACAATCGTTACTGAATCGCCCACATGTATGTATGCATAATCACAGCAGCTACGGTGCCATCCTTTCTGGATTCTTCTTGTGCCGCAACTAGTCCATCTAGAAATCACAAACCAGGTCACATACGCTCGTCCAGCTGTTCAAAATTGGGCGTAAGTCGTGCATGGGGTCAACATAATGAAAAAAGGTCAGTTTTCGTTGCTAAATCGCATGCGTAGGCATAACCATAGCAGCCACGACACTATTGTTCTGGATTCGTTTTGTGCCGCTACTAGTTCATCTCAAAATAAAAAAAACTAGGTCACAATTAACCTGTCCAGCTGTTCAAAAATTGGGTGTAAGTCGTGCGTGGAGGAAATTAACAATTTCTCGTTGCCAAATTCCAATATGTATGCATAATCACAGCAACCACGGGTATTCTTGTGCTGCCACCAGTCCATCTAGAAATCACAAACTGGGTCACATACGCCCATCCAGCTGTTCAAAAAATCGCCTTTGTTCTGACAACACTATTGTTTGTAAAAGAGCAGACAAAGGAGGTGCACTGGAGATTATGGAAGCGACCGACTATGCCAACACATCGGAAGATACACTCTTGGACGATCGTTTTTACAAGACACTTCCTACAAATGAGGAGAAGTTTGTCACAAAGTTCTCTAAATGCCTAACTGATAAAGAAGCCGAATATCTCACAAAATTTGAGATGAAATGCAGCTCTTACGGACTAAGCAAAATTCATAAAAGTCCTACAATCCAACAGGCAATTAAAGAACAGAATTCCGCGTATATCCGAGTGCCCAGGTGTGGATAATATGGTCACTGATGTTAGTCGGAAAACTTTCTTTTGCGTGTATATACAGTTGTTGTTCGAGATAAATCATCCAGAATATCGCAAAATTTCACTGAGTGAACATTTGGATGAATGTGGAAAGAATCAATATTCGATCTTCCCATTCCAAAAACTGTTCTCAGCAAACAGAATACACCGAACCCGGAAGGAAGATTTCTACGTTGATCACTTCCGATGCAAGCTAAATGCGCCCAGGAAATGACGTTGTGTAAAGCTGGGTTGTCTCCTTGACACTATGATGTCTCATGTTATTCTTGGACCATATATATAACTGTGCACACGTTACTTTAAACTGTGAAATTATATATATATATATATATTTGCCAATGTCTGTTCCATAACAATTTACAGGGACCATCTCGATAACAATAGAGAGGTCTATTTTGGTACTTTTTCTTACAAGAAAGATAATGGATAAGATAGTGCGGGTTAAAATTTTCTAAAGTGATGCTGTTGTTGTCAGGGGCACAAAAGGGGAGAAGGGCAGAAACAAAATTGTCGCCGATTTCCACCAAACTTATACATAATCATCTCCATGATGAATCTAATGGTGTGGTTTACAGACGTCAATAGTGGCGCCATTTGAGTCAGGGGTGCATGGAGGGGGAGAGGTGCACAATAATTAATAAACCTGTTTAGCGCCGATTTCCACAAAGTTGATACACATTCTTCTCTATGAAACGAGGAATCTAATCGTGTGCTTTCAAAATGGCAAAAGTGGCGCTATTTGAGTCAGGGGTGCAGTGCAGGGAGAGCGGACCAAAATCGCACTTCCGCAAAAAGCCAATTTGGCATTTTTGGCGGCTATGTTTTTCGGTGGTTACCATGGCAACCATGGGCTTTCCCTACCTTGGCATGATATCCAAATCCACAAGATATCACCTCAGGATGTTGTATACAAAGTTTGTTGCTTTTACCTTAAAATGCACGATTCACCCTTTTTTTGACACGGAGCCGCCCTACTAGTAGTTGGAAATCCATGGACATCCTCCGTCAGCGGAAACCCTCAATAGATATATGTCCACACACATATCCATATAATAGCTCAGTGATTATGTCAAACAATCAAAAATGGAATTACGAAGTCAATTGTTGAAACAGGCGATAATATTGATGGATCATAACTCGAGTGCATGAACGGTCCCTTATAGAGATTAGTTAACGGATACCGATGGCCACCAATCAAGGTGAACACATATCACCAACTGGCGATAAAATATCAGCGCGCTGTCTTCGTCGGATATTTTCCGGTATTATATATTTCATTGGTCAAGTAAGTCACATGGGGCATACCTGATATTTTCTTGCCCGTCATGTGTACGCGCCCTTAGAAAGATGATGCCCAATATTCTTAAAATGGTAATATGTATACAATATATTGATATCATGCCATGCGTCTCGTGAATACCTCACTTGTATCTGGTCGTTGCTATTTGATTGGGTATTTAGTGGCTGATTGATTATATGTTCGTTGTAATGTATTGAAATTGTATGATAGGTAGATATCAAGAGGTGTGGAGGGTATATGATGGGTTATAAAGAACAGATGTGGAGGAGAGGAATATCAATATATATATAGAGAGAGAAAGAGAGAGAACGAGATAGAGTATGAATGTGAAGAGTGGGAGGGGAATAATGCATATTACAGATTTTGAAAGATACTTCACCAGTGTAACTAACGCATAGTGAAATGTACCGGCGTCGAGATCACATGAAAACAGGCGGAAAAGTTAAGGGAAACGTCTTGTTCCGATGATGTACTTCTGGAACTGTTTGGAACAAATTGCAGATTTAAGTGTTTATTTAAAGTGACATCTCCATTAAGGATTAGGTTCGTAGCAATGTTAAACAAATCAGTTATATTCTCTAAAATAATTTGACGAGCTAATATAAAAGATTGACATTGAAATATGAACTCAAGAACGCAATTCTCGATCTGACCACACATACACACTGAAAAATACAACATAGTCGTTGTGTCTAACTTGCCCTTAGTCGATCAGGTTGCAGGTGGTAACATTTGCTCAAAATGGTAACTCTACAGGTATCAACTGACACAGACAATAGCAACACATCCCTCAGGAGTATTATTCACTGCATGGAATTGGAAAATTAAAGGATTACAAAGTGAAATTGCAACACGTTGGCCAATTCAAATGTTTTCCCCTTTGATAAATCTGTGATAGCTAAAGCATTTGCTCCTTTATGACTTAACAGGGGATACTCGATTCGTGTATTTTAGATTGTTGGAAATAGTATTATTCGTAAAGCTCACACCATGACACATTACATAGATGTTTTATAATATAGATGCATTTAGTAGGTATGTACATGGTCAATTGATAATTCAGTCATGTGTCACAATTACATCTGTGTTTTCATTTAACTGTTATAGATATTTTAGCACACATGCATTAAATTGATCTAATCGTTTTAATGACTTACTTTTACCATGATCGTAGTCAAAATGACTAACATAGTACCCTAGTCATATTGACTAAGTCATATTAAAAATTAGTCAAAATGACAAACACAGTACCCTAGTCATATTGACTAAGTCATTATATTAAAAATTAGTCAAAATGACAAACACAGTACCCTAGTCATATTGACTAATTGGAACAAATCTTAGTCAGAATGACTAACATATTGTCTAGTCAAAGTGACTAAGTAGTGACGTATTTGCATATACCTTAGTAAAATAATAAACGTAGCAACGTAGTCATTATAACTAATTTAATAACATTGGCTATGTTTCAACCCTTAGTCACCATGACTAAGATTCAGTCATTAGTCAGAATGACTACCTAATGTTAGTTGAATCCGAGACAAGGTAGTGCCTAAGCAATCTTAGTCATTTTTCAGTGCAGAGATTAGTGTCATATATGGTTTTCCAGTTTGTGTGCATATAAAGCACTATATTTAGCTATTAAGCATATATATATATACCTTTGTTCTCAGTCAGGAATACGGACAGAACACCAGGAATGATCAGGTAATATCCTATTTTAAAGGAATAAAGTAATTATCGATGACACTGGGTAGAAACCCATTAATTATAACCAAGCTATTTCATTTGAGCGTATAGAAAGTTACAATTTACTCTTCTGGCCAAGGGGCGGGTAACTCTAACTTATATATATATATATATATATATATATATATATATATATATATATATATATATATATATATATATATTGTTTTTGTTATTTGAGATTATCGGTTGGAAACATCAACCTGATGATATGATGCCGTTTGGGGGGGCGCACACATGTTATGACGTCATGAAAAGTACCCCCATTGAAGCTGCAGTACACCTAATAGGGTTGTTTGTTACGCGATCACATCGATGAGCAATGGGCTATATCACTTCATATTAACGGTGTACGTTCGTTATAGATGTATATTGTACGTTCGTAATATGTGTATTACGTTATCTACTGTCATGTTAGATATATTACACGATTACCTCGATGGACAATGGGGGCCTTCGCCCTGATTTATGTTCCAATATGTGTACTATATCATATTATGTTAAAGGGGACAACGAACGCGCAATGTGTGAATGTTAAAGGGACACAAGGCATATCGGTATGTGAATGTTAAAAGGACCGAGGCGCTTACATTATATGAATGTTAAAGGGACACAATCTACTAGCGGTGGGTGAATGTTAAGGGGACATGATGCAATATCGGTGTGTAAATGTTAATGGGGAGCAATGCACTCTCGGTATGGGAATGTTAAAGAGACACAATGTACCCTCGGTGTGTGAGTGTTAAAGGTACACATTACACTAGCAGTGGTTGAATGTTAAAAGGACACGAGGCACTCGCAGTGGGTGAAATTTAAAAGAACACAGAACAAAATACCACATTCTATTACTCACCCTTCTACATAAACATCATGTGGAACACATTTGATAACTACCCTTGCACCTAAGCATCAACTGGAACACATTGGATTACTGCCCTTGCACATAATCATCAAGTGGAACACATTGGAATATTCCCCTTGCACATAAGCATCAAGTCGAACACCCTGTACATAAGTTTCAAGTGGACAGCATTGGATCACTCCCCTTGCACATAAGCATAGATTTGAATACATTGGATTACTCCCCTTGCACCAAATCATCCAGTGGAGCTCACTGTATTACTGTTCTTGCACCAAAGCATCACGTGGACCACATTGGATTACTCCCCTAGCACCGGATGTGTTTGCAGCATGCAAAACGTCCCGATCTCAACGCTACTTCCCGAACATCTTTCCCTGTGTAGTATTCACAATGCACGTGTATCTTCGTAATTTCAGATTCATTAGAAATACAGTTTCCAGCGAAATAAGTCAATCTATTAAAGTGTATGACCATGATGCATTAATATGTACGTTTCTGTAATCGTGGCGACGAAACAAATTGTTCATATCATTAAATTTCGATTACGGTGGTTCGGTTCGATGTGACATATTCCAACCGATTCGATTCGACGTTCGATTCTTCGAAATAATCGTGATTGGCAGTATCCTACTAATTGTGTGGAAACACATTGTTGGCAGCTAAATGTTTTCAGTCAGTTTCGAAAATAAATTATAAACAAATCGTGTGTATGCATTTTATCTACCTATCTCTTCCTGATAACACTTTATTTAGCAACAACATAATTTCTAGGAATATCGATGTGAGGCTGTGTGAAGGCAATACTAGCACATTTGAGCCTAAAAACACACGAGCAACACATGGTGTTTATCAACTATTTCACATAAAGGGTGATTTAAAAGATTTGTTCAATCAACATGTATCAATGTCCTAAAAAGAGCCACATAAACTGTCCCGATTCCTATAAAATAAGACAAATCAATCTTCTATAGTGACTGAAGCTCCAGTTGACTGGTTTACCTGCGTCATAATTATTAGTTTACAACCCCGAATTTATAAAACAATTCCGAGAATAGATAAACCAAGTGAACAACTACAGTAGTGTACACATTTATGTAACTCCATGTTCACGAATATGTTCCACCTATTTTATAAATCACATTATATATCTATTTGTAAAATAGACAGTCTAATGTGTTTGTGGCTACTCGATCTGAGGATTTAACCATCTGGATTTTGTATATATATGCTTTATTTTCATCTCACGTTGTTTTCATTTTATCACAGGAAACGATTATCTGTTATTTTTAAATTTACTTGATTTAAATGACAGTATTATTTTTATACTTCGTTGAGAGAAAGTGCACTTTGCTGAACAATTTTCCTTTGTTCGTGAGTGCTATTGTGGTTTTTAGGTTATAAGATTATTTAAAGGTACATATCTCGCACAACATGAACTTTTACTGTGCTATTGTAACCACATAAATAATTCCGATATAATTAAGACTTTCACACATAAGAGTAAGACAGCACTCTTTCCAGCCAAGCACGTTTATGGCCATCTGTTCCCATTGCTTACCATTGTCGGTTCGAGATTACAACCCTGAAAAGTATGCGATCGCGTGGTACCAACTACATCAAGTAATTGGTCCACAGTGGAGATAGAACAATACAACACTGATATACATGTAAACCAATTCGGGAGATGGAACATATAGCAATATCATCTCATTCATATCTGGTATACATACTGCTGTACTTAATATCTTGTGTTTTTCAAAAATAGAATGCCTCGTCGAATCGTATGATACCATTATCTCATGTTTGCGCCAAAAGGGATTATTGTATAACATAATAACACCGAGACGACGATGTGTCAATCAAGGATATTTACAGCTACACACATTTAAAACTGACCGTTTAACAATAATGATACCCGGCACGCCCAACTCGTTAATTAAGCATCGCCCGCTTAGCTGTGTACTGTCACAACGTCTCACTTAAATCGTAATCATCTCCGTCGAACAGCAGTAAAATGATTCCCGATTCGAACGGACTAACTGTTTCTAATTGCTTTTTTACGAATTCCTGAAGATACAAGCAACACTTACTTCACCAACAATGACGATATATCAAAAAAGGGCGCAACAAAAGTATATAACGTTTTATACACAAGGTAATATACACGATATAATAATGACAACATAAAATATTACCCATCTATTGTCAAATCACAGCCACCACACCTAGCAAATAAGCCGATCGGAGTTGTACATGCGGTAATTAATCAATAACCCCTCCTTTGTCGAACAACATCGTCCTCATGAATTAGGATAAACAGTTGACAAAATAAATATAACGATATACATATCAGTTTCCCATAACTCGAGTTAGCCACATTAAAGGTGTAGAAAACTTTACAACCAGGTGCACAGGATTATCAAATAGTGGTAGTTATAATTCCACGTATTTTCTTTGCCGTCAATAACGTTCGTGAACGGAAAAAGGGCGATTATGAAGTCAGTAACTTGTCATATATAGTAGCAACTATGACACAAAGTATCTCAATTAGCAGTTGACCAAATACCGACCACGATTTAGTGTAACACATACGGGCTATGTACACATTCTGGGATATAAAACAAAGTCCTATTAACCCTTTACCCAACAAAACGGCCAAAAACTCCCAAATAAAGCTTCAACAGCCTAAAATATCTTCGGTCTGTCTCAATAACACCATACAAATATGGATATCATTGGAACCGGTTCATTGACCACATTGTGATGGTTACAGTTATGCCCTGTGCCAATGCATTCTCGTATATATGCGAGTCGACCATAGGTCGCTTCGCATATATAAGAGAATGCATTGGCCTAAAAAACACATTTTTAACACATTTTACCATTTTTTCTTACATTCTTTAACAATTTTATAATATTTTCTTACATTTTTTAACAATTTTTATAATATTTGTCTACATTCTTTGACAATTTTATCATTTTTAATATGTGTTAAGCCAATGCATTCTCTTATATATGCGAGGCGACCTATGGTCGACTCGCATATATAAGAGAATATATTGGCACATGGCCGTTCTGTTGGGTAAAGGGTTAACTCGATCCCACGAGGTAAGGATTGAGGCTAGGATTATTGACTAAATAACTGAGATGTTTGAAGAAGTGCTTTTAAAGAGGTTTCTATTCGTGTGCGTCTTAGGTGATGTACCATCATTGTGTTCTATCCAACAATGAACCCATTAATACGAGGTTTTTACGGCCGAGATATCGACTTTCAACATAGGATATTCAAACACGTTTTTAGTTGTTGTCAGGTGAGAACTTATTCGAATGATCGTATCTCACATATATAGCTAATGCTTCGTAGCTCAAACGCGATGATAAGTACACAACATATTCTATATGCTTGGTAACGATTGTCTCGCTCTGTCCCAAGAGTAACTACTCGGACGCTGATAAACAATAGAATAAAACGTTCTATATGCTTCTGTAACACTTGTCCCTCTCTGTCCCAATAGTTTTTACTGAAACACATATAACGATGAGAAATTCAAATCGATTATATTATAGTTGTTACTGAAACGCAGATAACCACTTGAAATAAGTGTGTATCCTGGGCAACGTCGAGTAACCCTGCTAGTTGTATATAGTCAGTGTGATTTAACATTTTGTCATATCACCATGACAATACAGCAGTACCATATGTACTTAAATGGGGTAATGTTTTTTTCACGTGGGGCAAGCATCCCACAAGAGGAGAAATGCAAAACAGGTCAGGATGCCAGGTACGATTTGACACAACATAAGGTTTACACTTACCAGGTCAAATAAGATATTCAAAATAGAAATTGGACCCACACAGGTTACATGTTAATGTGGTTGATTGGCCGTATAATGTTGTAATGATGACTTGGAGCTGTATATTTTAGGACATTTTCAGTCTCCAGATAAAAATGTTTTTGCAACGTTTGGAGCTGGCTTGTGTTAATAAATAATGCCTTTCTAACTGGCATTAACATGAACACTCGACTGCTCCTTCATAACAACATTTAAACCGATTGAAAGTTAGTTTACGTCCTTATCGGTGCTATCGTGACGAATAATTCGTACGGATCGAAACCTGTTATTTCATCACATATTCAAACATGATGCCGATTAAGTATGACACTGTTTTAAATCATGGTTTTTTAAATAATGTGTTGGATAATGCCTCTTGTATCAAATTCAAAAAACGACAATATTTATTATTTACCTATTATAGTTGAGTATAACTATAATAGTTGAATTCAGGAAGTGCCTGACATAATAAACCCCAAATCGTCAATCTCACGCCATGTTTGCGACAATCCGACTTCTACCCATTAACCCTGTTCGTTCTAAATCGATTATCTCACTCAGACATACAAGTATACGGGTAATGACAGCAGGATTAGAGCGGAATGATTCATATTGATTGCCGAGAAATGTTAAGATACAGTAATGCTCTAATTAATCGACCTCTTAACCACAGCAGAATTATGGGTAACTTTTCAGGATTTAGTCGGAAATATTGCTTGTTGCCATTCATCGGAAAGCTCTCGGGGAGTTACCCATAATTTTTCTGTGGTTAAGAGGTCGATTAATTAGAGCATTACTGTATATGTCGGCAAATTTTTGACAAAAACACCAGGTTGAAATTGTTTGATAGTTTGATTTGCCGACATATACAGTAATGCTCTAATTAATCGACCTCTTAACCACAGAAAAATTATGGGTAACTCCCCGAGAGCTTTCCGATGAATGGCAACAAGCCATATTTCCGACTAAATCCTGAAAAGTTACCCATAATTCTGCTGTGGTTAAGAGGTCGATTAATTAGAGCATTACTGTAAGAAGTCTAAAAATCTGCACATTGAACTTATTATCTGAACATTTCATGCGGGAAGTACTCGCCAATGAGTTTAGCTTGTACAGAAAGGGTTATACAATGTAGTCCTCGGTATTTCGGATGATAAATGACATTTCTTTATATGCACGGTGGTAAAGAGAGTTTCGTGTGTAAATTCATTTTGTACAAATAAGAATTATACATCATTTCGAAAATTCATTACGACATGGCGGATCCATCTTTAAGATATCGATCGAAAAGCAGTTAAATCTGATGCAGACACTTTTCATTCGATAGTCTCAACTATCGAGAACTAGCGTTTATTAATCGACAATTGAGGCCGCTTTATGTACCCCATGTAGATATTTAAACAATATACTCTAAAATAAACATATTTTTATTTTGTTATTTAGACTGAAATTTCGCAAAAAAACTGTTTTGTTTTAACATACGCTTCTTTTATAATCACAATTTAGGAAAAGATTCCGCCGGTGTACCCCCACTACCACACCAATTCGTTGCAATGGGTCAAGGTGTCTGGGAGAAAAATCTCTGACAGACAGACATATCCTATTATTTTATATAAATAGATAAACACGAACAAACATTTCACTTTGACCGCACCCGCATATGTTGGATGATTATAACCCATCAACTTCATTAGCGGCATTATTTTGGGGTCAGAATATTTTATGTTTTCCCCTTTCCTTTCAATAAATATTGAAGTGAAATCTATTGAACAGTATTTAATGCTTTGTTATCTAAAACTGTATTAACCTTTAATGCATTTATATATTAAATAACTCATGAACCTCTTTACATAAACAAATTAACGTATGGCCCCTAGCTGCTCTGTGACAATAAATTACATATTGAAATTAATTGAGTCAGTTTATTTATACCTGATAAAAATGTCCTATTCATGTCCTAGTTCGACCTCACCTTTGATAGTCGCGTATACTAATAAACAATTGGTACATAATATATAATATATATGCTAATAATACTAATCCATATCCCAACTCTTCATAGAACGTTTCATTCACGTACACACATTCCTAACTCGCTCTTGTGCCAGAATCTCATTTGTATCCATTGATGTAAAGATGTACACTATACCAGCTTTTTCTGAGTGTGCCGAGTAGTTTCCATTAGACCCAAAAATTGCGTTCTTACATTAAGTGCATGAATGTATATTTGAGATATATCATAGTAAATTTCTATGGGTTGATTGATACATTTGGGGCATTGCACTTGCCCCTATTGATTTTATGTTTATACATACTTAATGTGCTACCCACCGAACAGACTGAGTCACCATGGCATCGACTACAATTTAGTTCCTATCGACCAACACACTTATACTAATGATTCCCGAATATATGTCTACTTCCAAAAAGTGTATGCTGTAATATTGATTGTTGACCTTTTTCAAACCCGTCCTGATTCAGTGTGCATGCTACTGCCATTCATAACATCTGACAGAGGAATGGTTTGACTATGGACCCAGTGCCGTGCACCATATACTAAGTTGATCCAGTTTCTACGATGCCGTCATTCAGAACATCTGACAGAGGAATGGTTTGCCTGCGGACCCATTGCCGTCAAACATATAGTAAGCTGATCCAGTGTGTATGATGACCAAGAACTCTTGGTTATGTGGTTCACCTGCATTCCAGTCAGAGAACGGCAACGGCTGGTCATCGTAAGTGTACATTGTATCTGCAGTACTAGGTCTGTGTCCATCGATAAAGAGATCTCCTGAAATGCAGACAGAGACATACACAACCCAACTTGTGTGTAACTAACATGTAATTTGAGAGGATTGAATCGTTTGTCAATCGATCTGCGTATATATATGTGCATGGTATAGAATTTAGCATGGTATAGTATTTAGCATGGTATATTATTTAGCATGGTATAGTATTTAGCATGGTATAGTATGTAGCATGGTATAGTATTTAGCATGGTATAGTATTTAGCATGGTATAATATGTAGCATGGTATAGTATTTAGCATGGTATAGTATTTAGCATGGTATATTATTTAGCATGGTATGGTATTTAGCATACATCACGTCAGGCACATCATGCATTCAACATCATGATAAACTATGAATGTTGCTGTTTTGCGATTTTGATAAAAGAGGGATAATCGAAAATCATAGTTCACAAACATGACTAAAAATCAGCGTGCCAATAATATACTTGTAAGTACCATGTTCGTTGTTGTGACGACATCACATATCTCGATTCATTCAAATGCTTTATCATTGTGGATGTCAAGGATGTTAATGATGTCAATTATAGCTCAGTTGTATACATGTACATAATGTTATATAGGAGCGATTTGTATTTTTAAGTATAACATGCCTATGACGTCACACCTTTGTTAGTCGAGTCCAGTGTATACGATATTGGATTGTTATTGCCGATATTGTACATTATTTTACAAACAATATCCAAATTAATGAAGTTGTTTTAATGTGGACCATTTCATGTTATATATGACTTGCATGTATGAAACCATCCTGTATTATTGATTGCGAGGAAAATGACAAAACTTCGTCAGTCGTGGGGTGTGTCTAACTTCAAATATCAGGCATGTCGTTTTACGTACATGTATACATTGAATTTTCAACTGTTAAAATTTCTCGAATCTAATTACGTTGCAGGATCACCCCCGTGTACGTGGTATCGCCAACGCCGAGGGTATCGCCAAAGCCGAGGAAACGGGAAAGTCATTTTCACGTATATGATATGGGGATATGTTTGTTTCTCATCGTAAAACAGACATCGAGCATCGTATGTGTATGTCCACACGAGCAGGAGTATTTATCCACCAGTTGTCAATCAGTTTTCCCAGATCAAACCATTAATTTTTTTTTGGCGAATTTGTTCAATGGTGTTTTTGCTTTTGCTCACTCAAATTTTCGAGAACATCCATTCACTAGTATAGTTCCCGGACTTCCATGCTTCCAAAACAAATGCCGGTATATAGTTGAATCTGTCAATGAAGCATAGGATTTGACAGAATTTAAAAAATCCGTGTCGTTCTCAATATCCGTGCGATATGAAGGGACCACTGTCGGTCCAGAAACATGCTAACGGCACAGATGAAGATAGGACCAAACGCCGAGCTTCTGTGCATTAAATATGCGTATCACTTAACCCTTTGAACCCTGGCTCCCCACAACGATCGACACCCTGAACCTGGGCTCCCAGTGGTATTTTTTATATTGTGGCCAGTGTTTAGATGTATGGTGTTGTTTATGTTCAGGTGGTGTCACATTTCCGAAACTTTAGATGTATGTTCCCCATCGACCACTGATTATTTTACGATCTGGTTACATTGCCACGTGGTCACTCCCTGGTAACGGTTGCTAGGCATCTACCCGGTATTGAAAGTAAAATACAATTATAGCTTTTACGGTCGTAATTCAGCCCAAGGAAATGGCGTTTTTGATGCAGTCAACACCCTATTGTGAAATTTGAGATATATCTGGCCAGAATTCTGATCCTAACTTATATTTAAGGGTAGCAACGGTTGCTGAGCAAATACCCCAAATGATCGAATGACACCATTGGTCCATTGCCCTGTGAATCCAATTGTATTATGCCCCAATTTAGACATTCTTGGCATACACATGCTGATGCATGGTTATGTTCAAATGGTGCTACAGGTCTGATATTTTACAGGTATGTCCCCATGGGCCACTGTGTATTTTTTTTAGAACGGTATACTTTGCCACACGATCACTCCCTGGTAACGGTTTCTAAGAAACTACCCGGAACTGAAAGTATAATGCAATTATAGCTTATAGCGTCGTATAATTCCGCGCTAAGAAACGGCATTTTCTATGCAGTCAGTACCCTATTGTGAAACTGGAGATACATCAGGTCAGAAGATTTAACGTACATGTAGTTTGTATTTAACGGTATCAATGGTTGCTAAGCATATAGCCCAAGTGATCGAATGACACCACTTCCCTGTGCATTCAATGGTATTACGTCCCGTTTTAGACATCGCCTATATATAGGGCACGGTGACGGTCATGTTCAAATGGTGCCACGAGTCTTAAACTTTACATAATTGCTCAATAATGCACGATTTGACCACGTGTTTGTAATGTGCACGCGCAAGTAGATCGGACTAGATGGTATTGTGACCATGCAACCCATTTCCACAGTACTACTCTTGTGCAATGTCAAAACGTGCAGCTGTATAACGCAAATTTATGCACTATGGATATCCTTGATATGATTGTATCATTTCACAAAAATCCATACATTTATCATTTTATCCTATGCGCATGCGCGAAACAAATTGACTCAAATAAGAAACTGCGTGTGCCTTCCTCACATATGACAGAACACTGATTATGTATGCATATAAACCAAAAAGAGTGATCGAAATGTTGTCTTCTACAATCCTGCGAACCGCGCAACAATGTAGAGCTTTTACCCGAATCGCTTCAAATAATGTACGTTTGTTGAATTCTGCGCTGTGCGCATGCGCATGTTTTTCTACCCCAACTAGTCGGCAACAAACTCTTTTGCAACAACGCTTTTGCGGCCAGTCGGGTGTATGAACGTTTTCTGGCTGGCCGCTTTTGCGGCCAGTCGGGTTCAAAGGGTTAAGGAGTTCTGATGTGCGCTTATGTGGTCCATGATCTAATTTGACAATGTGCCAAAAATAGCAGAAATGAAAACAGGGGCGTGAAGAGGTAGCTTAGAGGCGTGTAGTTCTGTGCCGATACATTATATCTACCGTGAGCTATCGAACTCAATGCCAACAGCGACAATGCTAGTGATATTAACTAATTTTAATACCATGTTTTATATTATTAATGAACTATTTAGGCTCATCTAAAGTTTATTTTAATTTTAATTAAAAGCAGAATATTTCGCCAGATATATGGAAAATAAGAGATGGTCAGTAAAAGTGCACCAGCTCTGCGGTGCCGCGGAGGGATGCCTGGGCCGATCGGGCCCCGCTCCACGCGGTGCATTTGTCTCACGTGGAGCGGGGTGTGCTCCACCAAGGCGCCCGGTGAAGTGGTATGGCAGGGTGGTGGGAATGAGGGTGTTACCACAGTGGTTGGTAGTCGTGGGTAGATTGGAGCTGCGTGCATTTTTTGGACTTCCAAGAAATGTGTGCGGCTTTAATATGCTCAAGGCTGCCTGTTGCTGTGGGGAAACATATTACAACGCACGCGTGTAACCTGTAAATTATATGTATATACTCTCTAAAAAACACTGTGTAGAAACGCTACACACTTTGTACACATATATGTGTAACATCTGCTCTCCAACAATTATGTGTAGGAACTGTAGAGCAATTTTGGTACACACAATATGTGTAGCTCTATACACACATGTATGTGTATAGAGCAATTTTTGGTACACACAATATGTGTAGCTCTATACACACATGTATGTGTAGTCGCTATACACTTGTGTGTAGTAAACAGTTGGTAGACAGTTACTACACAGTTAGTACACAGATAATACACAGTTAGTGTGTACTTTATTTATACACATTTGTGTACATAGTACACAGTAGTGTGTACTTTATTTATACACATCTGTGTAACAACCTACACAATTTTGTAGTATATTGTACCCAGTATTGTGCATATTTGGTACACACACTGTGTACCAACTAATCTATACACTTTATGTGTAATAAATTTACATGCATTCTTTTTGCAAATATTGGACATTTTTGGGTGATGTAGCAACTGTAATGTCGAATCAGAATCGCATGGTTGAGGCCACTGAATTTAGGCCATCACAGTAAGAATGTTTGATATTGAAAGCCATAATTATTACTTCTTTTTTTTATTAGCCAAAACAAATCATGAAAAACATGCTATCATATGTTACATATGCTGAATGGACCTCATATTACATTGGCATTTACATGTACTGGTATAATAAATTTGCAATGACAATGAAATGGGCAAGAAAAGTTTAACTCACTATTTATCTAACTTTTCCGGTTCAATATAATTGTTTAATTGCCAATTTATTTTACAGGCAAATGACAATGCCAACTGTGGGTGATGTTCGATCAATTAAGTGTACTGGATGTATATCTAATAGCACATTCCTCGGGATTTTATTCTGGGTAACATTTTTCTGACAATGCTGTGTTTTCTCAACAAAATTTATCAATATGATACTTTCATTCTCAGTTTTTGAAGCCACTTCTTCAATTGACAGGGCACGAGGATCTTCGGATTGACTCCAAGCCACCTCTCCCATGTCAATGACATGAAGATCTTTCAAAAACTGAGAATGAAAGTATCATATTGATAAATTTTGTTGAGAAAACACAGCATTGTCAGAAAAATGTTACCCAGAATAAAATCCCGAGGAATGTGCTATTAGATATACATCCAGTACGCTTAATTGAACGAACATGACCCATAGTTGGCATTGTCATTTGCCTGTAAAATAAATTGGCAATTAAACAATTATATTGAACCGGAAAAGTTAGATGCAGTCAAGTTTATATTTTAATTGCTTGCATCCAGGATAAGGCATCGAAGTCACCTCTTCAATTGACAGGGTATGAGGATCTTTAGAATGACTCCAAGTCACCTCTCCCTTGTCAATGACAAGAGGATTTTTCAAAAACTGAGTGAGCATGAAAATATCATTTTGATAAGTTTTGACAAGAGGACACAACACTCTCCAAAAAGTATCAACCCATTAGTTATCATGGATCTAACTTCAGAGAAAGTTGGCATTGAAATTCATATATACCGGTACAATAAAATGGCAATGACAATACAAACAATGCTATTATGAATAGAGTTACATGCATTTTAATAATTGCTCTTATTCTGGAGTCAGCATCGAAGTCACCTCTTCAATTGACAGGGCATGAGGATCTTTGGAATGATTCCAAGCCACCTCTCCCGCATCAATGACATGAGGATTTTTCGAAAACTGAGCATATATTAAATTTATCGTTTTTATCTGTTTTGAACTTTTGATGAGACAGCACTGTCAGATAAGTACTGTTAAAATTTACGAAAGAAGTTACAAGTAAAAGTGGGACCAGCAATTTCTGTTGCGTTACATATACTGTAGTTAGGATACCACCAGTCATTGAACAGGAATCACTTCTCTATTACTTTCATGGTGTATCATGGCAATTAAGATTCAGTATCAATGCTTACATGTACATTACAATTCAGAAGCAGAATACACAGAACACTGATAAGGTGTCATCACACCAAACACCAAGATAAAATATGGTCTCTTTCATGATGTTATTTAATTGTACACCCCACTGACTTATCCTATTTTCAGTAGATAAATAAACCCATATTATATTAAACTGACATCGTTTTTCAATACAATGTTACCACCATTACTTTGATAGAGGAAAGTTTATTCTCAAAGAGTATAATTATTTTACATGAACTTTATTTTAATGGTATATAACTACATATCCAACAAATGAAGCTGAAAATTCATATTTCACGTGCTGCAGGAGCCTTCAAACTCTGGTTGACACTACAGTAACAGTTGAGGCACAAGCAGACATGTTCACTGGAGAAATGTTATTAGATAGTCCACTTCAGCTGTTTCAGTCAGTTAATAAATTAGAGGAATAATAGTATGACCACTGCTCCAATCCTGTAGTTAGCCAAAATCAAGGCTTCTTTTACCATGATTTTAATGAACAGAGAACAGAAAATTCCTTAGATGAAGATTGTCAGATCATCAATTACAATAATGTGACTTATCATCCATCCTCCTTCACAATAACATATTGCATGGTAATTTACAAAGCAGGTGTATGATATTACACGGCTGAAGATTGTCACACATTTGAGAACTGGTCCATAAATACTGTTTGTCATCCACCTTGAATGGGAAATTCAACTCATGGCATTTTGAAGCTAGAAGTAGTAACATATCATTACTGTATGGTAGACCTCAACTTCCTCATATAGCACATTGTATATCTGATTCTGTAGTCATCCTGAAAAAATAAATATATGAAGTCAGAATTTTAAATTATTTTTTATGTATGTCATGATTTGAACTGAAAAAAATCTATTATAGCATGGATCTTAAAGGTACTCAATCTGATTAAGCACCCCTAAATTACTATTTCTTCGGCTTCAGGGGTTAAAAATAATTAATTTGAGTCGAGGAACCCATCCATCAAAGCTCAGAATGATCAGATATTGATTCTTTTTTTTAATTTGTAATTTTCTCGAGATGTGTACTAATAATTGCAACAGAAACATTTATTCAAACGGACGAAGATGGATAACTCTAAAATGAAGCACTGAGAACTTCCTTTTGACGGCATGTTCTGGGCCAGAAACAAGAGATAACAAAACTTCAAAAATTGATATCTGATCACTCTGAGGGTTGATGGGTAGGTTACTGGACTCGAATCAATTATTTTTTTTACCTCAGAAGCCAAAGAAATAGTAATTTATGAGGGTCTAATCGGATTGAGTACCTTTAACATTTAACCAACCATTTTCAGACACACCTCCCCCCACTTGTTGATGAAAATCCACAAATCAGGTTCCAGCTATCTAGGTCACTTGTACCAATGTTAATCATATTTCCCAAACATGAAATGACACACTCTATGATTTCCAGGCTTCAATTTAAAGATGAATTATCTGTTCCCACAACAAGTATATAGTTTCCTCGGTATAACATAAGAGAAATGAATCAAAAACACCTACCTGGGAACACTACTATCAATTAATATTGATTTCCTTATATAATGTGACTATCAAGTTGCCCTGTGGGACATATATTTGTCACTATTTTTAGAAATAGTTATTGCTCAGAACAAACAGAGCTGTAAACTGTTTAAATATAATCAATATTAAGTATGCATCATCCGATTATGAAGATAACTCTAAAATCAAGTAGCTTTGTGTTGATAATGAGGCAAAATTTTCATTGAAAAACATGTTGATAAATAACACATTTTGAGCAATTTTATACTATAATTGACATTATTTTTTAGCAAATAATCGATTCTGATAACTGAAGCAGCATTTCAAAATATGTTGTTGGAAGCTGAATATATGGGGTTCATTGAATCAACTTGAGAGTTTGCACGCTAAATTATACATGAAATGCTTTATATAATTATTATACAATGAAGTAAAATAAATAATCACTCCAAATATTAAAAAAACATGTGAGTATAGTTAGTATACAGACTGTCAATGCGGTGAACGTTATTGCACCAATTTGTTGGGGCTCAAGTTCCGTGAAATATTACATGAGTGGCCAGTGTCAAATTGCATCTTGCAGCATAACACTTTAACATAACAGATAAGTGGACAATTGTTTGCAGGTGTGGTTTGGTTTTGTATTTACTACACACCAATATTCAATCAAGTAATAATATTTGTCCACTATCTAGGCAAGTTAGTTATATATTGAACATGGCAAGAAATTAAATTAATTCTCTGGTACTGGATAGGCTCAGCGCTGTCATGCATGATGTCAAATATGTTGCGAGTCTCAATGACATCAGGATTGCACTATCGTGGACAAGCTGAAAAATTATACCAACAATGTAACTGAATTTACGAAATAGACCAAAATATTGCAGCTGTGTAATTAGAAGTAAAATAAAATAAAGCTTTATTCCACACCTATTGACTATTCAACCAAATCTCACCATTGAATACCTATTATTGTATGCCTCTAGTGGAATAGAAGCCGGAACTATTTTTTGTTGATGTTGTCACGAAGAAAGGTGACAAACAGCTATTATAGGTACATTTAGTATGTCAACAATCAGCTTCAGGTGATGTCCCGATCATAACCGGTTATCCATCAGACTTAAATCACAATAAAGGTAGCTGACTCATGGATTGACACAATGGCAGAGGCGGACTGGGCCAAAAAAACCGGCCCGGGAAATTAATATAATACCGGCCCATCTGTTCGGGGAGTGTCTACAGTCCACCTTGGGAAATTCCAATTGCACCCCCCCCCCTTGAATCAGCATCAGACCAAATACATATTTTTGCATAATCCCATTTGCACCCCCCCCCCCCTTGAATCAGATGCAGACGAAATACATGTTTTTGCATAATTCCATTTGCACCTCTGGCCTAATATCCTATATATCCATAAGTCATGGTTCTATATATTCCCGGTACGAGACCATTAAGATATTTTTACCTGAAAAATTGCATAAATTCTAACATCTAGCGGTCTAACTCCAGACAAATGCGCACGACTACGGACAAGAGACCAGGACACACTGGGCTGTTCATGGTTGTTCGGGTCGGGGTGAGAAAATTTTGAAAACTATACAAGAAAATCGCGAATCCTAGCATCTAGACTGGCATCAACTGAAGCGTTCCTATTTTGTTGTAAATTTTAATTGGGGGAGGGTCCGGGAGGGGTGCGTGAGATTTTTTTGGGGATTTACAGCTGGGAGTTACCGTTAAAATCGGGGTCTTTACGTGGCGTTATATGATGCTGACAAGTTCAGTTAATGACAAAATTACGATTAGCCAATTCGGCTGGTTAAACAACACATGTTGCGGCCCACGTCCGGAATTTTCCCGGTCTCCCGATCGACCAGTCCGCCTCTGGACCCCAAATATGGTTACCCTTCATGAATTTATGTGAGAAGAGTGCCATCTTATTGGATACACGGCTGGTTAAACAACACATGTGGCGGCCCATGTCGGTTTCATTTGCGGCCCAAGTTGTGGTTGGGCGGCCCAACCACATATACCCCCCCCCCCACCCCCCCCCCCAACCGTAAAAAAAACACTCGGATTCTCGCTTGATAGGAAATCACGTGGAATCAGAATTTTTCCGGCCTCCGGCCCATCGGGAAATTTCCCGGTCTCCCGATCGGCCAGTCCGCCTCTGCACAATGGTGTAGAATAAATACAGAACACAACTTGTACCATAATCTCAAATATTTTATCAAAATCATGGTGGACAGTGCATAATTACATTCTGCTCGAGTTTTGCTGTCGCAAAATATATCCATGCACCTTCTGCAAGTCATTTGATAAAAGATTCTCGATGACACTAGGGGTAACTTAATTTTAGGATCCTGCAAATATTAAAAAAATCATATTCAATTAAACATGCTGCTGCATGAGTATATGATTCATATTTGATTCAACATCAGCGAAGAATATATCTATATAATATCCCTGTTGAGCTTCGCAGTGCTAAAATGAGTGTTCCGTAAGAAGCACACATCGATGGCATTGCCGTAGAGTCGTAAGCACCCCCTCATTATGAGAGTAGTTCATCTGGATGATTGATTTCAGCATCCTGACCGACTGTACATGTGCATGTAGGTTGTGATACATGTGAGTCCGATCATGTAGCCCCAATGCCCCGCAAAATTAAAAGATTAGTTGAAATGCAAAGTAACATCATTATATTTTACTCACAGACACAGACGGCCATTGGAAATGTTTTGTCCTCTCACAAATTCCAGAATTATGGCGAAGTTGTCTTGCAGCAAATTCAGAGGATCACATCACTCATTCTTACGATAAGCTGAGGTTAACTGCAAAATTAGTAAACACTTATTACAATATTGTTTTCATTAGAAAAAGCTATTACTCAGACTAGTTATTTAATTGCAATTGTATACATACACATGAAATCTGAAAATTGGCCACAGCAATAACTTCCAGGGCTATAAAATCACATATGTACTTCACCAACATTCATCAGGGACGTGGATGGAGCGTCTCCATTGGGGAGGGATGCACCTTGAATTTGAAATGTATAAAGCCACCCTTCCCCACACCCACCTCCTAAAATATCCAACACATGTTGTATTATATCAGACAAGAAGTCAAATTTGTTTTCAAGTTGGAGCAGGAGCCCCCGGTGGTCGAATCGGTAGAGTGCCAGGTGAATTTCACTGTCACAGGCCATCCAGCGCTGACGAAGCTGGTTCGAACCCCGTCATAGGAAGGGTGACTCGAATCATGTATCTGGGCAAGTTTTGTCAGTTGCTTTCTGGGGGTTGGTGGTTTCTACACGCAGTGGGACGATTTCTTGGTGAAATCAAGCCTCTGCGTGGTCTTTCCTCCACCAGTAAAATTGACAACATCATGTGTGGCCTAGCGGCTAGAATGACGATAAACCCTAATAAACCAAACCAATCAAGTTGGAGCCAGTTAAAATTGTTAATTGGAACATAAGTACTAGTAGAATGTCTGCTGAACAGTCTCTTTAACGACAATAACTTATGATGAACTTATCTTGGCCATTTTTGTCGCAAGCATCCATAGCAACTCAACTCAAATGTTGAGTTATGTTCTGCATGAAACGGGAAAAAAAGAAGATAAAATAAAAAAGAGTATTCTCTGTATATGAGCTTTGGTAGCAAGTAAAGTGCAAGTGCACTCTGACCGACTTTAAAATCGCAGGTGCACAGATTCCCATGGTAATAAATATCTGCCATTTAAAAAATTTAACAAAAAATGTAGGAATAATGCAGTTTCCCATGGTACTAAATGTCTGAAAGTTTTGAAACAATTGACCAAAAATTATAGGAACAAAAGCTCAAAGTAATACCCATGTATAATATATTAAAACATTTCTTAAAGGTACTCAATCAGATAAAACTCCTCTCAATTACTATTTCAATGGCTTCGCTGGCTTCAGGGGTAAAAAATAGTTGATTCAAGTCGAGGAAGGCACCCATCAAAGCTCAGATTTATTAGATATCGATTTTAGAAATCTATTATTTTTCATTATCAGGAATACTTTCTGTCACAGAAGTTTCCCGAAAAAGCCGACCGACATACTCTCGATACTAAATTCCATTGAACAAAATGTTGCTATACAACAGATTTTGGGCAATTATATACGATAGTTCACAGTCGTTAGCATTATTTTTGGATAATTATTTGATTCTGATAACTAAAGTGACCTTTGATAAAAAAAAAATTGTTGTTGGAATCTGATGCGATGGGGACCCTCTGATCGGATTGAGTACATTTAAGTCAAAAAGGGGGATAACTAAAAACAATTGGACAGACTTCATAATCACAGGTGCACAGGTTATCATTGTGGTTGCTGTCTGTGCCAAGTTTCATGGAAAATGATTAAAAATGACTGAGAAATACTCTGCACAAATTTGTGTCCATGGACAGAAGGAGGGCTAAGATGTGTCCAGTATAACCCCCCACAACTTGCAGGGAGGGGGGGGGGGTATAATAATAATTTTGGAGGGCATTAAATAATGTCCCGACAGTCAAGGACCACAAATAGGTCCAAGGGCTGTTAATAAAACATAACGACGCTCATGCATGTTATTATTATTAATACAACTCCATCCTTGTGTGATCAGTGACACAGAATTCACTGGGCCATGTGAGAACATTTGAAATTTGAACATACAAATTGCAAAATCCTATAGCATCTATTGAGTAGCCTCAAGGTTTTAGAAACATCAGACCTGATCTGTTGGTCTAACACAAATTATTCCACACTAATAGATTGTTTGATAATCAATCTACAAAAAGATTTCAACCTATTGTTTCTTGTGAAATTTCCGACTATAAATGTACTAGTACATGTCTGGAATTCAACGATATTTAGAACAGTTGAAAATTTTGACCACGGTTGATGGACATAGGTTAATTGTAGCATTACCAGTCTCTGCCCCGGCTATAGGCTAATATGATATTCGCCGGACATTCGAAGGATATAGTTTACACGATACCCTTTTGCTGTATACATTGGTCTTTATATCCAATGATTCTGTCAGGCTACTTTATGCAAGTCGAATTCCTGTTTTCACAGACCTGCGACTGACGCGTGCCACAACTGAGGTTGTGGCTGATGCAGTTAAACCCATTCGATTTAAATATGTGCTTAACTGCATCAGCCACAAACCCAGTGATTTATATAATATATATGATTTGAAACGTTGTGCCTATATATAAAAACCCATCTACATGTAGCCTCATGCATCAGCCGCATGTCTGTAATAGCAGCTTTATACCGACATGGGTTGGCAGTCTATACATTTGTATTTATTGAATTTGTGTGCACCAGTCTCTGTCGAGACTAAGTCTGCATTAAGTACATGTGACTATATTTATATACTGGTACGTATATACATCGTTCGTTCGAAGAGAGGTCCCTGTCGGTAATTGCCGCACAGCAAATGCTGCACATGACATGTTCACCTGAATGGCGATCACCACCACCGGGCACTTGCAGTAAAAAGGGCAGTTCGTTCAAAGGGTACGAAGCCCCATGGCTACCCGTGGGCTTGCTATTGACAGTATTATAAGTACTAGTAGAGGTGGAGATATTTATTCTTTCGAGGTTTCGACATAAGTTTCCAACAAATGTGGTCTGTAATAACTTGTTCGAGCTATAAAAGGTGCAAAAACTAATTTTGGCTATTGATGACTTGTGCATATTCCATTAATTCGAAATTAGGTGTTGTTGGAAATTGGAAATGAAATAATATTATCTACTTAGTGAGCTTTCAGACAACCACGATTCAATCATAAGTGGAAGGATTTTCGTCGTAGGAAGTAACCGATAGTTAGACTGCGCATGCTCACGTCAAAATCACAAGTCAAGAAATAATATCAAGCACCGTTTGATTTTAGATTCAAAATTGTGTCGTATCCACTTGTGACGTAATCGCAGTCGTATATACATAAAAATTTTGGCTGGAAAGATCGCAGGGTAGTCAATCACATGCTATACAAACAACCTACTCAGCTTGACAAAACAAGTCTCCACTACTTAACCCTGGTGTGGTTAGCGTTGCCACCGCGGCCAAAATGCAAAGCCTTCTACACCGATGCTCCACCTACTAACTACAGTTGGGCCGCAGTTAGGCTCCTGCGAATATTCGATATTCGAAAGTCAAATTCGAGTCGAAATTGCCAACTCGAAATTTCGAATATACTTTGACAGAAACGTAAGCTGTTTACGGACAAGTACACATGTCGATCTTAGCTGTTTTTGTGGCATTTAATTCCAGAAAATTATGTATATATACACCGAATAATTCTTATTCTACATCGCGGATGTTCGCATGCTATTAAATATAATTATAGCCAGCAATTAGCCACTATAGGACGACTAAATACGATGGGAATTATAGCTTTAAAATGGTAGCAAAAGCTCGGAGATTGCCGATGGACCGACGACGCGAGTAGCTATCGGTTGCTATGAGACTGAGCAACCGATAGCGTTATCCATCGTCTATCCGTCTCAGATTCCGCGTTATGTAATATCGTTGAGACTGTAAACAACACGTGTTCCCGGTTTTGAAAAGAGCATTTTGGCGGTGTTTTCTTTTGAAGTTGTCTTTCAGTTTCGGAGCTTTCGTTTACACTGGACAAAATGTCGACAGTCATTCATGTTTATTTTAAAGGTACTCAATCCGATAAAACTCCTCTCAATTACTATTTCAATGGTTTCGGGGGGGGGGGGGTCAAAAATATTTGATTCAAGTCGAGGAAGTCACCCGTCAAAGCTCAGATTTGTTAGATATCGATTTTAGAAATCTATTATTTTTCATCATCGGGAATACTTTCTGGCCCAGAACTCAGTCAAAATTGCATTATTATTACCACTTGATTTTAGAGTTATCCATCCTTGTCTGTTTGAATAGATTTTGGTGTACACATCCCGAGCAGATTATGGCAGTTGAAGGCAATTATTAGTACTCATCTCGAGTAAATAACAAATATCAAAAATTATTAGTACTCATCTCGAGTAAATAACAAATTTCAAAAATCAATATCTAATAACTATGAGCTTTGTTTGATGGGTTCCTCGACTCGAATCAAATATTTTTTATCCCCAAAGCCAAAGAAATAGTAATATACAGCCAGGGAAGGATCCAGGGCTGTTTTGATACCTGTTACAGGTTTGGTCGCCCAAACTCTGGAGGCCTAAATGTTCCCAAATTGCAAGTGAATAGTCTTTATCAAAGCTGAATTTTCTATATTTTGAAGGAAATCATCTATTATAATTCAACAACATGCAATGCAAATCATCAATATTCAGTTGATATAGAGCCTTTATTTCCATAATCAAGTGTGCAGTGAGGAATGTTTTAACCCTTTCATGACTGGGGCTTCTTGAAATTTAGCAAAAATCCTGTGCCAATGCATTCTCTTATACGGTATATGCGAGTCTTCCATCTAAGGAGCCTCGCATATATAAGAGAATACATTGGCTTTTATCTTGACGTTGTAAGCCAGTGCATTTTCTTATGCGGAAGACTTGCATATATATAAGAGAATGAAATGGCATAGGATCTTTAATGCCGCACTAGTGCAGCTCTTGTCATAAAATGGCTAATGTCCCAATTTATATAGGAACATTCTCAAATGCAGAACAGGTGTCCCCAAAAAATCTCTGGATTCTTCCCTGTATACAGCCCTTTTAATTCAGATTGTCTGGATTCGGCAATCTGCTACGGCAACCATTTACCGTGGCCTAGTTTGCTTCAGCAAATGGCTTCGGCATTGCCGATTGCCGTAGCCAATTATGAAGGCTGAATATAGGACCCTCTGATCGGATTGTTGTTGTTGGAATCTGTTGAGATGGGGACCCTCTGTTTGGATTGAGTACGTACTTTAAACATGATAAAGCTTCAGGCAGTGCAGGGACTTACACGTGTGATGAATGCAACATGGTGTATAAAACGCAAGCATCTGGGACAACTACCCATCTATGGAATCATCTACCCTGCGACCGTTGTTGCGTCTTCAAGTTTATAACAACGAGTGTTTCCGAATGCCGAATTGCAATTTTGCATGTACGTGCAGACTATATAAATTTTGCGTGATTTTAGTTCCGATAATCCGTTTAGTGGTAATATATTAATTGTTGTGATGGCAGCATGGACGTTTTAATTTGTTGTTTTTTTCTCGACAATTATAAATCGAAGTTAATAGTATCTCAAACGACAGTTCATCGCCACATAAGTTGTGATGGAACTTCATGCATGTAGTTCATAGAACGTTTCACAAATCGTTAACAAAACATGCCTAAGGCCAAAAGGAAGAATACCTGAGTTTAGGGTAACATGAAGGAAAAAAACAGGGGCGGGCGGGCGGTACTTCATTTTATTTTATTTTTTCATTTTATTTTTCACGGGGGATAGTATTTAAGTATTCGTGCCTTCTAATCGTCTGCCAGTGTCACTCGTATAAAGCTTGGGCAAGTCATTGTCACACCAATCAATGTCATGGTAGCTTTAATGGTGTTATAGAAGTTCAATGACATGTATAATACATATCGCGTGTTTTCTGGTTTCCGCTTTCGAGAAATCGGCGAGGTTTGCCGAACAATGACGAGGGAATACAAATATACTACAACAACAATGGCAGCACTTCCGTTTTTCGTGAATTGACGATATTTGCAAGGAAATGGTTTACTTGTTTAAGCTAATTCCGTAGTCGCGAATTCCTAATTACAAACAAATAAAATGAAGTCTGAGGAAATTTTTGAAAAACGATAAAATGGAATTTGGCGGCAGGTTTTGAGTAGGGGCGGGCGGGTTACCCTAAACACAGGTATTCTTCGTTTTGGCCGAATTGAGAAGCAACACACATATATGATTCGATTCGATATTCGATTCTATATTCGATTCGATTTCGTGAATTCGATTCGATCAAAATATCCAATTCGCAGGACCCTAGCCGCAGTGTACTCGCCATTCGGCCATGGTGTATTGGTGTACATGTAGTTGCCACGGTGTACGTTCATTAAACTGAAAAAAGACGATACAAACTAGAAATATAACCATGTTGTACATGCCATTCGGCCCCATTGTAGTTGCCATGGTGCCTTGCCATTCGGCCGCAGTGTATATACTTGCCGTTCGGCCGTGGTGTACTTGCCGTTCGGCTGCGGTTCACTTGCCGTTCAGCTGCAGTGCTCAACTGCTACAGTTACAAACTCTTCGACTCTGCGGCCGAACGGCAAATACAACGTGGTGCCAATTGTTTTGTCTGAAAGTCCAGCGGGTTCGACTTCGAGTACTAGTTCGATATCATCATGTACGACAACATGATGTCAACATCGCAATCATGATCTCATCTAGTCTGACCAGACGTGGTAATATGGCTATGGCCATCCACGTCTGACCGCGGCGGCGCATCAGCTTAGACGGCTATCTAATTTTTTTAAATACACTTATTTTTAAGAATCAACTAACATAGTCATTAATGTTAACAATATTGCAATATATATTAGCTCTGACACCTACCAGAACGTGTGTATAATTCCGTAATAATTTAATCCAAAAATCCAGTCGGAAAACATGTTGACAAAACGTGGTTAAATGGCAGAAGCAGGAGGAGCTAACATATCACATGACTACGTGCGTCTCGTGCATGGCAAACATGATTCTGCAACTCGCATTACTGTACCAGGATGTTAACAGTACGCATGTGTAACAAATTGGAGTTGGTAATTTGTAAAAACTACACGCATGCGCAGATTGTAGTTCCCCTCAACTTGAATTGTATCAGGGCAACCTGAATTGTACACTCAATGTGAACGCATGTGATTACCTTGCCGTGCGCACGGGGAACTCACAGGGGGATTCATGAAATTACGGGTCACATGCAATGGTCGACGAACACACGACGTGTCAGTGTTTACGTTCTGTTATCTGTCGGATTTTAAGGATAACTGACACGTAGGTGAGTGGATGGTTTCACACTTGTATTTGTATTTAGTTGATAAATACATATGCGTTGGTCCTAATTGTTACTTTTATAGGAATTATAGCCGCCTATGTTGTTTGACGCACGCCATGGATCTTTGATGGCGTAAGCCATGACACAAAGATCAAATGGATCTAGATCTCATCGGGCCACGATTCCTCCACTTACGTCAGTCAGCTGTCATATACGATTGTATCATGGTCGTCTGAATGTTCACTTATAGGCAGATATTAATAAATAATATAAATGTATTTTAACTATTTATCACTCACTGTTCAGAACTCGACAGAACTTTCAGTGAAAGTTTCAGAATGCCTGTGGCTGTGCGTGCAGGTTGCCAGTGAACACACTATACACAGTCAGTGAGTGACAGCCTGTTGGAGTTTTTTTCATTTAGAAAAATTAATATGTAAGCATACTTCACATTGTTGAGAACTGAGTATAATTTAAGGAATAATACTGCAGAAAGTGCAGTATACGTGTTATCGAACACGAAATTATGCGAATTTTTACGGCAGAAATAGAAAGGTCAAGGTTTCCGGTCGCAGGGAAAGGTAATTTCCGGACACATTTGTTCGATACATTTACCGGATTCCGGCTTCCATACTAGACTAAATAACTTTTGAAATTTGGATATATAGTTATTAGTTCCAACTAGTATAAAATAACATTACCAATTGATGATGAGTCGAGTGTAAATTCCCGCATTAGCCTACCGTTTCGTCGAATTTACCTTCAATCAACATTCTGTACGAAGTATCTAATTACGTTCTTCGTATGTTCATCTACATCTACATCTACAGTATACCCCATACCCTCAATGAACTGAGGATTATTAGGGGGCGCATGAATAAAATATAATTGCATGGTAAAAGAATTTTTTTTGTTTATATTTTTGTTTATAATTAAAATCAAGAGCATTTGGAATTTGTGTACCATTATTAAATTACTCTTATCGTTATATTTGTCGCCGATAAAAAGCTAATTTTAGGCACAGTATGTGTGGTTGCCCACCTTTACTAAAAATATTCTTGTATAACGGCTCAAATTCAGTGGTCTTGGTCCTTATTGGAGTCGAAACTGTGATCAACACCAACAAACCAATATGGCTACCATGATACATTACGCGTGCAGATGGAGTTTTATCAGTGCGCATGCCTGGCCAATACCGGTACTCGATACACATATATGTTCAAGTGTTTACACATATATGTGTAAATATAGAAAAACATACACAACATGTGTATACACATGTATACAATACTGTATAGATATTGGAGGTACACACCATGTGTCCAGTGCCAATGGCATTCTACCTACACAGTAGTTTGCAGAGAGTATGTTAATTGATGTCTAAATGTCATTTATTGATTTACATAGACAATAAACTTGATTGATTTATGAGTTTTCGAGTGTTTTTATGTGTATCTGAGACTGATCAATTGGACTGCGAATGTCAAAAGTGTGAATGAATGATAACGCGATGCCTTGATCACACGCACGTGAATGCTGCCGTTCGTAAGCATGCAGCTAACGGATATTCGTTTAGTATTAACATGCTTGGAGTTTGTATATAGACCACACATGCCGGACGACACACTACGCTTATCAACGATTTGTTATAATCATGTTTATTTTACAGACTTTATGACTCGTTCCCACTCGAGTAGACCGTTACGCGACAATGAAACCGAATCATCTTATCGAATATACATATATCGTATTTCTCCAAATTATGCAATTCTGGCTATTTTAAGAGTCATCAGATAATATTGTAACGATTATATGTTAACCTTAAACAGCTGTACATATATCTTCACAATGTGCTATGTGTGTATCACGTGTGTGCCTTCTCATCTGGAGGTCGATGAGCCTCTGTATTGTGTCTATAGAGCGCATGTAGTCAGCTTACCAAGCTACAACACCATGTTTAAACAAAATCAAACAATTTCGATGTATACACCAGATTTCTCGATGTTTTAATTACATTTGGCCAGTTATCTCCTTTTTTGATGCATCCTATACATAAAAAATGCAAAACCAGAAAAGTTGATTTTTGCAAGACCGCTTTGGATGTTTCGACCGCACAATGATGAAACTATATATCGTCAGAATATACATGTCTCAAAATTATCGGGGCTGAAATGCCCTTAACAAATTATTTTTCAATCCCATCATTTTATAGACAAAAGACAACCTAAATCGGTTGAACAAGGAGAGGTGTTAACAATTAAAGTGCAAGATAACTAGTTGTGACTGGCATGCAAAAATTAGGCAGACCGGATTTCGTCTGCATAAAGTCGCGGTCTGCCTGATGATGGTCGAGAGCACGTATAAATATTTATCTTTTTTCCTGCGATGTTTTGTATAAGAATTCACCTTTTTGAGATCGCTAATCTGAATGCTGAGATGGATGTTCAATTAATTTCAATTGAAATACATTCATAATATATATGCACACAATATTGCGAATATGTTATGGATTCATATTTCAGAAGACATTCGCAGTCCAATTGATCAGTCTCAGATACACACAAAAACACTCGAAAACTCATCAGAACTCCTTAAGTGATACGCATATTTACTGCACAGAAGCTCGGCGTTTGGTCACATCTTCATCTGTGCCGTTAGCATCTTTCTGGACCGACAGTGGTCCCTTCATATCGCGCGGATTTGAGAACGACACGGATTTTTTAAATTCTGTCAAATCCTATGCTTCATTGACATATTCAACTATATACCAGCATTTGTTTTGGAAGCATGGAAGTCCAGGAACTATACTAGTGAATGGATGTTCTCGAAAATTTGAGTGAGCAAAAGCAAAAACACCATTGAACAAATTCGCCAAAAAAAAATTAATGGTTTGATCTGGGAAAACTGATCGACAACTGGTGGATAAATACTCCTGCTTCGTGTGGACATACATATACGATGCTCGATGTCTGTTTTACGATGAGAAACAAACATATCCCCATATCATATACGTGAAAATGACTTTCCCATTTCCTCGGCTTTGGCGATACCCTCGGCTTTGGCGATACCATGTACACGGGGGTGAGGATGGGAAGTTGTACCACCCACCACCACCACCACACCAAAACTAATGAAGTGATATTCATGTAACTGTATTCCTTCGGTCTTCAGTATAACGATCTCAATCAATACGATGGTCAAATCTCTGATTGTGGACACTGTGCGCACCAATCTGTTGTTAATTTATAATTCTCCGCCAAATCAGAAATAATGCCGAAATGTAAGGGCAAAACTCCCACCGAGGACATTCGTTAAATCTATCACAGAAGGAGCTCATTGTCGGTACGTCTTGTTTAGTTAACGGTCGGAAACGCAATGAGGTACTATCAGGTCATTAAGTTGATAATGGGTCAAGGTGTCACGCCATCCGAGCATCCAATGAGCGATTGGATAAGGCTAAACACATGGAATAACTCTTGTGTCTTGATCCAGTTTCGGGTTAATCCGGTCTGATCAGAGTTGACGCTTGAAACAAATGGACTCGGCAAAGTTTTAAGGTAGATAATAGCTGTGGTCTGAAGATATAGTTTTCCGCCATTCCGCCCAAAAGATTGAAACGCATATCTTATCTGGATACAAACTTACGGTATATTATGAAGTAAAATCTACTCGCGATAGCCCGTAATTCTCTTTATACCGATGTAAGTTCATTTGGATTTCTACATCGACATTAGGGATACGTTATATTGACGAACCGCCCATGGCTCAGTTAGATACACCAGATGTTAGCTACACACATTAAACACCCGATACTGATAATAAAATATATTAATAAAAAAATAAAATAATAATTATGGGTGTTCAAATACAAATATTTACATACTAAGTGTGATTAACACGATATCCAGCATTCTGATTGGTCGGCGCCAACGTGGCTAGTTGCAATTATTTATCGATGAACGCGCAACAGCTCATAACTGCAGCCTCATAATTACATCGACGCGTCATATGTTTTGGAAAGACGAACGCGTAATGTTTTGGGCGCATTTGGACTCGCGCATGATTGACTTAATAAATCATCGGGTTTCAATATAAAGAGAAATTGTTTCTGTTAACTTTTGCCAAGGGTGCTATGGGATATTTTGGGCTGGTTTTGTCACGATACACTTTTCGATTTAAATATATTTACAAAAGTGGCTTTTTCGCTAAATGTATATAAATATAAGGATTACCTGTCATGTGGACTGTTTTTATGGAGATGTAACCGTGAGGTAAGTGGTCATAACTTGTATGTAAAACCCTTCGGGTTTTGCACAAGTTATGACCACTTACCTCACGGTTACATCTGCATAAAAACAGTCCACATGACAGTTAATCCTTATATAACTTGACGTGGGCATGTCCAGCTCACGTGTACATATAACGCACAGTATATAATTCTTACAAATATTCAGAGGGAAAATAGGACTACTCTCGTCGCTGTTTAATGAAGATCTAGATGGGTCAATACCGTAAATTGGTCAATAATCTGAATCATATTTTAGCAAGGGGATCGTGGACTTGAAACTCTAGATCAAATAGTAAATTGAGCTGATATTCGCAGATTACGCTCGGGCTCTCCCGTATTCTTTTAGCCAATATCGGCATTAAATTGGTCAATAACACCGGCGTTGGATGAAACAGCAAATAATTGTTCACAAACATATGCATTCTACCACCACAATGAATCATATATTATGCTGTCCGCATGGGTCCGCCCGGGGTTACACAGGCTCTCTCGTGCTTTTCTGACCCATGCCTTCATTTATGGGGCAAATGAACCCGGCCGTGAACGAGATGGCGAGTCAATCTTCACAGTTTACGTTTAGTAAGTGTCCCGCTACTATCAGTCATCGATATATAGTTTGATCCGGTCTATGGGTGTGCCCGGGCTATCCCTGGTTCTTTTAGCCAATATCGACGTTTAATGGGTCATTAAAACCGCCGGTGGATGACACATCAAGTCAATTTTCACCATATATGCTTAGTGTGTATCCTACTACCAGAAGGCATAATAGTATACTGCCTGTGGGCCCATGAGCTCCCGTGCTCTCTTCTGACCCTTATCGTCATTTAATGGGTTAGGGCACACAGTCGTGAACGAGTCAGTCTTAACCGTTTACGGCTAATAGGTATCTGGGTACAATTATTCATCAACATATAGTGTGATCGAGTCTCTGGGTCTGCCCGGGCACTCTCGGTTTCTTTTAGCCAATATCGGAATTTAAAGGGTTAATAAAACCGCAAGTGGACGACAAAGTAAGTAATTGTTTACAACCTATGCTGTGTATGTATCCTACTGCCATAAGGCATCATACTATACTGTAAAGTCGGTCAATTTGGGCGTGCTGGTTTGGCCCATATCGTCATTTAAGGTGTTAACCTCTTCGCTGCTATGACGCCGTCTGCTATATGGTCCGTAGGTACTACGGACCTACTTCAGCACACTAGCAGTAGGCCATCATACATAACTGGAACTCAGAGATTAGTGCATCAGAATAACTGTATCTCGACGTTTCAAACAGTGTATGATGTTCCACGATTGTGAACGATAATAGCCTTTCAGCTGAGTCAATTTTATGGTTCTTTTGACATTCCCGCTATATTTTCCCATTGGAAAATAGCAATAACGTCAACAGCTCAGCACACGACGTCATAACGTCATTTAGCAGCGAAGAGGTTAATGAACCCGGTCGTGGATGATACGGCGAGTCAATCCTCACCGTTTACGTTTAATAGGAATCTGTCTACGACCAGTCATCGATATATAGTGTGATCGGGTATATGGGTCTTCCCGGGCTCTCCCGGGTTCTTTTAGTCAATATCGGCATTTAAAGGGTAAATAAACTGCCGGTGGATGACACAGTGTGTAATTTTTCACAACCTATGCTTTGTATGTATCCTATTACCATAATGCATCATTATTGGCGCCGTAGCCGTTTGTGGGTTTTTTGGACACCGAGTTTCACCGGACACGTTCACTCTGTGAACAATTTGCTATCGCGTATTCCAGTGTACATCGATATTGCACTATTAACAATATTGCAGCAAATGAAGTATCTCCATTTAAAATTCGTTCTGCAAAACTTTGTGCCAAAATATGTTATTTAGTAATAGGAAAAGCCTGTCTTTATAATTATCAATCGCTCCCCCATGAGCATAATTAGTAACATTAGTCATCGTTATTTTGATTCGCAATGACGAGACATGTTATTTCGTCACACAGCGAACATTGAACCGCATTAG
Organism: Siphonodentalium dalli; assembly: GCA_032622095.1. Classification (NCBI taxonomy): domain Eukaryota; kingdom Metazoa; phylum Mollusca; class Scaphopoda; order Gadilida; family Siphonodentaliidae; genus Siphonodentalium; species Siphonodentalium dalli. Next base: position 90,815,877 of record CP136067.1, read on the forward strand.
TGCGACACTGAATTACACCATATTGTTTGTGAAATGTGATATGGGATTATACCTCTAATGACCAAACACAGCAATATCCCTAGTTAACTACCCTTACCAAAATTATATTTTGCAGCAAACATGTTGCACGCTTACTGCAACATTACACCTGTTTGTTGCAACCCACCGCAAATAGTTGCAGATAAGTGCGGCGAACTTCAACATTGCAGCAATGTCCATGCTTTGCAGAGACATTGTGGGAAACGCGTGATTTTGTAGGAATGTGTGCAGACTCATTGACTCTATGTTAGAAGACAACAAATAAGCTGCATAGCTGGTGTTATATGCATGTGTTAATATTTACAATATATGCCAGCAACTCAGTAACACAAAATTGGAAACGGAGACGGATCTAGCGTGTATACAAATTACGTTTGCATTCCGAAATCAATGGATGTTTGTACAGTTGAAATGCATCTATGTGACAAAAATTATGCATGCTTCATCCCCTTTATGCTATGATAACGCATATTGCTATTTGCGGTGGCAAAATGGCCCGACGGTTACCGACGAAACAAGCTACTTGTAAATTGCAGAATGCATTTTGCCGTTTCCAATTAAATTAGTTCAATGAATGATACAGTGTGTGGAAATTATATATGTAGAGCAAATGATACAAAACAATTGAATGATCCGTTTAACGATCCGTGCGAGCATGCAAAAGCTATTTGAAAAAAAGATGGCCACCGAGGAAAGATGGGCGCTAGCGCGAGTATGTCAGACGTTATTTTCCTGACACCGTGTTTATGTGATCATCGCCCTTACACCCGACACTAGTGTTTATCCTGCAGATCGCCTGATTCAATTTGTTGCATGTTGACATTGCCTGATTGCGGGGAAACTTATTTTTTGTGGATTGTTGACATGATTGTGACATCGCACGGAATTGGGAGAGGAAGACATGACCACTTGAATTTCGCACAGTTTTATTCAGACTTATTTTAATAAAGACTTGCAGTTAGCTGCACATATCACCAACTATTTGCGGTGGGTTGCAACAAACAGATGTAATATTGCAAAATATAATTTTGGTAAGGGTAGTTTCATTAATGAGTCATGTTATTATCAGCCAATTCGGAAATTTAACTGGTAAATGATCGATGCATGTCGGTGGTGATGAAGCAGTTGCACGAGGCTTCAATTTCCCAGTATTTCTGCTGCGGTTATATGAACTCACCTTTTTACTCAGTGGGTGACTTAAGGAGACATGATGGAACGAACAGTATTATTGTGTATATTGACGGCTAATGAACGCTACTATGTCTGTTGATGACTAATTATTTTAAAAATATTTATTTAAAATTATTAAATTACCAGACCAACCTAATTTTCATTTTGAAATTGCAGTAAACAATTGTTGCTGCAGGTTTCATGAACATGGCATTGGATAAATTGTGCAGCAACCGAATTTGTATGGCAAAACATTGTAGCAAACTAATGGGATCGTGGGAAGGTTTGCAGCAACCTCATTCAAGGACATCGGTTTGCAGCAACTGTGCGGCAAGGGTTACTGCAATCTGATAAGGGTGGTAAGGGTAGTTAAATTTAGTTGTAATATTGAATGCATGATGTGCCTGACCTGTCTTATTTACAACCCACCTGTTCCGTGACCCAATGTCACCAGTATAGTCGCTATCCCGTCAAGCATCGCACGGCTCTCAATCAGCACGAGGTGTGCTCCTTCTGAGGCACAGAACATCCTGGCGGCGGCTGCGTTCAGAAATATGGTGTTGTACTTGAGGCAATAGATTTCCCCCGCAATTTCATACAAATAGTAGCCAACTACTTCTGCACAACCTGTGTATAAATAGATGGTGCATTACGCAGTTTAACGATGTTCTCGCACCATTAAACAGCTCCTTGTATGTTTTAAGACACCAACAACTAATCCATCCATGTCAGATTGTGAAGGTCAGAACAAAATTATAAAAAGGCATTTTCGGCGTTCGTGTTCATTAATTATGAATATTTAACGGACGTGGGTCATTTGAACCTCAAAATTGTTTTTAAGTTCAAGCAAATTGGAGTCATAGATAAGGTAGATGAAAATACACAACACAAAACATTGATATTAAGTTTTCAACGAAACTATTAAAATGAAAAATGAGTATACCACCATACACGATGTTTAGGGATTATATTTGGCATAACTTAGAAATTTCCGCCATATGTCTAACAATTTCACTGCCGCTCAGCAGCTCCATTAATTGATAGCGATTCGATTGCGATAAATTGTCCAATGAACTTCTGACAGCTCAATATCGATTGTGATATTTATAAAGAAAATGAGCACGCCGTGTTGGAGATGGTAAGTATTTTGTAATTCCATCCTCAATGAATCTGATCATAAAATGGTATATTGTGTGTTATAGTAGACACACAACACATATACCACTGGTTTATACTAGAATATACTCGAAACGAGGGATTTATCTGTTAGAAATGCTGTCTCAAATATGGACATTTAAATTAGAAGATTATGTTATTCTCACTTTTGTTCGACAAACGGTTATGGTTTTTTTATCGATAATATATATCATTTCATCGCTGTTCGGGTTTATTACACTGATTTCGTATTAGGTTTCTCATACAATGTTTGAAATTGATACTCACAAAGGCTCCAGTTCGAAATTTAGCATGCTCCGTTTCTAGGCAGAAGTTGAGACGCTCCAGTGAGCGTTTCTATATAGCACAGCAGTACTTCACAACAGTACTTCTTTACGTGATCCAACATGCACAAATTAATTAGGATGACACATATCAATACTTTAACCTTTGTCTATTATCTATTTCATGTATTTATACTCCCATCGTGTTTCAATTTCGTATTTATTTATTATGTTTACTGTCTCCAGACTTGAGCAAGATTAATCTCACGCAATTGTTCACCTGTCTGTTTTTGAATCAATTAACCGCGAAATTCTTATGAGTTAGGGCAACACAAATAACTCCATATTCATAACGAGAAGATATGACAGCGGATAAGATTACACTTGTCGAGATGCAGGGAGATAACTCTTTCAACTTTGCATCAATATTTAACGAATCCCACATTGAAAGTACGGACGACGCAACCAACAATATGTCACCATATAGCCTAATAAGCCATTCGTTTGATTACTATGCCCCATCCAAATTGAGAAACAAAATGGCAACATCAAAAGCTAATTTATCTATGCTTGGTCTAAACAGTCGCAGCTTAAATGTTAACTGGGATTCCGTTTTAGATCTTTCAGCCGATATTGATAGCCCTAGAAATTTGATTGACGTAATAGCACTGACAGAAATATTTAGAGTTGAAGAAGATTATTCTCTACCAGATTATCACAATCTCTTGACTAATACGCGACCCGATAATGATGATAGACGAGGTGGCGTCGGGATTTTTATAAAAGATATATTATCATATAAGGTCCGACATGATCTGTATATATTCATACCACATGTAATTGAGACCCTATTTATTGAGCTAGATGCAGGACGAAAATCAAAACCATTTATTATCGGCTCTATTTATAGACCAAACACTGCACCTAGAACAGATATAGGTATTTTTCCTCCGAAATTACGAAAATTGTGAAACATTTAAACGGCACCGAAACCGATGCTTATTTATTAGGTGATTTGAATATCGATCTATTGAATTTTCAGTCTCATGCCAAATCAAGTGATTTTATCGATATAATGTTCGAGAATGGCTTTTTACCTCAAATAACGCGGACGACACGAATTACTGATCATTCAGCAACGCTGATCGATTACATTTACACCAACATACTCGTCCGATGTTTCCGACCATCTCGCAACGTTTTATTCTGTAAATAATGGTGTAAATAACTCAGACGAGAGTCATGATAATAACCTTACAAGAATAATGAGTTAAAAATATCCTACAACAACAAGACTTTGAATGCGTGTATAATTGTTCTTCGGCGAACCAAGCGTATGAACATTTCTTAGCTATCTACATATGGGCATTTAATGAAGCCTTCCCGTTGCATAACTTCAAACCTCCAAAAATTTTATCTGAAGAGAGCCTTGGATGTCAAGGGGCCTGATTAACTCGTCAGTAAAAAAAAATAAACTTCTTGTAAACAAAACTTAACAATCAAACGGAACTTAATAACGAAAAATACAAATCCTACTGTCGTATCTAAAGTCAGCTGAAAAGAAAAAGTAAACAGTTGTATTATGAGAAGACCCTCAATGAGAATAAAATGAATATGAGAAGAACATGGGCCATCCTGAAAAATGCACTCAAAATATCAAGTAGTATCCCACAATTACCAAAACGGATCTTCCACGGTGACGAAATTATTTCAAAACCAATAGAAATTGCTAAAGCTTCTAATGACTATTTCTCGCAAATAGGACAGAACTAGTGACGAAGTAACATCTAATTCAAACAAAGCGTTTACAGATTACCTAACTAATACACAATCTAAATCATTATATATATGTCCTACTGATACCAGTGAAGTGCTCAATGTTTCAAACAGTATTCTCGGTAAAAGAAGCACCGATGTTGATAATATATCATCTAAATTAATGAAAACTACAATCACTGAAACCACATGTGTGTTATCGTTTATTTTTAATCTGTCATTTAAACATGGTAAATTTCCAGATAAAATGAAAATCGAAAAATTTAATCCTCTTTATAAAAGTAGCTCCCGTGACGAAATAAAAAATTACAGACCAATCAGTATTCTCCACATTTACTCGAAACTTCTAGAAAAGCTGATGCAAAAACGATTATTTTCATTTCGCTCGAAACATGACATTCTACATGACAATCAGTATGGTTTTCGCAAAAAACACTCAACATTTCATCCATTATTACATCTGCTAAACTACGTGACCGAAAATAACGATAAAAAAAACTAAGGACTCAATATTAGCTATCTTTCTGGACCTCTCCAAAGCATTCGACACCATTAATCACAGTATATTATTGAAAAAAATGGAACATTACGGAATCAGAGGGTTATCAAACGAGTGGTTCATGAGTTTAGTCCAGGCACATTTGACGTGAAAGGGGAAAAGTAAGGAAATAAATCGGGGAAAGCTGATGTTTTTATATTATTTAGGGCATATCATCGCGGACGCGACACGAAAAGTCCCCTAAAATCCGAGCTGAGATTTCTGAGTTAAACCATTTTTTCCATATAAAAAAAACAACTTTTATATTTTTCACAATCATGGGAATAATGGGATGCTATAACAATTGTTCAGCCGAAACATATAACAAATGTACTCAATATTGTTCAATGTACAATTCTCGAACCAGAGATACTAATTCAACGGGGGGATTTGAATGAATTTCGCAGATATGGATATAAATAACATAATGACCTAAAACAATGACGATTTTTTCAGACAAACTGTCGTATTCGATGTCATATTTCTCAGGCTATTCATTACATAGGCGCAAGCAATTTATTTAAAAAACTGCACAGATATCACTCCTTCAATATCATATGCGGAATTAGCCACTATACTTATGATAAGTGGCTACTACTTAAACACACAACCTGGCTCTCGTCACACTTTGCTCTTCATCTAGTCCAAGCGCTTGTTGTAGAAAACACCACAACTGTGAAAAAGGTGATACAAGGATGAAACTTGGCACATATGTTCCTTATACGCTACTACTCGTTTTCACATGTGGCGACATTCGCGACAGGCTCTTCTTAGCAACGGTTGCTAGGAAACTACCCGGCATCGAATTAATGCATATTACTGATATCATGTGTGAGTTCTAACAAACTAAACTACGTCATGTAGCATTTTTATGGTGAAAATAATTGTTGTCAGTTTTGACCTGACTGACACATTACCACATTTCTTACTTACAGGGAGTGACGGTTGCTAGGGACACACCCAAAATCTAAAAATGCACATATGACTGATATTATGGTAGCTTTAAGAAACCACACTACACCAAATAGCACGTTTGTGTAGAAAACAATTATAATAGTTGTTGCTAGTGTTGAGCTGGCTGGGAAAAAACCCATATAATTCTTTCTTATACGAGTGGTAACTGTTGCCAGGTGATACCCGATATACAAAAATGCACATATGACTGATATTGTGGTAGTTTTAACTAAACTTGTTTTTTATAGTGAAAGCAATTACAAATCTTGTTAGTGTGAGCCTAACCAGAGTGTGCTACAAATTTAGTTTTCATATGGGTACAATTATCAGTTCAGATATCGGGAATTCAAAGTGAGAGTAGAAAAGTTTTTGCTTATATTTAATATGAGGCATGACCATACAAGTCATATAAGCCACAGAGCCACACAGCTAGATGTATAATGTAAATCACAGACCCACTCTACAATATATGAAGAACATAGGTGCCTATGTGTAGGAGATGGACACATGTCCCTAATGTAAGCTACGGAACTGGCGTTATTAGTCAGTACATATATGCTGGTGGGAAATGGACTGATCCACATATATAGGAAAAACATGAACCCCATGCCCTTTGGGTTAATCATGGACCAAAATGCCTGTGTATGGATCCACGTCTATATATGTGTACCATATACGTACTCCCGTTGTCAGCCACTCGACCAACGCCCTATAGGATGGAGGTCAACATAGATAGGCCGTGTGCACCACTGTAGCTTGGTTATGGACCCAGGCTCATATAGGTAGGGAATCGGGCCACTATGGACAGCCCATGTATCCAGGCTGATTTAGTTATGACCTTATCCAACAGTTATTACCTTATTACCAGGCATTTATATGTAAGACATGAACCCATCCGATGAATGTACATGCTACATGACTATCTAGGTTATAATGACAGCCACGCATACACCATGTGAACACCACATGTAGTGCAATTACACAGGTGCCTATAGTTATGAACTCATGACATGTACCCAGGTTTATACAGCAAATCCATAATACCAGCCATAAATAGTATATCATCGGTCCAAGCCCCTTTCCATGACATGGTCACAGTAGTTAAGACACGTCATTGTGTGCGGTTCCATATAGATAGGTCATGAACCACGGTAACTATGGGTTATTATGGGCCCATGGCTGCCCATGTAAATAGGAAATGGGCACCGGTTCATAAAGGTAATTCATGATATTTCAGTCTGAAATATATAGGGCATGCTCATGCACTAGCTCCTGTAGACTTGTAAATGGCCTATGTATTGACATATATGTAGTTACGGCATGGATTGGAAGGACACACTGTAAGTTCCTACCGTATAGCAACTAGTTTGCGGATGCTACCACACCTGATAGCGTGTTCTGCATGGATGCCATTGTCAAATGTAGTGCAAATGTCGGATTCCATGGGGGTCAGGTGGTATCTACATAAATGTCGGTCAATATTTTTACATGTCTCCTATTCCAACAATCGATTGGTATGTCATTCTGATAAAAATAACTGAACAGTCTGTCAGTTTTAAGTTGATTTGGCAATGGCAGGTGGTTACCTAGCAACGTTGAAACCTCAACAACCTCAACAACCTTTAGTGATGCATTATTGTCAATATAAGCATAATATGGCATATTCTGAACAATATTTATCATGTAAATTGCCCGAAACTCATACCTTATTATGAAATAGTTATATCGGTTAAATTACCAGAACCTCATACATATGGTATGTTCTCAAAGGTGGATATGCCCATAGCAACCACTACACCACCCGTTAGGTAACAAATGCGGCAACTTTACTGTCATGTTCACACTAACAACAATTATAATGATTGTTTTCAATATAAAAATGTTGCATGACGTAGTTTAGTTTGTCAAAACTACCATAATATCAGTCATGTTTGCATTTTGTTCGATTTCGGGTATATCCCTAGCAACCATTACCAGAAATATATAGTAATTTTTAAGTCGAACCCCCTCTCACAACAACTATTACAATTGTTTCATCATTAAATGATAATGACGTAGTTTATATTAGATTGTGAAAACTACCACAATATCAGTCAGCTCGGCATTTTTCTATTTCGGGTGTGTCCCTAGCAACCGTCACCACCCCTGTAAGTAAGAAATATGGCAATATTCCAGCCAGATCCACTCTAACAACAACTAATATTATTTTCACTATAAAAATGCTGCATGACGTAGATTAGATTGTTAAAACTGCCATAATATCAGCCATATTTGTATTTCTTCGATGTCGGATAGTTGCATAGCAACCGTTGCTAAGGAAGGACCTGCCGCGAGGTCTACACGTCTGAAAATGATTAATAGTGTGTAAGTAACATATGTGCCAAGTTTCATAGCGTTATCATCATTTGCACAATTATTACGCCATACGCCAGGACTATTGTGTGGTATTTTTGCCTTTCAGACACTCGAAATAATGGCGCACGTTTTAGGGGGTAGTGTTAAGTTTCCGGCTATAAAATATTAAGGGTGGTGATGGTTCGATGTATCTTATCACTCTCCTTTTCTGAATTAACCACTTTTCTAGCATAATGGTTCACATTTTAGCTCATTGTCGTCTGATTATCTTTACTCGCCCTCTTTTATTAGGAAAATGTTGAATCACCATGCGATTTATATTCTCTCTTCGGCAATAAATGTCATCACAATTATGGAATATCGACTGTTAGTAAGTTCTAGCGTCAACTACACATACCTAACGACACCGAATCCACGATGGACGAGTATGTATGAAGATTGAGTCCGTATATTAGCCCACATACGACTGCATTCGCATATGGTCTGATGGAATTTCGTCAGAATTTGCACCATTACGAAAAATCATGATATCTCAAAAAGCTCAACTCGGATTCTTGGGGACTTTTGCCATATTGTCCATAAACCTCTTCTTAGTAATCTCTGAAAAAAATCAGCTTTCCCCGAATTTTGCCCTAGTGAATCCTAATGTGCCTGGACTAGTTACCGAACGGGGAGCTTTTTTTAAGGCAACAATATGTGGAATTACTAGGATCAAAGTCTGATACAAAGAACGTAACGTGTGGAGTCCCACAGGGATCCATCCTCGGACCAACAATTTTTCTGATTTACGTCAACGACATTCCGCAGTCCACAGCCTTGCGATTACTATCGTTCGATGATGATACCAACCTTTATACATCCGATCATGAGAGGGATAGATTGCGAAAATTAGCAAATGCTGAGATGAGAAAATGTTTTGAATGGTGCTGTTGAAACAGACTGTCAATAAACCCTTCTAAGATCAATTACATATTGATCCACCCTAAAAGTAATGACAATAAATGGAGAAATTTCAAATTAAAATTGAACGGCAACGATCTAATCCGAGTTGGTAATCAAATGCAAGAGACATCTGTTAAATTTCTTGGCTTCACAATTGACGAAAATCTAACCTTCAAATATCATGTTTCATCGATTCACAATAAGATCAACCGTACTATCTATCTGCTGAACAGTCTAACGTTTTCTGCCTAAGAAGTCGAGAAAAATACTTAACTATTCCTTTGTAAATAGCCACTTATTATATGGCATACATATATGGGGAAATGCCAACCAAATTAGCCGAATTGTTACCCTCCAGAAAAGAGCAGTCCGTATTATGTAATGCGAAATTCAGAAGCCACACAGAACCTCTTTTCAAACGTGAGCGTATACTGAAATTTCAAGACCTACATACTGTAAACGTGTCTATGTTTATGTATGATTGGACGCGTAACGATTTGCCAAGATCGTTTACTAATTCATACGAATATCTCAACTATGTTAATACACGACGGGTTAATAGAATAAGAATGCAAACACCAAGAACCAGTTTTTCTTCAGCGCTCCCAAAACATCGCTTTCCAGAAATTTGGAATGCACTAGATCAACAATTTAAAGACTGCAAATACAGACATAATTTGAAAAGAAGTCTAACTAATTATATATTATCAAGCTATTCAGATAGTGTCAATTGCAATAAAAAAACATGTTATAGTTGCAACAGCACCAAAGTTTAAAGACACGGTTGGCCTTGGCGGTGGGTATCCTGTGAAAACATCTCCACCCGTCAAAAACCGTCCCAAACAGAAAGAACATCAAAATGTAGATAGACTTTGTCCGTATACCCATAAGAAATATGGCATAAACAGTATGTTATGGTCATATGCTTGACCATTGTTATGTAAACAAAAGCGTAAAAAGTTACTTTTCTGGTGTTTGTTTATATTATGATGGTAAACATAAAGAGCGTTCTTTGTTGGTAAATACCTGATATGGAACTAATAAAGAGCGTTTATGCCATTTGTGTGTGATTAGCCAGTAGCATTGTGCTGTCTTCTGTAACACAATTAGGCTCTTGCTTAGGTAAAATATAGTAGGTATTTATGATAACATGCTGTTTACGCGATGGTCATGGTATATATGAACGGAACTGTGTGCGTTTTACTGTTTTTCTGTTTACGGTGTTTGGATCAAATATGAATATTTTCGACAATTAAGGCCGCACGTGCCTTTAAATACACACATAGTATACGAACCTCCTGAACTGCATAATAATATAAATTCTTCCTGGATATCTCGCCTTAGTCGCTTTGATTGTTTAGTAATATTTATTGCTAACAGAAATTATATGGCGACGGTAACACGTGCATACATAACACATTGCCGTTATTGCTAATTATAGATAATTGTAAATCTTATCAACATCCACCTATTACTCAGGTCTGGAACATAATTTATACTTCATTCGTTCATATTCGTAAATTCATCCGTCAGCTTTTGTATTAGTAATTGTTATACTAGGGGCAGCAGGAAGACGACCAACGATTGTTATGCTGCTCCTATGCAATAAATGTTATTATATGTCATTTGTAAAATTAAACTTATTGTTATTGTACAAATAAAATATAATCTAATCTAATCCAACAGTATCGCGTTCTTTAACCGGATTTGAATGAGCTTTAGTTAATTATTTGGTAAACATTAAATAGTATTTTAAGAAGAGTGGTGTTGCCTTTAGGTTCTCTTCATGTTGGGTACTTATGTCTCAAGTTGCAATCGGTCGGTACAAATATGACGAGCACCATGCCAATAGATGGTTCAACTTCAGCCACACATTCATATGTATTATGTGTGTATTCTGGTCCGCATGCGATCTTGCCTTTGTGATAGCCATGTGGAGCTCAACTCTGTCAAACAGTGTATATTACGCCGCCCTTGATATGGAGTGTTTGTTATTTAATTCATTCGAACTTATTTGTCCAACATGTGACAACTAAGTTGTTCCAGTCCCTACATATTACACTGCTGTGTGTATTGACTATATATATATATATATATATATACAGGGAAAGTTCACATATACCATGTTTGGAAATGGCCATACTGCCATGTGTCATCATGCAGGTACACCATGTATGCTCACCCATGACCATATAGTTACTCCCTGTGTGTCCACCTGTTCACCACATTCATACAAATCATACAGTCAATCGCTGTGTTCCTATTAACCTGAACATTTGCCACACGACGCGCCATGTATACATATTCGCAACACAGCCACACACGATGCACATATACACACAACCCAAGATCAGTGGCACAATAGGTAAACATACACACCTCACCAATGGCCATATAGCCCGTGCGATACCCAAAATTATATTTAAAACATCTAAGCATATGCCGCATAAGCTATAATTATTAGCATTGACCATACTCGAAAAAGTTAAAATGAATGAATATATATAGCTTTAAAAAGCCGCACACATGCAAAAAACTATACAAACTAGTAAGTTGTATCGGGTAAGAATTGGCGCGTAATTATCGAAATATAATATATACATATAGTAACACGTTATCGGACGCGAACAGGGGCATTTGGATGTTGTTTCAAAATGTATTTTTGTGTACCAATACAAACATTCAAACTGTCATAATTGCGTTATTGCTCATTCACAATGTTGGCAGCATCACTACTTGCAAAAACAATTATCTAATACTGTGGTTAAGTAATCTATAAATACTACTCAAATTCTGGTATTGTAAATACATACACAAAATCACTGACTCGTAGCAAACATCCCGCATGTTTGATATCGGGCTTGAGTTTGTGACTATTGATAAATAATATTAGATTGGCGTCTCATGTCAACATGAAATTATGTATTTATTCAATAAATAGCCACCTTATCGTTGTTTTCTACTTGAATCTAGCCGCTGGTAAAGTGTATTCGCCGGACTTGAAACGGAGCTTCGCGATTGCGAACCTGACGATTTATCGGAATCGAATAGTTTTCAATTGAGCGGCTGAGCGCCAGTGAATTTGAAGCAATCGACAATAACCAATGAGTTCACTTGCTGCTGCCGTGTACACGTATTATTGATTGACCCGGCCAAATGGACGCGAATAACAAACACATATATTATACATGTAGAAGAGGGAGACATGATTACGAGAAATGACCATCATCTGGAATTATGTGAACAATATATTGCTGGTTCCAGTATACACACCTACCTTAAATGTTTATTCAATTTATGATATACTTTTTAACATGTGCATGGTGAAATGGTTCTGTTATTTTTATATCATTATTCGGTCCTTGTGAGTCACATAAAACCATAATCATATATCCCACTTACCACGGAACGTGTTGAATATCTATTAAGAAGAATGATTCTATCTAAACAACGATTACACCTTACATGTATAGGAGCTCGCGAATGAGCACATTACCGAAGAGTTCATAGAGTATATACACAGAAACAGGGTCAATTATGTGTGTGGACAACTTGCCCATATGTGCAGATTTTTCGGAAATGGCAAAATAACATATCATTTGGACGAACTGTTGGCCAAACAGTTTGAAGCCGATAGTCAACATTAAGTATGTTCACATTCGAGCCTTACGGTTACACTCTTCGATGAGCAACTATCATTGTCGTATTGTTACTTGGGCCGGTCTTCAACATCATATATGCAAGTGATCATTTGATCGCCTTGCTGTTGGTCAGTGCATACGTATATGTCGCCATTGAGTCGAAATACAGTATGTTTAATTACAAAGCTATTCATAGCAAACACTCACCCTCTTCAATATCCGACATCCACACCACATCATGCCCTGTTGCGGACCCTCCAAGTGTGCACATTCCGGTGGATATGTTGTACATAAATGAACTGTATCCGTTCGTTTTGCTCTGAATTGCACAATGAATCCACGAAGTCGCAGTTAAGCGAACGGGACTTGTCGCCGATACCAAGCCAGTTGTGGTTACGCGGAATTTCGTTTGAGAGATACCAGAGCAAACATAATTCGACGACAGCATAAACACCGCAACACATACACGGATTCGTGTAGGAATTTTACCTGACCCGGTCATGTCCATGCGAGGTCAGATGTGACCTGGGATATGATAGTAACCTAGTATATAACCTGTTACTACTAGTATTCCTAAGATGTCGAAATATAGCCAAGGCATTGTTCAAAATACATTATCAGGATCTATGGAATTTCTATTGATAGGTACCCGAGCAAACAGAGCCCCTCAATACAAAATATTAGCGGATTCTAGTCAGTATGTTACATTGTTTAGGATACATTAGCAGGATCGACGGAATTTCTATCAGCATTTTACATTGTTTAGAATACATTAGCAGGATCAGTTTGCTCCCGCATAGTTCCGTGTCTTAATGATGGTCAGGCTATAAAGATAGGAGTATCAATATACCAATTCTATACCCAATTGTAATATTCAGAACGAAGATGTTACTGCAAGGGTGTGCCTATTGTAAAGCCATAAACATTCACCGATCTTCTATCCTACGTTTAATGGATACAATGAACCATTTGCATTTGCATTCACTTAGTTCGTGTCTCGAAGACGGACACTTTGTATAAACAGGAGTGTCATTATACCAACAGTACACCTAGCTCGGCTATTAAGAACAAGTTTGCTGCGTTACTTATAGTGTGTATATAATGGGTATCATTATCCATAGCGGGCTTTTAATCTGAACATAATATTGCTTCGGTTGTGTAAACCCGTTTATTTAAAGTGATGTGAAACACTCCCGTAGGGTGATCAAATACAAATGGAGAATAATCTTGTTCAAAGTAGTTATTTTTACAAATATTATATCTAAATTGACAACACACATCGTCATTCTTATATATTAATTAAATGCAGTGACTGTCGATGGCGAAATCGTTTTCGTTAGATTATCGCCGATAGAAGCGTCCCGATTCGAGTAGTAACTATTTACAATTTACCGTAGTTCAGACAATGTTTTCTATGGAGTGGTACGGCCTATCTACTTGCGCTCGCGCAACAGTATTGCGATCAGACAGATTCGTAGGTACGTTGGTGTCACCCTACTCCGTTTCACCCCATGACGTCACCAAAAACGACGTAAAACCTCGTGGCGTTCTGACATTTTTACTGTGCCGCGTTTTTGCTATGTTTATTTTATGTGTTGTTTTAGATTATTTGTTTGTCGCCGATATCGCCATTTGTCGGGATTCCCTGTTTCTATATTTAAAACTGGCATGCTCATAGTGAGCCTCGATTTCGATTTTTTCTCCCAGGTCAAAATACGTCAGAGTTATGACAAAAATAGATCGACCTACATTTTCTCCATCAGAACTCTACATCAAAGAGTCTATAGACTCCTTCGGGACCTGTATAGACTCCTTCATTTTGGGTATTTTTACTTATAATTGGGAAGTTTTATCGTTTTTGGATCGTGCGCAGACCTCTTTTTATCGTGCGGGAAAAGAGAGACATTCAAAAGGCGATTTCGTAATTCGACGCAATAGGCTGCATAGCCTAACCTTCAGCCGAGTTCCGGGTCAAATACGACGAATGACGTAACACAAAACAAAACGCATTTGTTAACACAAACACCGTTTGAAGAGTTTATTATTACATAAAATGATCGTTATTGATTAATTATTGATTAATTATTGATATTTATTGTTGCATATTTGCTGCTATCAATATTTGCACAAATGGTATTAATTATTTCTTATAATTGCTCCTTTGGTCAACTTTGACTATCGGAAAATGAAAATCAAAATATGCCGCTGAAAAAATGGTAATCGATATTAAAGTCTCACCCTTTCGGCAACATGGAATTGGTTTTAATTACTTAAATGATTAATATAGTAATTTGCCTTTTATCTGTGATGAAATGAGAAATGGTAATTGTCTTTTTTTGCTAACATTAAATAAAATAAAATAAATTAAGTAAAATACAGTGAAATTATGTTTTAAATTATTGTTTATTACACTTTTGGCACGTTGGCATCTCTCTGAGAGCATTCTAGTTGCTTGATATTTTCGGTGATGTTAGTAGAATGCTACATTCCTCCAGTTGCCATAGCACCTGAATACTAACTTATCAGTTTCACGCACCCAAACAAGTACAAAATATGTCTTTAACACTTGTTTTTACTAAATGGATTATCCCAATCAGTTATAAAAACAAACATTTGAATAGTTAATTATTCATCTGGATGATGTTCAGAAAAGAAAAACAGACGCATTACAAACGAAATACTAATAAATTTGTATAAATTCAAATATGTATAAGAAGTCGAAAAGCTTGAAGACGGGTTATTTTTAGTTTAACGGGAATTACCCTAATCGCTACGTCATTATCACGTGTTAAATCATGTGATCGCTGATCATTTGACTTCAATCACGTGACTTCGTCTACAACATATGATATTCGACATTCTTCTGAATTTTTTTTTCGTTATAAAAACACAATTAGGGACCAAACACAAGATTATTTGGGCAAATTTGACATTTTAGTTATATAATATAGGTAGCCTATAATGAAAGAAAATACTAAAACATTTTCAGAATAATATTCCTTTAAAGGAGCTATTCATCAATAATTATTTAATATAGAATGCTTAACATGATAGTATTATATTTACCACAATCTCTTTTCCTCTGAAGTCCAGCATTTACAAAAAGGACATGCCCAATACGGGTGTTCGATCACGTTGATCACATATCGTTTCCGTAGCAACCAACATCAACATGAGTCTCCGCTATTTACTCTTTTAGAATGAGAAGTTTGTGATCGATTGCCTATGTTATGTGTTGGTTTGTTGTCATTTCATTAGAAAGGTGATACATAGTTATGAGTTTCATTGCTGGAGGTATATACCGTGTAAATGGTTTTTCCATAGACGATTATATGTGGGTGTGGTGGCATCGCCCTTGATCATATTTAATATATTGAAATGGCTTCCAACATGACAACATGCAAGGCAGTGTTCAGTCTCATAGCCGGAATCGCTGTGCTGACCTGACCTATACCATCATGTACACATACTGTGAGGAAATCTAATAATTTAAGACCTTGCTCAGTTACAATCCGTTATGCATTATTCTGAGAAACCGTCCTGTCAACTTTCATTTGGAAATTCTTCTCATATATGCTGTCTAACTTTGATGAATCCGTATGCGACCGCTTGTTCTTCTCTGCGCATATCTTTAACCCTTTCATTAATAAATGGACTATCAAAGTCAGTTGAAAAGTTTACATCGGAATAGTCTGTTATTTATTTGGAGGGATGCAAGCAGACAGGATATAAATGTGACCCGCCATATCAAATCCAGTCGTAAGTCGGATTTTTTTTTGCACCGTGCCACTGCATTCTCTTATATATGTGAGTCGACCATAGGTCGCCTCGCATATATAAGAGAATGCATTGGCCCAACAATTTTTTACAATTTTTTACAATTTTTTACAATTTTAATAATTTGTTCTTGTATTCTTTAACAATTTTATAATTTCACCCATACAGAGCCCCAGACAAACATGAGCAGACGACACTCTTCTATATGCTTCTATATATGTGTGGGTTTCCCTGCAGGCTAATGGATGTTTTTTTATTTTATGTCCTAAAAATTGTAAGAAACATTTATTTAAAAAAAATGATAAAAAAATTGTTTGGCCAATGCATTCTCTTATATGTGCGAGGCGACCTATGGTCCATTGAGACCAGTACATGGAATGAATCCAGAAACACTTAAGACGATCTATACCTTTGTCGACAAGTTCCCCTAACTTGATACAGTTTAAGATCATCATGGGAACAAAAGACGCCGTTTTAATACTCAAAATGCGTGATGTTATCAGAAATATAGAACAGCTAACGGGTTCACTGCCAAGACAATGTAAATACAATATAGTATTGTTACCCTCCTCCCTATCTCCACCCTTCTGATTGGCCCATGTCCTGTCACGTGCCGGGCGACAAATCACACTGTCGCCCGCTGAGCCGGGAGACATTGTTTTTTGTCGCCCGCCTGTTGTTACATTGCAAGAATATCTCCAAACACAAACTGCAGTAACTCATCTATTTCATATCACTACGACGTATTAAAATCATAAATCTTATATACCCCACGGATTCGCAAAAAACACCAGTTGTGGTGTTTGCTAATTTGCATATTTTTAGTGAACACTAATATTCGAACTTTTAAGTTGATACTTTTATCGGACAAGTGTTATTATCTACTTTCTACATCGAAACATCTCGGTGATTAAATATGCTCACGTCGACATTATGGTGCAAGATTGAAAGATTGGATCCCTTGAGGTTGGTTGGTTATAAATGTTTGCTGGTGGACAACGTAATGCATACGTTTGTCGCGAATGAATGATATACTGAACGTTCATCCATGATATCAGACCGCTCCGCGGTGTCTGAAATGTGATCATAGAAGTATTGTGTGTGATTATCGTCATGTACTTGGGAGCACTGACACATGTATGTACACGAATGAAATCGACAACTTCCCAATAGCTTTCGGGGAAAACCGTTATGAAATGAACATCGCGAGTAAATTCCGCATACAAGACAACATTGAATATGCCATATTGCAGAAGGCGATAACATACCTATATGGCTTATTGGTTTACATTGCATGAACCGATATTGACGATTTAACCACCAAAATGATCGTAAATAAACGCTGATTATCAAACGCTTAACGGCTTGACTATCGTTTATGGAACAGAAATCCTATACGACGATAAATACTTACTGAAAATATACATAATCGAGAAAGAAAGCACTCGTGTCTCAGTGCAACATCGTGCGTGTGGATGACAAGGATTTTTTTTCTGTTGTATAACCTGATAACAAAACAGTTGTTGCCCTTCTTCTCGGGAGACATTGAGATTTGTCACCCGCTCGAGAACAGAATGTCTCCCGAGGAGCGCAGCTCCTCGGGAGACATTCCGTTCTCGAGCGGGTGACAAATCTCAATGTCTCCCTCGACAGCGGGCGACAACTGTATAATGTTATACATGTAATGACCGCCACCGTCATATATTGATTATGTTTTATTATTTGTGACCTCTCAGACTTGTCAATTGTTTTTAATTGAATTGCAGCGCGCAGCACGCTTTTGTCCATATATTGTCGTTGGTTGCCGTTGATTGTACAACAATCTTGTGAACAATGCGCCGATCCCAGCTTGAGCCCAGGTGGTTTCGCGAGACCAGGTCCTGACATGGAACACCGTGATTGTTCAGGTGGTCTGGATCTGAGACCAGAATTCAGCCGATTGAGTTTTACAACCTGCGACATGTGTGGCAGTTTCAATAATGTCACCCTGACCCTAACATATTGGAATGTTTACGTCGTCCACAAAATGGTCGAATTAAACTCGCCACATGACGTTCAAATCTCAATAGGGCGCCGACTAATGAGTTTAATGCATGACATGCATTCGTAGACAGTACGAACCGTTGTGTCCAGGTGCAGATATGACCATCCAATCTGTTTTATTGTATATATACTTTTATCGATTCTTTTATGTAACAGCGCCTGCGAACACAATTCTGCTGTGGGTTAGGCGCTATACAAATGTAAATAATAATAATAACTAGAATGAAATTGAAATTGCACTGCAATTTCGATACTTCAATGTTTACCAAGGTGAACCATTTTTTGTGTGCGTGTAGCGCATGAGAAGACGAAGCTAATAGAGCAAGTCCGAACTCGATATCTTAAGCCGTTCTGGAGGAGATGCGCACACAACAGTAATCAACATGAAGAGCGTTTTGTGCCAAGGTCAAGGTCGGACGAACTCCGCACCCAGTCCAGTCAATAGCAAAGGACGAGAGCTATGTACGTACGTAAAATCAAGGCAATCGGTGAGTCGTTTTGGATCTATTCGCCTTTTTCAAAGAAATCAGGGCAAGGCGCCCACCTTGCAGGATACCCACACGTCAAAATTTGAATCGGGTGCTGTGACGTCAGTCTTTGGTCGATTGCGCTATTTTTTACGACGTTGTCTTCAGTTCGGATTAGCGATGCCGCCCTATGAATTTGGTCAAATTCAGTAGAAAATGGTTTTTCAAAGAGCGTTAACCGATTCTTCGTCCAAGGTCAAGGTCGGACGAACTCCGCACCCAGTCCAGTCAATAGCCAAGGAGGGAGCTATGTACGTACAAAAAATCAAGGCAATCGGTGGAGTCGTTTTGGATCTATTCGCCTTTTTCAAAGAAATCAGGGCAAGGCGGACACCTTGCAGGATACCCACAAGTCAAAATTTGAATCGGATGCTGTGACGTCAGTTTTTGGTCGATTGCGCTAAATTTTATGGCGCTGTCTTCAGTTCGGACTAGCGATGCCGCCCTATGAATTTGGTCAAATTCAGAAGAAAAAAGTTTTCCAAAGAGCGTTAACCGATTCTTCGTCCAAGGTCAAGGTCGGACGAACTCCGCATCCAGTCCAGTCAATAGCCAAGGACGGTAGCTATGTTAGTACAAAAAATCAAGGCAATCGGTATGGTCGTTTTGGATCTATTCGCCTTTTTCAAAGAAATCAGGGCAAGGTTCGCACCTTGCATGATACCCAAAAGTCAAAATTTGAATCGGGTGCTGTGACGTCAGTTTTTGGTCGATTGCGCTAATTTTTACGGCGTTGTCTTCCGTTCGGACTAGCGATGCCGCTCTATGAATTTGGTCAAATTCAGAAGAAAAACGTTTTTCAAAGAGCGTTAACCGATTCTTCGACCATACCGATCTTTCGAACTGGAAGTGCTAGCCATACCATGTTTCGCGTGTTTGTAGCACTTGATAGGAGGAAACTAATAATGCAAGTCTGAACTCGATACCTCAAGCCGTTCCGGAGGAGATACGTGAACAACAGTAATACACATGAAGAGCGTTTAGTACAAAGGTCAAGGTCGTACGAAATTCATACCCAGTCGGGTTAATAGCTAAGGACGAACACTATCAAAAATCATTCTAATCGGTAAATCAATTTTTGACCCATAAGAGATCCAAGCTCACTAAAAGTTCAATCTAGTTTAAATGTGGCTATAATCAAACCGCCATTACTCCGCCATTTTTTGACCGATTGACCTAGTTGATATTGAATATTAATCGACTTTGCCATGCGATATCACCCTGTGAGTTTGGTCAAATTAGGACGAACTATTTTTTTGCAACAAAATTACTGGCGACGGTCAAGGTCAATGTCGGACAAAAATAGCGGTAAGTGCATAAAACTAACTTTTCGTGGATGTATATGAGAGCAAGTCCGAACTTGATATCTCAAGCCGTTCTGGGGGAGATGCGCACACAACAGTAATCGACTTGAAGAGCGTTTTGTGCCAAGGTCAAGGTCGTCCAGTCAATAGCCAAGGACGAGAGCTATGTACGTACAAAAAATCAAGGCAATCGGTGGAGTCGTTTTGGATCTATTTGCCTTTTTCAAAGAAATCAGGGCAAGGCGCCCGCCTTGCAGGATACCCACAAGTCAAAATTTGAATCGGGTGCTGTGACGTCAGTTTTTGGTCGATTGCGCTATTTTTTTACGGCATTGTCTTCAGTTCGAACTAGCGATGCCGCCTTATGAATTTGGTCAAATTCAGAAGAAAAAAGTTTTTCAAAAAGCGTTAACCGATTCTTCGTCCAAGGTCAAGGTCGGACGAACTCCGCACCCAGTCCAGTCAATAGCCAAGGACGGGAGCTATGTTAGTACACAAAATCAAGGCAATCGATAGAGTCGTTTTGGATCTATTCGCCTTTTCAAAGAAATCAGGGCAAGGTTTGCACCTTGCAGGATACCCAAAAGTCAAAATTTGAATCGGGTGCTGTGACGTCAGTCTTTGGTCGATTGCGCTATTTTTTACGACGTTGTCTTCAGTTCGGATTAGCGATGCCGCCCTATGAATTTGGTCAAATTCAGAAGAAAAAAGTTTTCCAAAGAGCGTTAACCGATTCTTCGTCCAAGGTCAAGGTCGGACGAACTCCGCATCCAGTCCAGTCAATAGCCAAGGACGGTAGCTATGTTAGTACAAAAAATCAAGGCAATCGGTGAGTCGTTTTGGATCTATTCGCCTTTTTCAAAGAAATCAGGGCAAGGCGCCCACCTTGCAGGATACCCACACGTCAAAATTTGAATCGGGTGCTGTGACGTCAGTCTTTGGTCGATTGCGCTATTTTTTACGACGTTGTCTTCAGTTCGGATTAGCGATGCCGCCCTATGAATTTGGTCAAATTCAGTAGAAAATGGTTTTTCAAAGAGCGTTAACCGATTCTTCGTCCAAGGTCAAGGTCGGACGAACTCCGCACCCAGTCCAGTCAATAGCCAAGGAGGGAGCTATGTACGTACAAAAAATCAAGGCAATCGGTGGAGTCGTTTTGGATCTATTCGCCTTTTTCAAAGAAATCAGGGCAAGGCGGACACCTTGCAGGATACCCACAAGTCAAAATTTGAATCGGATGCTGTGACGTCAGTTTTTGGTCGATTGCGCTAAATTTTATGGCGCTGTCTTCAGTTCGGACTAGCGATGCCGCCCTATGAATTTGGTCAAATTCAGAAGAAAAAAGTTTTCCAAAGAGCGTTAACCGATTCTTCGTCCAAGGTCAAGGTCGGACGAACTCCGCATCCAGTCCAGTCAATAGCCAAGGACGGTAGCTATGTTAGTACAAAAAATCAAGGCAATCGGTATGGTCGTTTTGGATCTATTCGCCTTTTTCAAAGAAATCAGGGCAAGGTTCGCACCTTGCATGATACCCAAAAGTCAAAATTTGAATCGGGTGCTGTGACGTCAGTTTTTGGTCGATTGCGCTAATTTTTACGGCGTTGTCTTCCGTTCGGACTAGCGATGCCGCTCTATGAATTTGGTCAAATTCAGAAGAAAAACGTTTTTCAAAGAGCGTTAACCGATTCTTCGACCATACCGATCTTTCGAACTGGAAGTGCTAGCCATACCATGTTTCGCGTGTTTGTAGCACTTGATAGGAGGAAACTAATAATGCAAGTCTGAACTCGATACCTCAAGCCGTTCCGGAGGAGATACGTGAACAACAGTAATACACATGAAGAGCGTTTAGTACAAAGGTCAAGGTCGTACGAAATTCATACCCAGTCGGGTTAATAGCTAAGGACGAACACTATCAAAAATCATTCTAATCGGTAAATCAATTTTTGACCCATAAGAGATCCAAGCTCACTAAAAGTTCAATCTAGTTTAAATGTGGCTATAATCAAACCGCCATTACTCCGCCATTTTTTGACCGATTGACCTAGTTGATATTGAATATTAATCGACTTTGCCATGCGATATCACCCTGTGAGTTTGGTCAAATTAGGACGAACTATTTTTTTGCAACAAAATTACTGGCGACGGTCAAGGTCAATGTCGGACAAAAATAGCGGTAAGTGCATAAAACTAACTTTTCGTGGATGTATATGAGAGCAAGTCCGAACTTGATATCTCAAGCCGTTCTGGGGGAGATGCGCACACAACAGTAATCGACTTGAAGAGCGTTTTGTGCCAAGGTCAAGGTCGTCCAGTCAATAGCCAAGGACGAGAGCTATGTACGTACAAAAAATCAAGGCAATCGGTGGAGTCGTTTTGGATCTATTTGCCTTTTTCAAAGAAATCAGGGCAAGGCGCCCGCCTTGCAGGATACCCACAAGTCAAAATTTGAATCGGGTGCTGTGACGTCAGTTTTTGGTCGATTGCGCTATTTTTTTACGGCATTGTCTTCAGTTCGAACTAGCGATGCCGCCTTATGAATTTGGTCAAATTCAGAAGAAAAAAGTTTTTCAAAAAGCGTTAACCGATTCTTCGTCCAAGGTCAAGGTCGGACGAACTCCGCACCCAGTCCAGTCAATAGCCAAGGACGGGAGCTATGTTAGTACACAAAATCAAGGCAATCGATAGAGTCGTTTTGGATCTATTCGCCTTTTCAAAGAAATCAGGGCAAGGTTTGCACCTTGCAGGATACCCAAAAGTCAAAATTTGAATCGGGTGCTGTGACGTCAGTCTTTGGTCGATTGCGCTATTTTTTACGACGTTGTCTTCAGTTCGGATTAGCGATGCCGCCCTATGAATTTGGTCAAATTCAGAAGAAAAAAGTTTTCCAAAGAGCGTTAACCGATTCTTCGTCCAAGGTCAAGGTCGGACGAACTCCGCATCCAGTCCAGTCAATAGCCAAGGACGGTAGCTATGTTAGTACAAAAAATCAAGGCAATCGGTATGGTCGTTTTGGATCTATTCGCCTTTTTCAAAGAAATCAGGGCAAGGTTCGCACCTTGCATGATACCCAAAAGTCAAAATTTGAATCGGGTGCTGTGACGTCAGTTTTTGGTCGATTGCGCTAATTTTTACGGCGTTGTCTTCCGTTTGGACTAGCGATGCCGCTCTATGAATTTGGTCAAATTCAGAAGAAAAACGTTTTTCAAAGAGCGTTAACCGATTCTTCGACCATACCGATCTTTCGAACTGGAAGTGCTAGCCATACCATGTTTCGCGTGTTTGTAGCACTTGATAGGAGGAAACTAATAATGCAAGTCTGAACTCGATACCTCAAGCCGTTCCGGAGGAGATACGTGAACAACAGTAATACACATGAAGAGCGTTTAGTACAAAGGTCAAGGTCGTACGAAATTCATACCCAGTCGGGTTAATAGCTAAGGACGAACACTATCAAAAATCATTCTAATCGGTAAATCAATTTTTGACCCATAAGAGATCCAAGCTCACTAAAAGTTCAATCTAGTTTAAATGTGGCTATAATCAAACCGCCATTACTCCGCCATTTTTTGACCGATTGACCTAGTTGATATTGAATATTAATCGACTTTGCCATGCGATATCACCCTGTGAGTTTGGTCAAATTAGGACGAACTATTTTTTTGCAACAAAATTACTGGCGACGGTCAAGGTCAATGTCGGACAAAAATAGCGGTAAGTGCATAAAACTAACTTTTCGTGGATGTATATGAGAGCAAGTCCGAACTTGATATCTCAAGCCGTTCTGGGGGAGATGCGCACACAACAGTAATCGACTTGAAGAGCGTTTTGTGCCAAGGTCAAGGTCGTCCAGTCAATAGCCAAGGACGAGAGCTATGTACGTACAAAAAATCAAGGCAATCGGTGGAGTCGTTTTGGATCTATTTGCCTTTTTCAAAGAAATCAGGGCAAGGCGCCCGCCTTGCAGGATACCCACAAGTCAAAATTTGAATCGGGTGCTGTGACGTCAGTTTTTGGTCGATTGCGCTATTTTTTTACGGCATTGTCTTCAGTTCGAACTAGCGATGCCGCCTTATGAATTTGGTCAAATTCAGAAGAAAAAAGTTTTTCAAAAAGCGTTAACCGATTCTTCGTCCAAGGTCAAGGTCGGACGAACTCCGCACCCAGTCCAGTCAATAGCCAAGGACGGGAGCTATGTTAGTACACAAAATCAAGGCAATCGATAGAGTCGTTTTGGATCTATTCGCCTTTTCAAAGAAATCAGGGCAAGGTTTGCACCTTGCAGGATACCCAAAAGTCAAAATTTGAATCGGGTGCTGTGACGTCAGTCTTTGGTCGATTGCGCTATTTTTTACGACGTTGTCTTCAGTTCGGATTAGCGATGCCGCCCTATGAATTTGGTCAAATTCAGAAGAAAAAAGTTTTCCAAAGAGCGTTAACCGATTCTTCGTCCAAGGTCAAGGTCGGACGAACTCCGCATCCAGTCCAGTCAATAGCCAAGGACGGTAGCTATGTTAGTACAAAAAATCAAGGCAATCGGTATGGTCGTTTTGGATCTATTCGCCTTTTTCAAAGAAATCAGGGCAAGGTTCGCACCTTGCATGATACCCAAAAGTCAAAATTTGAATCGGGTGCTGTGACGTCAGTTTTTGGTCGATTGCGCTAATTTTTACGGCGTTGTCTTCCGTTTGGACTAGCGATGCCGCTCTATGAATTTGGTCAAATTCAGAAGAAAAACGTTTTTCAAAGAGCGTTAACCGATTCTTCGACCATACCGATCTTTCGAACTGGAAGTGCTAGCCATACCATGTTTCGCGTGTTTGTAGCACTTGATAGGAGGAAACTAATAATGCAAGTCTGAACTCGATACCTCAAGCCGTTCCGGAGGAGATACGTGAACAACAGTAATACACATGAAGAGCGTTTAGTACAAAGGTCAAGGTCGTACGAAATTCATACCCAGTCGGGTTAATAGCTAAGGACGAACACTATCAAAAATCATTCTAATCGGTAAATCAATTTTTGACCCATAAGAGATCCAAGCTCACTAAAAGTTCAATCTAGTTTAAATGTGGCTATAATCAAACCGCCATTACTCCGCCATTTTTTGACCGATTGACCTAGTTGATATTGAATATTAATCGACTTTGCCATGCGATAACACCCTGTGAGTTTGGTCAAATTAGGACGAACTATTTTTTTGCAACAAAATTACTGGCGACGGTCAAGGTCAATGTCGGACAAAAATAGCGGTAAGTGCATAAAACTAACTTTTCGTGGATGTATATGAGAGCAAGTCCGAACTTGATATCTCAAGCCGTTCTGGGGGAGATGCGCACACAACAGTAATCGACTTGAAGAGCGTTTTGTGCCAAGGTCAAGGTCGTCCAGTCAATAGCCAAGGACGAGAGCTATGTACGTACAAAAAATCAAGGCAATCGGTGGAGTCGTTTTGGATCTATTTGCCTTTTTCAAAGAAATCAGGGCAAGGCGCCCACCTTGCAGGATACCCACAAGTCAAAATTTGAATCGGGTGCTGTGACGTCAGTTTTTGGTCGATTGCGCTATTTTTTTACGGCATTGTCTTCAGTTCGAACTAGCGATGCCGCCTTATGAATTTGGTCAAATTCAGAAGAAAAAAGTTTTTCAAAAAGCGTTAACCGATTCTTCGTCCAAGGTCAAGGTCGGACGAACTCCGCACCCAGTCCAGTCAATAGCCAAGGACGGGAGCTATGTTAGTACACAAAATCAAGGCAATCGATAGAGTCGTTTTGGATCTATTCGCCTTTTCAAAGAAATCAGGGCAAGGCCCCCACCTTGCAGGATACCCAAAAGTCAAAATTTGAATCGGATGCTGTGACGTCAGTTTTTTGTCGATTGCGCTAATTTTTACGGCGTTGTCTTCCGTTCGGACTAGCGATGCCGCTCTATGAATTTGGTCAAATTCAGAAGAAAAACGTTTTTCAAAGAGCGTTAACCGATTCTTCGACCATACCGATCTTTCGAACTGGAAGTGCTATCCATACCATGTTTCGCGTGTTTGTAGCACTTGATAGGAGGAAACTAATAATGCAAGTCTGAACTCGATACCTCAAGCCGTTCCGGAGGAGATACGTGAACAACAGTAATACACATGAAGAGCGTTTAGTGCAAAGGTCAAGGTCGTACGAAATTCATACCCAGTCGGGTTAATAGCTAAGGACGAACACTATCAAAAATCATTCTAATCGGTCAATCAATTTTTGACCCATAAGAGATCCAAGCTCACTAAAAGTTCAATCTAGTTTAAATGTGGCTATAATCAAACCGCCATTACTCCGCCATTTTTTGACCGATTGACCTAGTTGATATTGAATATTAATCGTCTTTGCCATGCGATATCACCCTGTGAGTTTGGTCAAATTAGGACGAACTATTTTTTTGCAACAAAATTACTGGCGACGGTCAAGGTCAATGTCGGACAAAAATAGCGGTAAGTGCATAAAACTAACTTTTCGTGGATGTATATGAGAGCAAGTCCGAACTTGATATCTCAAGCCGTTCTGTGGGAGATGCGCACACAACAGTAATCGACTTGAAGAGCGTTTTGTGCCAAGGTCAAGGTCGTCCAGTCAATAGCCAAGTACGAGAGCCATGTACGTACAAAAAATCAAGGCAATCGGTGGAGTCGTTTTGGATCTATTCGCCTTTTTCAAAGAAATCAGGGCAAGGCGCCCACCTTGCAGGATACCCACAAGTCAAAATTTGAATCTGGTGCTGTGACGTCAGTTTTTGGTCGATTGCGCTATTTTTTTACGGCATTGTCTTCAGTTCGAACTAGCGATGCCGCCTTATGAATTTGGTCAAATTCAGAAGAAAAAAGTTTTTCAAAAAGCGTTAACCGATTCTTCGTCCAAGGTCAAGGTCGGACGAACTCCGCACCCAGTCCAGTCAATAGCCAAGGACGAGAGCTATGTTAGTACACAAAATCAAGGCAATCGATATAGTCGTTTTGGATCTATTCGCCTTTTTCAAAGAAATCAGGGCAAGGTTCGCACCTTGCAGGATACCCAAAAGTCAAAATTTAAATCGGGTGCTGTGACGTCAGTTTTTGGTCGATTGCGCTAATGTTTACGGTGCTGTCTTCAGTTTGGACTAGCGATGCCGCTCTATGAATTTGGTCAAATTCAGAAGAAAAATGTCTTTCAAAGAGCGTTCGACCAATACCGAACTTTCGAACCGGAAGTGCTATCTATACCATTTTTCGCGTGTTTGTAGCACATGATGAGAGGAAACTAATAATGCAAGTCCGAACTCGATATCTCAAGCGGTTCCGGAGGAGATGCGTACACAACAGTAATACACATGAAGAGCGTTTAGTGCAAAGGTCAAGGTCGTACAAAAATAGCGATAAGTGCATAAAACTAACTTTTCGTGTATGAATATGAGTAGGAAATATCAAATCAATCGACCAGGCGGTTTCTGAGATATAAGGTCTGTTATAATAATAATAATAATTGAAATTGCACTGCAATTTCGATACTTCAATGTTTTATAAGGTGAACCATTTTTTTGTGTGCGTGTAGCACATGAGAAGACGAACCTAATAGAGCAAATCCGAACTCGATATCTCAAGCCGTTCCGGAGGATATGAGCACACAACAGTAATCAACACGAAGAGCGTTTTGTGCCAAGGTCAAGGTCGGACGAACTCCGCACCCAGTCCAGTTAATATCCAAGGACGGGAGCTATGTACGTACAAAAAATCAAGGCAATCGGCAGAGTCGTTTTGGATCTATTCGCCCTTTTCAAAGAAATCAGGGCAAGGCCCCCACCTTGCAGGATACCCAAAAGTCAAAATTTGAATCGGATGCTGTGACGTCAGTTTTTGGTCGATTGCGCTAAATTTTACGGCGCTGTCTTCAGTTCGGAATAGCGATGCCGCCCTATGAATTTGGTCAAATTCAGAAGAAAAAAGTTTTCCAAAGAGCGTTAACCGATTCTTCGTCCAAGGTCAAGGTCGGACGAACTCCGCATCCAGTCCAGTCAATTGCCAAGGACGGTAGCTATGTTAGTACAAAAAATCAAGGCAATCGGTATGGTCGTTTTGGATCTATTCGCCTTTTTCAAAGAAATTAGGGCAAGGTTCGCACCTTGCAGGATACCCAAAAGTCAAAATTTGAATCGGGTGCTGTGACGTCAGTTTTTTGTCGATTGCGCTAATTTTTACGGCGTTGTCTTCCGTTCGGACTAGCGATGCCGCTCTATGAATTTGGTCAAATTCAGAAGAAAAATGTCTTTCAAAGAGCGTTCGACCAATACCGAACTTTCGAACCGGAAGTGCTATCTATACCATTTTTCGCGTGTTTGTAGCACATGATGAGAGGAAACTAATAATGCAAGTCCGAACTCGATATCTCAAGCGGTTCCGGAGGAGATGCGTACACAACAGTAATACACATGAAGAGCGTTTAGTGCAAAGGTCAAGGTCGTACAAAAATAGCGATAAGTGCATAAAACTAACTTTTCGTGTATGAATATGAGTAGGAAATATCAAATCAATCGACCAGGCGGTTTCTGAGATATAAGGTCTGTTATAATAATAATAATAATTGAAATTGCACTGCAATTTCGATACTTCAATGTTTACTAAGGTGAACCATAATTTGTGTGCGTGTAGCACATGAGAAGACGAACCTAATAGAGCAAATCCGAACTCGATATCTCAAGCCGTTCCGGAGGATATGCGCACACAACAGTAATCAGCATGAAGAGCGTTTTGTGCCAAGGTCAAGGTCGGACGAACTCCGCACCCAGTCCAGTTAATATCCAAGGACGGGAGCTATGTACGTACAAAAAATCAAGGCAATCGGCAGAGTCGTTTTGGATCTATTCGCCTTTTTCAAAGAAATCAGGGCAAGGCCCCCACCTTGCAGGATACCCAAAAGTCAAAATTTGAATCGGATGCTGTGACGTCAGTTTATTGTCGATTGCGCTAATTTTTACGGCGTTGTCTTCCGTTCGGACTAGCGATGCCGCTCTATGAATTTGGTCAAATTCAGAAGAAAAACGTTTTTCAAAGAGCGTTAACCGATTCTTCGACCATACCGATCTTTCGAACTGGAAGTGCTATCCATACCATGTTTCGCGTGTTTGTAGCACTTGATAGGAGGAAACTAATAATGCAAGTCTGAACTCGATACCTCAATCCGTTCCGGAGGAGATACGTGAACAACAGTAATACACATGAAGAGCGTTTAGTGCAAAGGTCAAGGTCGTACGAAATTCATACCCAGTCGGGTTAATAGCTAAGGACGAACACTATCAAAAATCATTCTAATCGGTCAATCAATTTTTGACCCATAAGAGATCCAAGCTCACTAAAAGTTCAATCTAGTTTAAATGTGGCTATAATCAAACCGCCATTACTCCGCCATTTTTTGACCGATTGACCTAGTTGATATTGAATATTAATCGTCTTTGCCATGCGATATCACCCTGTGAGTTTGGTCAAATTAGGACGAACTATTTTTTTGCAACAAAATTACTGGCGACGGTCAAGGTCAATGTCGGACAAAAATAGCGGTAAGTGCATAAAACTAACTTTTCGTGGATGTATATGAGAGCAAGTCCGAACTTGATATCTCAAGCCGTTCTGGGGGAGATGCGCACACAACAGTAATCGACTTGAAGAGCGTTTTGTGCCAAGGTCAAGGTCGTCCAGTCAATAGCCAAGGACGAGAGCTATGTACGTACAAAAAATCAAGGCAATCGGTGGAGTCGTTTTGGATCTATTCGCCTTTTTCAAAGAAATCAGGGCAAGGCGCCCACCTTGCAGGATACCCACAAGTCAAAATTTGAATCGGGTGCTGTGACGTCAGTTTTTGGTCGATTGCGCTATTTTTTTACGGCATTGTCTTCAGTTCGAACTAGCGATGCCGCCTTATGAATTTGGTCAAATTCAGAAGAAAAAAGTTTTTCAAAAAGCGTTAACCGATTCTTCGTCCAAGGTCAAGGTCGGACGAACTCCGCACCCAGTCCAGTCAATAGCCGAGGACGGGAGCTATGTTAGTACACAAAATCAAGGCAATCGATAGAGTCGTTTTGGATCTATTCGCCTTTTTCAAAGAAATCAGGGCAAGGTTCGCACCTTGCAGGATACCCAAAAGTCAAAATTTAAATCGGGTGCTGTGACGTCAGTTTTTGGTCGATTGCGCTAATGTTTACGGTGCTGTCTTCAGTTTGGACTAGCGATGCCGCTCTATGAATTTGGTCAAATTCAGAAGAAAAATGTCTTTCAAAGAGCGTTCGACCAATACCGAACTTTCGAACCGGAAGTGCTATCTATACCATTTTTCGCGTGTTTGTAGCACATGATGAGAGGAAACTAATAATGCAAGTCCAAACTCGATATCTCAAGCGGTTCCGGAGGAGATGCGTACACAACAGTAATACACATGAAGAGCGTTTAGTGCAAAGGTCAAGGTCGTACAAAAATAGCGATAAGTGCATAAAACTAACTTTTCGTGTATGAATATGAGTAGGAAATATCAAATCAATCGACCAGGCGGTTTCTGAGATATAAGGTCTGTTATAATAATAATAATAATTGAAATTGCACTGCAATTTCGATACTTCAATGTTTACTAAGGTGAACCATAATTTGTGTGCGTGTAGCACATGAGAAGACGAACCTAATAGAGCAAATCCGAACTCGATATCTCAAGCCGTTCCGGAGGATATGCGCACACAACAGTAATCAACATGAAGAGCGTTTTGTGCCAAGGTCAAGGTCGGACGAACTCCGCACCCAGTCCAGTTAATATCCAAGGACGGGAGCTATGTACGTACAAAAAATCAAGGCAATCGGCATAGTCGTTTTGGATCTATTCGCCTTTTTCAAAGAAATCAGGGCAAGGCCCCCACCTTGCAGGATACCCAAAAGTCAAAATTTGAATCGGATGCTGTGACGTCAGTTTTTTGTCGATTGCGCTAATTTTTACGGCGTTGTCTTCCGTTCGGACTAGCGATGCCGCTCTATGAATTTGGTCAAATTCAGAAGAAAAACGTTTTTCAAAGAGCGTTAACCGATTCTTCGACCATACCGATCTTTCGAACTGGAAGAGCTATCCATACCATGTTTCGCGTGTTTGTAGCACTTGATAGGAGGAAACTAATAATGCAAGTCTGAACTCGATACCTCAATCCGTTCCGGAGGAGATACGTGAACAACAGTAATACA
The DNA here is from genome assembly GCA_032622095.1 of Siphonodentalium dalli. Lineage (NCBI taxonomy): Eukaryota > Metazoa > Mollusca > Scaphopoda > Gadilida > Siphonodentaliidae > Siphonodentalium > Siphonodentalium dalli. Next base: position 90,847,603 of record CP136067.1, read on the forward strand.
CATGAAGAGCGTTTAGTGCAAAGGTCAAGGTCGTACGAAATTCATACCCAGTCGGGTTAATAGCTAAGGACGAACACTATCAAAAATCATTCTAATCGGTCAATCAATTTTTGACCCATAAGAGATCCAAGCTCACTAAAAGTTCAATCTAGTTTAAATGTGGCTATAATCAAACCGCCATTACTCCGCCATTTTTTGACCGATTGACCTAGTTGATATTGAATATTAATCGTCTTTGCCATGCGATATCACCCTGTGAGTTTGGTCAAATTAGGACGAACTATTTTTTTGCAACAAAATTACTGGCGACGGTCAAGGTCAATGTCGGACAAAAATAGCGGTAAGTGCATAAAACTAACTTTTCGTGGATGTATATGAGAGCAAGTCCGAACTTGATATCTCAAGCCGTTCTGGGGGAGATGCGCACACAACAGTAATCGACTTGAAGAGCGTTTTGTGCCAAGGTCAAGGTCGTCCAGTCAATAGCCAAGGACGAGAGCTATGTACGTACAAAAAATCAAGGCAATCGGTGGAGTCGTTTTGGATCTATTCGCCTTTTTCAAAGAAATCAGGGCAAGGCGCCCACCTTGCAGGATACCCACAAGTCAAAATTTGAATCGGGTGCTGTGACGTCAGTTTTTGGTCGATTGCGCTATTTTTTTACGGCATTGTCTTCAGTTCGAACTAGCGATGCCGCCTTATGAATTTGGTCAAATTCAGAAGAAAAAAGTTTTTCAAAAAGCGTTAACCGATTCTTCGTCCAAGGTCAAGGTCGGACGAACTCCGCACCCAGTCCAGTCAATAGCCGAGGACGGGAGCTATGTTAGTACACAAAATCAAGGCAATCGATAGAGTCGTTTTGGATCTATTCGCCTTTTTCAAAGAAATCAGGGCAAGGTTCGCACCTTGCAGGATACCCAAAAGTCAAAATTTAAATCGGGTGCTGTGACGTCAGTTTTTGGTCGATTGCGCTAATGTTTACGGTGCTGTCTTCAGTTTGGACTAGCGATGCCGCTCTATGAATTTGGTCAAATTCAGAAGAAAAATGTCTTTCAAAGAGCGTTCGACCAATACCGAACTTTCGAACCGGAAGTGCTATCTATACCATTTTTCGCGTGTTTGTAGCACATGATGAGAGGAAACTAATAATGCAAGTCCGAACTCGATATCTCAAGCGGTTCCGGAGGAGATGCGTACACAACAGTAATACACATGAAGAGCGTTTAGTGCAAAGGTCAAGGTCGTACAAAAATAGCGATAAGTGCATAAAACTAACTTTTCGTGTATGAATATGAGTAGGAAATATCAAATCAATCGACCAGGCGGTTTCTGAGATATAAGGTCTGTTATAATAATAATAATAATTGAAATTGCACTGCAATTTCGATACTTCAATGTTTACTAAGGTGAACCATAATTTGTGTGCGTGTAGCACATGAGAAGACGAACCTAATAGAGCAAATCCGAACTCGATATCTCAAGCCGTTCCGGAGGATATGCGCACACAACAGTAATCAACATGAAGAGCGTTTTGTGCCAAGGTCAAGGTCGGACGAACTCCGCACCCAGTCCAGTTAATATCCAAGGACGGGAGCTATGTACGTACAAAAAATCAAGGCAATCGGCAGAGTCGTTTTGGATCTATTCGCCTTTTTCAAAGAAATCAGGGCAAGGCCCCCACCTTGCAGGATACCCAAAAGTCAAAATTTGAATCGGATGCTGTGACGTCAGTTTTTTGTCGATTGCGCTAATTTTTACGGCGTTGTCTTCCGTTCGGACTAGCGATGCCGCTCTATGAATTTGGTCAAATTCAGAAGAAAAACGTTTTTCAAAGAGCGTTAACCGATTCTTCGACCATACCGATCTTTCGAACTGGAAGTGCTATCCATACCATGTTTCGCGTGTTTGTAGCACTTGATAGGAGGAAACTAATAATGCAAGTCTGAACTCGATACCTCAATCCGTTCCGGAGGAGATACGTGAACAACAGTAATACACATGAAGAGCGTTTAGTGCAAAGGTCAAGGTCGTACGAAATTCATACCCAGTCGGGTTAATAGCTAAGGACGAACACTATCAAAAATCATTCTAATCGGTCAATCAATTTTTGACCCATAAGAGATCCAAGCTCACTAAAAGTTCAATCTAGTTTAAATGTGGCTATAATCAAACCGCCATTACTCCGCCATTTTTTGACCGATTGACCTAGTTGATATTGAATATTAATCGTCTTTGCCATGCGATATCACCCTGTGAGTTTGGTCAAATTAGGACGAACTATTTTTTTGCAACAAAATTACTGGCGACGGTCAAGGTCAATGTCGGACAAAAATAGCGGTAAGTGCATAAAACTAACTTTTCGTGGATGTATATGAGAGCAAGTCCGAACTTGATATCTCAAGCCGTTCTGGGGGAGATGCGCACACAACAGTAATCGACTTGAAGAGCGTTTTGTGCCAAGGTCAAGGTCGTCCAGTCAATAGCCAAGGACGAGAGCTATGTACGTACAAAAAATCAAGGCAATCGGTGGAGTCGTTTTGGATCTATTCGCCTTTTTCAAAGAAATCAGGGCAAGGCGCCCACCTTGCAGGATACCCACAAGTCAAAATTTGAATCGGGTGCTGTGACGTCAGTTTTTGGTCGATTGCTTTATTTTTTTACGGCATTGTCTTCAGTTCGAACTAGCGATGCCGCCTTATGAATTTGGTCAAATTCAGAAGAAAAAAGTTTTTCAAAAAGCGTTAACCGATTCTTCGTCCAAGGTCAAGGTCGGACGAACTCCGCACCCAGTCCAGTCAATAGCCGAGGACGGGAGCTATGTTAGTACACAAAATCAAGGCAATCGATAGAGTCGTTTTGGATCTATTCGCCTTTTTCAAAGAAATCAGGGCAAGGTTCGCACCTTGCAGGATACCCAAAAGTCAAAATTTAAATCGGGTGCTGTGACGTCAGTTTTTGGTCGATTGCGCTAATGTTTACGGTGCTGTCTTCAGTTTGGACTAGCGATGCCGCTCTATGTATTTGGTCAAATTCAGAAGAAAAATGTCTTTCAAAGAGCGTTCGACCAATACCGAACTTTCGAACCGGAAGTGCTATCTATACCATTTTTCGCGTGTTTGTAGCACATGATGAGAGGAAACTAATAATGCAAGTCCGAACTCGATATCTCAAGCGGTTCCGGAGGAGATACGTGAACAACAGTAATACACATGAAGAGCGTTTAGTGCAAAGGTCAAGGTCGTACAAAAATAGCGATAAGTGCATAAAACTAACTTTTCGTGTATGAATATGAGTAGGAAATATCAAATCAATCGACCAGGCGGTTTCTGAGATATAAGGTCTGTTATAATAATAATAATAATTGAAATTGCACTGCAATTTCGATACTTCAATGTTTACTAAGGTGAACCATAATTTGTGTGCGTGTAGCACATGAGAAGACGAACCTAATAGAGCAAATCCGAACTCGATATCTCAAGCCGTTCCGGAGGATATGCGCACACAACAGTAATCAACATGAAGAGCGTTTTGTGCCAAGGTCAAGGTCGGACGAACTCCGCACCCAGTCCAGTTAATATCCAAGGACGGGAGCTATGTACGTACAAAAAATCAAGGCAATCGGCAGAGTCGTTTTGGATCTATTCGCCTTTTTCAAAGAAATCAGGGCAAGGCCCTCACCTTGCAGGATACCCAAAAGTCAAAATTTGAATCGGATGCTGTGACGTCAGTTTTTTGTCGATTGCGCTAATTTTTACGGCGTTGTCTTCCGTTCGGACTAGCGATGCCGCTCTATGAATTTGGTCAAATTCAGAAGAAAAACGTTTTTCAAAGAGCGTTAACCGATTCTTCGACCATACCGATCTTTCGAACTGGAAGTGCTATCCATACCATGTTTCGCGTGTTTGTAGCACTTGATAGGAGGAAACTAATAATGCAAGTCTGAACTCGATACCTCAATCCGTTCCGGAGGAGATACGTGAACAACAGTAATACACATGAAGAGCGTTTAGTGCAAAGGTCAAGGTCGTACGAAATTCATACCCAGTCGGGTTAATAGCTAAGGACGAACACTATCAAAAATCATTCTAATCGGTCAATCAATTTTTGACCCATAAGAGATCCAAGCTCACTAAAAGTTCAATCTAGTTTAAATGTGGCTATAATCAAACCGCCATTACTCCGCCATTTTTTGACCGATTGACCTAGTTGATATTGAATATTAATCGTCTTTGCCATGCGATATCACCCTGTGAGTTTGGTCAAATTAGGACGAACTATTTTTTTGCAACAAAATTACTGGCGACGGTCAAGGTCAATGTCGGACAAAAATAGCGGTAAGTGCATAAAACTAACTTTTCGTGGATGTATATGAGAGCAAGTCCGAACTTGATATCTCAAGCCGTTCTGGGGGAGATGCGCACACAACAGTAATCGACTTGAAGAGCGTTTTGTGCCAAGGTCAAGGTCGTCCAGTCAATAGCCAAGGACGAGAGCATTGTGCGTACAAAAAATCAAGGCAATCGGTGGAGTCGTTTTGGATCTATTCGCCTTTTTCAAAGAAATCAGGGCAAGGCGCCCACCTTGCAGGATACCCACAAGTCAAAATTTGAATCGGGTGCTGTGACGTCAGTTTTTGGTCGATTGCGCTATTTTTTTACGGCATTGTCTTCAGTTCGAACTAGCGATGCCGCCTTATGAATTTGGTCAAATTCAGAAGAAAAAAGTTTTTCAAAAAGCGTTAACCGATTCTTCGTCCAAGGTCAAGGTCGGACGAACTCCGCACCCAGTCCAGTCAATAGCCGAGGACGGGAGCTATGTTAGTACACAAAATCAAGGCAATCGATAGAGTCGTTTTGGATCTATTCGCCTTTTTCAAAGAAATCAGGGCAAGGTTTGCACCTTGCAGGATACCCAAAAGTCAAAATTTGAATCGGGTGCTGTGACGTCAGTTTTTGGTCGATTGCGCTAATGTTTACGGTGCTGTCTTCAGTTTGGACTAGCGATGCCGCCCTATGAATTTGGTCAAATTCAGAAGAAAAATGTCTTTCAAAGAGCGTTCGACCAATACCGAACTTTCGAACCGGAAGTGCTATCTATACCATTTTTCGCGTGTTTGTAGCACATGATGAGAGGAAACTAATAATGCAAGTCCGAACTCGATATCTCAAGCGGTTCCGGAGGAGATACGTGAACAACAGTAATACACATGAAGAGCGTTTAGTGCAAAGGTCAAGGTCGTACAAAAATAGCGATAAGTGCATAAAACTAACTTTTCGTGTATGAATATGAGTAGGAAATATCAAATCAATCGACCAGGCGGTTTCTGAGATATAAGGTCTGTTATAATAATAATAATAATTGAAATTGCACTGCAATTTCGATACTTCAATGTTTACTAAGGTGAACCATAATTTGTGTGCGTGTAGCACATGAGAAGACGAACCTAATAGAGCAAATCCGAACTCGATATCTCAAGCCGTTCCGGAGGATATGCGCACACAACAGTAATCAACATGAAGAGCGTTTTGTGCCAAGGTCAAGGTCGGACGAACTCCGCACCCAGTCCAGTTAATATCCAAGGACGGGAGCTATGTACGTACAAAAAATCAAGGCAATCGGCAGAGTCGTTTTGGATCTATTCGCCTTTTTCAAAGAAATCAGGGCAAGGCCCCCACCTTGCAGGATACCCAAAAGTCAAAATTTGAATCGGATGCTGTGACGTCAGTTTTTTGTCGATTGCGCTAATTTTTACGGCGTTGTCTTGCGTTCGGACTAGCGATGCCGCTCTATGAATTTGGTCAAATTCAGAAGAAAAACGTTTTTCAAAGAGCGTTAACCGATTCTTCGACCATACCGATCTTTCGAACTGGAAGTGCTATCCATACCATGTTTCGCGTGTTTGTAGCACTTGATAGGAGGAAACTAATAATGCAAGTCTGAACTCGATACCTCAATCCGTTCCGGAGGAGATACGTGAACAACAGTAATACACATGAAGAGCGTTTAGTGCAAAGGTCAAGGTCGTACGAAATTCATACCCAGTCGGGTTAATAGCTAAGGACGAACACTATCAAAAATCATTCTAATCGGTCAATCAATTTTTGACCCATAAGAGATCCAAGCTCACTAAAAGTTCAATCTAGTTTAAATGTGGCTATAATCAAACCGCCATTACTCCGCCATTTTTTGACCGATTGACCTAGTTGATATTGAATATTAATCGTCTTTGCCATGCGATATCACCCTGTGAGTTTGGTCAAATTAGGACGAACTATTTTTTTGCAACAAAATTACTGGCGACGGTCAAGGTCAATGTCGGACAAAAATAGCGGTAAGTGCATAAAACTAACTTTTCGTGGATGTATATGAGAGCAAGTCCGAACTTGATATCTCAAGCCGTTCTGGGGGAGATGCGCACACAACAGTAATCGACTTGAAGAGCGTTTTGTGCCAAGGTCAAGGTCGTCCAGTCAATAGCCAAGGACGAGAGCTATGTACGTACAAAAAATCAAGGCAATCGGTGGAGTCGTTTTGGATCTATTCGCCTTTTTCAAAGAAATCAGGGCAAGGCGCCCACCTTGCAGGATACCCACAAGTCAAAATTTGAATCGGGTGCTGTGACGTCAGTTTTTGGTCGATTGCGCTATTTTTTTACGGCATTGTCTTCAGTTCGAACTAGCGATGCCGCCTTATGAATTTGGTCAAATTCAGAAGAAAAAAGTTTTTCAAAAAGCGTTAACCGATTCTTCGTCCAAGGTCAAGGTCGGACGAACTCCGCACCCAGTCCAGTCAATAGCCGAGGACGGGAGCTATGTTAGTACACAAAATCAAGGCAATCGATAGAGTCGTTTTGGATCTATTCGCCTTTTTCAAAGAAATCAGGGCAAGGTTCGCACCTTGCAGGATACCCAAAAGTCAAAATTTGAATCGGGTGCTGTGACGTCAGTTTTTGGTCGATTGCGCTAATGTTTACGGTGCTGTCTTCAGTTTGGACTAGCGATGCCGCCCTATGAATTTGGTCAAATTCAGAAGAAAAATGTCTTTCAAAGAGCGTTCGACCAATACCGAACTTTCGAACCGGAAGTGCTATCTATACCATTTTTCGCGTGTTTGTAGCACATGATGAGAGGAAACTAATAATGCAAGTCCGAACTCGATATCTCAAGCGGTTCCGGAGGAGATACGTGAACAACAGTAATACACATGAAGAGCGTTTAGTGCAAAGGTCAAGGTCGTACAAAAATAGCGATAAGTGCATAAAACTAACTTTTCGTGTATGAATATGAGTAGGAAATATCAAATCAATCGACCAGGCGGTTTCTGAGATATAAGGTCTGTTATAATAATAATAATAATTGAAATTGCACTGCAATTTCGATACTTCAATGTTTACTAAGGTGAACCATAATTTGTGTGCGTGTAGCACATGATAAGACGAACCTAATAGAGCAAATCCGAACTCGATATCTCAAGCCGTTCCGGAGGATATGCGCACACAACAGTAATCAACATGAAGAGCGTTTTGTGCCAAGGTCAAGGTCGGACGAACTCCGCACCCAGTCCAGTTAATATCCAAGGACGGGAGCTATGTACGTACAAAAAATCAAGGCAATCGGCAGAGTCGTTTTGGATCTATTCGCCTTTTTCAAAGAAATCAGGGCAAGGCCCTCACCTTGCAGGATACCCAAAAGTCAAAATTTGAATCGGATGCTGTGACGTCAGTTTTTTGTCGATTGCGCTAATTTTTACGGCGTTGTCTTCCGTTCGGACTAGCGATGCCGCTCTATGAATTTGGTCAAATTCAGAAGAAAAACGTTTTTCAAAGAGCGTTAACCGATTCTTCGACCATACCGATCTTTCGAACTGGAAGTGCTATCCATACCATGTTTCGCGTGTTTGTAGCACTTGATAGGAGGAAACTAATAATGCAAGTCTGAACTCGATACCTCAATCCGTTCCGGAGGAGATACGTGAACAACAGTAATACACATGAAGAGCGTTTAGTGCAAAGGTCAAGGTCGTACGAAATTCATACCCAGTCGGGTTAATAGCTAAGGACGAACACTATCAAAAATCATTCTAATCGGTCAATCAATTTTTGACCCATAAGAGATCCAAGCTCACTAAAAGTTCAATCTAGTTTAAATGTGGCTATAATCAAACCGCCATTACTCCGCCATTTTTTGACCGATTGACCTAGTTGATATTGAATATTAATCGTCTTTGCCATGCGATATCACCCTGTGAGTTTGGTCAAATTAGGACGAACTATTTTTTTGCAACAAAATTACTGGCGACGGTCAAGGTCAATGTCGGACAAAAATAGCGGTAAGTGCATAAAACTAACTTTTCGTGGATGTATATGAGAGCAAGTCCGAACTTGATATCTCAAGCCGTTCTGGGGGAGATGCGCACACAACAGTAATCGACTTGAAGAGCGTTTTGTGCCAAGGTCAAGGTCGTCCAGTCAATAGCCAAGGACGAGAGCTATGTGCGTACAAAAAATCAAGGCAATCGGTGGAGTCGTTTTGGATCTATTCGCCTTTTTCAAAGAAATCAGGGCAAGGCGCCCACCTTGCAGGATACCCACAAGTCAAAATTTGAATCGGGTGCTGTGACGTCAGTTTTTGGTCGATTGCGCTATTTTTTTACGGCATTGTCTTCAGTTCGAACTAGCGATGCCGCCTTATGAATTTGGTCAAATTCAGAAGAAAAAAGTTTTTCAAAAAGCGTTAACCGATTCTTCGTCCAAGGTCAAGGTCGGACGAACTCCGCACCCAGTCCAGTCAATAGCCGAGGACGGGAGCTATGTTAGTACACAAAATCAAGGCAATCGATAGAGTCGTTTTGGATCTATTCGCCTTTTTCAAAGAAATCAGGGCAAGGTTCGCACCTTGCAGGATACCCAAAAGTCAAAATTTGAATCGGGTGCTGTGACGTCAGTTTTTGGTCGATTGCGCTAATGTTTACGGTGCTGTCTTCAGTTTGGACTAGCGATGCCGCCCTATGAATTTGGTCAAATTCAGAAGAAAAATGTCTTTCAAAGAGCGTTCGACCAATACCGAACTTTCGAACCGGAAGTGCTATCTATACCATTTTTCGCGTGTTTGTAGCACATGATGAGAGGAAACTAATAATGCAAGTCCGAACTCGATATCTCAAGCGGTTCCGGAGGAGATACGTGAACAACAGTAATACACATGAAGAGCGTTTAGTGCAAAGGTCAAGGTCGTACAAAAATAGCGATAAGTGCATAAAACTAACTTTTCGTGTATGAATATGAGTAGGAAATATCAAATCAATCGACCAGGCGGTTTCTGAGATATAAGGTCTGTTATAATAATAATAATAATTGAAATTGCACTGCAATTTCGATACTTCAATGTTTACTAAGGTGAACCATAATTTGTGTGCGTGTAGCACATGAGAAGACGAACCTAATAGAGCAAATCCGAACTCGATATCTCAAGCCGTTCCGGAGGATATGCGCACACAACAGTAATCAACATGAAGAGCGTTTTGTGCCAAGGTCAAGGTCGGACGAACTCCGCACCCAGTCCAGTTAATATCCAAGGACGGGAGCTATGTACGTACAAAAAATCAAGGCAATCGGCAGAGTCGTTTTGGATCTATTCGCCTTTTTCAAAGAAATCAGGGCAAGGCCCTCACCTTGCAGGATACCCAAAAGTCAAAATTTGAATCGGATGCTGTGACGTCAGTTTTTTGTCGATTGCGCTAATTTTTACGGCGTTGTCTTCCGTTCGGACTAGCGATGCCGCTCTATGAATTTGGTCAAATTCAGAAGAAAAACGTTTTTCAAAGAGCGTTAACCGATTCTTCGACCATACCGATCTTTCGAACTGGAAGTGCTATCCATACCATGTTTCGCGTGTTTGTAGCACTTGATAGGAGGAAACTAATAATGCAAGTCTGAACTCGATACCTCAATCCGTTCCGGAGGAGATACGTGAACAACAGTAATACACATGAAGAGCGTTTAGTGCAAAGGTCAAGGTCGTACGAAATTCATACCCAGTCGGGTTAATAGCTAAGGACGAACACTATCAAAAATCATTCTAATCGGTCAATCAATTTTTGACCCATAAGAGATCCAAGCTCACTAAAAGTTCAATCTAGTTTAAATGTGGCTATAATCAAACCGCCATTACTCCGCCATTTTTTGACCGATTGACCTAGTTGATATTGAATATTAATCGTCTTTGCCATGCGATATCACCCTGTGAGTTTGGTCAAATTAGGACGAACTATTTTTTTGCAACAAAATTACTGGCGACGGTCAAGGTCAATGTCGGACAAAAATAGCGGTAAGTGCATAAAACTAACTTTTCGTGGATGTATATGAGAGCAAGTCCGAACTTGATATCTCAAGCCGTTCTGGGGGAGATGCGCACACAACAGTAATCGACTTGAAGAGCGTTTTGTGCCAAGGTCAAGGTCGTCCAGTCAATAGCCAAGGACGAGAGCTATGTACGTACAAAAAATCAAGGCAATCGGTGGAGTCGTTTTGGATCTATTCGCCTTTTTCAAAGAAATCAGGGCAAGGCGCCCACCTTGCAGGATACCCACAAGTCAAAATTTGAATCGGGTGCTGTGACGTCAGTTTTTGGTCGATTGCGCTATTTTTTTACGGCATTGTCTTCAGTTCGAACTAGCGATGCCGCCTTATGAATTTGGTCAAATTCAGAAGAAAAAAGTTTTTCAAAAAGCGTTAACCGATTCTTCGTCCAAGGTCAAGGTCGGACGAACTCCGCACCCAGTCCAGTCAATAGCCGAGGACGGGAGCTATGTTAGTACACAAAATCAAGGCAATCGATAGATTCGTTTTGGATCTATTCGCCTTTTTCAAAGAAATCAGGGCAAGGTTCGCACCTTGCAGGATACCCAAAAGTCAAAATTTGAATCGGGTGCTGTGACGTCAGTTTTTGGTCGATTGCGCTAATGTTTACGGTGCTGTCTTCAGTTTGGACTAGCGATGCCGCCCTATGAATTTGGTCAAATTCAGAAGAAAAATGTCTTTCAAAGAGCGTTCGACCAATACCGAACTTTCGAACCGGAAGTGCTATCTATACCATTTTTCGCGTGTTTGTAGCACATGATGAGAGGAAACTAATAATGCAAGTCCGAACTCGATATCTCAAGCGGTTCCGGAGGAGATACGTGAACAACAGTAATACACATGAAGAGCGTTTAGTGCAAAGGTCAAGGTCGTACAAAAATAGCGATAAGTGCATAAAACTAACTTTTCGTGTATGAATATGAGTAGGAAATATCAAATCAATCGACCAGGCGGTTTCTGAGATATAAGGTCTGTTATAATAATAATAATAATTGAAATTGCACTGCAATTTCGATACTTCAATGTTTACTAAGGTGAACCATTTTTTTGTGTGCGTGTAGCACATGAGAAGACGAACCTAATAGAGCAAATCCGAACTCGATATCTCAAGCCGTTCCGGAGGATATGCGCACACAACAGTAATCAACATGAAGAGCGTTTTGTGCCAAGGTCAAGGTCGGACGAACTCCGCACCCAGTCCAGTTAATATCCAAGGACGGGAGCTATGTACGTACAAAAAATCAAGGCAATCGGCAGAGTCGTTTTGGATCTATTCGCCCTTTTCAAAGAAATCAGGGCAAGGCCCCCACCTTGCAGGATACCCAAAAGTCAAAATTTGAATCGGATGCTGTGACGTCAGTTTTTGGTCGATTGCGCTAAATTTTACGGCGCTGTCTTCAGTTCGGACTAGCGATGCCGCCCTATGAATTTGGTCAAATTCAGAAGAAAAAAGTTTTCCAAAGAGCGTTAACCGATTCTTCGTCCAAGGTCAAGGTCGGACGAACTCCGCACCCAGTCCAGTCAATAGCCAAGTACGGTAGCTATGTTAGTACAAAAAATCAAGGCAATCGGTATGGTCGTTTTGGATCTATTCGCCTTTTTCAAAGAAATCAGGGCAAGGTTCGCACCTTGCAGGATACCCAAAAGTCAAAATTTGAATCGGGTGCTGTGACGTCAGTTTTTGGTCGATTGCGCTAATTTTTACGGCGTTGTCTTCCGTTCGGACTAGCGATGCCGCTCTATGAATTTGGTCAAATTCAGAAGAAAAATGTCTTTCAAAGAGCGTTCGACCAATACCGAACTTTCGAACCGGAAGTGCTATCTATACCATTTTTCGTGTGTTTGTAGCACATGATGAGAGGAAACTAATAATGCAAGTCCGAACTCGATATCTCAAGCGGTTCCGGAGGAGATGCGTACACAACAGTAATACACATGAAGAGCGTTTAGTGCAAAGGTCAAGGTCGTACAAAAATAGCGATAAGTGCATAAAACTAACTTTTCGTGTATGAATATGAGTAGGAAATATCAAATCAATCGACCAGGCGGTTTCTGAGATATAAGGTCTGTTATAATAATAATAATAATTGAAATTGCACTGCAATTTCGATACTTCAATGTTTACTAAGGTGAACCATAATTTGTGTGCGTGTAGCACATGAGAAGACGAACCTAATAGAGCAAATCCGAACTCGATATCTCAAGCCGTTCCGGAGGATATGCGCACACAACAGTAATCAACATGAAGAGCGTTTTGTGCCAAGGTCAAGGTCGGACGAACTCCGCACCCAGTCCAGTTAATATCCAAGGACGGGAGCTATGTACGTACAAAAAATCAAGGCAATCGGCAGAGTCGTTTTGGATCTATTCGCCTTTTTCAAAGAAATCAGGGCAAGGCCCCCACCTTGCAGGATACCCAAAAGTCAAAATTTGAATCGGATGCTGTGACGTCAGTTTTTTGTCGATTGCGCTAATTTTTACGGCGTTGTCTTCCGTTCGGACTAGCGATGCCGCTCTATGAATTTGGTCAAATTCAGAAGAAAAACGTTTTTCAAAGAGCGTTAACCGATTCTTCGACCATACCGATCTTTCGAACTGGAAGTGCTATCCATACCATGTTTCGCGTGTTTGTAGCACTTGATAGGAGGAAACTAATAATGCAAGTCTGAACTCGATACCTCAAGCCGTTCCGGAGGAGATACGTGAACAACAGTAATACACATGAAGAGCGTTTAGTGCAAAGGTCAAGGTCGTACGAAATTCATACCCAGTCGGGTTAATAGCTAAGGACGAACACTATCAAAAATCATTCTAATCGGTCAATCAATTTTTGACCCATAAGAGATCCAAGCTCACTAAAAGTTCAATCTAGTTTAAATGTGGCTATAATCAAACCGCCATTACTCCGCCATTTTTTGACCGATTGACCTAGTTGATATTGAATATTAATCGTCTTTGCCATGCGATATCACCCTGTGAGTTTGGTCAAATTAGGACGAACTATTTTTTTGCAACAAAATTACTGGCGACGGTCAAGGTCAATGTCGGACAAAAATAGCGGTAAGTGCATAAAACTAACTTTTCGTGGATGTATATGAGAGCAAGTCCGAACTTGATATCTCAAGCCGTTCTGGGGGAGATGCGCACACAACAGTAATCGACTTGAAGAGCGTTTTGTGCCAAGGTCAAGGTCGTCCAGTCAATAGCCAAGTACGAGAGCCATGTACGTACAAAAAATCAAGGCAATCGGTGGAGTCGTTTTGGATCTATTCGCCTTTTTCAAAGAAATCAGGGCAAGGCGCCCACCTTGCAGGATACCCACAAGTCAAAATTTGAATCTGGTGCTGTGACGTCAGTTTTTGGTCGATTGCGCTATTTTTTTACGGCATTGTCTTCAGTTCGAACTAGCGATGCCGCCTTATGAATTTGGTCAAATTCAGAAGAAAAAAGTTTTTCAAAAAGCGTTAACCGATTCTTCGTCCAAGGTCAAGGTCGGACGAACTCCGCACCCAGTCCAGTCAATAGCCAAGGACGAGAGCTATGTTAGTACACAAAATCAAGGCAATCGATATAGTCGTTTTGGATCTATTCGCCTTTTTCAAAGAAATCAGGGCAAGGTTTGCACCTTGCAGGATACCCAAAAGTCAAAATTTAAATCGGGTGCTGTGACGTCAGTTTTTGGTCGATTGCGCTAATGTTTACGGTGCTGTCTTCAGTTTGGACTAGCGATGCCGCTCTATGAATTTGGTCAAATTCAGAAGAAAAATGTCTTTCAAAGAGCGTTCGACCAATACCGAACTTTCGAACCGGAAGTGCTATCTATACCATTTTTCGCGTGTTTGTAGCACATGATGAGAGGAAACTAATAATGCAAGTCCGAACTCGATATCTCAAGCGGTTCCGGAGGAGATGCGTACACAACAGTAATACAAATGAAGAGCGTTTAGTGCAAAGGTCAAGGTCGTACAAAAATAGCGATAAGTGCATAAAACTAACTTTTCGTGTATGAATATGAGTAGGAAATATCAAATCAATCGACCAGGCGGTTTCTGAGATATAAGGTCTGTTATAATAATAATAATAATTGAAATTGCACTGCAATTTCGATACTTCAATGTTTACTAAGGTGAACCATTTTTTTGTGTGCGTGTAGCACATGAGAAGACGAACCTAATAGAGCAAATCCGAACTCGATATCTCAAGCCGTTCCGGAGGATATGAGCACACAACAGTAATCAACACGAAGAGCGTTTTGTGCCAAGGTCAAGGTCGGACGAACTCCGCACCCAGTCCAGTTAATATCCAAGGACGGGAGCTATGTACGTACAAAAAATCAAGGCAATCGGCAGAGTCGTTTTGGATCTATTCGCCCTTTTCAAAGAAATCAGGGCAAGGCCCCCACCTTGCAGGATACCCAAAAGTCAAAATTTGAATCGGATGCTGTGACGTCAGTTTTTGGTCGATTGCGCTAAATTTTACGGCGCTGTCTTCAGTTCGGACTAGCGATGCTGCCCTATGAATTTGGTCAAATTCAGAAGAAAAAAGTTTTCCAAAGAGCGTTAACCGATTCTTCGTCCAAGGTCAAGGTCGGACGAACTCCGCATCCAGTCCAGTCAATTGCCAAGGACGGTAGCTATGTTAGTACAAAAAATCAAGGCAATCGGTATGGTCGTTTTGGATCTATTCGCCTTTTTCAAAGAAATTAGGGCAAGGTTCGCACCTTGCAGGATACCCAAAAGTCAAAATTTGAATCGGATGCTGTGACGTCAGTTTTTGGTCGATTGCGCTAAATTTTACGGCGCTGTCTTCAGTTCGGACTAGCGATGCCGCCCTATGAATTTGGTCAAATTCAGAAGAAAAAAGTTTTCCAAAGAGCGTTAACCGATTCTTCGTCCAAGGTCAAGGTCGGACGAACTCCGCATCCAGTCCAGTCAATAGCCAAGGACGGTAGCTATGTTAGTACAAAAAATCAAGGCAATCGGTATGGTCGTTTTGGATCTATTCGCCTTTTTCAAAGAAATCAGGGCAAGGTTCGCACCTTGCAGGATACCCAAAAGTCAAAATTTGAATCGGGTGCTGTGACGTCAGTTTTTGGTCGATTGCGCTAATTTTTACGGCGTTGTCTTCCGTTCGGACTAGCGATGCCGCTCTATGAATTTGGTCAAATTCAGAAGAAAAATGTCTTTCAAAGAGCGTTCGACCAATACCGAACTTTCGAACCGGAAGTGCTATCTATACCATTTTTCGTGTGTTTGTAGCACATGATGAGAGGAAACTAATAATGCAAGTCCGAACTCGATATCTCAAGCGGTTCCGGAGGAGATGCGTACACAACAGTAATACACATGAAGAGCGTTTAGTGCAAAGGTCAAGGTCGTACAAAAATAGCGATAAGTGCATAAAACTAACTTTTCGTGTATGAATATGAGTAGGAAATATCAAATCAATCGACCAGGCGGTTTCTGAGATATAAGGTCTGTTATAATAATAATAATAATTGAAATTGCACTGCAATTTCGATACTTCAATGTTTACTAAGGTGAACCATAATTTGTGTGCGTGTAGCACATGAGAAGACGAACCTAATAGAGCAAATCCGAACTCGATATCTCAAGCCGTTCCGGAGGATATGCGCACACAACAGTAATCAACATGAAGAGCGTTTTGTGCCAAGGTCAAGGTCGGACGAACTCCGCACCCAGTCCAGTTAATATCCAAGGACGGGAGCTATGTACGTACAAAAAATCAAGGCAATCGGCAGAGTCGTTTTGGATCTATTCGCCTTTTTCAAAGAAATCAGGGCAAGGCCCCCACCTTGCAGGATACCCAAAAGTCAAAATTTGAATCGGATGCTGTGACGTCAGTTTTTTGTCGATTGCGCTAATTTTTACGGCGTTGTCTTCCGTTCGGACTAGCGATGCCGCTCTATGAATTTGGTCAAATTCAGAAGAAAAACGTTTTTCAAAGAGCGTTAACCGATTCTTCGACCATACCGATCTTTCGAACTGGAAGTGCTATCCATACCATGTTTCGCGTGTTTGTAGCACTTGATAGGAGGAAACTAATAATGCAAGTCTGAACTCGATACCTCAAGCCGTTCCGGAGGAGATACGTGAACAACAGTAATACACATGAAGAGCGTTTAGTGCAAAGGTCAAGGTCGTACGAAATTCATACCCAGTCGGGTTAATAGCTAAGGACGAACACTATCAAAAATCATTCTAATCGGTCAATCAATTTTTGACCCATAAGAGATCCAAGCTCACTAAAAGTTCAATCTAGTTTAAATGTGGCTATAATCAAACCGCCATTACTCCGCCATTTTTTGACCGATTGACCTAGTTGATATTGAATATTAATCGTCTTTGCCATGCGATATCACCCTGTGAGTTTGGTCAAATTAGGACGAACTATTTTTTTGCAACAAAATTACTGGCGACGGTCAAGGTCAATGTCGGACAAAAATAGCGGTAAGTGCATAAAACTAACTTTTCGTGGATGTATATGAGAGCAAGTCCGAACTTGATATCTCAAGCCGTTCTGGGGGAGATGCGCACACAACAGTAATCGACTTGAAGAGCGTTTTGTGCCAAGGTCAAGGTCGTCCAGTCAATAGCCAAGTACGAGAGCCATGTACGTACAAAAAATCAAGGCAATCGGTGGAGTCGTTTTGGATCTATTCGCCTTTTTCAAAGAAATCAGGGCAAGGCGCCCACCTTGCAGGATACCCACAAGTCAAAATTTGAATCTGGTGCTGTGACGTCAGTTTTTGGTCGATTGCGCTATTTTTTTACGGCATTGTCTTCAGTTCGAACTAGCGATGCCGCCTTATGAATTTGGTCAAATTCAGAAGAAAAAAGTTTTTCAAAAAGCGTTAACCGATTCTTCGTCCAAGGTCAAGGTCGGACGAACTCCGCACCCAGTCCAGTCAATAGCCAAGGACGAGAGCTATGTTAGTACACAAAATCAAGGCAATCGATATAGTCGTTTTGGATCTATTCGCCTTTTTCAAAGAAATCAGGGCAAGGTTTGCACCTTGCAGGATACCCAAAAGTCAAAATTTAAATCGGGTGCTGTGACGTCAGTTTTTGGTCGATTGCGCTAATGTTTACGGTGCTGTCTTCAGTTTGGACTAGCGATGCCGCTCTATGAATTTGGTCAAATTCAGAAGAAAAATGTCTTTCAAAGAGCGTTCGACCAATACCGAACTTTCGAACCGGAAGTGCTATCTATACCATTTTTCGCGTGTTTGTAGCACATGATGAGAGGAAACTAATAATGCAAGTCCGAACTCGATATCTCAAGCGGTTCCGGAGGAGATGCGTACAGAACAGTAATACACATGAAGAGCGTTTAGTGCAAAGGTCAAGGTCGTACAAAAATAGCGATAAGTGCATAAAACTAACTTTTCGTGTATGAATATGAGTAGGAAATATCAAATCAATCGACCAGGCGGTTTCTGAGATATAAGGTCTGTTATAATAATAATAATAATTGAAATTGCACTGCAATTTCGATACTTCAATGTTTACTAAGGTGAACCATTTTTTTGTGTGCGTGTAGCACATGAGAAGACGAACCTAATAGAGCAAATCCGAACTCGATATCTCAAGCCGTTCCGGAGGATATGAGCACACAACAGTAATCAACACGAAGAGCGTTTTGTGCCAAGGTCAAGGTCGGACGAACTCCGCACCCAGTCCAGTTAATATCCAAGGACGGGAGCTATGTACGTACAAAAAATCAAGGCAATCGGCAGAGTCGTTTTGGATCTATTCGCCCTTTTCAAAGAAATCAGGGCAAGGCCCCCACCTTGCAGGATACCCAAAAGTCAAAATTTGAATCGGATGCTGTGACGTCAGTTTTTGGTCGATTGCGCTAAATTTTACGGCGCTGTCTTCAGTTCGGACTAGCGATGCTGCCCTATGAATTTGGTCAAATTCAGAAGAAAAAAGTTTTCCAAAGAGCGTTAACCGATTCTTCGTCCAAGGTCAAGGTCGGACGAACTCCGCATCCAGTCCAGTCAATTGCCAAGGACGGTAGCTATGTTAGTACAAAAAATCAAGGCAATCGGTATGGTCGTTTTGGATCTATTCGCCTTTTTCAAAGAAATTAGGGCAAGGTTCGCACCTTGCAGGATACCCAAAAGTCAAAATTTGAATCGGGTGCTGTGACGTCAGTTTTTTGTCGATTGCGCTAATTTTTACGGCGTTGTCTTCCGTTCGGACTAGCGATGCCGCTCTATGAATTTGGTCAAATTCAGAAGAAAAACGTTTTTCAAAGAGCGTTAACCGATTCTTCGACCATACCGATCTTTCGAACTGGAAGTGCTATCCATACCATGTTTCGCGTGTTTGTAGCACTTGATAGGAGGAAACTAATAATGCAAGTCTGAACTCGATACCTCAAGCCGTTCCGGAGGAGATACGTGAACAACAGTAATACACATGAAGAGCGTTTAGTGCAAAGGTCAAGGTCGTACGAAATTCATACCCAGTCGGGTTAATAGCTAAGGACGAACACTATCAAAAATCATTCTAATCGGTCAATCAATTTTTGACCCATAAGAGATCCAAGCTCACTAAAAGTTCAATCTAGTTTAAATGTGGCTATAATCAAACCGCCATTACTCCGCCATTTTTTGACCGATTGACCTAGTTGATATTGAATATTAATCGTCTTTGCCGTGCGATATCACCCTGTGAGTTTGGTCAAATTAGGACGAACTATTTTTTTGCAACAAAATTACTGGCGACGGTCAAGGTCAATGTCGGACAAAAATAGCGGTAAGTGCATAAAACTAACTTTTCGTGGATGTATATGAGAGCAAGTCCGAACTTGATATCTCAAGCCGTTCTGGGGGAGATGCGCACACAACAGTA
Organism: Siphonodentalium dalli; assembly: GCA_032622095.1. NCBI lineage: Eukaryota > Metazoa > Mollusca > Scaphopoda > Gadilida > Siphonodentaliidae > Siphonodentalium > Siphonodentalium dalli. Next base: position 90,866,842 of record CP136067.1, read on the forward strand.
ATCGACTTGAAGAGCGTTTTGTGCCAAGGTCAAGGTCGTCCAGTCAATAGCCAAGTACGAGAGCCATGTACGTACAAAAAATCAAGGCAATCGGTGGAGTCGTTTTGGATCTATTCGCCTTTTTCAAAGAAATCAGGGCAAGGCGCCCACCTTGCAGGATACCCACAAGTCAAAATTTGAATCGGGTGCTGTGACGTCAGTTTTTGGTCGATTGCGCTATTTTTTTTACGGCATTGTCTTCAGTTCGAACTAGCGATGCCGCCTTATGAATTTGGTCAAATTCAGAAGAAAAATGTTTTTCAAAAAGCGTTAACCGATTCTTCGTTCAAGGTCAAGGTCGGACGAACTCCGCACCCAGTCCAGTCAATAGCCAAGGACGAGAGCTATGTTAGTACACAAAATCAAGGCAATCGATAGAGTCGTTTTGGATCTATTCGCCTTTTTCAAAGAAATCAGGGCAAGGTTTGCACCTTGCAGGATACCCAAAAGTCAAAATTTAAATCGGGTGCTGTGACGTCAGTTTTTGGTCGATTGCGCTAATGTTTACGGTGCTGTCTTCAGTTTGGACTAGCGATGCCGCTCTATGAATTTGGTCAAATTCAGAAGAAAAATGTCTTTCAAAGAGCGTTCGACCAATACCGAACTTTCGAACCGGAAGTGCTATCTATACCATTTTTCGCGTGTTTGTAGCACATGATGAGAGGAAACTAATAATGCATGTCCGAACTCGATATCTCAAGCGGTTCCGGAGGAGATGCGTACACAACAGTAATACACATGAAGAGCGTTTAGTGCAAAGGTCAAGGTCGTACAAAAATAGCGATAAGTGCATAAAACTAACTTTTCGTGTATGAATATGAGTAGGAAATATCAAATCAATCGACCAGGCGGTTTCTGAGATATAAGGTCTGTTATAATAATAATAATAATTGAAATTGCACTGCAATTTCGATACTTCAATGTTTACTAAGGTGAACCATTTTTTTGTGTGCGTGTAGCACATGAGAAGACGAACCTAATAGAGCAAATCCGAACTCGATATCTCAAGCCGTTCCGGAGGATATGCGCACACAACAGTAATCAACATGAAGAGCGTTTTGTGCCAAGGTCAAGGTCGGACGAACTCCGCACCCAGTCCAGTTAATATCCAAGGACGGGAGCTATGTACGTACAAAAAATCAAGGCAATCGGCAGAGTCGTTTTGGATCTATTCGCCCTTTTCAAAGAAATCAGGGCAAGGCCCCCACCTTGCAGGATACCCAAAAGTCAAAATTTGAATCGGATGCTGTGACGTCAGTTTTTGGTCGATTGCGCTAAATTTTACGGCGCTGTCTTCAGTTCGGACTAGCGATGCCGCCCTATGAATTTGGTCAAATTCAGAAGAAAAAAGTTTTCCAAAGAGCGTTAACCGATTCTTCGTCCAAGGTCAAGGTCGGACGAACTCCGCATCCAGTCCAGTCAATAGCCAAGGACGGTAGCTATGTTAGTACAAAAAATCAAGGCAATCGGTATGGTCGTTTTGGATCTATTCGCCTTTTTTAAAGAAATCAGGGCAAGGTTCGCACCTTGCAGGATACCCAAAAGTCAAAATTTGAATCGGGTGCTGTGACGTCAGTTTTTTGTCGATTGCGCTAATTTTTACGGCGTTGTCTTCCGTTCGGACTAGCGATGCCGCTCTATGAATTTGGTCAAATTCAGAAGAAAAACGTTTTTCAAAGAGCGTTAACCGATTCTTCGACCATACCGATCTTTCGAACTGGAAGTGCTATCCATACCATGTTTCGCGTGTTTGTAGCACTTGATAGGAGGAAACTAATAATGCAAGTCTGAACTCGATACCTCAAGCCGTTCCGGAGGAGATACGTGAACAACAGTAATACACATGAAGAGCGTTTAGTGCAAAGGTCAAGGTCGTACGAAATTCATACCCAGTCGGGTTAATAGCTAAGGACGAACACTATCAAAAATCATTCTAATCGGTCAATCAATTTTTGACCCATAAGAGATCCAAGCTCACTAAAAGTTCAATCTAGTTTAAATGTGGCTATAATCAAACCGCCATTACTCCGCCATTTTTTGACCGATTGACCTAGTTGATATTGAATATTAATCGTCTTTGCCGTGCGATATCACCCTGTGAGTTTGGTCAAATTAGGACGAACTATTTTTTTGCAACAAAATTACTGGCGACGGTCAAGGTCAATGTCGGACAAAAATAGCGGTAAGTGCATAAAACTAACTTTTCGTGGATGTATATGAGAGCAAGTCCGAACTTGATATCTCAAGCCGTTCTGGGGGAGATGCGCACACAACAGTAATCGACTTGAAGAGCGTTTTGTGCCAAGGTCAAGGTCGTCCAGTCAATAGCCAAGTACGAGAGCCATGTACGTACAAAAAATCAAGGCAATCGGTGGAGTCGTTTTGGATCTATTCGCCTTTTTCAAAGAAATCAGGGCAAGGCGCCCACCTTGCAGGATACCCACAAGTCAAAATTTGAATCGGGTGCTGTGACGTCAGTTTTTGGTCGATTGCGCTATTTTTTTTACGGCATTGTCTTCAGTTCGAACTAGCGATGCCGCCTTATGAATTTGGTCAAATTCAGAAGAAAAATGTTTTTCAAAAAGCGTTAACCGATTCTTCGTTCAAGGTCAAGGTCGGACGAACTCCGCACCCAGTCCAGTCAATAGCCAAGGACGAGAGCTATGTTAGTACACAAAATCAAGGCAATCGATAGAGTCGTTTTGGATCTATTCGCCTTTTTCAAAGAAATCAGGGCAAGGTTTGCACCTTGCAGGATACCCAAAAGTCAAAATTTAAATCGGGTGCTGTGACGTCAGTTTTTGGTCGATTGCGCTAATGTTTACGGTGCTGTCTTCAGTTTGGACTAGCGATGCCGCTCTATGAATTTGGTCAAATTCAGAAGAAAAATGTCTTTCAAAGAGCGTTCGACCAATACCGAACTTTCGAACCGGAAGTGCTATCTATACCATTTTTCGCGTGTTTGTAGCACATGATGAGAGGAAACTAATAATGCATGTCCGAACTCGATATCTCAAGCGGTTCCGGAGGAGATGCGTACACAACAGTAATACACATGAAGAGCGTTTAGTGCAAAGGTCAAGGTCGTACAAAAATAGCGATAAGTGCATAAAACTAACTTTTCGTGTATGAATATGAGTAGGAAATATCAAATCAATCGACCAGGCGGTTTCTGAGATATAAGGTCTGTTATAATAATAATAATAATTGAAATTGCACTGCAATTTCGATACTTCAATGTTTACTAAGGTGAACCATTTTTTTGTGTGCGTGTAGCACATGAGAAGACGAACCTAATAGAGCAAATCCGAACTCGATATCTCAAGCCGTTCCGGAGGATATGCGCACACAACAGTAATCAACATGAAGAGCGTTTTGTGCCAAGGTCAAGGTCGGACGAACTCCGCACCCAGTCCAGTTAATATCCAAGGACGGGAGCTATGTACGTACAAAAAATCAAGGCAATCGGCAGAGTCGTTTTGGATCTATTCGCCCTTTTCAAAGAAATCAGGGCAAGGCCCCCACCTTGCAGGATACCCAAAAGTCAAAATTTGAATCGGATGCTGTGACGTCAGTTTTTGGTCGATTGCGCTAAATTTTACGGCGCTGTCTTCAGTTCGGACTAGCGATGCCGCCCTATGAATTTGGTCAAATTCAGAAGAAAAAAGTTTTCCAAAGAGCGTTAACCGATTCTTCGTCCAAGGTCAAGGTCGGACGAACTCCGCATCCAGTCCAGTCAATAGCCAAGGACGGTAGCTATGTTAGTACAAAAAATCAAGGCAATCGGTATGGTCGTTTTGGATCTATTCGCCTTTTTTAAAGAAATCAGGGCAAGGTTCGCACCTTGCAGGATACCCAAAAGTCAAAATTTGAATCGGGTGCTGTGACGTCAGTTTTTTGTCGATTGCGCTAATTTTTACGGCGTTGTCTTCCGTTCGGACTAGCGATGCCGCTCTATGAATTTGGTCAAATTCAGAAGAAAAACGTTTTTCAAAGAGCGTTAACCGATTCTTCGACCATACCGATCTTTCGAACTGGAAGTGCTATCCATACCATGTTTCGCGTGTTTGTAGCACTTGATAGGAGGAAACTAATAATGCAAGTCTGAACTCGATACCTCAAGCCGTTCCGGAGGAGATACGTGAACAACAGTAATACACATGAAGAGCGTTTAGTGCAAAGGTCAAGGTCGTACGAAATTCATACCCAGTCGGGTTAATAGCTAAGGACGAACACTATCAAAAATCATTCTAATCGGTCAATCAATTTTTGACCCATAAGAGATCCAAGCTCACTAAAAGTTCAATCTAGTTTAAATGTGGCTATAATCAAACCGCCATTACTCCGCCATTTTTTGACCGATTGACCTAGTTGATATTGAATATTAATCGTCTTTGCCGTGCGATATCACCCTGTGAGTTTGGTCAAATTAGGACGAACTATTTTTTTGCAACAAAATTACTGGCGACGGTCAAGGTCAATGTCGGACAAAAATAGCGGTAAGTGCATAAAACTAACTTTTCGTGGATGTATATGAGAGCAAGTCCGAACTTGATATCTCAAGCCGTTCTGGGGGAGATGCGCACACAACAGTAATCGACTTGAAGAGCGTTTTGTGCCAAGGTCAAGGTCGTCCAGTCAATAGCCAAGTACGAGAGCCATGTACGTACAAAAAATCAAGGCAATCGGTGGAGTCGTTTTGGATCTATTCGCCTTTTTCAAAGAAATCAGGGCAAGGCGCCCACCTTGCAGGATACCCACAAGTCAAAATTTGAATCGGGTGCTGTGACGTCAGTTTTTGGTCGATTGCGCTATTTTTTTTACGGCATTGTCTTCAGTTCGAACTAGCGATGCCGCCTTATGAATTTGGTCAAATTCAGAAGAAAAATGTTTTTCAAAAAGCGTTAACCGATTCTTCGTTCAAGGTCAAGGTCGGACGAACTCCGCACCCAGTCCAGTCAATAGCCAAGGACGAGAGCTATGTTAGTACACAAAATCAAGGCAATCGATAGAGTCGTTTTGGATCTATTCGCCTTTTTCAAAGAAATCAGGGCAAGGTTTGCACCTTGCAGGATACCCAAAAGTCAAAATTTAAATCGGGTGCTGTGACGTCAGTTTTTGGTCGATTGCGCTAATGTTTACGGTGCTGTCTTCAGTTTGGACTAGCGATGCCGCTCTATGAATTTGGTCAAATTCAGAAGAAAAATGTCTTTCAAAGAGCGTTCGACCAATACCGAACTTTCGAACCGGAAGTGCTATCTATACCATTTTTCGCGTGTTTGTAGCACATGATGAGAGGAAACTAATAATGCATGTCCGAACTCGATATCTCAAGCGGTTCCGGAGGAGATGCGTACACAACAGTAATACACATGAAGAGCGTTTAGTGCAAAGGTCAAGGTCGTACAAAAATAGCGATAAGTGCATAAAACTAACTTTTCGTGTATGAATATGAGTAGGAAATATCAAATCAATCGACCAGGCGGTTTCTGAGATATAAGGTCTGTTATAATAATAATAATAATTGAAATTGCACTGCAATTTCGATACTTCAATGTTTACTAAGGTGAACCATTTTTTTGTGTGCGTGTAGCACATGAGAAGACGAACCTAATAGAGCAAATCCGAACTCGATATCTCAAGCCGTTCCGGAGGATATGCGCACACAACAGTAATCAACATGAAGAGCGTTTTGTGCCAAGGTCAAGGTCGGACGAACTCCGCACCCAGTCCAGTTAATATCCAAGGACGGGAGCTATGTACGTACAAAAAATCAAGGCAATCGGCAGAGTCGTTTTGGATCTATTCGCCCTTTTCAAAGAAATCAGGGCAAGGCCCCCACCTTGCAGGATACCCAAAAGTCAAAATTTGAATCGGATGCTGTGACGTCAGTTTTTGGTCGATTGCGCTAAATTTTACGGCGCTGTCTTCAGTTCGGACTAGCGATGCCGCCCTATGAATTTGGTCAAATTCAGAAGAAAAAAGTTTTCCAAAGAGCGTTAACCGATTCTTCGTCCAAGGTCAAGGTCGGACGAACTCCGCATCCAGTCCAGTCAATAGCCAAGGACGGTAGCTATGTTAGTACAAAAAATCAAGGCAATCGGTATGGTCGTTTTGGATCTATTCGCCTTTTTTAAAGAAATCAGGGCAAGGTTCGCACCTTGCAGGATACCCAAAAGTCAAAATTTGAATCGGGTGCTGTGACGTCAGTTTTTTGTCGATTGCGCTAATTTTTACGGCGTTGTCTTCCGTTCGGACTAGCGATGCCGCTCTATGAATTTGGTCAAATTCAGAAGAAAAACGTTTTTCAAAGAGCGTTAACCGATTCTTCGACCATACCGATCTTTCGAACTGGAAGTGCTATCCATACCATGTTTCGCGTGTTTGTAGCACTTGATAGGAGGAAACTAATAATGCAAGTCTGAACTCGATACCTCAAGCCGTTCCGGAGGAGATACGTGAACAACAGTAATACACATGAAGAGCGTTTAGTGCAAAGGTCAAGGTCGTACGAAATTCATACCCAGTCGGGTTAATAGCTAAGGACGAACACTATCAAAAATCATTCTAATCGGTCAATCAATTTTTGACCCATAAGAGATCCAAGCTCACTAAAAGTTCAATCTAGTTTAAATGTGGCTATAATCAAACCGCCATTACTCCGCCATTTTTTGACCGATTGACCTAGTTGATATTGAATATTAATCGTCTTTGCCATGCGATATCACCCTGTGAGTTTGGTCAAATTAGGACGAACTATTTTTTTGCAACAAAATTACTGGCGACGGTCAAGGTCAATGTCGGACAAAAATAGCGGTAAGTGCATAAAACTAACTTTTCGTGGATGTATATGAGAGCAAGTCCGAACTTGATATCTCAAGCCGTTCTGGGGGAGATGCGCACACAACAGTAATCGACTTGAAGAGCGTTTTGTGCCAAGGTCAAGGTCGTCCAGTCAATAGCCAAGGACGATAGCGATGCCGCCTTATGAATTTGGTCAAATTCAGAAGAAAAAAGTTTTCCAAAGAGCGTTAACCGATTCTTCGTCCAAGGTCAAGGTCGGACGAACTCCGCATCCAGTCCAGTCAATAGCCAAAGACGGTAGCTATGTTAGTACAAAAAATCAAGGCAATCGGTATAGTCGTTTTGGATCTATTCGCCTTTTTCAAAGAAATCAGGGCAAGGTTTGCACCTTGCAGGATACCCAAAAGTCAAAATTTGAATCGGGTGCTGTGACGTCAGTTTTTGGTCGATTGCGCTAATGTTTACGGTGCTGTCTTCAGTTTGGACTAGCGATGCCGCCCTATGAATTTGGTCAAATTCAGAAGAAAAATGTCTTTCAAAGAGCGTTCGACCAATACCGAACTTTCGAACCGGAAGTGCTATCTATACCATTTTTCGCGTGTTTGTAGCACATGATGAGAGGAAACTAATAATGCAAGTCCGAACTCGATATCTCAAGCGGTTCCGGAGGAGATGCGTACACAACAGTAATACACATGAAGAGCGTTTAGTGCAAAGGTCAAGGTCGTACAAAAATAGCGATAAGTGCATAAAACTAACTTTTCGTGTATGAATATGAGTAGGAAATATCAAATCAATCGACCAGGTGGTTTCTGAGATATAAGGTCTGTTATAATAATAATAATAATTGAAATTGCACTGCAATTTCGATACTTCAATGTTTACTAAGGTGAACCAATTTTTTGTGTGCGTGTAGCACATGAGAAGACGAACCTAATAGAGCAAATCCGAACTCGATATCTCAAGCCGTTCCGGAGGATATGCGCACACAACAGTAATCAACATGAAGAGCGTTTTGTGCCAAGGTCAAGGTCGGACGAACTCCGCACCCAGTCCAGTTAATATCCAAGGACGGGAGCTATGTACGTACAAAAAATCGGACTAGCGATGCCGCTCTATGAATTTGGTCAAATTCAGAAGAAAAACGTTTTTCAAAGAGCGTTAACCGATTCTTCGACCATACCGATCTTTCGAACTGGAAGTGCTATCCATACCATGTTTCGCGTGTTTGTAGCACTTGATAGGAGGAAACTAATAATGCAAGTCTGAACTCGATACCTCAAGCCGTTCCGGAGGAGATACGTGAACAACAGTAATACACATGAAGAGCGTTTAGTGCAAAGGTCAAGGTCGTACGAAATTCATACCCAGTCGGGTTAATAGCTAAGGACGAACACTATCAAAAATCATTCTAATCGGTCAATCAATTTTTGACCCATAAGAGATCCAAGCTCACTAAAAGTTCAATCTAGTTTAAATGTGGCTATAATCAAACCGCCATTACTCCGCCATTTTTTGACCGATTGACCTAGTTGATATTGAATATTAATCGTCTTTGCCATGCGATATCACCCTGTGAGTTTGGTCAAATTAGGACGAACTATTTGTTTGCAACAAAATTACTGGCGACGGTCAAGGTCAATGTCGGACAAAAATAGCGGTAAGTGCATAAAACTAACTTTTCGTGGATGTATATGAGAGCAAGTCCGAACTTGATATCTCAAGCCGTTCTGTGGGAGATGCGCACACAACAGTAATCGACTTGAAGAGCGTTTTGTGCCAAGGTCAAGGTCGTCCAGTCAATAGCCAAGGACGAGAGCTATGTACGTACAAAAAAATCAAGGCAATCGGTGGAGTCGTTTTGGATCTATTCGCCTTTTTCAAAGAAATCAGGGCAAGGCCCCCACCTTGCAGGATACCCAAAAGTCAAAATTTGAATCGGGTGCTGTGACGTCAGTTTTTGGTCGATTGCGCTAAATTTTACGGCGTTGTCTTCCGTTCGGACTAGCGATGCCGCTCTATAAATTTGGTCAAATTCAGAAGAAAAACGTTTTTCAAAGAGCGTCCAAGGTCCAAGGTCAAGGTCGGACGAACTCCGCATCCAGTCCAGTCAATAGCCAAGGACGGTAGCTATGTTAGTACAAAAAATCAAGGCAATCGGTATGGTCGTTTTGGATCTATTCGCCTTTTTCAAAGAAATCAGGACAAGGTTCGCACCTTGCAGGATACCCAAAAGTCAAAATTTGAATCGGGTGCTGTGACGTCAGTTTTTGGTCGATTGCGCTAATTTTTACGGCGTTGTCTTCCGTTCGGACTAGCGATGCCGCTCTATGAATTTGGTCAAATTCAGAAGAAAAACGTTTTTCAAAGAGCGTTAACCGATTCTTCGACCATACCGATCTTTCGAACTGGAAGTGCTATCCATACCATGTTTCGCGTGTTTGTAGCACTTGATAGGAGGAAACTAATAATGCAAGTCTGAACTCGATACCTCAAGCCGTTCCGGAGGAGATACGTGAACAACAGTAATACACATGAAGAGCGTTTAGTGCAAAGGTCAAGGTCGTACGAAATTCATACCCAGTCGGGTTAATAGCTAAGGACGAACACTATCAAAAATCATTCTAATCGGTCAATCAATTTTTGACCCATAAGAGATCCAAGCTCACTAAAAGTTCAATCTAGTTTAAATGTGGCTATAATCAAACCGCCATTACTCCGCCATTTTTTGACCGATTGACCTAGTTGATATTGAATATTAATCGTCTTTGCCATGCGATATCACCCTGTGAGTTTGGTCAAATTAGGACGAACTATTTGTTTGCAACAAAATTACTGGCGACGGTCAAGGTCAATGTCGGACAAAAATAGCGGTAAGTGCATAAAACTAACTTTTCGTGGATGTATATGAGAGCAAGTCCGAACTTGATATCTCAAGCCGTTCTGTGGGAGATGCGCACACACCAGTAATCAACTTGAAGAGCGTTTTGTGCCAAGGTCAAGGTCGTCCAGTCAATAGCCAAGGACGATAGCGATGCCGCCTTATGAATTTGGTCAAATTCAGAAGAAAAAAGTTTTCCAAAGAGCGTTAACCGATTCTTCGTCCAAGGTCAAGGTCGGACGAACTCCGCATCCAGTCCAGTCAATAGCCAAAGACGGTAGCTATGTTAGTACAAAAAATAAAGGCAATCGGTATAGTCGTTTTGGATCTATTCGCCTTTTTCAAAGAAATCAGGGCAAGGTTCGCACCTTGCAGGATACCCAAAAGTCAAAATTTGAATCGGGTGCTGTGACGTCAGTTTTTGGTCGATTGCGCTAATTTTTACGGCGTTGTCTTCCGTTTGGACTAGCGATGCCGCTCTATGAATTTGGTCAAATTCAGAAGAAAAACGTTTTTCAAAGAGCGTTAACCGATTCTTCGACCATACCGATCTTTCGAACTGGAAGTGCTATCCATACCATGTTTCGCGTGTTTGTAGCACTTGATAGGAGGAAACTAATAATGCAAGTCTGAACTCGATACCTCAATCCGTTGCGGAGGAGATACGTGAACAACAGTAATACACATGCAGAGCATTTAGTGCAAAGGTCAAGGTCGTACGAAATTCATACCCAGTCGGGTTAATAGCTAAGGACGAACACTATCAAAAATCATTCTAATCGGTCAATCAATTTTTGACCCATAAGAGATCCAAGCTCACTAAAAGTTCAATCTAGTTTAAATGTGGCTATAATCAAACCGCCATTACTCCGCCATTTTTTGACCGATTGACCTAGTTGATATTGAATATTAATCGTCTTTGCCATGCGATATCACCCTGTGAGTTTGGTCAAATTAGGACGAACTATTTGTTTGCAACAAAATTACTGGCGACGGTCAAGGTCAAGGTCGGACAAAAATAGCGGTAAGTGCATAAAACTAACTTTTCGTGGATGTATATGAGAGCAAGTCCGAACTTGATATCTCAAGCCGTTCTGTGGGAGATGCGCACACAACAGTAATCGACTTGAAGAGCGTTTTGTGCCAAGGTCAAGGTCGTCCAGTCAATAGCCAAGGACGAGAGCTATGTACGTACAAAAAAATCAAGGCAATCGGTGGAGTCGTTTTGGATCTATTCGCCTTTTTCAAAGAAATCAGGGCAAGGCCCCCACCTTGCAGGATACCCAAAAGTCAAAATTTGAATCGGGTGCTGTGACGTCAGTTTTTTGTCGATTGCGCTAATTTTTACGGCGTTGTCTTCCGTTCGGACTAGCGATGCCGCTCTATGAATTTGGTCAAATTCAGAAAAAAAAACGTTTTTCAAAGAGCGTTAACCGATTCTTCGACCATACCGATCTTTCGAACTGGAAGTGCTATCCATACCATGTTTCGCGTGTTTGTAGCACTTGATAGGAGGAAACTAATAATGCAAGTCTGAACTCGATACCTCAAGCCGTTCCGGAGGAGATACGTGAACAACAGTAATACACATGAAGAGCGTTTAGTGCAAAGGTCAAGGTCGTACGAAATTCATACCCAGTCGGGTTAATAACTAAGGACGAACACTATCAAAAATCATTCTAATCGGTCAATCAATTTTTGACCCATACGAGATCCAAGCTCACTAAAAGTTCAATCTAGTTTAAATGTGGCTATAATCAAACCGCCATTACTCCGCCATTTTTTGACCGATTTACCTAGTTGATATTGAATATTAATCGTCTTTGCCATGCGATATCACCCTGTGAGTTTGGTCAAATTAGGACGAACTATTTGTTTGCAACAAAATTACTGGCGACGGTCAAGGTCAAGGTCAGACAAAAATAGCGGTAAGTGCATAAAACTAACTTTTCGTGGATGTATATGAGAGCAAGTCCAAACTTGATATCTCAAGCCGTTCTGGGGGAGATGCGCACACAACAGTAATCAACTTGAAGAGCGTTTTGTGCCAAGGTCAAGGTCGTCCAGTCAATAGCCAAGGACGAGAGCTATGTACGTACAAAAAATCAAGGCAATCGGTGGAGTCGTTTTGGATCTATTCGCCTTTTTCAAAGAAATCAGGGCAAGGTTCGCACCTTGCAGGATACCCAAAAGTCAAAATTTGAATCGGGTGCTGTGACGTCAGTTTTTGGTCGATTTCGCTAAATTTTACGGCGCTGTCTTCAGTTCGGACTAGCGTTGCCGCACTATGAATTTGGTCAAATTCAGAAGAAAAAAGTTTTTCAAAAAGCGTTAACCGATTCTTCGTCCAAGGTCAAGGTCGGACGAACTCCGCACCCAGTCCAGTCAATAGCCAAGGACGGGAGCTATGTTAGTACAAAAAATCAAGGCAATCGATAGAGTCGTTTTGGATCTATTCGCCTTTTTCAAAGAAATCAGGGCAAGGTTTGCACCTTGCAGGATACCCAAAAGTCAAAATTTGAATCGGGTGCTGTGATGTCAGTTTTTTGGTCGATTGCGCTAATGTTTACGGTGCTGTCTTCAGTTTGGACTAGCGATGCCGCCCTATGAATTTGGTCAAATTCAGAAGAAAAATGTCTTTCAAAGAGCGTTAACCGATTATTCGACCAATACCGATCTTTCGAACCGGAAGTTCTATCCATACCATTTTTCGCGTGTTTGTAGCACATGATGAGAGGAAACTAATAATGCAAGTCCGAACTCGATATCTCAAGCCGATCCGGAGGAGATACGGTCACAACAGTAATAAACATGAAGAGCGTTTAGTGCAAAGATCAAGGTCGTACAAAATTCACACCCAGTCGGTTTTATAGCTAAGGACGAACGTTATATATGTACCAAAAATCATTCTAATCGGTCAATCAATTTTTGACCCATAAGAGATCCAAGCTCAATACAAGTTCAATCTAGTTTAAATGTGGCTAAAATCAAACCGCCATTGCTCCGCCATATTTTGACCGATTGACCTAGTTTATATTGCATCTTAATCGTCTTTGCCATGCGATACCACCCTGCGAGTTTGGTCAAATTAGAACGAGCTATTTTTTGCAACAAAATTACTGGCGACGTTGAAGGTCATGGTCAAGGTCGGACAAAAATAGCGGTAAGTGCATAAAACTAACTTTTCGTGGATGTATATGAGTAGGAAATATCAAATCAATCGACCTGGCGGTTTCTGAGATATAAGGTCTTTTATAATAATAATAACTAGAATGAAATTGAAATTGCACTGCAATTTCGATACTTCAATGTTTACCAAGGTGAACCATTTGTGTGCGTGTAGCGCATGAGAAGACGAAGCTAATAGAGCAAGTCCGAACTCGATATCTTAAGCCGTTCTGGAGGAGATGCGCACACAACAGTAACAACATGAAGAGCGTTTTGTGCCAAGGTCAAGGTCGGACGAATTCCGCACCCAGTCCAGTCAATAGCCAAGGACGGGAGCTATGTACGTACGTAAAATCAAGGCAATCGGTAAAGTCGTTTTGGATCTATTCGCCTTTTTCAAAGAAATCAGGGCAAGGCCTTCACCTTGCAGGATACCCAAAAGTCAAAATTTGAATCGGATGCTGTGACGTCAGTTTTTGGTCGATTGCGCTAATTTTTACGGCGTTGTCTTCCGTTCGGACTAGCGATGCCGCTCTATGAATTTGGTCAAATTCAGTAGAAAAAGGTTTTTCAAAGAGCGTTAACCGATTCTTCGTCCAAGGTCAAGGTCGGACGAACTCCGCACCCAGTCCACTCAATAGCCAAGGACGGGAGCTATGTTGGTGCAAAAAATCCAGGCAATCGGTAAAGTCGTTTTGGATCTATTCGCCTTTTTCAAAGAAATCAGGGCAAGGCGCACACCTTGCAGGATACCCAAAAGTCAAAATTTGAATCGGGTGCTGTGACGTCAGTTTTTGGTCGATTGCGCTATTATTTACGGCGTTGTCTTCAGTTCGGACTAGCGATGCCGCCTTATGAATTTGGTCAAATTCAGAAGAAAAAAGTTTTTCAAAGAGCGTTTACCGATTCTTCGTCCAAGGTCAAGGTCGGACGAACTCCGCACCCAGTCCAGTCAATAGCCAAAGACGGGAGCTATGTTAGTACAAAAAATCAAGGCAATCGGTAGAGTCGTTTTGGATCTATTCGCCTTTTGCACCTTGCAGGATACCCAAAAGTCAAAACTTGAATCGGGTGCTGTGACGTCAGTTTTTGACCGATTGCGCAAATTGTTACGGCGCTGTCTTCAGTTCGGACTAGCGATGCCGCCCTATGAATTTGGTCAAATTCAGAAGAAAAACGTTTTTTAAAGAGCGTTCGACCATACCGAACTTTCGAACCGAAAGTGCTATCCATACCATGTTTTCGCGTGTTTGTAGCACATGATGAGAGGAAACTAATAATGCAAGTCCGAACTCGATATCTCAAGCCGTTCCGGAGGAGATGCGTACACAACAGTAATACACATGAAGAGCATTTAGTGCAAAGGTCAAGGTCGTACAAAAATAGCGATAAGTGCATAAAACTAACTTTTCGTGTATGTATATGAGGAGGAAATATCAAATCAATCGACCAGGCGGATTCTGAGATATAAGGTCTTTTATAATAATAATAATAACTAGAATGAAATTGAAATTGCACTGCAATTTCGATACTTCAATGTTAGTAGTAATGGTGGGCACTATGGCCCAGTACCCCCCAGACATGGGCACTATGGCCCAGTACCCCCCAGACATGGGCACTATGGCCCAGTACCCCCCCAGACATGGGCACTATGGCCCAGTACCCCCCCAGACATGGGCACTATGGCCCATGGGCCATAGTGCCCATGTCTGGGGGGGTACTGGGCCATAGTGCCCATGTCTGGGGGGGTACTGGGCCATAGTGCCCATGTCTGGGGGGTACTGGGCCATAGTGCCCATGTCTGGGGGGTACTGGGCCATAGTTCCCAGCCTGAGGATAGATGTTCCTGTCATTGATGTGACATTTCTGATCGAAAAAATGAAAATGGACTTAGACATTTTTTTCATTACTAATTTAAAGTTTGTATAATTCTGACCAGAGATGACACATCGACACGAACAGAATCAATTGGTGGGGATCCTACAGTGAAAACGATTTTGTTGAAATTTATCATTTTATTTTTCAAAAACAAGAACAAGAACAATGAACAATAATATATTATTATACATCAATAATATTAACAAAGAACAATAATTTATGTACAAAACAAGGTCTCAGATTTGAAGAAACTTAATTGAACATCCTACAACATCCTACAACATCCTACGCTGAATCAATAACAAAAGAGTCTATTTTTGTGGAGTTGTTGACACATTCGTTGTTATCTGGTCGTCGTCTTCTTTGCGTTGTATGTATATCAGCCGTCGATGTCCTGGTGAAGTTTAATTCAACAGCAAATTTGCTTTTCTGTATAATCGACCATAGTGCTTTCCAAACCATCGAACTATTGTTCTGTCATTCTTGAAGAAATCCCGAGAATTGAATAATCTTTTCATCCTCTTTCCTTTCATCATGTGGTGGAGTGCGAATATACAATATAATCCACACACATTTGTCGCACGATGTTGATATCGTGTTGTATTCATAGTCCATGCTGATGAGTTCCTTTTTATGAATGGTAACATATATCGTCTCGGTGGTGGTAGTCCAAATGAGTCGAAGTATACAGCTGATCTTCCCTTGAATAACATCAAGGTCCAGTGTTCTCCTGGCTGATCCGATGAGTGCGTGTTCACAATATATGCTTGAATATGTTGTGGTTTCTTCTCTGGTAACAGATCTCTAGCACAAACATATGTGTTAAGTTTACGCAACCAGGAATTGTCTAGAATATATTGAAGTTCAGCTGTCTGCATCGTTGTAATTCTCTTTGACTCGCTGTGACCACATCAGAGTCCACTCTGCATCGATTTTTTTGCGGTTGAGCTCCAAACTGTTTCTCAGATGATCCCACATAAGGTATGCTTCGAACTTCTCCTTGCAGTGTGGGTTTAACTCCATCAGCTTCGGGAACCATCTTTCCATAACATTGTATATGTCAAGTTTAATCAGTGCTAAGTCGATAAACTGGTTTGTCCAATCATCAGTTGTAGAGAACAAACACAGAACATGTTCACGTTGACTAGGATGTTCTATTTTACATCCTTCACAGTTTGCTGACACTTCCTTGCGAATAATTTCTTGTAGTTCTTCAATCGTAGCGTTGTTGAGTGTGTCCAAGATCAGTTTTAATCTCGGAGCAACGTGTTGTGAACGTCGGTATTCTTCATAGTAGTTCCATAGCTGTGTTGTGAGCTCCATCCTAATAGTCAGTAAGCACTTCTCTCAAAGCTGTGATCTCTATTTCACTGTCGAATTCAGCATACACCAAAACGTTGACGGCTGTAGTGAGAGCTGTCAAGAACTGAAGCTCCAAACGCAGGTTCCCTGTCTTTATAGGATGTAGATGTCCCTCGTCGCTTCCTTGGTCCGGTGTCAAGTCGAAACCCCACAAACAATAACCATTCATATATTCGTTTAAATTAATGCCAATTGATTTGTTAACACCAACCATTCCTAAAGATTGATACAAAGATAAATATGATCTGAGACATTGTTTTGTTGCGAAGTTTGGTTCAAATGGACGGTTATGTATTGTATGACCGTCTTGACTAACTTCCAATTTATTCAAACTGAAATGTTTGAAGTGGAATGGATTGGTACCCAAATCTCCATTCATATCTTTATTTTCGACCAACGCAATAAAAATTCTCTTTGGTAATTGTCCTTGAAATAAGTGGTCTTCAATTTTTGATCTAAGTCCAGTACTAATTGTGAAAGTTTTTATTTCTACTCGTCTGATAGGTATTTTCATTTTTGACTGGACAATTTCTTGATTTAATTTATTTGAGACCGCTGGAAAGAGACTAACTGTTCTGACATGGAACACTGCTGATTCGAAAACAATTTGTCCATCCTCGCCGCCAATGAGGCAAAATTTTGATGGTGATCTGTTTAATCTGATACGAATTTCAATTCCATTTGGTAAATATTTTTCTTGAAGAAACAGATCAGTGTGTAAGCGTCCACATAGTTCAACAATTTTACTACCACCGATCAAACTTTCTCTAGAAGTTAATCCAGCATTAGTACCACCTTTGGT
Source organism: Siphonodentalium dalli (assembly GCA_032622095.1). Taxonomy (NCBI): domain Eukaryota; kingdom Metazoa; phylum Mollusca; class Scaphopoda; order Gadilida; family Siphonodentaliidae; genus Siphonodentalium; species Siphonodentalium dalli. The sequence goes on from CP136067.1 coordinate 90,883,776, forward strand.
ATTCTCTTCAAAATGTTCTGCTGTATCGCCATACCACATTTCTAAATTTGCTAATTGATTATCTTTATATTCTGGAGAGTATCCCAACAGATTTTCGAAATATGCTCGGTATGGGTAAGTGTCAGAATTCGAAGTTATCAATTTGTTGTTCAAGTAAACATCGATACTGCTGAACATGCTATGAAAGAAATTGTTAACAGGTGCTAATTCCGTACCAGCTAGCAAATTAGTTCCATCTTTTTTTGTAATTTTGAATTTCACATAAAGATAAGATTGGTTAATATCTGTCCACTTTTCGGTTTGAGATGGTATGACAAACTCTATCGGAGCAGAATTATTCAGCGGTGCAATCGGATGATTTTCGATCCACTGCGATTCTGACATTGTAGCCACCGTTGGTGGAACATGTGTTATATCAAGTTCCGATTTATTGCATTCGCATGATCCATTTACCATTTGTGCCATGATTAATCAAAAATATCAAGAGCTCGACTGCTAGGATGTTTTTTCGACTGACTTTTTCGGCGTTTGACAGCTGAATGATTCATTTTTGAATTCGCTACTCTTTTTCTAGGTTTTTGTCTCGAGTTCAAAATTTGATATTTAGCTTGTGTGCCAAAAGATTTTAAAGCTTTTTTACCTTCAGACATCAACGCTTCTTTCGGACTTTTACCTTGATTAATAATTTCATCTGCAACACCAAAAGTGTGTTTTTTCGCAAGTTGTAAAGCTGTCCGACCAATCGGTTTTAGAAATGGTACAGCAGATCTCATAAGTGATTTGAAAATTGAACCAATACCGTTACCATATTGCCGTGGTACACCTCTATACACGGGAAACATTGTTTTTAGAACTCCTCTCGTTTTCTGAAATGCAGCTTCGCCAAAGACTTACCACCAATAAACTGAATTGATTCTCCTGTGTCGCCACTTATATTTACACTAATTTTGTCAAAGTATGACTTTGAAACTGGAACATAATGTAAATTTAAAAATTCATGTTTTACATGTAATCCGTCGATATCTCTTTTAATTCTGAAAGAAACAACTCGTAAAATTTGTACTTCAACATTTCCAACAATTGTGAAATCGGCAATATCAGAATAAACAAACATTTGATTATGACCAACAAACAAATCTACACCAAACGGAAATCTACTATTTGAATAAAAATCTTCAGAAGCGTTTTCAGTTTTGTAACCCAACTTGTGCAAAAGACATTGTGGTAATTCAATTCCTAGTTTTGGGATACTTAAACTCTTGCGAATAATTTTCACACGTTTTGTAACTTTTGAGTACTTGATGTGAAATCCGTATTCGTTTTGCAATGCTTCTCCAAGTGTTTCATCAATTACATCTTGCATTGTATCAAGTAAATCTGTCGCAGAGGTATACGAACCTTCTCGTATCTGTATTTCAAGTGCATGAACGTCATCAGGTCTCTTAAATATCTTTTCTTCAAAACGATTTTGAAGAACAGACAGTATTATTGCATCAGTTGTAATCAAATTGAATTTACACGAATCCCCTGTAACATTGTATGTTTCTGAAGGTGTTATCAGTTCGACTAATGCAACTTCCCATTTTTCTTTATCAATTTGAATTGGTTTTGGTAATTGTACAGTAAAACAACATTGAGTATTGTTTGGATACATTACCATTGAACTGTCGCTCGGAATTGTAATGTAGAAAGAATTCATACTTTCAAAATTTCTGTCGACTGATTTTTCAAATATTTCAAACGCGGTGTTGGTAAAATGTACCCCAAAGAACTACTGAGTAAAATTAACCACAGTTCGTTATTTTCACTTTGTAAACTTAAATGAACAATTGCTGTAGCGATTATACCAACAATTATAATAATTTGTGTAAAATATGTTACTTGATTTTTTGCAATTTTTTCTCCACAGATTTGAAATTGTGATGGAACATCGAGACCAACTGAACCATTTTGAGACATGTTAAAAGTTTTATACCAAATTTGTGGCAGGAATCCAACTGTCAAATTTTTTAGGATAACCACCCCAATGAACTTTAATTTCTCTAACTGATTTACCAGCAACTTTTCTTGAACGTTTACCAACAACTGATTCAATTTCGTAAACTTTATTATCTTTTATATGTTGAATTTCTTTACCATAAAATGATCCTGCGATGTTTTCACCATCTAAATCTACTAATTTGTAAGTTAATGGTGTACTTTTACAAACTCTACTAATTTTGAAAATTTCTTTTGTCCAATTTGGAAGATATCCTTTATCAAAAGTTCTCTTTGTTTTATTTATTCTAACAAAATCTCCAACTTTCAACATCTTATCTTTTTTCGTTTTTAACTTTCCATAAAGATTTCTGGAAACTTCAATTTCATTTTTTCGAGTTACTAAAACTGGTGCCATCTTAATACTTCTATGAAAACTTTTGTTGTAAGAATTCACAAAATCGTGCAAAACATCAACGTATTTCAAAGTTTGATTATGTGTAAAATATTTCCACATCTTTGTTTTCAATGTCCGTTGAAAACGTTCAACTATACTTGCTTTTGTCTCTGGATTCTCTGTTGTGAAAAAATGAATTTTCTTAGATTTCAAAAATTGTAAAAATAATTTATTTTTGAATTCGGAACCTTTGTCAGATTGAAATGAAGCTGGTTTTCGTTTTGATGATTTGAGAATTTTCTGAAATGTTTTAACTAAAGTTTTACCAGTTTTGTCTTTAATTTTTTCAACCCATGCAAATTTTGAGAACACATCAATAACACAAAGTAAATATCTGTATTTGTCATTGTGCTTTTGCAAAGTTTGCAAATCTGCCAGATCAGCTTGCCACTGAATATCAATTCCTGCAACAATAGTTTTACGTCTGCGAAATTTCCGAACAATTGGTTTGTGCAAAGTATATGTTTTTTGCCATTGTAACCATTTTTTAACATCTGAAAGTTTAATTTTGTTATTTGTTTCTTTTGCATTTTTAAAAAGTTGATTTGCTCCACTGAAACCACCAACTTCTTTCGGATTGTAGTAAATTTCAGTTAGAAGTTTGTCAAATTTTATGTAAGTGGGGACCATTCTTTCAAAATAGATTTTCTGGTTTTAGGAAAACTTTGAGGTGTGAAAATATCAACTGAACGTTTTCTTGACTTGCCACTGCTAGGAGTTGCATGAGGTGTATGAAACTCATCACCAGTGTGACCTTTTAAATGTCTTTGTATCCACAACCATCGATTCCTGTTACCTACATAATCTTGTGGTACATTAAGTTCCCCCAATCCACGTAGGAATGTTTCATAACCAACTGGGTCAAAACCTTTTCGGTGACGAACAACATCGTTTATCAAATCAATTATATTTGATCCAGTAACTGTTTCTGTTCCATAAATTAATTGTCCACGATCATCCCATCTAAGTTTAGGATTAGTTGACAACAATGTTAAAATTTGTTGTGCTTTACCACGAAGTTTAGATGGAACACTTTCCAATATATGTTCACTCATGTTCCCAAAGTTTTCAGATAACTTTTGTTCAGGTAAACTGAATTTTGAATTTAAAGATTTTTGTGAAGTTTTCAATTTGTACAAATTTTCTCCAAATAACTGTGCCTTTTCTGATTCAGAAATATTTTTATCATAAACTGATTTCAATTCTTTGTAAGAATCTGAAACATTTGAAATTGCAGGATCAGGAGGTAATTGAGGTTTATTCATTTCTGACATTTTCCATTGTTTGAAATCTTCCAACATTCTGAATGGTACAATAACCATTTTCTTCATATTTATTTGAGATTTATTTTTTACAAAATATTTTTAACAACTGCACCTAATGTTTTGCTAATCAATGGAGCAAGAAATAATAATGGTAAAAAGCCACCTTTTTGATTCAAAATTTTCTTCTTTTGTTGCAAAGGTTTGTTCTTGTCTGCAAGATATCTGATATGTTTACGCTTCGAATGTAACTTGCGGTTCTGAGCTTCATTCAGTTTTACATTACCTTTTAAAAGATTTTGACAACATTCTGAAATGCAATCCATCACTTGTTTCGGAGCATAGTTGATCATTTTCTTTTTATATGCAGATGGAACTTTACTCATTGCAACAATCAACTCCCCATATTTTTTTATCAGCGGTACTTTCCGGCTCTTAGTTTTTGAAGGCATCTTCACAGTCTAAGTAGTTGTCTCAAAATGAGCAGAAAAATTATATGTTTCATCTTTTATCTTTTCTGATTGAACCATTCTAAAGCTTCGAATGCCGATTTCGATGGATCAGACAACGGCATAAATTTAGAAAATTCAAGATCAATAACTGGTTTTTTTTGTAACGGTTGATGTTGAGGGTTCTGCTGAGAAGGTATAGGTGTAAATTTAGAATGTTGATTTTGTTGAGTTTGCATCGGTGTAAACTTTGAATGATTTAGAGAAAGCTTTGTTTTACGTTTAGATTCTTTTTGATTACCCCTTTGTTGTGTTTGCATCAGTGTAATCTTTGAACGTTTTGGAGAAACCTTTGATTTACTTTTAGATTGTCTACCAGTTTGTTCAAATGAATTTTTCAAAAGACTTCTAATTAAAACTCCCCCAAGGAACCCACTACCACCTCGTTGTAAAATTAATTTGCGTTTTGTTTCCATATCAGTTGATGGATCAGAGATTTTTTTAAGAACATTTTTATTTCTCTGAAAAAACTTTTTTGTCTGTGATGGTAATTTCCAATCATGTTCAAGAAATAATTCAGCTGCAAAAGTGAAGAAATTTATAATTTGTGACAGTTCATCATGACTAAACATCTCGGTGGACGACATGGTTCTAAAATGAAAAAAGTAACAACAACTGAATTTATACTTTTGAATAAATGACAGGACCTCGGTCATTAGCTGTCAACCATTTATGGAAAATATCAGTTCTAATTCGCAAATAATTTTCTGTTCTAGGATGAAAATCTACTAAAATATATCCATGATTTATTGAAGTTGCATCTTCGTATGCTTGTTTCAAATGATTGGTTTGCATTTGATGAGCCAAAACTTTTATTTGATTTTTATCTCGAACGCTTTGAAATAAAACCATGTAGTGTGCATTCAAACTTATAGTTCTGCTACTTTTTGATTTTTGGAACATGTTTTGAGTAATGTAAATTATTGAAGCATTTCGATGGTGTCCTTTTCTAGTAAACCAAAGCATTATTTTGTCTTCATCTTGTTCCCCCATCATGTCATCGAAAACAACAAGATGAGGAAATGATTTATCTGATACAATTTCCTCATCATCGTCTGGAATACCATCGATAAACTCAACGTTATCAATTTCTTTTATACGATTGTATGTGTCTTGCCATTCTTTGTAACACCAAACTATTTTCTTTGGTGGTGTTTGGAATAAATCGTGTTTAAATTCAATAACTTTTTTAACAAATTCTGTTTTACCTGATCCACTAGGTCCACTGATAAAGAAATTACACGGATGTTGGAAAAGTAAAGATTCTTCCATGTTGTCACTTTGATGTCTAATCAGAGAGTGAACTTAACGACGTGTGAATTTAGTTTTTAAACCGAAATCTCCAAAGCTGTAAATATTTCCATACATTTCAATAATCCAATCATCATAGTCTTCTATTCTTCTGTGCTTTGTTCTGTAAATAAAAAAATCATCCCCCAAAATGTTTTTAATTTTTGCATATGTTGACATTTTTTTTGTTAACAAATACCCATAGATCCTAGGAACTGATTCAAAAGTTCCCCCATCAAGAGGTAAATGATCATCATACTTTGTATAATGAATATAGTCATGTTCATCAAAAGTTCCTAAATCTATATCTAAATGGTGTTGATCAGCACCAAATGTCCAAAAATCAGATATTTTTTCAATGAGAAAAAATGTTTTGAATTTAATAAATGATTCAATATATTTTTGAGAGAAATGAGAAGATATACTTGACAAATGAGAAGATATACTTGACTCAAGATAGGCCAATCTCTGTAAACATTCGCCGACATCACAGCATCGTAGTATTGCTTTCTTTTCTCTTTCAAACCAGACTTCTTGTAATTCCTTCTTTATCTCTGGAATAAGCGTTGACTGTGCCACCAAATATCCATAAATCTTCTCAGCAATTTCTGGAGGTACTACTCCTGCCAACATCTTGACATGAAATGACTCAACATCTCCATCCGTATGGGTATGTATAAATACCATTGACGAGTTTTCGTTTTGTGTACACCGATCTGAAAGTTTTGGTTTGACACTCACTAATCAATTGATGGTTCTTTTGTCTTTTAATTCTGGAAGGATACTCAACAACAGTTTTGAAATTTTCACGATCATTAACACATTGTACCATTGTTTCAAAATTAACTTTTTGACTTGTGCTGTAATCAAGAGTGATACCTTTTACCTTACATTTGGTGTATCTTCTCCCATCTTTGATGTATTCATATCCGTAGTTCTTTGGCCCAAGTCCAACAAATTTGACAATCTTTGCATCTGGATGTTCGTCGCTCCATTTCCCCAATCTTCCTTCGATAGTTTTGATGTTCTTCTTTGATGGATCACTGACATACATACAGCTGTCTGTATCAAAATACAGCACTCTATCTCCAAGTTTTTCTAAAACTTTATACAATTGTAATCTTGCATACGCTGTAACAAAAGAAGCAACAACAACATTTGCTGAATGATGAGGTTCAATATTATCTAAGATGTCAACATAATTTACCAGAATGAATTTGTCACCATCAAGAAGTGTAACATTTTGAACAATTATATTGTTACTAGTAAGCAATTCAAAATAACGTGATGGTTTATCCACATACTCTGTTTTTGACATAAGATTTCTTTGTGCATTCTTACCCCATATACAATTAATCATAATTTTAGATATTTGACGTTTTCCTGGATTCTTCTCGATGTTCTCCAATTTTATACCCTCAGCTGCATAATAATCCTGTACAAACTTTTGTTTCTGTTCTTCTGTCTCAACACCAAATGGATAACCACTACATTCCTGTTTGATCTTTAGATGTTTATCGATATAGGATTTGTATATTTCATCTGTCCAATCTGTCCAATGCCAAATTTGGTACACATCAAGTATTTTGTAGCCAACATCCATTGCTTTGAATAATTCTGGCGTGGTCCACACTCCGGTTATAGCTCGATCTTCTTCTGAATGGTTACATGCCTCGTTCTCATTGATGGCACAAGTGTTACACAGAGTAAAAACCATTTTCTTGTTACAATGAATCGGTAGAACTGGAATATACAATTTCGATGGTGGTAAAATTGTACATTTAACAAGCCCCGCATAGTCTCTAATGTGTTCTTGATCGATCTGCTCTTGGCTCAAAATTTCTGGATGTCCAACAGGGTAGAATTTATATTTGTTGCAAAATGGATACAACGAACACACATCGATGAACTTGATTTCTTTTGTGGAATCTTGATCAATTTCCTCGTACAATTTGATGGCATTTGTACGTCCACCAAACAATGCTTCTCTTGGCAAAATGGGGTCTCGATGTTTGTAGAAAGATTCCATTTGTTGTTTGAATTTCACATCCGATTTCATTCTTTCGTCGATCTGATGCTCCCAAATTGATTCAACTCTGTAACCAAGACTTTCCAGTTCATCTTTCTTCTGTTGGGTTCTTGTATATAATTCTTCCATGGTGAGCATCGTATAGGGATTCTTGTATTGTCTGTTGTTGTAACATTTTGGACATCCATGAAACAGACATCCATTCATCTCAAAAACTGTTCTTGTGGCTTCCTCATATCCATCGACGTAGTGTCCACCAATCTTGATTTCTCCTCCATTCAAAGCATGCTTGATTGTTATCATACGTGACAATGATATATGTTGAAGCCAACGTATCGCTTTCATGGAATAGTTTTTAGCACATGGGTATCCACCATCTGGAATGATTCCAATTGTTTTCTCTGGCATTGAATTCTTCCTCCATGCCAAATTGCAAACTTGCGCCAATGTTATTGACTCAATGAACGGGTCAATCTGTTCTGTTTCCAATATGTATTTCCTGAATTTTCCACATCCACGGCGAAGAATATCCACGTCTGATTTGCAGTACTTCTCCATCTCTTCTTGGAAGTTGAATATCACGTAATTTTCTATTTTCTCATTGTACCATTCAAAGAATTTCTCTCGATTTTCCACGCTCATCATGTCTGGTTTGTAGTAATCAGAAGCCAAGTAATGTCCAATGTAATTTTGAAACTTTGGTGAATTCGCCCAATGTGGAAAGTGTCCTTTCGCCATCTCATTCAGCTGAAAAGTTTGTGGAAACTTTGAAAGCGGCATCATCAGAAAACTCAGAGAATCAATAACTTTCACGCTGTTGCATTTTAAACTGAGAATCTTGTTTCCATTCATGATCAGTTCTGGTTTATGAATTCCACTTTGTATGAGTGTTTGAAGTAGAAACTGTGCATCGTATCCCTGAGCATTATGTGCTATTGCAACACATCCTTTGTGATCTTGGTGGAATAACCAGTTTGTGAAGTCTGTTAAAACGTTGTCACCCTTGAATACAAATTCTCTGGAATCCGGTCCGCATGTTTCACATTTTTCTTCGATTGGTTTGCACATGCAATCTCCACAAGCGGTATGTGCAACACAGAAGTTTGGAATATGAACCCCTGTGTCTTGTCTGCATTCAAAGTCAAAGAATACATATGGAATCTTTGCAGGTTTCTTTTCCGGTGATTCATATTTTGGAATGTAGCACCTGTGATCTGCTTCAACGATTTCTTTGCAATGTTTGCATTTCTTCAACCCCGCACATATATGTCTGCTTGATTTATTGATGAGAATTTCTTCATCACAATTGTTGCATAGTTGAACCAAATCACATATTTTTCTTTTCTGTTTTCCTTCCGTCTTCAAATGGTTGTCGAAACATGATTTACTTCTGAATGATCGTTGACACGTTCTACACTTCACCCAATTTGTGAAATTACACTGTGTCAATGACCAGCATGCACAAACAAATCTGCATCGATGATCGCCACGCATATGGAATCCAATGTCGCAGAATTCGCAGTAGTAGCTGGTGCCTAGAAATCCTTTGATTGATGTTATGGTGTCGAAGTGATTGTTGTTGTAGTAGATGTGTACACATTTGCTATCCGAACACATTTCTGCAGGTTCAAATAGAAATCCAGCGCCAGCAAATTCATTGTGAATTTTCACAACATATTCTGGATACAATATTTCTTGAATCTTGTGGAACTCATTGATACTGCAAACTGTATCGTGTGGAATGCCAGCACGGTTGAGTAGATTTTTTGCTGCATCTGTTTGTGCTGTGTATATTGATTGTCTTATTCTTTTCCATATCTTTGACCAGCACGCAGATCCATCACTATCTGCCTTACACATTCCGACGACAATAGATCTTGCCATACACATAACATCATCAGCATTTTCAATCCGGACAATACTTCTTTTTACTTTTGTCAACTTGTTCTTGTCTGCAAATGGTCCATAATGTAGTGAGTGTCGTGTACCACCTTCCGGAATATCTGTAACGAAGATTTCGAAATTGAGTGCACCGTCATGAATTGTAAAGGCTGCATTTGATTGAACCACATTTTGAATATTATCCATGAGTGTCCCACCATTCAATTCACTGGCTTTTGTGAATGGAATGAAAATGCTCATATCAAGTCCTGGATGATTTATCGTAACTCTGATTCTTGTCTTCTCATTTGCTGAACATTTCTGTTTCAATTCTTCTGTCAACTTCTCAAATATCTCTGGAATGTTTTCGATTGGATCTGTAAATTTCTCGAATTTCACACCAAATTGTCGTGATGCTGATTTAAATTTTCTGGAAAATTTCTCCGAGTTCAGCTCCATTTTGAAATATTTTGTTGGATTGAACACAACACGCTCTCTAGCCAGACTTCTCTTTCTCTTCCCACCAATTTCTCTATTCTGTCTTCGACCGCGTCCAATCTGCCCATCACTAGAACTTTCTGCCCTATCAGTTTCCATATAGCTCTCTTCACTTTCTGCCTCATCAGTTTCCATATAGCTCTCTTCACTTTCTACCTTATCAGTTTCCATATCGCTCTCTTCAATAACTGCAGGCCTTGGTCTTTTTCTAACAATATCTTCTTCGCTGGAGGCGTCGTCTGAAACAGGTCTTTTAATTCTCTTAAACATTTTTGTCTTGAGTTTTGTCAGCAAAAAATATTGCGACTGGCTTCTTCGGAGTTGAAGTGTAAAGTGTAGAATTACATCTGCTTTTATAGCTTTTTATAGCATTCGCGATGAAAGCTATAAAAGCAGATGTAATTCTACACTTTACACTTCAACTCCGAAGAAGCCAGTCGCAATATTTTTTGCTGACAAAACTCAAGACAAAAATGTTTAAGAGAATTAAAAGACCTGTTTCAGACGACGCCTCCAGCGAAGAAGATATTGTTAGAAAAAGACCAAGGCCTGCAGTTATTGAAGAGAGCTATATTGAGCTACATAAAGAAGATTCAAAAAAATCTACACAGCCACAGACTAGAAAAATTCAAGATAATCTTGTCGAAATGAGACAGATCTCTGCCAATTTGTTTAAACTTTGTAACAAAATGCAATGGCAAGAGAAACAAGAGAAAAACAAAGCTGATAAAAATTGGAAACCGCCATATGGTTACTGTTACAAATGCGGACAAGAATCCCATTGGTCCTTCCATTGTAAAACAGATTTCGGCGACAAAAAAAATGTGAAAACTATACAAAAATGTCTACAAGCAGTAACAATACAAGAACAAAATGCAGATATCAAAACTGAAGAGATGTCTACAACATCAGATGTTTTCAAACAACCCCGACCTGTTGATCCTACGAATGATTCACAGAACAAATCTGAAGATAAAAATCCAGATTTTGAAAATTCCAAGAAAACTTCCAAGAAAAAGAAGCTGAGACCATTCTACATTCCAAAAACAGATAAACGAATCGATACAAACATTTGAAAATTATGTTGTGTGAATAAAATTATGAATTGAACAATCGTGTTTTGTTTTTTTCAGCTATGAAAGAGTAACCTTTTGGGGAATGTGGGTGGCCCTGAAAAGGGCCGTTTTTTCTTTTACAGAATTCATAAAAATTCTGCCAAATCAGGATATATCCCGTTGGGGTTAATTGTCACAGACCAAGTAGGATTTGATCTGTGCGCCGCAGCAGCCTGAGCGAAGCTGTCAATTGCTGCATTGCACAGATCTTTCTTCGAGATCTGTGACAAGATCTCCCCGAGATCAAGATTGCTTGGTTCTTGATCACATACTTCAGCCGATGGTCGTCGCCGAGCCAGAAAATCTGTTAACATCTGTTTCTGCACCACCTTTTGTTCAGGAGAATCCTGCCATTTCCTATAGGTTCTGATTTTCGTCTCCTCTGACGAATCTCTCTTCCTCCATAGCTTCTTGAAAAATTTCTTTAGAGACGGCATGATGAATGAAGTTCACTGAAAAAGTGAAAATATTTTTATACATTTGACACGGGCGTCAATGAAATCACATGTCGCATTGACGTTAAAATTGACAAATGTTTCCTGGCGTTGTGTTTTTTCAGAGACGGATCAGCAATCATATTTTTCTTGATCATTATTGCATAGCGATCAAACAAATGTTTTTAATTTCGTTAGATCATTATCTATTATTTGGCACACATGATTGATATATTTATTACCTCGTTAGGCAAATATGGAATGTTTTTCTAGTTTTTGTTTTTGGAATTGTACATATTTTATACATAAAACTGAACACAAGATTGTTACACGGGCGTCAATGAAATCACATGTCGCATTGACGTTAAAATTGACAAATGTTTCCTGGCGTTGTGTTTTTTCAGAGACGGATCAGCATTCATATTTTTCTTGATCATTATTGCATAGCGATCAAACAAATGTTTTTAATTTCGTTAGATCATTATCTATTATTTGGTACACATGATTGATATATTTATTACCTCGTTAGGTAAATATGGAATGTTTTTCTAGTTTTTGTTTTTGGAAATGTACATATTTTATACATAAAACTGAACACAAGAAAACATACTGAACATTTTTCTTCATCATTACAATTGATAACTTTACTTGGTCATCGTTTATGAACGAAGATGAATTCATATGTTAAAATATCTTAATTAATTGCATATACTATCATGAATTTAATCTACATCATATCGAAATGGTGAAACTAACAGATAATGCACTGAAAAGAAACACAACGTCAGGGAGCATTTGTCATTTTAACGTCAAAGTATTATGTGCTTTCTCTACCGCCCGCGCAATCGTGATATATGTTCAAACACGGCCGTGAACAATTTTTATTCTGCATTCAAAGATGTCCGAAATCCCCGAACCGTTGATGTCTATACTAAGAGGAACGATAGGGCTAACACCCCAGATAATGCGGACCGGACACGCAAAAGAAGTAACCGCCAGTGCAAAACTGGTTATGCAAATATGCAAAAAACAACAGCGTTGGAACAAAAGCAAAAGTCTCAAAAGAAAATCGTGGCGTGAACTTTGATGCCATACAAAACGGCCCTTTTCAGGGCCAAAAACAAAAACGGTCCTTTTCAGGACCAACCAATTTTTTCAAAAAGAAAAACTTTTAGCATTGCTTAATAACTAATAATGTTCTTTGTACCCTATGTTTTGTTTTGAAAAAATCACGCCACGAATAATTTAAAACAAAATATACTTGCAAATATTTGTTGTTGAATAAAATATAAATTGAACAATCGTGTTTTTGATTTTTTCAGCAATGAAAGAGTAACCTTTTGGGAAATGTGTGTGGCCCTGAAAAGGGCCGTTTTAAAATTATCATCTGACTTTAACATCGTTTTGTGTTTTTCTTATATCTTGACATATCTTTCCCATGAGAACCAATAGCTTTTGCGAATTCATCACTTTTCTCTGTATCTTTAGATTCTTTACAAGGAAGACGAAATCTGACTTTTGTCTCAGTAGAAGGCTTCATGATACTTTTAGGTTCTTTTTCTTTCGCCGATAATATTTTTTCTTTTTTGATCTGTTTCTGTTCTTTCGATCTCTGAACATCATGAACCCTGATTGGTATATCTATCTCTTCTGCAACGAAACGAAGATTCACTTTTACTTCTTGATGCATTACTTGTGTTTTCACGTCAATATCCCTGCGAAGACATCTCAGTTCATCTAAAATCGCTTTTAAAATGAGTGTATCTCCACCTATAGTCATTGTCGTATTAGCTTGGCCTGTTGACTGTGGTGCCGCATATGTATTCTGTACAACAGGATTACTGTATATCTCACTCTGAAGAAATTCTGTTAACGGATCCATCTTTGATAGCAATGCAATGTAACGTTGATCAAATTCGAAAATATTTTTATACATTTGACACGGGCGTCAATGAAATCACATGTCGCATTGACGTTAAAATTGACAAATGTTTCCTGGCGTTGTGTTTTTTCAGAGACGGATCAGCAATCATATTTTTCTTGATCATTATTGCATAGCGATCAAACAAATGTTTTTAATTTCGTTAGATCATTATCTATTATTTGGCACACATGATTGATATATTTATTACCTCGTTAGGCAAATATGGAATGTTTTTCTAGTTTTTGTTTTTGGAATTGTACATATTTTATACATAAAACTGAACACAAGATTGTTACACGGGCGTCAATGAAATCACATGTCGCATTGACGTTAAAATTGACAAATGTTTCCTGGCGTTGTGTTTTTTCAGAGACGGATCAGCATTCATATTTTTCTTGATCATTATTGCATAGCGATCAAACAAATGTTTTTAATTTCGTTAGATCATTATCTATTATTTGGTACACATGATTGATATATTTATTACCTCGTTAGGTAAATATGGAATGTTTTTCTAGTTTTTGTTTTTGGAAATGTACATATTTTATACATAAAACTGAACACAAGAAAACATACTGAACATTTTTCTTCATCATTACAATTGATAACTTTACTTGGTCATCGTTTATGAACGAAGATGAATTCATATGTTAAAATATCTTAATTAATTGCATATACTATCATGAATTTAATCTACATCATATCGAAATGGTGAAACTAACAGATAATGCACTGAAAAGAAACACAACGTCAGGGAGCATTTGTCATTTTAACGTCAAAGTATTATGTGCTTTCTCTACCGCCCGCGCAATCGTGATATATGTTCAAGACGGATCTTCAGACTTATTCTACATTCAAAGATGACTGCTGTAAACATAACAGATCTTGACGAGATAATGGCCGGTGGGGTATACTGTAAAGCAGTGTACGGTGAAGAAATATCGCTGTTTTGGAGGGCACTCAGCCTCGGGGTTTACGGGACGACCGATGGATGGATGGTTCTGAGAGATGCGGCAGTTGACCTGTACTACGCAGAGAGTGACGAACTTGGTGCGTCGGCACAAGATTTACGGCGCACACCACTTTTGGCTGAATCAAGATTGATGGTTGAATTAGCGGCGACTGTTATACAGCGACCTATCGTCATGTTTGATGCTACCAAAGGCGGCTACAAATCAACACCAAGATTCAAGTCATCAATAACTCTAGTGTGGATCCCACACGTTTGCCACGAGCATTATTGTGAATGCGAAATATGGATGAGGCGAGGAGACAAATCAATTGAAGTTTTGGCGAACAAAGAAGTTCAATGTGGCGGATTCTAAACTATAACAAAAATAAAACGGCCCTTTTCAGGGCCACCAAATATTCGAAAAGAAAAACTCTTGATTGCTAATTGATATTTTCCAAAGTGAGATTTTCCTTTTGAAAAAAAATAATTCTAAGTCCATTTTCATTTTTTCGATCAGAAATGTCACATCAATGACAGGAACATCTATCCTCAGGCTGGGAACTATGGCCCAGTACCCCCCAGACATGGGCACTATGGCCCAGTACCCCCCAGACATGGGCACTATGGCCCAGTACCCCCCAGACATGGGCACTATGGCCCAGTACCCCCCCAGACATGGGCACTATGGCCCATGGGCCATAGTGCCCATGTCTGGGGGGTACTGGGCCATAGTGCCCATGTCTGGGGGGTACTGGGCCATAGTGCCCATGTCTGGGGGGTACTGGGCCATAGTGCCCATGTCTGGGGGGTACTGGGCCATAGTGCCCACCATTACTACTAATGTTTACCAAGGTGAACCATTTTTTGTGTCCGTGTAGCGCATGAGAAGACGAAGCTAATAGAGCAAGTCCGAACTCGATATCTTAAGCCGTTCTGGAGGAGATGCGCACACAACAGTAATCAACATGAAGAGCGTTTTGTGCCAAGGTCAAGGTCGGACGAACTCCGTACCCAGTCCAGTCAATAGCCAAGGACGGGAGCTATGTACGTACGTAAAATCAAGGCATTCGGTAGAGTCGTTTTGGATCTATTCGTCTTTTTCAAAGAAATCAGGGCAAGGCGCTCACCTTGCAGGATACACACACGTCAAAATTTGAATCGGGTGCTGTGACGTCAGTTTTTGGTCGATGACAGCATTTACATGTTCTTGCATCAAGTCCACGGACACACAGAAAATGAAAAACGGCAATGCGACTTTTTACTGCGCATGGAAATCTATGCAGTTGAGATGTTGATGACAATCGCACAGGCTTACTGTTTCGAAATAACGTTTACAATGAATGCTCTGTATATGAACATTTTGAATAGCGCATAATTCAGCCATTTATGGAGTAGAGCAAGTCCGAACTCGATATTTCAAGCCATTCCGGAGGAGATGCACACAACAGTAATCAACATGAAGAGCGTTTTGTGCCAAGGTCAAGGTCAAGGTCGGACGAACTCCGCACCCAGTCCAGTCAATAGCCAAGGACGGGTTCTGTGTACGTACGTAAAATCAAGGCAATCGGCAGAGTCGTTTTGGATCTATTCGCCTTTTTCAAAGAAATCAGGGCAAGGTTTTCACCTTGCAGGATGCCCAAAAGTCAAAATTTGAATCGGATGCTGTGACGTCAGTTTTTTGGTCGATTGCGCTAATTTTTACGGCGTTGTCTTCCGTTCGCACTAGCGATGCCGCCCTATGAATTTGGTCAAATTTAGAAGAAAAAGGTTTTTTAAAGAGCGTTAACCGATTCTTCGTCCAAGGTCAAGGTCGGACGAACTCCGCACCCAGTCCAGTCAATAGCCAAGGACGGGAGCTATGTTAGTACAACAAATCAAGGCAATCGATAGAGTCGTTTTGGATCTATTCGCCTTTTTCAAAGAAATCAGGGCAAGGTTTGCACCTTGCAGGATACCCAAAAGTCAAAATTTGAATCGGGTGCTGTGATGTCAGTTTTTTGGTCGATTGCGCTAATGTTTACGGTGCTGTCTTCAGTTTGGACTAGCGATGCCGCCCTATGAATTTGGTCAAATTCAGAAGAAAAATGTCTTTCAAAGAGCGTTAACCGATTATTCGACCAATACCGATCTTTCGAACCGGAAGTTCTATCCATACCATTTTTCGCGTGTTTGTAGCACATGATGAGAGGAAACTAATAATGCAAGTCCGAACTCGATATCTCAAGCCGATCCGGAGGAGATACGGTCACAACAGTAATAAACATGAAGAGCGTTTAGTGCAAAGATCAAGGTCGTACAAAATTCACACCCAGTCGGGTTTATAGCTAAGGACGAACGTTATATATGTACCAAAAATCATTCTAATCGGTCAATCAATTTTTGACCCATAAGAGATCCAAGCTCAATACAAGTTCAATCTAGTTTAAATGTGGCTAAAATCAAACCGCCATTGCTCCGCCATATTTTGACCGATTGACCTAGTTTATATTGCATCTTAATCGTCTTTGCCATGCGATACCACCCTACGAGTTTGGTCAAATTAGAACGAGCTATTTTTTGCAACAAAATTACTGGCGACGTTGAAGGTCATGGTCAAGGTCGGACAAAAATAGCGGTAAGTGCATAAAACTAACTTTTCGTGGATGTATATGAGTAGGAAATATCAAATCAATCGACCTGGCGGTTTCTGAGATATAAGGTCTTTTATAATAATAATAACTAGAATGAAATTGAAATTGCACTGCAATTTCGATACTTCAATGTTTACCAAGGTGAACCATTTGTGTGCTTGTAGCGCATGAGAAGACGAAGCTAATAGAGCAAGTCCGAACTCGATATCTTAAGCCGTTCTGGAGGAGATGCGCACACAACAGTATCAACATGAAGAGCGTTTTGTGCCAAGGTCAAGGTCGGACGAATTCCGCACCCAGTCCAGTCAATAGCCAAGGACGGGAGCTATGTACGTACGTAAAATCAAGGCAATCGGTAAAGTCGTTTTGGATCTATTCGCCTTTTTCAAAGAAATCAGGGCAAGGCCTTCACCTTGCAGGATACCCAAAAGTCAAAATTTGAATCGGATGCTGTGACGTCAGTTTTTGGTCGATTGCGCTAATTTTTACGGCGTTGTCTTCCGTTCGGACTAGCGATGCCGCTCTATGAATTTGGTCAAATTCAGTAGAAAAAGGTTTTTCAAAGAGCGTTAACCGATTCTTCGTCCAAGGTCAAGGTCGGACGAACTCCGCACCCAGTCCACTCAATAGCCAAGGACGGGAGCTATGTTGGTGCAAAAAATCCAGGCAATCGGTAAAGTCGTTTTGGATCTATTCGCCTTTTTCAAAGAAATCAGGGCAAGGCGCACACCTTGCAGGATACCCAAAAGTCAAAATTTGAATCGGGTGCTGTGACGTCAGTTTTTGGTCGATGACAGCATTTACATGTTCTTGCATCAAGTCCACGGACACACAGAAAATGAAAAACGGCAATGCGACTTTTTACTGCGCATGGAAATCTATGCAGTTGAGATGTTGATGACAATCGCACAGGCTTACTGTTTCGAAATAACGTTTACAATGAATGCTCTGTATATGAACATTTTGAATAGCGCATAATTCAGCCATTTATGGAGTAGAGCAAGTCCGAACTCGATATTTCAAGCCATTCCGGAGGAGATGCACACAACAGTAATCAACATGAAGAGCGTTTTG
This sequence comes from Siphonodentalium dalli, assembly GCA_032622095.1. Classification (NCBI taxonomy): domain Eukaryota; kingdom Metazoa; phylum Mollusca; class Scaphopoda; order Gadilida; family Siphonodentaliidae; genus Siphonodentalium; species Siphonodentalium dalli. The sequence goes on from CP136067.1 coordinate 90,901,808, forward strand.
TGCCAAGGTCAAGGTCGGACGAACTCCGCACCCAGTCCAGTCAATAGCCAAGGACGGGTTCTGTGTACGTACGTAAAATCAAGGCAATCGGTAGAGTCGTTTTGGATCTATTCGCCTTTTTCAAAGAAATCAGGGCAAGGTTTTCACCTTGCAGGATGCCCAAAAGTCAAAATTTGAATCGGATGCTGTGACGTCAGTTGTCTTCCGTTCGCACTAGCGATGCCGCCCTATGAATTTGGTCAAATTTAGAAGAAAAAGGTTTTTTAAAGAGCGTTAACCGATTCTTCGTCCAAGGTCAAGGTCGGACGAACTAAGCACCCAGTCCAGTCAATAGCCAAGGACGGGAGCTCTATTAGTACAAAAAATCAAGGCAATCGGTAGAGTCGTTTTGGATCTATTCGCCTTTTTCAAAGAAATCAGGGCAAGGTTATCACCTTGCAGGATACCCAAAAGTCAAAATTTGAATCGGGTGCTGTGACGTCAGTTTTTAGTCGATTGCGCTAATTTTTACGGCGCTGTCTTCAATTCGGACTAGCGATGCCGCCCTATGAATTTGGTCAAATTTAGAAGAAAAAGGTTTTTTAAAGAGCGTTCGACCAATACCGAACTTTCGAACCGGAAGTGCTATCCATACCATTTTTCTCGTGTTTGTAGCACATTCTGAGAGGAAACTAATAATGCAAGTCCGAACTCGATATCTCAAGCCGTTCAGGAGGATATACGTACACAACTGTAATACACATGAAGAGCGTTTAGTGCAAAGGTCAAGGTCGTACACAAATAGCGGTAATTGCATAAAACTAACTTTTCGTGTATGTATATGAGTAAGAAATATCAAATCAATCGACATGGCAGTTTCTGAGATATAAGGTCTTTTATAATAATAATAATAATAATAATAAAAAAAATAAAAATAAGAATTACAATATACTTCAATGTTAACACATTGAAGTATAATAAACAAAAATAAAAATAAGAATTACAATATACTTCAATGTTAACACATTGAAGTATAACTAGAATGAAACTGTAATTGCACAGCAATTTCGATACTTCCATGTTCGCCAATGACGGAAATTGTGTCACCTGATAAAGCGTCAGTTTTCAGGAGACACATATCAGTATGGTGACACTGCAGCTCATAGTAATACTAGGCAAACACAGATTCTATAAATACTCAATGGCCATGCAGGTACAAAATCAATTGGCCAAGCCGTTTCGACGGTATAAGAAATCAAACATTGATTTTGCAATTTTGCAAGTCATTCTAGGGGTCCGAAAACCCCATAACATGAGGTTTTTAAGCAACCATAACTCGAGAAGTTTAAGTCCGATTTAAAAAATCTGAGCGGAGTAGTGGTCAGCGATAACTAAAGTTTATGTCCAACAAATTTGATCAAAATCTGCGCCAAAATAGTTTTGAGATACATACCCACACGCCCGTTCTCCCGAACCGGAAGTGACATCAGTAAACTTTATATAGCATTATAGAGCGCAGACACTGATGCACATAATGCAAAAAGTCCCAACTCAATATCTCAAGCCCTTCTGGGTTCCGTATAAAGAGCGTTGTTTTATTCTTCTACCAGTAGCAAACTTTTTAACCGGAAGTGCTACCTCTATCACTTTTCAGTGTTTTAGAACACACATACAGGCGCAAATAATGAAAAAGGTCGGAACCCGATATTCAAGCCGTTTCGGAGAAGATACCCTAATAACAATAAAACAGATAAAAAGCGTTATTTCCTAAGGTCAAGGTCATACCACTTTTCATGTTAGCGACTCAACTGCGGGTGCTCAATGGCTATGCAGGTACGAAAATTCAAATCAATTGGCAAAGCCGTTTTGACGATATAAGAAATCAAGTAATTCTGGTGGCGCGAAAACCCCCCAAAAATAAGGTATTAAAGAAGCCATAATTCCATAAGTTTAAGTCCGATTTTAAAAATATGTGGAATATTGATCAGCGCCTACTAAAGATAATACATACCAATTTTCATAAAAATCTGCGCCAAAATAGTTTTGAGATACATACCCACACGCCCGTTCTCCCGAACCGGAAGTGAAATCAGTTAACTATATATATCATTAGAGAGCGCAGACTTTGCTGCACATCATGCAAAAAGTCCCAACTCAATATCTCAATCCCTTCTGGATTTCGCATAAAGAGCGTTGATTTATGCTTCGACCAGTAGCGAACTTTTAAACCGGAAGTGCGAACCCTATCGTTTTTCGGTGGCTCATAACACACATATATGCGCAAATAATGAAAAAAGTCCGAACCCGATATCTCATGCCGTTTATGAGGAGATAGGTTTAAAACAATAAAACCGATAAAGAGCATTATTTCCAAAGGTCAAGGTCAGACGAAATTCCCTATTAGTTCATCGACTGCCAATGCGCAATGGCTAAGAAGGTTCCGAATTTCAAATAAATCGGACAAGCCGTTTCGGCGATATAAGAAATCAAACCTCGATTTTGCAAGTCATTTTAGTCAACAAAATGTCGATAACTCTGAAGGTCAAGGTCGGAAATAAACCAGGTTTTTAAACAGCCATAACTATCGAAGTTTATGTCCGATTTTTAAAATTCGAGTTGCATAGCAATCAGTGGCATCTTCTGATGACGTCTACCAATGTCATCAAAATATGCGGTAAAATAGTTTTTAGATACATACCCACACGCCCGTTCTCCCGAACCGGAAGTGATATCCGTTAACTAAATATAGCGCAGAGTTTGCTGCACATAATGCAAAAAGTCCCAACTCAATATCTCAAGCCGTTCTAGATTCCCTATAAAGAGCGTTGTTTTAACCTTCGACCAGTAGCGAACTTTTAAACCGGAAGTGCGAACCCTATAATTTTTCGGCGGTTCATAACACACATACATGCGCAAATAACGAAAAAAGTCCGAAATCGATATCTCAAGCCGTTTCGGAGGAGATATGTGCACAACAATAAAACAGATAGAGAGCGTTGTTTCCAAAGTTCAAGGTCACATGAAATTCCCTATTTGTGCCTCGACTTCGTATACTCAATGGCTATGCAGGTACCAAATTTTAAATCAATCGGTCAAGCCGTTTCGACGATATAATAATTCAAACCTCGATTTCGCAAGTGACTTTTGTGTCGCGAAAATCCGCCAAAAATCAACAAAATGGCGATAACTCCGAAGGTCAAGGTCGGACGAAATTCTCAATAGGCCATTTACCGAGATCTTCCAAAGTTATATACTGAAACCGAAAACAGCAGGTGAATCGGTCCAGCCGTTCCGGAGATTAAGGCATGTTATCGGAATAATAATAAGAAGAAAAAAAAAAAAAGCCAGAAGAATTACAATATACTTCCATGTTAAAACATGGAAGTATAATAAATAGTAACATGCGTTCTGTTGTAAGATAATATAGCTAACATCTGGTAAATTATTCCGATCGTGGGTACTATTTATATAATGGTCATTGGGTAGTTAGAGCAGTTTTACGAATTTCCCAACAGTAAATACATGCGTTTTACAACACGTGGTGAAGTTTGTCCAAAAATCTATTTTTAGCATTATTATATCATTATTCGTGACGTACCCGTGAGCTCAATGCGTACAGGCGCTGACTCCCCGATGTTCCCGTATTACTATAGTCATCGTCGTAATATTAATCATTCTGTTAACATCATGCAGTATTGTTTGCCCATATAATTTATGCTAATCGGCACATCTTGACTTCTCGAATATACCGTAGCGTCTCCGTTCTAACAATTCCCCTCTCCCAATCATGCTGACTTGCTATAGTGTCAGTCATTGAAGTTTCAACCAATCTAGCCGAAATGTAAGCGTTTTTCGAATGCGTAACCGGCTATAGCGTGTCATTAGTTTGATGGATATGCTCACAGCATGTAACCCACCATTCGTACAGTCATGTATCAACCACCCTAACGAATTCAAATATACCCCCTCGGTACTTGTAATTTGACAGAACCCAGCTGTTCGCCGCCTATGTTGAAATTTCGTTTTTTCCCGGTCTCGTGCATAGATATGTTATCTGTATTCGGAAAGACCGAACATTAAAATTTATCTCAATGATATGATATAAGTAATCGTGTTCACGTTTTTGCAATTACTAGTACACGTACAGTAAGATTGCACGAGACATTTGTTTTGGGGTATTGCGGACACTTTTCCACCAAAAAAACATCAAGAACATTGCACTAATAAACTATGTGTAGTGTCTGGGAGACCAACTGTATATGCTACTGGAAAAAGTAGCGAACGGTTTATTAATATTGCACCCATAAACGATTAGTTGAAGTCATAACATAAAGCGATTATTTTAATGTAATGTAATGTTTCCGACCATGTACTTGTGTGCATCGTTCATGTGCCGATTCTTTGACAATGAAAGATTAAATATGCTCTGGGTTATTGGATACTAGCTGGGATACCGGTGTTGTTCGGGTGAAGAATATGTACTTTAATAGTGGCATTTCAAGACATTTAAAATACGTATTTGTCATCTGGGGTAAACAACACATATCCAGGACTCTCCGGATAACGTTACATCTATCTTTTTAAGTTGATAATAAACGCTCTTTATTGCACATTATTGATTTAATAGAACATACCGTATCCCGTCATATAATGTACTAGTCCCCATTTAAGTCACGAGGTCAAAGACGGCGATTCTTATTCATCGGGGAATGCCCCATGACACGTGCCTGTCCAGGTTACCCATAGGTACCAATTAGTAGTGGTCATTTAAGTCGTTTATTAGCCAAATGGGATAAACAGCACCCACTGCATTGACTCTCCAGATAAAGTCACATCTATCTGTTAATTGATAATTATTAGTGCCTCTTTAAACCATTTGAGGCCAACAAAACTAATCCCTGCGTCATTTCACTTTTGTGCACCAATTTCCCCAACATATCTTCATGAAATAATAATGAACGCTCTTTATTGATTATATACCCATGTAAGTCATCTGAGGTCAAAGAAGCCTATTTCGTGACATTCACCTTGTCAGGTGATTCATCTGTACCAATTTTCCTACATATACTTTGAGCCTATAACGAACGCTCTTTATTGCTCACATTTGGCCATTAAAGTCGTCGGAGGTCAACGGCATTCGGATAAAGTTACATCTATCTTTCAATTGCAAATTATTAGTGCCTCTTTAAATCATTTGAGGTAAACAAACCAATCTCGTGACATTACCTGTGCACCAATTTTCCCACATATCTTCTGAAATAATAATAAACGCTCTTTATTGATTATATAACCCTGTAAGTCATCAGAAGTCAAAGACGCCTATCGCGTGACATTCCCCTGTCGGATGATTCATTTGTACCAATTTTCCTACATATAATTTAAGTCTATAACGAACGGTTTTTATTGCTCATATTTGACCCTTAAAGTTGTCTGAGATCAACGGCATCTATATCACACCATACCGGTCAATTCATCCTCGTGTTTCAATTTAAACCGACCAGGTTGCAACCATTTTGGGTATACAATCAATTAGTTAATTAAATGCATTGTTAGTACCCCTTTAGGACATTTGATGTCAATGGGACCTATCTAATAAGATTCTCCGGGTCAAATTACCCATATCTCCAACCTCATTAGTAACTGGCCAATGTGGATGTCTACTTAATGCATGGTTTATTAAGATGTAATGCTCTATCTCTTGTGTCATAGAAAATATTCCCACAAAATACGTAAATCGAAATATATCTCAGGATATTAAAACTTGATACTGAGTAAGCTGTTTTAATTATAAGATATAACAGTCTTCGTCATGCAAACATATTCCAAAATTAACAGTATTTATCACAATAACACCAAGTCCCATTAATGTCGGTTTGTAACAGTGTCAGTTATACCATACCGATAATTTACTTGCATATATCTATTAAAATAATAATTCCGACCAAAACCTAGCGACACATGGTGAATAATAGTGTCACAGAGATCACACATGACATGAAAAATATATAAAATTGCATGTTAAATTTACTAAAAAAAAACACGCTAAACATTAGGGGGACACACAAAAAGTCGCCCTAATGTAGAAGTCGCCTTAATGTGGGATATTTACACACAAATGTCTCCCTAATGTGGCTTCCGCGAACATACATACATATATATACACCTTATTGTGGTTGATTGACCGTAACGTAATGTGGTAATGACATATATCACAAGGGCGGAACGATTCATATTCATTGGAGAAAAATGCTCAGATAATAAGTTCAATATGCAGATTGTTTCATTTCATGCGGGAAGTACAGTATTGCTCTAAGTAATCGACATCTTAACCAAAGCAGAATTGTGGGTAACTTTTCAGGATTTAGTCCGAAATATGGCTTGTTGCCATTCATCGGAAAGCTCTCGCCGAGAGCTTTCCGATGAATGGCAACAAGCCACATTTCCGACTAAATCCTGAAAAGTTACCCATAATTCTGCTTTGGTTAAGAGGTCGATTACTTAGGACATTACTGTACTCGTCAATGAGTTTAGAAAGTATATCAAGGGATAGTATAATGTGGCCTTTCATTCCAGTCATGAACATAGTCTGTGCAATAAAAAACACGCATGAGGTGACTTCGATTTTTAACATGTGTAAGGCGTATGTGAGTTGCGAGCGAAAGTCCCCCTCCCGAAAATACCAGGACATTATTATTGTTATTGTCAGTATGCTGTATTTTAAATATATGAATATGTCCATGTATACATTGTCAATAAAGAAAAAATCTATCATGACATGGCGGATCCAACGTTAATAGATGGATCGAACGGAGGTTAGTTCTGATTCAGACACATTCGATCGTCTCAAATATTGAGAAAGAGCTGAAACAGGCTCCATTTGGGAGCCACTAATCATCAACACCTCCGCATCCTTTGTGTGCCCATGCGTGCACTCTCCGCGGCATTTTGATATTTAAAATAAATATATAAATAATCTAATACAAAAAATAAATATATTTCTGAATTTTGTTTTTATACTGAACTCAATTTCACGAAAAAACACAAACGTTTTTTAAATCGAATTTTTTCCAATTTTTTGAAATCGGTCCAGGCGTCTGGGAGAAATATCTCGAACAGACATATGCTACTCTTTTACATAAATATATAAACATGAACACAGATTTCACTTTCACCGCACCCTCATATGTTGTGTCACCCATCAACTTCATTATCGGGGTCAGAATATTCTATTTTTACCTCAATAAATATTGAAGTGATTATCTAGTGCAAAATTCTTAATGCTTTGCAATCTAAAGCTGTATTAATCTTTAATGCATTTCTGTAATAAAACAACCCATGATCTTCTTTGCATACACACATTAAATTGTGGCTCCTGATCACCTGATATATAAGCACCAATCTGGCTTCCTTCCTGGACATAGCACTACATTCTCGTTATTAGAATTATACCATGACATATGCCGCTTTCTCGAAGGACATTTGCATACTTGTGCTGTATTTTGTGATGTTTCTAAAGCCTTCGAGAGAGTTTGGCACAAAGGTCTTCTTCTCAAACGTAGGAGGTATGGAGTTACCGGTGATCTCTTAACTTGGCTCCAGAGCTATCTAACAGCCAGGGAGCAAAGGGTAATTCCGAATAATACTGCATCCCCTTTCAGACCACTTTCATCAGGAGTCCCCCAGGGCTCAGTAATCGGCCTTTTTTTATTTCTCATATACGTTAACGATATCCATCATAATTTAGAATCCCTGACGAGACTATATGCTGATGATACTTGTATCACTACAGCTGAAACTGACCCGACCCTTCTTGTTACAACAGTCAACAATGACATGGAAACACTCACCGATTGGTCCAAAACATGGCTTGTCAATTTCAATCCCACCAAAACTACTCTCATTAGATTCCAGGTATCTCCTCAAAAAGATTCCCCTACATTGCAGCCAATTCTTTTTGGTGACGCCCAACTTGAGGAAATGGACTCTCAAAAACACTTCGGTTTAAACTTTCAATCAAATTTGGGATGGGACATTCAAATAAATGAAATAGTAAATTGTGTTTCTGGCCGATTATCAATGCTTAGAAAAATGAAATATAAACTTAGCCGCAAATCCCTAAATTTAATGTACATATCTTAAATTCTTCCTCTTATGGAATATGGAGATATTATCTGGGACTGTTCCCCCGATTCTCTTCTAAATACATTAGACAAATTGCACATAGAAGCGGCTCGAATTATATCGGGCTTAACTCGCTCATGTCCCACACATAGACTATTTATAGAATTGGGTTGGCAATCACTGCAAGATCGAAGAAAATATCATAAATTAAAAATGTTCAACCGAATCCAAGCTGGAAATGCTCCGAAATATTTGACTGATATATTACCTCCTCGTTACGGGGACAACACTAATTACCCTTCCCGATATCCCTACCGATTTAACTCTTTATCCCGAAAGACTGAATATTATAACAAATCATTCTTTCCCTCTATGATTATCCAGTGGAACAAATTTCTTGATAACATCGCGAAAAGTGAAAATAAAGATAATAAAGACAATAAGAAGAACATAGACAAAGAGACCATAGAGCAACAACTAGTGGCTATGAATGTTGAACCGAAACCTCCTCCCTTCTACCTCATCGGAAGCCGGGAGAGGAACATACTGCACGCTAAACTGCGAAACAATTGTAGTAACCTTAATTTTGACAAACATATTAATCATATTGCCGATTCACCGAGATGTTGTTGTGGTGCTCCCGAGGAAACGGCATACCATTTCATTTTCGAATGCCCTTACTTTATTTACGAAAGACAAAAACTTCTCGATAGTATATCTAGACTTGGCATTCTACATCTGACCATTGGAAATATTCTATTCGGCTCCACTCATGAGACTGAGCAAATAAATTACAAGCTATTCATTGCTGCTCAAAAGTATATTATGAAAACACACCGATTTAATGATTAATAATATATAAAAACGAGCGAAAGATTGAACATATACTTATAAGACAAATATCACATCATCGATCTACGGTTTCACATCTCATACCCTCCCATACTGACGCAAACGATACAATTATCATTTGACACCCTAATGTGTATCACCGATTTTATCTTAATTAATATATCATACAAGTGTTCTTTGTATACATATATGTTATATGTATTGCAGGCAGGAAGCCTAACTCCTTTTGTTAATTGCCAATTGTTTGTTGGAACGGGGCGTCATTAAGTTAGCAATAACTTGTGCCCCAATCCAATTAGCTATTTTTGCTAATAAAATATGTTTAGACTAATTATGGCCCCTCTCTGATATGTGACATTAAATTACTTATTGAAATTCATTTCTACCTGATGAAATTGTCCTATTGATGTCATATTTCGACAACACCTTTGATAATCCCGTATACTAATAATCAATTGGTACACACATTTCACTATACTAATAATACTAATCCATATCCTGACTTTTCATATAACGGTTCATCCACTTGCACACATTCTTTACTCGCACTCATGTCTGTTTCTCGTTTCATCTGATCAATAATATACTGCAGCCAAATGTATTGATTATTGATACGAGCTAATAAACGAATCAAATTCAATTCAACCATTGTCGTCATAAACATGAATTTCCAGTCTGTGTTGGCCTCATACTGAATATACGATACATACACACGTATATATGCAAACATTAAAATTACTCAAATAACACAGAGCACCTACTCCGTTTCTGGAATTTCATTTCCATCAAAGAGGCGTGTGACACGTTTGAGGTGTTGATGTCTTTTGGTTCAAGCATGCATTATTTTGCAACAGTGAAACAACACTTGTTTTTATCATTGATTGTGTTGATGTGGGAAAACTGTCATTCAGAACAGGTGACACAATACTGGAAATCCGTTAACACCTATGCCGCCATACATCTTGTAGAATCCAAGTGTGTGTACGATAGCCAAGTACATTTCTCCATTATCCTGACCTGGATACCATTCTACGAGCGGTACCGATAGGTCGTCGTGAGTGTACATGGTATCTGTGGAACTAGATCTAGATCTGCAGCCGTCGATGTAAAGATATCCTGAAATGACAACACTGTATTACACAACCACACCCATGTAATTATACAAGCTTAGTCTGATTTAGCAGAGTTATTTCCATTCTACTTAAATAATTGCGTACTTACATTAAGTACCTGGATGTATATTTGAGATATATCATATTAAATTTCTATGGTTGGTTGGTTGGCACATGTGGAGGAAGAAATACCGCACACAAGGTTAATATTAGTGGGACACCACAGCATTAGACTTGCCCCTGCACGTGCACCGCGTGCAAGTTTAGAATGGCCGAATGAGCTACATACCGAACAGACGGAGTCACCGTGGCATCGGCTATACCAACCAACACTCTTATTATGCTACTAACGATAAGAATATATGTGTACTTCCCAAAATGCTGGAACATGTAATACTGATTGTTGACCCATTTCAAACCCGTCCTATCCTTTCAGTGGTACAGCCGTAATCATGACCCAGAGGAGGGTTGTCAAAACGATCTATGCTTACACTAGTTTGTAGGGTCGAATACCATGCGTGATTAATATGCAGTCTGAGCAACCACAGTGTCTGGATATACCATTGACACGGGGTTGCAACTGTCCTGCGAGGCTGACACCCCTTCCGAATTTCGTTTCAGTTCTTATCCGATCTGGTCAAGGTCACTGGGGTAAATGGTAAATAACGGAAGTTTTCAGTAACAGATACATAGGCAATTCATTTGTTGAATATACCTTTCCGGTTACGTCAACTATCAACACATCCTAGTTTGAAATTGTTAAGTAAATGTGGAATAGTATAATTTATCCAGTTTCCAAATTGTTCAAGTTCACTATTGAGGCGATCGGTTCACTACCCGAACATCTATGCAAAAGTTTTGGTAAAATAAGTGTGTATATGTTGGAACTAAAACTTCACAATAGACTCACTGCTGAAATTAATCGCCCTATTGTTATTGTCGGTGTGACTAAACACCGCCCGATCCAGCCCGGACCCCCCATATGGACTATATGAGTGATTTTAAGGGCAATATAAGTTCAGGGGTGTCATGGAAACCCACTCAGGGTCGCTATTAACCCTCAAAATGCCGGCATCGGCGAAAATGTTCGCCGCGAAATGAAGCTAACAGCCCGGACCGCCCCTGCTGCGTCCAGGTGTGATTTTAGTATTCATATCTGTGCGAGGGTGTTAATGAAACCCAAATACGCACGGAGAGTGGTCAAGGTCAAATGGAAGTGCCGCTTATTAACCCCTAAACTTCCCAGATTCAGCCAGAATTACAAAATTGCGCCCCCAATAAACAAACTCACAGCCCGGACCCCCTTAATGTCCTCGTACTTCTAATAACCCCATACATATGTGTTGTGGAACTACCCTCGACTACACTCACGAAAATACAAGGGCGAGTCGCCCACAAATGCCTGGCAATTAACCCCCAAAATGCAGCCATCGACTATTATGTTTACCCATAACGACGCTGACAGCCCGGACCAGCCCGGACCATCCCGGTCCAGCCCGGACCCCCATATGGACTATATGAGTGATTTTAAGGCCAATATGAGTGCAGGGGTGTCATCGAAACCCACTCAGGGTCGCTATTAACCCTCAAAATGCGGCATCGGCGGAAATGTTCGCCGCGAAATGAAGCTAACAGCCCGGACCGCCCCTGTTGCGTCCAGGTGTGATTTTAGTATTCATATATGTGCGAGGGTGCAACATGTTAATGAAATCCAAATACGCACGGAGAGTGGTCAAGGTCAAACGGAAGTGCCGCTTATTAACCCCTAAACTTCCCATATTCAGCCAGAATTACAAAATTGCGGGCTGTTTGATTGAAAGATCGCCCTCCTTTCAACTCGGTTTCTAATTATGGATACATCACTCGCATGTGTATTGGAATTATTTGCACACGATTACACTCAACTTGTATTAAGAATAGTCAGGGATGGCACCAGAAAATCCCCGACAGGGGGGGGGGGGGGGGGGCTACACTAAATTACACCATATTGCCTGTTGGTGTGCGAAATGAGAGCAGATAGTGTGTGTGGGGAACCAATGAACAAAACCATATTGAAGTAATTATAGTCCCTTAGCTGAAGCCTGGAGAATTCTAATAGATCTGCAGTTGCTTATGATTGATGAACATTATCACATAACTGATGATACCCCGCCTGTTTGGTGGCAGTCTAGACAGTTTGACCTACATTCTCTGCAGTACTACCGTTGGAGTTTGACCTATATTCTCCGCCCACGCATTGCATCATGGTATATTTGTATGCCGGTTGTGCATGTCCGGACATGACCCGTTGGTTATATCCAATGGGATAATGTTAAAGTGACACTCGCATTGAAAACTTCAAAAAATTCAAAACTTCAAAAATTTCAAAAACTTCCAAAATTTCAAAAATTTCAAAAACTTCAAAAATTTCAAAAACTTCAAAAATTTATAAAATTTCAAAAACTTCAAAAATCTCAAAAAATTTCAAAAAAGTTTAAAAACTTCAAAATACTAAAAAATTTCAAAAAACTTAAAAAACTTTTCAAAAAGAAACAAAAATGAAAAACAGAAAAAAAATTCATAAATTAAAAAAATATGAAAAACTTAAAAAACTTCAACTTTTTCTAAAATTCAAAAATAATTTAAAATTAAATTAAAATTAACTGTCTTTTAATATATCTAACCCACTGCCACTTCTAAGGGTTCCACACTACACCTGAGGGGATATTGAGTGGTCTACACATGTCTCCTAAACCCTAGAATAAGATCCAGCCCATAAGAAACACTGCCTCCTGCAATGCCTGTCATTGGAATCTGACGCAATCCCTACTTCTGGCGCAATGCCTGAGTCATTGGAATCTGGCGCAATCCCTACTTCCGGCGCAACGCCTGAGTCATTGGAATCTGACGCAATCCCTCGTGAAACCTACCGGCTGACTCCACACCCATCGGCTAAACGTTGTATCACATGCTTATTATTTGATCATATCGTGGAAATTCAATGTTTTGTCATCACTCATGAGATATAACTCATATCCACTGAAAAAGGGTGGATATCCTCTATTTATTTATAATTTTTTCTTTGTTATCTTTTTTTTATCCCTCTTTTTTATCTACCACTTCCTGTTTTTATTCGCTCTTCTTTTCTTACAACTTCTAATCCCTCATAATCTTCGAATATCCACTTTCATCTCCAAGTTTTTGAAAAAATTCCTTGTTTAGTAGCACCTCCAGATGGGCTCTATAGAATTTGAACGAGGCATCCATCTTGGATATTACTCTTTCTATGACTAAATCCGTTAGCACGCTCTACAGATGTCATATAGGTAGCACGCTCTACAGATGTCATATAGGCCTCTTCACATCTTGTTTTCCATAATTTATTCATTCCTAATCGCTCCATTGACTGTAACAAATTAAATTACCCCCTCCCCCTGTATTTAGAATACATCCTTGATTATTAATATTTCCTCCTTTCATGGTGTGCATGTTCCCTGGGACATCTTTGCTAATGTGAAGCCACACCTATTATATATATATATATATATATATATATATATATATATATATACAACTTTAAAAGCCCGCGAAAATATTACTCATATTATAGACTTCCCTTTGAAGACCTTTGTATGTGACAATGATCCGTAATATTGTTTCTAAGTGACACTGGCCAGTGAAACTGATACTACGGGTATGAACTAGCCAACTTCACATCGTAACAATAATAAAAGGGACACTTCATCTATATCAGTCTCAAAACGTGTTGGTACACATCTGTGTGGAAACTAAAACCAATCACGCTTCGTCCGTCATCCGTACATAATTGTAATATAATTTTCTCAGAAACCACGGGATCCCTTTGGCTGAAATTTGGTCTCAACATGGGATCAGAAATTATCCATGGAAGACAACAGTGTCCGTGTGGGGAGAAGCTTCGTAGTGTTTCGCTGTTGCCATGGTGTTTGTTTGGGTATAGGCATGGGTGGTGAGTGTGGTTCTCATATGGTCTGAACTAGCCTTTACTGACTGAGGTAATTTAGTGCACATGTCATCACTTCACTGATAACCATTATATGGTCAAATCCCTACACTATCAAACGCAATGTTTCAATAATGGGTTTTCTTAAAATTTTGACTAAATATTGGTTATATTATACTCATCAGCGATCCTTCTTAATAACGCTCTGTATATTTTCAAACGCATTGCACTAAATGGGTTTGGAATGGCCATACAGGAAAGGAGAAACTGAGGTCCTGGGTAGGTCGACTGCATATAGCAGTATATATGGGGTACATACATGGACAGCAATGGGTTCCTCGTGGCTTCTGGTCTACACATGACATATTAAAGTTAACCACACCCATCGCCGCGCCTTTATTGGGCTATGAAGCGCCATACAGGCTCGAATCATGGCCTTCGCCATGTGTTTCTATTTGAACCCACATTAGTAACTAAATAAAATCTTTCTCTCCAGGTTGTTTCACGCCATAACCTTGATTTGGAAAGCTTGAAGGGCCAATTAAGCTTCAATTTAAATCCCAACATTTTCTTATTTGAAGAACGTATCTGGTTAAACATGTCCACCATAGTAAGCTCATTTAATTCAAAGAGCTTCACACATAGTCCCACTAGTAATGATGTGTCGTTATTTACTGCAGAAATGGTCATATATATAAAATACAATACAACACATTTTGGTCACATACCTTAAAGGTGCACGTCACTTTCGCAAGATATCTAACTGACCATGTATAGAGTGGAATGACATGTCGTGTATCAAATGTATAATCAGTTCCAGTATTTCGTCCATAAGGCAGTTTTGGTTGTAACATCATTGTGTATGACGGTTCATTCATATGATACCTTAGCGGTTGCACACGATACTGTCTGTTGTATTTTATGTCTTATATCATGTATATTAATTGCTCCATGGATGGTAGGAGTATGGCATTGGTGTCTGGTTCTTCGATGTATTCTAGTCATAGTTCATTCATATTATTACTCTAAAATCTCCATTAAATGGAGAAACTAAAGAGCCCATATTATGTAGACTAGTGTATAAATACTTACTTCATGCATTATTTTCATCAATTATATGTATTATAACTCCCATCAAGATAGGCTGTTATACAGAGGAAACAAAGCATGTACCAAGTGACAGTCTGTACCAAGTGACAGTCTCATGTCACGAAAGGCCTACTATGTGGACACATGTTCTTATCAAAACGCTCTATTATGTAGGGGGTTATCAACCATTGGTCTGGAAAAGGCATACGAGCGGAACGCGTGTATACACATTTATTCGATGTACTCTTTAATCTTCGATTTCTCTTTATTGTCGTTAATTTATAGCATTATTAGTAGGAATCTAAACTCGCCGTTATATTGAGAAAATAATGCGTCAATACCAGTCAATACTGCTTTATTGGCGGTAAATGAAATTATTGAATCATGTATCACAGCTAAACAAGCGAGACAACTGATCACAACACAAAAATTAGTAATATTTCTGAAGCCTTGAGTGGTTTGTAATACACAGTGTAAATTTTCATTATTGCTACCATTTAAGGAAACATGCCCCCGATAGGGCTACTATGCGAACACATGTCTATATTAATTTCACATATTCCTTACCGTTCATTCATATATACTCCAAGCTCTCTGTTAATACAGAGGCATCAAAACATTGGTCTGGAAAAGACCTACTATGTGGATGCGTGTATACATATTTACTTGATGTATTCTTTAATCGTTCATTTCTCTTTATTATCGTTCATTTATAGCATTATTAGAAGAAATTTAGTCTAAAATCTCCATTACATGGAGACAATAAAGAGCCCATATGGTGTAGACTAATGCATAAATACTTCATGTATTCTTTTCACCAATTATATGTATTGTACATCCTATATATTTAGTCTGTTATACAGAGGAAACAAAGCATGTACTACGTGGCAGTTTCATATGACGATAAGACCTACTATGTGAACACATGTGCATATTAATTTCACATATTCTTCTCAAAACGCTCTATTTTATACGGGGGTATCAAACATTGGTCTGGAAAAAGCCTGCTATGTGGACGCGTGTATACATATTGACTTCATATATGCATTCATAGTTCATTTCTCTTAATTGTCGTTCATTTAATAGCATTATTAGTAGAAATATAGTCTAAAACCGTCGGTATATGGATAATATATAGCGTCAATACTGTTTTATTGTTGGTAGCTCAAATTATTGCATCATGTATCGCAACTAAACAAGCGAGACAACTCATAAATTCTTAATAGTTCAGATGTCTATGGCAGTTCACAGAGTGTATATTTTCATTGTTGTTACCATTTTAGTGCATAAATTACTTATTTCTGTGTAAGAACGCTGGTCTCCATTGTTGTTATGATTGTGCCTATAACTGTCCATATTCTTAAAGCAAGTACGGTACCTCTATGTGATATGATGTATAAAAATTTCCATTTTCACAGGTAAATCACGTATAAACGCTCTTTAATGTATAGTTAAACTGAGTTTTCACATGCAGGGCTATGTCTTTGTGGACTATATACGTGGTATACTTCAGTATATACACGCAGTGAATGTGTTCTAAGTATGCGTATCTGATTTATGTATACGTCCGTGTTTCTTAAAGCAAATCCAATACATATTAGTGCGTTATATTATGATGTACATTAAGTGCCCTTTTCACTGTTAAATCAAGTAAAAAAGCCCTCTACTATAGTTAACTATTCAGTTCCACATACGCTATAAGCTCTATGGTGGTCCGGTGTGTCTTATCAATATGCCATTATATGCACGAATGTAATGTGTTCAAATATGTGGGTTATGATGTATACTTTAATGTTAAAGTATATAAGCACTCTTTAAGATATGCATATGCAGAATGTTGCCTCTTTACACTGACAGAAAAAAAAGGAATATATAATTTTGAATACTACTCTTCATAAAACGTTAGAAAACCATAATCTAACAACTAATATCGAAGAACAATGTAATTACTTGATAAGCATTGTAAATATTTCGTCTGTTTTAAATAAAATGGAAATATTTCGTCTATTTGAAATACAGTTGGAAGCAACAATCAAGTATTTATATGAAATTTGGACCAAAATCTTATAATTTGAGAAAACGTATATAATTTCTATCGAAGTCTTATAATAAAGGAAGGCTTTGTGCGAATCCATTCGGTCTAATGTGTGAATGTGTTCATCATCGCAAATATAATGATGCAGAAATGAATATTTCCTAGAAAAATGTTAACATAGCTTGTATTTAACCGAAATAATATAGCATTTGAGTTAAAATGTTTCATATTAGGACCATAACGAACCAATGCATAAAAATACAATATTTTGTTTTTCATTCTCGATCAAAATAATGCAGGGTTGTCAATTATCAACAAAAAACAAATACTTTGAAACAAACACGATGACATAAGAACGAATATCCAAGAGCTAGTGTGAAAATAACCCTCACATTTATAAAAAAAAACAATAAAAATTCAGTTTTCGAGTAAGTCCTTCATAATTATTGAATGTTTTCGTCTATGTTGGATCAAATTTGACACAAAAATCAATTAGCTCACTAACAGTTCGCGCAATATCTCATATTTTGAGAAAACGTTTGCATTTTTAGACAACAATATTGCTAGTGAAGGTGAATATTTCATCCTGGAACTCATGAAATATGATAAAAATAGATGTAAAGACACTTCACGAGACCTCATATCTTTGAGTTATGAACATAAAGTCATCTCATAGTGCCAATGTACCCCATAATTTGGTCAGGAGAAATTTGTATTTCATATTTGACCCTTCATCTATGGTAAAAAATGAATTAAGGGACATGGGAGTGGTGTCCTAGACATTGACCTAGAGCATAAATTGACTCAATTTTGCAATTTTAGGCAACATTCTTGCCAGGGAAAGTGTATATTTCATGTTGGAACTCATCAAATGTGATAAACATGCATCAAAAGGCACTTACTGAGCTCTGATGACTTTGAGTTATGACAACAACGGCATCTCATACTAGATTGTAAGCCATAATTTGGTCAGGAAAAGTGTAAATTTCATATTTTATCCTACATGTGTTTTAACAATCAATGTAATTACACCCCATCGGTCGCCTAGACACAGCGTAAATGTTCTCAAGTTTTCAACTGTAGGCCACAATGTCGGCAGTGAAGGTAAACATTTCATGTTGGAACCCATGAAATGTGATAAAATGGATAAAAAGACACTTCATGAGTACTTATGACTGAGTTATGAACATAAAGGGACCTCATAGTGTATTGTAGGTCATAATTTGGTCAGGAAAATTGTAAATTTCATGTCTTAAGCTCCATGTGTTTTAAAAATATATTTAATTACAGCCATTGGGTCCCTAGAGATCAATCCACAGTCCATATGTAGTCCATATGCATTTTTAGGGAACAGTATTGCTAGCGAAGGTGAACATTCCATGCTGGAACTCATGAAATATGATAAAAATAGATGAAAAGACACTTTCTGAGGCCTTGGTCAGGAGAAATGTGTATTGTATTTTGACCCTTGAGGCGTGGTAGCAATCAATGAAATTACACCCCATGGTATCCTCAGATATGAAGCAACATCATAAATGCACTCAGTTTTGGCAATTTAGAAAACATTGTTGATAGGGAAGTTGTACATGTCATGTTGGAACTGGTGAAATGTGATAATAATTGATCAAAAGACACTCGATGAGCCCTGATGGGTTTCAATTATGGTCATAAAGGCATCTGATAGTGTCATTATACAACGGGGAAATTTGTGAAGCGCTAACAAAGCGTATCTACACGGTGTTATACGATCCAAAATGATCCTGATATAAGAAATGCAATCTAGATCATACTCAGTATCTTCGTATCGACTGAATATATCGTTATTCGATGGTGTTCCCGACATACCTCCGTCTTTACTTTTCTTATGCCTTTGTAAATTGTAGTTCGTCGATAATATATTTCTGCACAAATGGCACCCGTGTATTGTCTCGAATCATGGGAAGAACTATCGTCCTTATACCAGCGAAAAGATGAGCGAATATGGTGTGGTATTATAAACTCGCCGCCTTCGTACCTCTATTTATCGTTTAAAGTTATTGTTCTTAGATAAAAAATTGGCGCGCGTGCGGCCCCCTCATCCCCACTGCCGCCGCGCCAATTTTTTATCTAAGAACAATAACTCTAAACGATAAATAGAGGTACGAAGGCGGCGAGTTTATAATACCACACCATATTCGCTCATCTTTTCGCTGGTATAAGGACGATAGTTCTTCCCATGATTCGAGACAATACACGGGTGCCATTTGTGCAGAAATATATTATCGACGAACTACAATTTACAAAGGCATAAGAAAAGTAAAGACGGAGGTATGTCGGGAACACCATCGAATAACGATATATTCAGTCGATACGAAGATACTGAGTATGATCTAGATTGCATTTCTTATATCAGGATCATTTTGGATCGTATAACACCGTGTAGATACGCTTTGTTAGCGCTTCACAAATTTCCCCGTTGTATAATGACACTATCAGATGCCTTTATGACCATAATTGAAACCCATCAGGGCTCATCGAGTGTCTTTTGATCAATTATTATCACATTTCACCAGTTCCAACATGACATGTACAACTTCCCTATCAACAATGTTTTCTAAATTGCCAAAACTGAGTGCATTTATGATGTTGCTTCATATCTGAGGATACCATGGGGTGTAATTTCATTGATTGCTACCACGCCTCAAGGGTCAAAATACAATACACATTTCTCCTGACCAAGGCCTCAGAAAGTGTCTTTTCATCTATTTTTATCATATTTCATGAGTTCCAGCATGGAATGTTCACCTTCGCTAGCAATACTGTTCCCTAAAATTGCATATGGACTACATATGGACTGTGGATTGATCTCTAGGGACCCAATGGCTGTAATTAAATATATTTTTAAAACACATGGAGCTTAAGACATGAAATTTACAATTTTCCTGACCAAATTATGACCTACAATACACTATGAGGTCCCTTTATGTTCATAACTCAGTCATAAGTACTCATGAAGTGTCTTTTTATCCATTTTATCACATTTCATGGGTTCCAACATGAAATGTTTACCTTCACTGCCGACATTGTGGCCTACAGTTGAAAACTTGAGAACATTTACGCTGTGTCTAGGCGACCGATGGGGTGTAATTACATTGATTGTTAAAACACATGTAGGATAAAATATGAAATTTACACTTTTCCTGACCAAATTATGGCTTACAATCTAGTATGAGATGCCGTTGTTGTCATAACTCAAAGTCATCAGAGCTCAGTAAGTGCCTTTTGATGCATGTTTATCACATTTGATGAGTTCCAACATGAAATATACACTTTCCCTGGCAAGAATGTTGCCTAAAATTGCAAAATTGAGTCAATTTATGCTCTAGGTTAATGTCTAGGACACCACTCCCATGTCCCTTAATTCATTTTTTACCATAGATGAAGGGTCAAATATGAAATACATATTTCTCCTGACCAAATTATGGGGTACATTGGCACTATGAGATGACTTTATGTTCATAACTCAAAGATATGAGGTCTCGTGAAGTGTCTTTACATCTATTTTTATCATATTTCATGAGTTCCAGGATGAAATATTCACCTTCACTAGCAATATTGTTGTCTAAAAATGCAAACGTTTTCTCAAAATATGAGATATTGCGCGAACTGTTAGTGAGCTAATTGATTTTTGTGTCAAATTTGATCCAACATAGACGAAAACATTCAATAATTATGAAGGACTTACTCGAAAACTGAATTTTTATTGTTTTTTTTTTATAAATGTGAGGGTTATTTTCACACTAGCTCTTGGATATTCGTTCTTATGTCATCGTGTTTGTTTCAAAGTATTTGTTTTTTGTTGATAATTGACAACCCTGCATTATTTTGATCGAGAATGAAAAACAAAATTTTGTATTTTTATGCATTGGTTCGTTATGGTCCTAATATGAAACATTTTAACTCAAATGCTATATTATTTCGGTTAAATACAAGCTATGTTAACATTTTTCTAGGAAATATTCATTTCTGCATCATTATATTTGCGATGATGAACACATTCACACATTAGACCGAATGGATTCGCACAAAGCCTTCCTTTATTATAAGACTTCGATAGAAATTATATACGTTTTCTCAAATTATAAGATTTTGGTCCAAATTTCATATAAATACTTGATTGTTGCTTCCAACTGTATTTCAAATAGACGAAATATTTCCATTTTATTTAAAACAGACGAAATATTTACAATGCTTATCAAGTAATTACATTGTTCTTCGATATTAGTTGTTAGATTATGGTTTTCTAACGTTTTATGAAGAGTAGTATTCAAAATTATATATTCCTTTTTTTTCTGTCAGTGTAAAGAGGCAACATTCTGCATATGCATATCTTAAAGAGTGCTTATATACTTTAACATTAAAGTATACATCATAACCCACATATTTGAACACATTACATTCGTGCATATAATGGCATATTGATAAGACACACCGGACCACCATAGAGCTTATAGCGTATGTGGAACTGAATAGTTAACTATAGTAGAGGGCTTTTTTACTTGATTTAACAGTGAAAAGGGCACTTAATGTACATCATAATATAACGCACTAATATGTATTGGATTTGCTTTAAGAAACACGGACGTATACATAAATCAGATACGCATACTTAGAACACATTCACTGCGTGTATATACTGAAGTATACCACGTATATAGTCCACAAAGACATAGCCCTGCATGTGAAAACTCAGTTTAACTATACATTAAAGAGCGTTTATACGTGATTTACCTGTGAAAATGGAAATTTTTATACATCATATCACATAGAGGTACCGTACTTGCTTTAAGAATATGGACAGTTATAGGCACAATCATAACAACAATGGAGACCAGCGTTCTTACACAGAAATAAGTAATTTATGCACTAAAATGGTAACAACAATGAAAATATACACTCTGTGAACTGCCATAGACATCAGAACTATTAAGAATTTATGAGTTGTCTCGCTTGTTTAGTTGCGATACATGATGCAATAATTTGAGCTACCAACAATAAAACAGTATTGACGCTATATATTATCCATATACCGACGGTTTTAGACTATATTTCTACTAATAATGCTATTAAATGAACGACAATTAAGAGAAATGAACTATGAATGCATATATGAAGTCAATATGTATACACGCGTCCACATAGCAGGCTTTTTCCAGACCAATGTTTGATACCCCCGTATAAAATAGAGCGTTTTGAGAAGAATATGTGAAATTAATATGCACATGTGTTCACATAGTAGGTCTTATCGTCATATGAAACTGCCACGTAGTACATGCTTTGTTTCCTCTGTATAACAGACTAAATATATAGGATGTACAATACATATAATTGGTGAAAAGAATACATGAAGTATTTATGCATTAGTCTACACCATATGGGCTCTTTATTGTCTCCATGTAATGGAGATTTTAGACTAAATTTCTTCTAATAATGCTATAAATGAACGATAATAAAGAGAAATGAACGATTAAAGAATACATCAAGTAAATATGTATACACGCATCCACATAGTAGGTCTTTTCCAGACCAATGTTTTGATGCCTCTGTATTAACAGAGAGCTTGGAGTATATATGAATGAACGGTAAGGAATATGTGAAATTAATATAGACATGTGTTCGCATAGTAGCCCTATCGGGGGCATGTTTCCTTAAATGGTAGCAATAATGAAAATTTACACTGTGTATTACAAACCACTCAAGGCTTCAGAAATATTACTAATTTTTGTGTTGTGATCAGTTGTCTCGCTTGTTTAGCTGTGATACATGATTCAATAATTTCATTTACCGCCAATAAAGCAGTATTGACTGGTATTGACGCATTATTTTCTCAATATAACGGCGAGTTTAGATTCCTACTAATAATGCTATAAATTAACGACAATAAAGAGAAATCGAAGATTAAAGAGTACATCGAATAAATGTGTATACACGCGTTCCGCTCGTATGCCTTTTCCAGACCAATGGTTGATAACCCCCTACATAATAGAGCGTTTTGATAAGAACATGTGTCCACATAGTAGGCCTTTCGTGACATGAGACTGTCACTTGGTACAGACTGTCACTTGGTACATGCTTTGTTTCCTCTGTATAACAGCCTATCTTGATGGGAGTTATAATACATATAATTGATGAAAATAATGCATGAAGTAAGTATTTATACACTAGTCTACATAATATGGGCTCTTTAGTTTCTCCATTTAATGGAGATTTTAGAGTAATAATATGAATGAACTATGACTAGAATACATCGAAGAACCAGACACCAATGCCATACTCCTACCATCCATGGAGCAATTAATATACATGATATAAGACATAAAATACAACAGACAGTATCGTGTGCAACCGCTAAGGTATCATATGAATGAACCGTCATACACAATGATGTTACAACCAAAACTGCCTTATGGACGAAATACTGGAACTGATTATACATTTGATACACGACATGTCATTCCACTCTATACATGGTCAGTTAGATATCTTGCGAAAGTGACGTGCACCTTTAAGGTATGTGACCAAAATGTGTTGTATTGTATTTTATATATATGACCATTTCTGCAGTAAATAACGACACATCATTACTAGTGGGACTATGTGTGAAGCTCTTTGAATTAAATGAGCTTACTATGGTGGACATGTTTAACCAGATACGTTTTTCAAATAAGAAAATGTTGGGATTTAAATTGAAGCTTAATTGGCCCTTCAAGCTTTCCAAATCAAGGTTATGGCGTGAAACAACCTGGAGAGAAAGATTTTATTTAGTTACTAATGTGGGTTCAAATAGAAACACATGGCGAAGGCCATGATTCGAGCCTGTATGGCGCTTCATAGCCCAATAAAGGCGCGGCGATGGGTGTGGTTAACTTTAATATGTCATGTGTAGACCAGAAGCCACGAGGAACCCATTGCTGTCCATGTCTGTACCCCATATATACTGCTATATGCAGTCGACCTACCCAGGACCTCAGTTTCTCCTTTCCTGTATGGCTATTCCAAACCCATTTAGTGCAATGCGTTTGAAAATATACAGAGCGTTATTAAGAAGGATCGCTGATGAGTATAATATAACCAATATTTAGTCAAAATTTTAAGAAAACCCATTATTGAAACATTGCGTTTGATAGTGTAGGGATTTGACCATATAATGGTTATCAGTGAAGTGATGACATGTGCACTAAATTACCTCAGTCAGTAAAGGCTAGTTCAGACCATATGAGAACCACACTCACCACCCATGCCTATACCCAAACAAACACCATGGCAACAGCGAAACACTACGAAGCTTCTCCCCACACGGACACTGTTGTCTTCCATGGATAATTTCTGATCCCATGTTGAGACCAAATTTCAGCCAAAGGGATCCCGTGGTTTCTGAGAAAATTATATTACAATTATGTACGGATGACGGACGAAGCGTGATTGGTTTTAGTTTCCACACAGATGTGTACCAACACGTTTTGAGACTGATATAGATGAAGTGTCCCTTTTATTATTGTTACGATGTGAAGTTGGCTAGTTCATACCCGTAGTATCAGTTTCACTGGCCAGTGTCACTTAGAAACAATATTACGGATCATTGTCACATACAAAGGTCTTCAAAGGGAAGTCTATAATATGAGTAATATTTTCGCGGGCTTTTAAAGTTGTATATATATATATATATATATATATATATATATATATATATATATATATATAATAGGTGTGGCTTCACATTAGCAAAGATGTCCCAGGGAACATGCACACCATGAAAGGAGGAAATATTAATAATCAAGGATGTATTCTAAATACAGGGGGAGGGGGTAATTTAATTTGTTACAGTCAATGGAGCGATTAGGAATGAATAAATTATGGAAAACAAGATGTGAAGAGGCCTATATGACATCTGTAGAGCGTGCTACCTATATGACATCTGTAGAGCGTGCTAACGGATTTAGTCATAGAAAGAGTAATATCCAAGATGGATGCCTCGTTCAAATTCTATAGAGCCCATCTGGAGGTGCTACTAAACAAGGAATTTTTTCAAAAACTTGGAGATGAAAGTGGATATTCGAAGATTATGAGGGATTAGAAGTTGTAAGAAAAGAAGAGCGAATAAAAACAGGAAGTGGTAGATAAAAAAGAGGGATAAAAAAAAGATAACAAAGAAAAAATTATAAATAAATAGAGGATATCCACCCTTTTTCAGTGGATATGAGTTATATCTCATGAGTGATGACAAAACATTGAATTTCCACGATATGATCAAATAATAAGCATGTGATACAACGTTTAGCCGATGGGTGTGGAGTCAGCCGGTAGGTTTCACGAGGGATTGCGTCAGATTCCAATGACTCAGGCGTTGCGCCGGAAGTAGGGATTGCGCCAGATTCCAATGACTCAGGCATTGCGCCAGAAGTAGGGATTGCGTCAGATTCGAATGACAGGCATTGCAGGAGGCAGTGTTTCTTATGGGCTGGATCTTATTTTAGGGTTTAGGAGACATGTGTAGACCACTCAATATCCCCTCAGGTGTAGTGTGGAACCCTTAGAAGTGGCAGTGGGTTAGATATATTAAAAGACAGTTAATTTTAATTTAATTTTAAATTATTTTTGAATTTTAGAAAAAGTTGAAGTTTTTTAAGTTTTTCATATTTTTTTAATTTATGAATTTTTTTTCTGTTTTTCATTTTTGTTTCTTTTTGAAAAGTTTTTTAAGTTTTTTGAAATTTTTGAGTATTTTGAAGTTTTTAAACTTTTTTGAAATTTTTTGAGATTTTTGAAGTTTTTGAAATTTTATAAATTTTTGAAGTTTTTGAAATTTTTGAAGTTTTTGAAATTTTTGAAATTTTGGAAGTTTTTGAAATTTTTGAAGTTTTGAATTTTTTGAAGTTTTCAATGCGAGTGTCACTTTAACATTATCCCATTGGATATAACCAACGGGTCATGTCCGGACATGCACAACCGGCATACAAATATACCATGATGCAATGCGTGGGCGGAGAATATAGGTCAAACTCCAACGGTAGTACTGCAGAGAATGTAGGTCAAACTGTCTAGACTGCCACCAAACAGGCGGGGTATCATCACATAACACATGATGGTTCCGGGTCGGGCCAAAATGCGAGGGAGTCGTCTTAAAGTTTAGCAATACATCAGCCATAATTAGCAGATGAGATAACTCGAAGATTAAAACCCATGAATTGTTGTAAACATTCCTATATTCTAGGGAGGCCACTTGTCTTCTGTGTCAGTTCTAATTTCTAATTTCATTAGTTGCAAGTGCCAGCATGGTATTTCACTGTCGGGGATATAGCTAACATGTGGCCATACTGTAGGTACTCAATGGTTCTATAGACCAATGTGGCCATTGTGGCGAATGCCAGAGTAGCCAGCAATGATAAAGCACACATGTTTCCATAGATTTTCATTACCACTAAAACGCTGATGGTGTAGAAATACAGGGGAAAACCCCCGGATTTAATGGGAACATGTGCCATGAATATTTTGTGTGGGATATATTCCGCTGTATGTTCTCTCTCTGACACTTTCCCCACACTGACAGTATGTACACGATCACTTCATCTTATACACACAACCGACTTACATATACGAAATCCCAGACAAGTCCTCCCAGACGAGGGGGCTAGAGCCCACCGACAAGGGTAGCCCCCCCTCGTGCACCCACTGGCACCACCCCTGAGAACAGTGATTCAATCCTGTTTAGTTTGACACACTTCTAGTCAAATGACCCAATCTGTCGTTTTGACTAACCATTGCTTAGTCGATATAACTACCATCACCCATTCTAATTTTGAATACTTTTCTGCTTTAGTAATTATGTCTAACTCAATTTACTCATCCTGGGGAAATGTTTTTGACAAACCTAAGTTAACTAGAGATGTGACTGTCCCAATGCAACTAAGGATACCCACTGAGTTTTTGAAACACTAAGATGTTTCACACTTCAGTAGGCATTTAGTTAAAAATAATAAAATAACAAATTCACATTGCAGGTGCACAATCCTAACCCTAACTATAAACCTATTGACCAAAAATGTAGGAATAAAAGCTCGGACAAAATTATGCATGTTGCGAAAATGTTTTGAGTCGAAAAAGGGGAATCACTCCCCCAAAACAGTCGGACAGACGTCATAATCACAGGTGCACAGGTTCTCATGGTACTAATTATATGTGCCCAGTTTCAAAAACATTGACCTAACGATGTAGGAATAAAAGCTCGGACAATATTATGCATGTTGCGAAAATGTTCTAAGTCGAAAAAGGGGAATAACTCCAACAGTCGGACAAACGTCATAATTGCAGGTGCACAGATTCCTATGGTTCTAAATATCTGTACCATGTTTGAACAAAATGACCTACGAATGTAGGAACAAAAGCTCGGACAAAATTGTACATGTTGCGAAAGTTTTCAAAGTGGACAAAGGGGGATAACTCCACAAAAAAATCCGACAGACGTCATAATCGCAGGTGCACAGGTTCGCACGGTGTCTGTGTCAAGTTTCACGGAAAATTATAAAAAACGACTGAGAAATACTCCGGCCAAATGTGTGTCCACGGACTACGGACGGACGACGGACGACGGATGGGCGGATGGACATGCTGATTCCAGTATCCCCCCCCCACAACTTCGTTGCGGGGTATACTAATATTGACACACATGTTTCCTCAATGAACCATAATTTGTCGCCATAATGCTCACTTCTCATTGTCACTCAAGTTATATGTGTTGAGTTAATCATGGCCAATCACTCTCCCGAAAATGTCGCCACGGTGTTGAGTGTTGTGCATATCGCATAACAATATTCTGCATGTAGTCTACTCTGGGAAAAATATACTCACCAAAGACATGGCAACTTTCCAGCTCTTTTTATATGTTCATACCCAATCGAGACAAACTTGTTTAAATTCTGCCTCAAACGAAATAGACAGACAAGCCGTGCTCTGTACTGTTCCATGCTGTTTTAAATTATATAACTTGATCTTTCACCTATGTGGAAATTGAAGTTTTCAATGCAATACCCCAGACATAAACACAACACGGTATTCTTCAGTGCAAACAATTGGGTACCAATTGTCAGTACGACCGAAATAATATTCCAGTCGAGTATACATCGATATCTGCAACAACTAAAATCTGGTACAATCATATTCAAAATGATCATTGCATCTCCGTATAAGTTGTAAGTTCAAAATGCTAATAGGGATCCGATATTTCCAGATAAGTTTATATGAACAATACTGTTAATAATGGAGCAACTAAAGAACAATTATAAAAACGGAGAGAATTTATGCACTAAAATGTTGCTATTTTTAAAATAACGAACAAACTCACCCCCCTACTTATATAATGATGTTTCAAAAAAGTATATCGTACGAGTGGATATGACACGAGATCAGATGATCTTATTGTACCCTTCTGCAACTCTGTTACTTATCTGAAATCCTTTCTTCCACACACAATCAATCTTTGGAACGAGCTAAACCAGAAGCGAGGAAATGTGAAACACTCTCATACTTCAAAACGGTTTTGCATAGTGGTCACTAAGAGCGCCATCGATATTTGGAATATAATACGCGTATACGAGAGGAAGTCAGATACACCATTGCCGATTAAGGCTGGACTGCTGTAATTTAAACCATGATCTTTGCAGCAATCGTTTGAATTAATAGTTGGGTATGTATGTCTGGTGCCGAAGAAACATAAAAACATTCACGGATTAATATAACAACAATCCTGTCGAAATTCCTCCCTTCGGGGCCCAAGCTTCTGGTACAATGTACTAATCCCACTGGATCCACGGCGATAATAAACAGTTCGAATTTTGGGTTTTTGGACGATAATAAATTTCGTTGAGCTGATTAATAAGAGTCACAACAGTAAATCCTGGAAACTGACCAGGATCGCCACATACCGCTTGGAATCGTCACAAAACACTGACAACTAAGACTATTTATGCCAGTTCAATTTATTTTATAATAATATTAAGTTGTGGAATTAATTTGTGGAAATTTTAAACCTACATGTACACAATGCGATCACGTCGCATGATACAGTATAGACTGCTAGCTATGATTGTCGGTGATCCATGATCGCTGCTATTCGTGATCGTATAAAACTATAGTGGGATATCGACAACAGTGCCATCAGCGTGTTGAGTATATTATAGCGCTGGCTATTCCTCGCCACTCAGGTTTTCTATGCCGACTGGGTCAACGTGAATCACACACCCGTACAAATCGCAACGGTGTTGAGTGTTTTGCATAAAGTGATGTGAACCACTCCAGTAGGGTGATCAAATATAAATGGAGTAGTAATTTTTACAAATATATCCAAATTGACAACACACACCGTCATTCTTATATATTAATACATGCAGTGACTCTCGATGACGAAATCGTTTGCGTTATGTTTATCGCCAATAGATGCGTCCCGAATCGAGTAGTAGATATTTAAAATTGAGCGTAGTCCAGGCGATGTTTTCTATGGAGTGGTGCGGTCGATTTTTGGCGATGTTGGTAGAATGCTACATTCCTCCAGTTGGCATAGTCCATGGATACTAGCTGATCAGTTTCCGCTCACGAACAAGTACATAATATGTCTTTAATGCAAACGTTCTACGAAATATAGGTATATAGATACACTGTTGGAACACATAATTAACTTGACGCCACAATGTGATGGTAATTTTGCTGCCATAAAATTTAGCTATAAACATTTTTAATTATACTTATATTTCCTTAAAATGAAATTGATGTAAATTAACGAAATTTCCTTTAACAATTCCACAAGTAATACGATGTGTGTTATCACGTATTGTTAACGACCAATCTATGTGTAGTATGATTCGGCTTTAGAATTATACGACAATATTTCATTGTTTTGGAAAACAAGGTTTGATGAAACTCCTAAAAAATGGACAAGACAATTAGTGAAATTACACATGGCAATTGTACATTGGTCAAATTGAGGTTACACACCATTAAAATACTCATTAAACTATGACCATTATTCAGGTATTCATATTATAGGTATTTGATATTGTTAATACTGCCCGATTCATCCAATAAATCAAATATATTAATTCATCTAAGGCAAACATGCAGCATATTCATTTACACCATTTTTTCGTCTTGTCCGAAAAAACTCTAACCTGAAATCCGTCAATCTCGATAGATGATGGAATTTCGACGCAATCCTGGATTTGCAAATATCGGGTCCCAGTTTCAACATCAGGATTTCCCTCGTTTGTACCTTTTATCAGCAATTTTGCCATATTTGGAAAGTGTGTCAATGAAAATGCTGTCTTCGATATCAATGGGCGCATCTTTCACTGTCACAAATGTAGCACGTATTTCAGAGTCACGCAAAGAAACATCAAATCCATTTAATTTGAGCCCCGATGCAATTATAACATTTTTTGCTTGGTCTTTACTTACTGTTATATAGCAATAATCCTCTGTTATTTGAATACCGCGAACATCAATAACCGAAGTCAGCCCAGTAAGAACATCCGTGTGCGTGAACTTTCCAAGTCGACGACCCCGGTTGAAAAACGCTGTTAACTGACGTTTCCTCTGCTCGGACATGTTGCAATGTTACTTGTATATATAATAATCACATGTATCCCACAAACAGCGTTAACACAATATAGATTATCTACTTGTTGCATCCATTATATTCAAATTTTCGTCCATCGATGTAAACACCGTCTTTACTGTCCGCCATACCGGAAAGTGGTTAATAGTAATTAAGTGGCCCCGTATAGGCCTACTTGTTTCATAGATGCAAGGCTCACGTGTAAGTGTGTACAACGTATTTTACATTTTACGAAAGAAACAACTATACTTATACTATTTCTTTCAAAGACAACCACTTGGAATTCATATGTTTACGGTTTCTGCACGACCAAATAAGCGGAGGTCACTTCGCGAGATCAAACGAATAGTTCGTATTGACTTGAAATTATGTAAACATTGTGATCAAATATATATATGTCACATTATATATCTCTTTCAATTGTCAGTCGTGTAGCGTTCAGAAAAAAACAGCATATACACCCTCTTTGTCTCGTAGCTGAAGCATTGGACCTAGAACAAATTGTTGAGAGGCTGTTTTTGGTGTCATGTTTTCGGGCAGAATCTGGGGAACAACATATCCAAAATCCGCTTTGGGGGAAAGTTTCTAGAGCGTTTTGAAAACAATGTCCTATCTTTGGTTTTTACACTTGAATGGCATTTAAATTTAAGTTATACAGATGGCAGGAACATGCAACATAAACAAAATTATTATTGTTGTCATGACATACCTGTGTCATTTCGTGTAAAATTCGATTGTCAAAATTCAAAATGGCGACCGAAAGTGGTAAAATTTGACAATTTTCGCTAAATTTCACCAGATATTATCAATTTAAAAGAAATTTGGTTTAAATGGCCATTTGCACCACAGTAAATGATGTCTAATCCGAATTCGATAATAATGAGCTATGTGCCGATAATTTGTTCCTATTGTGTCCCAAAAATGGAGGCGAAAATTGCCCAAGCAACCAAACTAGTATCGAAATAGACCCAATGAGTTTGGGGATCCCCGAATAGTTCACATTATATACGCATATACATAGTACGTATATACCCATAAATTGCCCATTTTGTTGTTCTTTCTGGTGTCTGCGGAAATTACACCTGAACATTATACCATTTCAAGATTAGACAATTAGAAAAATAAAACGTTTGTTTATTAAGCTAACTATATTTAATGTGCCAACGAAAGTAATGTTTCATCATAGTACTGCATTTAAATTTTCCGTAAATACCACCCTTTTCGCGAAAGAAATATTAAAACATTTAATTTAAGTATTCCGACATGATGAGGTGTAACGGTTTCCCAAACACATCTGATTCCAAGAAATATTTATTCTAGATTTATTTTAAATTGTCAGCCGAAATTAACGCGTATTTACACGACAAACTGCGTAGCCATTTGTCCATGCTGACAATAGAATGAATAGGTTGCATTGTTCATCATCGACTCTTTCTTGATGAAATTGTCATATGTTATTTCTGACGATATTTCCGTGTTAATTTCACCTGAATGTTACCTCGTTTTGGAACAATTTTGGAAGAACGTGCCACTCAAAGCACCTTTCTCCGCCCGTGGTCGGTGGCGGTCGCATCCCGATTGTACCCCGACTGCAATATCAACCACTTCCGGTGACAACGCGAAAGCATCATCTACACATGCAGTTGTTTTCATAACAGCGTTGTCATGTGGAGTTGATAAAATACAACTACAAAGTAGGCTCATTGTTGTAGCAATTTTAGCGAACTACTACTTCCTTGAAAGAAACTACAACGTAGCATCCAAATCGATATAGAATAAACACTTAATGTACCTGTCACCAAAACAAATACTACAATGTTCCCTGTTGAATTGTATGTTTTCATATCTGCCAAACAGCGTGCTATTATTTTCCTTTCGTAGTCACGTGATAGTGACCCAATCGCACCATTTATTCCCCCGATTTCGTTGTAAATTGTACAACCTTATTCCTGCAAATTAACACATATATAAGCCATACAACTAGTTTAGATGGTATCTATACCATTACCGCTTGATGTTATATCAAAAGAACACAAATTAAAGGATCCGGGTTATTGTCATAAAATAAAATAGCATTTTCTCCACCAAAAACAATGGCAAAAGTTGTTTCAGTCGAGGCTATGACATCGGCATATCGATTTGTGCAATATCTGAGCTTGTGATCGTCCCATGTCCACTAATGTAACCCTTTACCCAACAGAAGGGCCCTGTGCCAATGCATTCTCTTATATATGCTAGTCGACCATAGGTCGCCTCGTATATATAAGATAATGCATTAGCTTAACACATTACAAATTATAAAATTGTTAAAGAATGTAAGAAAAAATGGTAAAAAGTGTTTAAAAAAGATTTTTTTTAGGCCAATGCATTCTCTTATATATGCGAGGCGACCTATGGTCGACTCGCATATATAAGAGAATGCATTGGCACAGGGCATAACTGTAACCATCACAATGTGGTCAATGAGCCGGTTCCAATGATATCCATATTTGTATGGTTCTATTGAGACAGACCGAAGATATTTTAGGCTGTTGAAGCTTTATTTGGCCGGTTTTGGCCGGTTTGTTGGGTAAAGGGTTAATACGTGGCAATTATTTCTCTCGGTGGGAATACTTTACCGTTGTCAACCCTTAATATGCTTGTCCAGTGTTTCCTCTCTTTTTACGAGCGTATAGTACCGTTGTCTGTTGGAACAGGCTGTTTGCGACATTGTCCGACATATATATGGCTATTCGGTGACTCGTCTCTGAAATCAGCCTTTCGTTTCGCAGAGTTACAAATGACGATGTTACTTCTCCTGTCTTTCGTCATTGATATATATTGTGAGCTGACGTTCGATATTGTTTTAATTGATCCGTTAACCGCTGCCACCAATTTATGTAACCGGGGAGTGGAGGGGATTTCCACATCTATGTTTCTCTGTGTACAATGTCAAATAGAGGAATCAGATTTTGCATGATTACCCAGTCCTCAATGATGTGTGGAAAGTCAATGAGTTTGTTAAAGAATTAATCATTTATTATATATGTATCTGACAATATTGATATGTATCGGGGTGAGTAATGATTCTATAAATAAAAATATAATCAATTGAGATTGCCAGCTTCCTAGTACAGTACCAATCAGAAGAAGTGGTATATTGAGGCGCGCCTTTATTGGGATATTGAGCGTGCTTAATTTGGCAAAAAAGGCGCGATTATAGCGCAATACCAAAAATATGTTCCGCTTATTATTGTGACATTGAACGCAAAATATTGGATACTAAGCGCGCTAAATTGCATGCAGACCCGATAGTGTTATATTTATATTAGATAAATACTGTGCATGTAGGGTACATATATAATTTACAACTATAATTATATACACATCTAAAACATTGTCTCTATTTATGCATAATTGGCGGTGAATTTGACTTAAATGTCACAATTTTGAGCGAGTCGACCATAGGTCGCCTCGCCTATATAAGAGAATGCATTGGCCTAACTATTTTTCATCATTTGTTATTATTTTTTACAATTTTTTACAATTTTAATAATTGTTTTTTATATTCTTTAACAGGCTTATTTTGTAGGTTTAGGGCCAGGGAATATTACGTTTTTCATGGGCATCAAAATTATTACTATGAATACTTGGTGATAGTTTTGAGTTATAACATGCCCTATAGCATGCTTAAGCATACTAAAAAAAAATTCAACCAATAAAAAAAATCTAAATTTTTTTAAAATTTATTTTTTTATTTTTATTTATTTTTAGGGCCGATTTTACAGAACGTAAATTAGGGCGGATGAGATCGGCCCGTGGCACTCAAAGGGTTAATATTATGAGTTTATGAGCGCGTTCTCTTACGGAGAGGAGGGACATATTATATCCAAGGAATTTCGTTCACTAGAGGGCACGCAGTGCGTTCCCTTAAAATTCACTTGCTGCGTTCCATCGCGAGAATGCGTTGCCTTACTGGGTAGACACTGGTTCCTTGCTCTTGGAGGGCACGTAATGCAACTATAACCAAGCGCGCAGTAATTTCACGAACCGGAAGTTAAGCACTCGGGTCGTGACGTCGCCGGTAAACATGTAATGAAATGACGCGACGTCAAACGAAAGGTGAAA
The DNA here is from genome assembly GCA_032622095.1 of Siphonodentalium dalli. Taxonomy (NCBI): domain Eukaryota; kingdom Metazoa; phylum Mollusca; class Scaphopoda; order Gadilida; family Siphonodentaliidae; genus Siphonodentalium; species Siphonodentalium dalli. The sequence goes on from CP136067.1 coordinate 90,936,706, forward strand.
AAGTCACTTCGCTACAATACCGACATTCAGAAAATCTGACAATAAAATGGTTCGGCTGTATACCCTGCGCCATCCAGCATGTACTGCTCTAACCAAGTGTGTATGATACCGTCATTTGGAACTTTTGAGACAGGAATGCCTTGGCTGCACACCCAGCACCGCCCGTCATGTAGTAGCAAGTTGATTAAGTTTGTATGATGCCGTCATTCAGAACATCTGGCAGAGGAATGGTTTGGCTACCGTTCCAAAGCCGTCCTTCATATAGTAAGCTGATCCAGTGTGTACGATGACCAAGAACTCATGTGTGTCTGGCTCATCTGCTTTCCAGTCAGCGAAAGGTAGCGGCTGGCCATCGTGGGTGTACATGATATCATTTTCGCTAGGTCTGTGGCCATCGACGAAGAGAGCTTCTGAAATGCAGATATGACACTGTACAGCCCACATGTGTGATTTGAGTTGGCTGAATCGTTCGCCATTCGATCTAAGAATTGCGTAGATGAGTGCAGGCCAGACAGGGACGAGGCTATATGGTTTCCGTTGGGTGGGGGTGTGTCCACCTTAGGAAATTCCAACTGCACGCCCCCCCCCCCTGAATCACAATCAGACCAAACACAAGATTTAATATCCTATATATTCATAAACCATGGTTCTATATTCCCTGTATGAGAACATTCAGATATCTTAACCTGAAAAATTGCTCATAAATCCTAAAATCTAGTGGTCTAACTCCACTCAAATGTACACGGTAACGGGAAAGAAACCAGGACACACCGGGCTGACCATGGTGGTTCGGCCCGGTGTGAGAACATTTTGAAAACTATACAGGAAAATCGCAAATCTTACCATCTCGACTGGTCTCAACTGAACCTTTCCTAGTATTGGAAATTTCAAACCTCATACTCCCCCTCAGGTTGGAAAATTATCCAACTGATGATCATTTCAGTCCACAAGTTTGACCAAATGTAGTAAAATATTGTTTTGTTAAATGAATTAGCCGTTTTGTATCGGCCTCTCGGGGGATGGACAATGACACACCGGGCCGACCATGGTTCGGCCCGCTGTGCGAAAACTTTGAAATCTGACCAAGAAAATCGCAAAATCCTAGATCTAGACTAGCCTCAAGCCTTCCTATAGAGTTGGAACTTTCAAACATGACACCCCCACTTTAGTCCGGGAGCTAATAGGGGTACCCTTGCACATCCCCGGGACTTAACTTCACACCACTCATTTTGTTCCTTAATATGTCCTTCAAGTTTTAAGCAATGTTAACAAGAAAAAAAGGTGACTCCAGACAAGATGGCGTCCATCATGGCGGCCGTTTTTCCCACAAGACTCTAAGTCGGTTTTATGCAAGACATAACGACACTTATTTGGTGCAATATTGAAACTCACCAATCAATATGGCCGCCGGAAGTTGAAAATATGACGTTTTTTCACAAATATCTTCTAAATCAGTTCATGCTGTATGGAACTGGTTGAGTAATATGACTTTATTATGTGTTTTGTATAATAACTGATCATTGGAGCAATTACATATGCCATTATTGGGATCCTAGCCCCTTTCGATCCCTCAAAAAATCGATTTTACAGAACGCGATATAAAATTTCACAAACAAATCACAATTGGGATTCCAGTTATATTTCAATAAGAAATAAACAGAGCTTTGTAATTTAAGTGAGGCATATCATTACCTATGAACATTCCAACTCACTGGAATCAAAATTCTTACTTTGGCTCAAAATCACTTGTCAGTTAATTAACTAACACGAATAATAACCAAGTGAGTCACAACTTGCTATCTTTTCGGAAAACGCAGATAATAATGTTCTGGATATATGTAAAAAATTAACTTTTTACAAATTTGGTTGCCATTTTGGAAGCCATCTTCAGCAATTTGGTCTATAAACACCGTAGTGTGACACATTTAAGATATACCAAAACAATAAACACCTTTGATACCAAAGATAGTTCCATTTTACTTGAAAAAATGGTCCAAACCTGAAAAGTGAATTTTTGCCGATATTTATGTCAAGTTTGTGAGAGAAAAATCCAATATTTCTGGTGATGTCAGTGGTGACAATAGTAACAATGATTCATAGTGCATCATACATGTTAGTAGCGCCCGCTCTCCCGCGGCGAAGCCGCGGAAGCGAAGCGACCAGGGTTTACGTATGTGAATATCGGATATACTAATCAACTTTTTCGGCCCAATCTAAAAATAATTTGAAATTACCTAAAATAGGATAATTTATTCATAACTCAAGGGTCAGCGGGGTTAACAAAATTATTTTTTGCGACGGCCGCCATTTTGTATCGATTAGTTCCACCTCGATCGGCAGCGAAGTTAGTGTAATTTATCAAAATGACCAAGAGCAAACACTTTGATAAATAATTCTTGTCGGCACATGTTAGTTATACATGTACTTCATTATATATGGGCAAATAATGTCTTTAATACAAGCCAAAGATATTAAAAATTGAGAATCTGAGCACTGAAGTTTAACAAAAAGTTAAATAATCAAATTGCATGAACAAATTTTGTTTACATATTTTATAAAAATATTAAAAATATTTGCCCCGAAAGAGGATTTTAGAGGCCCCACTGGGTGTTTAGATATTTTCTTCAATTTTCTATCGGTGTTTCCGCCTAAAATTTGGATGGAATATTCTCAAAGTGTAAAGCCGACAAACGAAAACTATAAGTTCCGATAGATTGATAGATCGCAGAGTCCTTTTAAATAAATCGAATTCATCATAGATTCATACATCTTTAGTGTGTCCCAAATCAAATATTGGGTGATGAGGCATGGGTCGAGACATAATATAGTTCCAAAGATATTAACTATTTTAAGCCATTTGATTCATTGATGGTGTGAACCAATCCAATCATGTTATTGATAAAGGCTTGTATATCATGTATTTCTATTCACAACGAGCGAAAGAAATATGAGTTTGTTGCTTGATAAGTTTGTATAAGTACGCACACATAAAAAAACATGTCTGCGTGCACGGTGCAGACATGTTTCGCCGCTCAACATTCACACTGAAAACATGTTAAATAACTCAACACCTACGATTATGAACACAACTGAGGTAAGCAACGTGTACATATTTATGAAATCCATTCTAAGAATAGATTTCTTAAAGCCAAAGTCGACACTGACTGGCGAAATATTGCATACAAAACCAAATAAAAACAAAACACACACTGCCAGTGACACCAACATGTCAGGGAGAACCCAAAACCGATGTACTAAACCTCGATTTGTGTAAAAAACCTCGATCGAGGTTCTTCGAGTATTTCAACTTATACCTATGGGAGGCCAAATTCACATTTAATAATTAATTGTGCTTGATTGTGCCTAAGCACAATTAATTATTAAATGTGAATTTGGCCTCCCATAGGTGTAGCCTGTAGGCCTACTGTAAGAGGAAATACTCCACACTATATCACTTACACTATATTACTTCCATTAGTATCATATTTGGTTTAGAGTGTTTCCCCTTATATCATGGTGTATGTTTTGACCAGTGATCACATGGTCTCGAAGAACCTCGATCGAGGTTTTTCACACAAATCGAGGTTTAGTACATCGATTTTGGGTTCTCCCTGACCCTGACCTGACCAATCTTCGAGCTTGAATTGAAATAAAAAAAAATGAATTTACCACAAGTTGTGCCATGGTTATTTCACAAATGACCGCAAAAAATTGCTATTTCAAATATAATTTAATGTTTCGCTTGCTGAATTACATGACAGATACATGTATGAATCAAGTATTATTTAAAAACATGCAACATGGCATGACGATTGTACAGTATAACACTACCGTACCAGAATGAGACTGAGAGCAAGAAGTGATGGAGTCGCACCGAAATGTAGCAGCACCATAATTCCAAGCCGGTCACCCATCCAAGGACTAACCGAGCTTGACGTTACTTAACCTCGGTGATCTGACAAAGCATCTAATGGCTGAGACCTGGAGGTTGTATCATGACAGTCCTCTAATGGCCAGACGAGCCCCCAGTGTAACAGGATGAGAGAGTGAGAAGTGCGTAAGTTGCACCGAACATTGGCATCACCCGGAAACCCAACCCAGTCAACCATCCAAAGACTAACTGAGCTTGACGTTGCGTCTAACGACCGTGTCCAAGAAATCTAGACCTCTCGGGTAGAAGAGTCATCTGCCTTCTATATTTACAACCATATTATTCCTTTTCATGAAAATAAATTAAATTTAAAGCAAGTCAAAGATGTTAAATAAGTTATGTTTAAAAATATTATGCAATAATGCATGAAATTGATAATTTTACGTTCAGACGACCACGATACAATCGTAAGCGGAAAGATTTCCGTCGCAGGAAGTAACCGGTAGCTCGATTGCGCATGCTAACATCAAAATCGTTGGTCATAAATTGATATCAAGCGCTGTTTGATTTTAGATGCGAAATGTGGATATCCTTGGTTACCTCTACTTGCGATGTAATCGCAGCCGTATAGGCCTGTAACGATTCATCGTGATTTCGATTTATCGCGATTCGTCATTCATGATTCTATACGCGATTCATTTGTCTGTATTTTCGATACACTACGATACAGTTCCGCTTCCGTATTATGCAGTTACCATCCGAAGTGAATCGGGACCCCTCGTTCGTTCCCGTAAGCTGTGAATGCTTACGAAGTTTTATTGGAAGTAAATCTGTAAATTTCGTTTGTTTCCGTGAGCTGGCACTTTGACCTTTGACACAAACGTTGGCAGAAGTGATATGACTGACCTCCGTAACCTAGCCTCAGACTGTAAGCCATGCTCTGAGAGGTTTAATTTGATGACCTGCTGTGATTTCAATCAATCAAATACTAGTGTATTGGATATATCGTCTGCGCAAAACAACAACACGTGGGCCGTGGAAAGATGTTTGCTCAAGAAAGCTTAAAACTTGTCAATCCGACAGCGGCCTACAGGTAGAAAATCTGGCAGTATTTCGGTTTTGGGACGTAACCCTTTGAGGATGGAAAGCCATGCATTAAGACAGGCAGAACTAAAACGATATGCAAATTATGTTCGACGGCAACCTCTTACAAGACTGGTGTTACGACCAACATGTCACACCATTTGAAACGACATCATTCTCAGCCAGCTGTTGTGATTATATGATATACTAGCAGGGTTACCCGGCGTTGCCCAGGTTAATGTATGCTGTGGGTATTTGTTGGGAATAGAGAATGCTCTTGCTTAAAGTGTTATACGTTTTCTCATAAATTGTATATTGAAATAACATCACAATACATGATTATTACAGTCATGGAATATAAGTAGTGGCTCACCTTGTCAATTGTCATTCTGTTTATCGCGATTAATCCGTTCAACCAATAATGAAGTATTTATTTATTTACAACTGCGTATATATTAGACGTTATAATATGATACATGAACATCATAAACACATTAGTTCGATAAAAGATGATAATTGGGTTTTACATATTGAGATGTATCAATCAATCTAGTGGGTTGGACTAAGATCTCGAGGACACCTGGCTATCATATCTCCATGAAGATACAGATGTTTCAAAGAAATTTCCAGGTGCTCCTCTGTTCATTGTGCTATATATTGGCTAAATATTCTTAGTTTAAACGAAATGTTGCTGCGCACATATATCAGCTACATGTGCAAGGCACAGAGCGAGATTTTGAGTTGTTTATGTCAGTCGATGAGTCTGTTCTAAAACCCTTGTCAGATGTCAGTATTGGTAGGATCCTGAAAAGTCTTGTGCTACTACTGCATTTTCTTCTATATCAGAAGAAACTATATTTGACTGCACACTGTGACCACTATTTTTGAACAGGCCTTCCATATCTCTTGACAAATTGTAACTTTTTGTGGAAACTGTATTGAATGGAACAGACTAAATTTTGTTATTATATATATGCAATCCTCTGACGGTTCGAGGTCTCTCAGTTTGCACGAATATATGTATCTCTTCAATAGAATGATAAATATACGCTTAATGCCTCTTCTAGTTATCTCTTTTTGCTAGCTCATTGTGTGAATGCCTTGATTGCCATTCCCATATAAATATGACTGTTAAGAAGATATAATTGTTCAAGTGACTTATGTGGGTCACCATATGTCGGGATTGTGAAATGTGAACGCCCAACTACTTAAAATGATATGGAGATGGCCTGGTGACTGTATATAACTTATATGTGGATATCGGCGAATAGCAATATTATCAATGATAGTGCATGTTCGCTCGCCATCCGTGACGCAAACGACACCAAATGTGATTTAATTCATGGTATATCCTTAGAGAAAAACGTGTGTGAATTTGGTGGAATTTGGTTTATTAAACCAATTATTGATGCAACGCTGACCCGAACAACGCCATATTGCGAAGGTGATTATGTATTCGTTTGGTGGAAATCAGCGACAAAACTAATTCACCATATTGTTTTAATTTCCCCTCCCACCAACAGCGTCATTTTAGAACATTTTAACCCGCACCATTATCTTCCTTGTAAAAAGTTACCCCTCTTAGAACGCCTTGGTGCCATCTCGATTGTACCACGTGCAGTTATATATAGAACGAACACAGACAGACAAAAATACAGACAGACAGCACGATTTTATTTCTTGTATCATTTGAGAAGAACGTGTCTGAATTTGATGGTAATTGGTACTAAAAATATTTTGTATAAGTTTTGGTGACCCTCCCGTCCCTATTTCGGACTCAATCTGCACACACTAAGACTCATTAGAGATTAGAGATGCATATATATGAAATTGGTGAAAATTGGCGAGTATACAAATTCGTATCAAATTTAAGGTCCCCATATCTCTCACCCATAGGGCACCAATTTGGTGTATCTAAACCACACGATAAGATTCCTCGTATCACGGAGAAGAATATGTATCAATCTGGTGGAAATCGGCACTAAACATATAGATATAATTTGTTGTGTCCCTCTCATCTCTATACACCACTGACTCGAATGGCCCCACTTGTGACATCCTTAAACCACACGATTACACTCCTGATATCATGGAGATGATTGTTTATAAGTTTGATGATAATCGGCGACTAAGCAATTTTTTTTTATCAAATTTGGTGCCAATCCCTCCCCTTTCCATCTCTCACCCAATAAGCACCACTATGGCGTCTTTAAATCACGATTATATTCCACGTATCATGGATAAGAACGTGTATCAATTTGGTGGAAATTGGCGCTAAAAAAATTGTGCATCAATTTTGGTGCCCCTGTCCCTTTCAATGCAACCCTGACTCGAATGAGGCCACATTTGACAGATAAAAGCCACACCATTAGACTCCTCATACCATGGGGATGATTGTGTATAAGTGTGGTGGCAATCGGCGACTTATTATCAAATTTAGTGCCCACCCCTCCAAATCTCTCATCCAAAAACAACAATTTGGCGTTGTTAAATCGCACAATTAGATTCCGTGTATCATGAAGAAGAATATATATCAATTTGGTGGAAATCGGCGCTATAATTAGTTTTATCATCACCGAGTCAATTTTGGTGCCCCTCTCCCCTTCCGTTCATCCCTGACTCAAACGACGCTACTTTTGACATATTTAAACCACACCGTTGGATTATTCATATCATGGGGATGATTATATATAAGTTTGTTGGCAATCGGCGACAGACAAAAAAATCTGCCCCCCCCCCCTTCCGCGAACGGCGCGACTTTTGCCATATTTAAACCACGCCATTAGATTCCTCATATTATGGGGATGATTATATATAAGTTTGGTGGCAATCGGCGACAATTTTTTGTTCTGCCCCTGCCCGTTTCTGCCCCTGAAAACAACGGCGTGACTTTAGAAAATTATAACCCCGACCATTATCTTTCTCGTAAAAATATACTCCTAGTAGACACCTTTGGCATCATGTAGATGGTCCCCTGTGAATTTATATAGAACACAGACAGACAGACAGACAGACAGACAGACAGACATTCGCAAATATAGATATAGATAAACAGATGAGTGAGAAACTTTTCAACTCTTTTACCGTCTTCAGTATCAATATGTCATGTTGTACTGGTATTTCCGGATGTATACGAGCATACTACATTACTACATACTACAATACACATATAACTAAACAATTATGAAAGTCCACAGTAATATTAGAAAAACTATCATTAAAACTCAACCTGAGAGATGTGCAAATTTGGAGTGTTGAATAGCTATTTCCTGGTGGGATAAAATTTTGCCTATCAGTAATCACGATACGTATCGTATCGTTGGCCCCGTATCGCGATACATATTGTATCGTGACCAAGCATATCGTTACAGGCCGACAGCCGTGTGTACGTAAAAATCGTAGCTGGCAATGGTCGTAGGGTAGTCAATCACATTCTTTAGAACAACATATGCTATCATAATGTACGATGAGATTGCAATCGTCTGAACAAACTATTCCTCCACTTACGATTGTATCTTGGTCGTCTGAACATACACTAAGTTGTTCCCACAGTATGTTATACTTGTGATAGTTAGTATTAGTTACTAGTACAGTATGCATCCATGCACAGTGTTCACCTGCCCCTGGCGTATTATGATAATCACCAACCAATCATCAGAAATTAGGAAATGATGGAATCGAGATAAAAAAAGATGCATGCAAATTTCAATGACGTGCCTAAAAACCAGGTAGAAAATGTAATGTTGCGAAAAATACATAATAATGCAATACTTCAGTATGGACAGTATGTCGTGATATAATATTAGTATACGAACATTTGCAAAACTAACTGTCAAGACTCAAGCAAGGTTTCGGTCAACATTGTGTGGCTATATAAATCACTAAACCTTCACATGACGCAAACATTCTATTATTGGCTGACCTCGGGTTAAGTCAGAACGAATCGTGTTATGTTCCAATTTTTTTGCTGTGATGACTTGCTTTCACATGCCCAAGTTGTACCCACTAACCAAGTTGTCCCTACCATCTAGGAAGCCCAGGCTAGACCGTTAACTTCTGGGTTGCCCTGGCTGATGTACCCTGCTGGACAAAACAAGTGTCCATTGGCACCGCGGTGTATTTACCGTTCGACCGCGGTGTCAGAGTTTGTAACTGCACCGCGTCTGAGCGGCAAGTACACCGCGGCCAAACGTCAAGTACACATGTACACCGTGGCCGAAAAGCAACTACAACGGGACCGCATGGCATGTACACCGTGGTTAGATTTCTGGTTTGTATTGTCTTTTTTCAGTTTAATGAATGTACACAGCGGTAACTACACCATGGCCGAATGACAAATACACCGCGGCCCAACTGTAGTTAGCCGGTGGAGCCGCGATGTAGTTGCATTTCGGCCGCGGTGGCAATGATAACCGCACCGTGGTTAAGTGGGACACTTGTTTTACCCAGCAGGGTAAAAAGCTTGGTGGGAAAGCTTATGGTACATAAAAAACATGGCCACCAGCGGCCATCTTGGATTTCAATATCCAATCCATTAGAACGGTCTACAGGTCGTACTGTTCGTCTGATCATCATGAAATTTGTCATGGATGTTAATATTGACATGTAGATGGGAACGAGTAATTTTGGGGTCATTCGACCAAAAAACATGGACGTCGACAGCCATCTTGGATTTTACTCTTTGCATGACTAAATTCTTTGGCACGCCCTACATGTTGTACCTTTGGTCGGATCATCATGAAATTTGTCATGGATGTTAATATTTACATGTAGATGGGAAACGAGTACTTTTGGGGTCATTCAGCCAAAAAACATGGCCGCTGGCAGCTATCTCAGCTGGCTATCTTGGATTTTACTCTTTGCGTGACTAAATCCTTTGGCACGGGCTACAGGTCGTACCTTTGGTCGGATCATCATAAAATTTGTCATGAATGTTGACAATGACATGTAGATGGGAATGAGTCATTTTGGGGTCATTTGGCCTAAACACATGGCCGCCAGCAGCCATCTTGGATTTTACTCTTTGGATGACTAAATCCTTTAGCACGGGCTACATATCGTAGCTTTAGTCTGATCATCATGAAATTTGTCATGGCTGTTTAAATTGGAATGTAGATGGGAACGAGTCATGTTGGGGTCATTCGGACATTCGGCTGCCCGCGGCCATCTTTGATTTTAAAATTCAATCCATTATCACGGGCTACTGTTCGTCTGGTCATCATTAAATTTGTCATGGGTGTTAATATTGACATGTAGATGGGAACGAGTAATTTTGGGGTTGTTCGGCCAAAAAACATGGCCGCAGGCAGCCATCTTGGATTTTACTCTTTGCATGACTAAATCCTTTCACACAGGCCACAAGTCGAACCTTTGGTCGGATCATCATGAAATTTGTCATGGTTGTTAAATATGACATGTAGATGGGAACGAGTCATTGTCCAGTCATTCGACCAAAAAACATGGCCACCAGCAGCCATCTTGGATTTTACACTTTGCATGACTAAATCCTTTGGCACGTGCTACAGAACGCACCTTTTGTCAGATCATTGTGAAATTTGTCATGGATGTTGACATTGACATGTAGATGAGATCGAGTAATTTTTAGGTTATTCGGCCAAAATCATGGCCGCCAGCAGCCATCTTGGATTTTACTCTTTGCATGACTAAATCCTTTGGCATGGGCTACAGGTCGTACCTTTAATCGGATCATTATGAAATTTGTCATGGCTGTTGACATTGGCATGTAGATAACAAGTCATTTTAGGTTCATTTGGTCTTAAAATGTGTCCACTGGCAGCCATCTTGGATTTTACTCTTTGCATGACTAAATCCTTTGGCACACCCTACAGTCCAATTCCCTCATTCGATCATCTCCAGACTTCATATTAATCTTGATATTGATCTTACTAGATGGAAGCTATCAAATGTTTTTAAATTTTATAGGAAAACATAGCCAATTTTACTGGATTTTACATCTGTAACCATCTTGGATTTAACTTTTTTATATACCGGTATACATGTATATGTATCTCTTCATGTTGATAATCTAGTATTACATAGACATTTCAACTTTCCGCACCCCTAATCGCTCCACATTAAATTATTCCCTTTCCAAGTTGAGGTACAGTGTCATTGACACTTTCATTATATGAAGTACTTGACTTAATTATTTTAAGTGATTATTGCAGGAAATGATAATCTGTAACTGCAAACTTGATAATAGTAATAGTATTAACTATTTTTGCGCATACACATATATATACTTAGAAATATTTTACTTGAGTTAATAAAACTGAATTGAAATGTATATACCGGTATAACTAAAACAACAGGATAAGGAGAATTGCAGATGTGATGCTATTTTCTGCCAACAAATTAGGCCTACAATAGTACATGTACGTGTATGGTACACTGAAATTTCCCGAGGCAGTATAATTAATAAAATCTGGACAGACTGGTTGCTATTCATCGTGACATAGGCAGCCCGATTTTATATCGGATTCCGATTTTTTGCGGTAAATTGCCAATTTGTAGAGCCCTAATTGCACTCGAGATGTGTACTAATAATTTCCCCAGAAAAACTTATTCAAACAGACAAAGATGGATAACTCTAAAATCAAGTGTATTAATAATGCAATTTTGACTGAGACCATCCTTTTGACGGCGTGTTTCTGGGCCAGAACATATAGAAATAACAAAACTTCAAAAATTTATATCTGATCACTCTGAGCGTTGATAGGTTGGTTCCTCGACTCGAATGATCGAATCAATTATTTTTATCCCCGAAGTCAAAGAAATAGTAATTGATGAGGGCCTGATCGGATTGAGTACCTTTAATTAAATGTCCATACCCCGCTGGACAAAACAAGTGTCCATTGGCACCGCAGTGTATTTGCCGTTCGGCCGCGGTGTCAGAGTTTGTAACTTCAGTTTAGCACCGCGGCCGAACGGCAAGTACACTGTGGCCCAACAGCAAGTACCCTGCGGTCGAAATGCAACTACGCTATGTGCACCATGGTTAGATTTCTGGTTTGTATCGTCTTTTTTCAGTTTAATGAACGTACAGTGTACACCGCGGCAACTACACCATGGCTGAACGGCAAGTACACCGCGGCCCAACTGTAGTTAGCCGATGGAGCTGCGGTGTAGTTGCATTTCAGCCGCGGTGGCAACGCTAACTGCACAGCGGTTAGGTTGACACTTGTTTTGTCAAGCAGGGTATGTATGCCATATACTAGAATATGTACATGCATAAAGTTACCGGTATAAGCTCATCATTTTGATATCAGACTCATATAGAAATCTTGACTTTGTGCTCTTTTCAATTTTCATAGCCTCAAACTTAATGATTGTGCAGACCCAAATAAGCACTGCGTGGGCGAGATTTCCCACAAAAATAATAAAGGTGCATGCATGTTTATTTGGAGCCCAAGAGTATGGGTTATGTCGTCAAAACACTATATAACACCAGGTGCCTCGGCTGGGGTCATTTAATGTTCAGGACGTCAGGGTTAAGTGAAGGGTAGGCCTACATATGTTTTTAAAAATGTGATAATGCGTACACATGGGTTTGCTATCGGTGGCGACGCAGTTACTTCAACTGTGTTCCAGAATGTATGGGGGCAATTGGCAATTTGTTTTCAGTTCATTTTCATTGTAAATGTGAACAGTTATTCTGTAGCATAAATTGCAGCCCTCTTAATTTACGTTGTTTGGCTTCGGCAATATGCTACGGCAACCCTTTGTCTTGGCCCATTTTGCTTCAGCATGCCTGATTACCGTAGCAAATTATGAGAACCGGTACTGGAATTGTGACAGAAAGTCATTTGGAATGAGAATTCAAAACTTGTGGGTAAAATATTCCCCGGCTCCTAGCACAAGATATAGCCAAACTTTTGTTTTCAATTTTCTGGTAAAAATACCTGTACATGGCTGCTAACAGCAACAGGCAACATCTCTCATCCGATCGTCACCAAACATAATATGGATTCACCATAGTGACATCTAAATGAGAGATTACCCCATCGAAATTCTGGTAAAAAAAACATGGCTGCCAACGGCCATCTTGTTTTTACTCTTTGTTTGACTAAATCCTTTAGCACACCCTACATGTAACATCTCTCATCTGATCGTCACCAAACTTCATATGGATCTTCGGGGTTACATCTTGATGGCAGCTATCCCATGTTTTCCGAATTTTGTTTAAAAAACATGTCTACCAGCAGCCATACTGGATTTCAAATTTGAATTAATCGGCACACCATGAAGCTCACAATTATTGGTGAAATGTTTTGAAAATTTAAGGGTACATTACTACATGTATGTTTGGGATCACCTCTAGATGGGAACGATTGAATTTGAACAATTTTCGATGAAATACATGGCCACTAGCAGGTATCTTGTATTTTACTCTTTGCATCACTAAATTCTTTGGCACACCCTACAGGCCACAACCCTTCATCGAACTTAATATGGATCCTCGATGTGATCTCTAGATAGGAATTATCATTTTAGTTTTCATTGTTGGCATACAAACATCCCCGTGGTTGTGGGGTTCCACACAGAGGTACAGTGTACCACCATAATCAAAGTAATTGACTTGAAAAACAGGGTGATACCCCGGTGAAGACCATTGTATTGCTGGTAGTATACGGTATCCACAGCAGTATAAAGATGGTCACTGCGGTGGAGTTACGGTACCGTTTGGTCAGGGACGTGGCCAGAGGGTCTCCATTGTTGGGGGGGGGGGCGGTGGGTGTCCACTTCTGGAAATTTCAACACTGCACCCCCTCCCCCTTGAATCTGACCAAAAACACAATTTTGCATAATTCCATTCGCACCTTGCACCCCCCCTTTCCCCTCAATGGTCAGGCCTAATAACCTAGATATATTCATAAACCATGGTTCTATATACCGGTACCCGGTATCTGAACCTGAAAAATTCCATAAATACACAGAACGACATGATGTGTAAATGGGTTTGTCGATATGAGAGGGGATGGGTTCACATCAGAAGATTGTTTGCAAGATTGTCGGGATAACTTGGTTACTGGGTACAACTTGGGCATGTGAAAGCGAGTCATCACAGCAGAAAACCTGGAACAGAACACGATTCGTTCTGTGTCCAGTAAATATTTTGTAACACATGTTTCCTATAAGAGATCTGAATACCAACTAACTTAATGTTACCAGTCAATGTGATTATGTCCCAAACCATGTGAACTCGCGATTAGATGCATGGCCAAGTTTGTGCCACACTCAGGAAGATTATAATCCCCACTCTATGCTAAACCAGGTCATACGTGTGTATTATACCAGCGCCGAAGCCGACCCACCCAAACTCAGTTGCGGTAGTTTATGAAAAAATTTGCTTTAGTATATCTGGGATAAATCGCAACCATCTTTCATACGGTACTTTGCGATAATTACTTTGCGATATTATCTTTGACTGATAAATCACAAACAAATTTGCGACACTTACCTTTGCCATTGCAAAGGTATGTTAATTTGTTTGCAAAGTATTTAACAGTTTTTATCGCAAAGATGATTGCTATTCTGTTATATAAAATTGCGAAAATGTTTGCGATTTATCGCAAATATGTTTGCGAAGTATTTTACGATCTATCGTAAAGATGTTTGCAATTTATCGCAAAGTTTTGCGATTTATCAACATGTATTTTTAAATAGATATTTGGAAAGTGACAGGAGGGTTTTCAAAACTGTGATTTATCATCAGTCAAAGATATCGCAAAGTAATTATCGCAAAGTATGGAAGATGGTTGCGATTTATCCCAGATATACTAAAGCAAATGTTTTGTCAGAAACTGCCGCAACTGAGTTTGGGTGGGTCGGCTTCGGTGCTGGTATTCCAGTCCCTATGTTGTTAGTTTGATTTAAAATTTGGGAAAGTCGAAAAATTATTAAAACAAAAAAACAGCGGTGTTTGAACAGGATGTCAATAAATTAGCTGACAGTGACACTCAAACATCTTGGCGCAAATGCTGAGCTGCTTTTTTGTCCATAGTAGTTAGTACCGTGTAAAATATTGTTACTTCATTTTCAGGATTTTCAAATTAAACCAATAGAACTTTGGGAGCGCTTTGTTGGGTTTGAGTTTCTGGGTCAATAACAATGGCTGCATAATTAAGGAGACACACGTCTATGTATTTCATGTTTAAATAGTAGTAATCAGTGTATACTATATGTACATTGTTGTTTATTATTGGAGGGGTGGCGTCTGGGTTGGTCAGTGGTCCAATGAGCACGGTATCGGTCACCAAGCTGTAGGACCTGAGCTAGTGACTGACATGGGTTCGATTCCTATGTGGCGACCTCTGTCCAACTTCTTGCCTGAAGAAAACTTTCCGATCGGCGGAGTACATATGATATGTGCAGACGGTGCATCGTGACTACCTATTGTAGGTGACTAACCATAGATCACATGGTTTCCATCAACAAATGATCTGGTCTCATTGTTATATCGCCTTAGTTGTCGAAAGCAACAAAACCCCCAAAAAATTTACTCAATGTTGCTACTGCCTTTCATTTATTTATTTTATATTTGTGGTTTTACGTGGCTTCCTACAATTAAGCGATATCACAGCAAAGGCAGATTAATTGTTGGTAGAGGAAAACATGTGTGCTACACTTATACTTGTAGTTGTGTACAATTCAGTACTTAAAAACAAATTAAGTGATTTACGCACCATCTGCTCTCATGTAAATCACTGACCACTGTGAAGGTAGCCCATGTTTCCTCTGTTAATATTCCCATGTTATTATAATAGTAATTAGATGAAAGTAGCCTGTGTTTCCTCTGTTAATATTCCGATGTTATTATACTAGTAATTAGATGAAGGTAGCGGGTGTTTCCTGTCCTTCCCATGTTATTATCATTAGATGTAGGTACACCGGTAGTCCATGTTCCCTCTGTTCATGGGGGTCGGGCAGGGGGGGGGTATTTTTTACGGGCACTTATTCGGGGGTGGGTCACTGGGTGGGTGGTTTGGTCGATGGGACTAACAAACAATTTTTTCCGCGACTCAGAACTTTTTTCCTGCAAGTTTTTTGACTGTTTTTTTCAATGAATTTGGCTTAAAACACATTAGAATAAGAGAAATAATGTAATTATAACTGCTAAACTGACTGCAGGCAGTTATTTTGTTGTATTTTGTTGCAAATTTTTAAATCCAAGATGGCCGCTGGTAGCCATGTTTTTTTGGCCGAATGACCCCAAAATTACTCGTTCCTATTTACATGCCAATGTTAACATCCATGACAAATAGTATGCACATAAATTCATATACAGCTGTTTACAGTGAATCCCCCCCGCAAATCTGTTTTAGTGTTAAAAGGGGGTGGGTGTCCAAAAATGGTCGGAAAAATTTGACGCAGGGTGGGTGGGGGTCCCAACAAGGGTAGAAAAAAAAATCAGCATACGTGCCTGAAAATGTTTTCTGACCCCCCCCCCCAGAGGGCATTTACCAGTACAGGTAGTCAAGGGCTCTGTCTGTCCGAGCATATCACCTTGTAACTCGGGTGTTGATTATCAGAGTTTGTTATCTTTTGTCATGGTGAAAGCACAGGTTGGTACCTACATTAGTTAGGCTAATTATTCAAGGTACCGGTGTAACACGTCATCTCCCCCCCAGGATATCTCCCCCCACCCTAGATATCTCCCCCCATGTACGACTAACAAATAATTTCACTCATATGATATCGTTTGGTTCTGAAATGGCCAGAAAAATGTTTTTTGAGATTAAAAAAATATATATATTAATCGTTTTTTTATTTAAAAAAAAAAAGTGACAACATTAGTTTTTTCACGAATTTGATTGTCTGTTCATGAAATGACCAGAAAAATGTTTTGTTTTAATTCAATTTTTTTCTTTTCTTTCTAATGTCCAGACTTGGATATTCCAGTAATGAAACAGCGAGAAATGAGCTTCTCCAAGAGAAAGTTGTTTGAGTCAGGGTTTGGGTGGGGGTGGGGGATGTCCAGGTCAGGATATCTCCCCCCCACCCAGCACCTACATGACAAATAAATCATTGTATGGATTTATTGCTTGTTTTGCTTAATATAGTCATGAAACAGCGAGAAATTAACTTCTTCTGAGAACAAGTTTTTTGAGCCAGGGTTTGGGGGGGGGGGAAATGTCCAGTTCAGGATATCCCCCCCCCCTCCCCCACCCAGCACCTACATGACAAAAAAATAATCTTATGGTTTTATCGCTTCTCCAAGAGAAAGTTGTTTGAGTCAGGGTTTGGGTGGGGGTGGGGGATGTCCAGGTCAGGATATCTCCCCCACCCAGCACCTACATGACAAATAAATCATTGTATGGATTTATTGCTCGTTTTGCTTTATATAGTCATGAAACAGCGAGAAATTAACTTCTTCTGAGAACAAGTTTTTTGAGTCAGGGTTTGGGGTGGTGGGGGGGGGGAAATGTCCAGGTCAGGATATCTCCCCCCCCCCCACCCAGCACCTACATGACAAAAAAATAATCTTATGGTTTTATCGCTTGTTTTGCTTTATATAGTCATGAAACGGCGAGAAATTAACTTCTTCTGAGAACAACTTTTTTGAGTCAGGGTTTGGGGTGGGGGGGGGGAAATGCCCAGGTCAGGATATCTCTCCCCACCCAGCACCTACATGACAAAAAAATAATATTATGGTTTTATCGCTTGTTTTGCTTTATATAGTCATGAAACAGCGAGAAATTAACTTCTTCTGAGAACAAGTTTTTTAGTCAGGGTTTGGGGTGGGGGGAAGATGTCCAGGTGAAGATAATTCTCCCCCCCCACCCAGCACCTACATGACCAAAAAAAAAATCTTATGGTTTTATCGCTTGTTTTGCTTTATATACCGGTAGAAGAAGTTAATTTCTCGCTGTTTCATGACTATATAAAGCAAAACAAGCGATAAAACCATAAGATTATTTTTTTGTCATGTAGGTGCTGGGTGGGGGGAGATATATCCTGACCAGGACATCTCCCCCCACCCCAAACCCTGACTCAAAAAACTTGTTCTCAGAAGAAGTTAATTTCTCGCTGTTTCATGACTATATAAGCAAAACAAGCGATAACACCATAAGATTATTTTTTAGTCATGTAGGGTGCTGGGTGAAGGGGGGAGATATCCTGACCTGGACATTCCCCCCCCCACCCCAAACCCTGACTCAAAAAACTTGTTCTCAGAAGAAGTTAATTTCTCACTGTTTCATGACTATATAAAGCAAAACAAGCGATAAAACCATAATATTATTTTTTTGTCATGTAGGGTGCTGGTTGAGGGGGGAGATATCCTGACCTGGACATTCCCCCCCCACCCCAAACCGTGACTCAAAAAACTTGTTCTCAGAAGAAGTTAATTTCTCGCTGTTTCATGACTATATAAAGAAAAACAAGCGATAAAACCATAAGATTATTTTTTTGTTATGTAGGGTGCTGGGTGAGGGGGGAGATATCCTGACCTGGACATCCCCCCACCCCAAACCCTGACTCAAAATTCTTGTTCTCAGAAGAAGTTAATTTCTCGCTGTTTCATGACTACATAAAGCAAAACAAGCGATAAAACCATAAGATTATTTTCTGGTAAAGTAGGTGCTGGGGGGGGGAGGAGATATCCTGACCTGGACATCTTCCCCCACCACCAGTAGAAGAAGTTAATTTCTCGCTGTTTCATGACTATATAAAGCAAAACAAGCGATAAAACCATAAAATTATTTTTTTGTCATGTAGGTGCTGGGTGCGGGGGAGATATATCCTGACCAGGACATCTCCCCCCACCCCAAACCCTGACTCAAAAAACTTGTTCTCAGAAGAAGTTAATTTCTCGCTGTTTCGTGACTATATAAAGCAAAACAAGCGATAACACCATAAGATTATATTTTAGTCATGTAGGGTGCTGGGTGAGGGGGGGGGGAGATATCCTGACCTGGACATTTCCCCCCCCCCCCACCCCAAACCCTGACTCAAAAAACTTGTTCTCAGAAGAAGTTAATTTCTCGCTGTTTCATGACTATATAAAGCAAAACAAGCGATAAAACCATAAGATTATTTTTTTGTCATGTAGGGTGCTGGGTGAGGGGGGGGGGAGATATCCTGACCTGGACATCCCCCCCACCAAACCGTGACTCAAAAAACTTGTTTTCAGAAGAAGTTAATTTCTCGCTGTTTCATGACTATATAAAGCAAAACAAGCGATAAAACCATAAGATTATTTTTTTGTTATGTAGGGTGCTGGGTGAGGGGGGAGATATCCTGACCTGGACATCCCCCCACCCCAAATCCTGACTCAAAAATCTTGTTCTCAGAAGAAGTTAATTTCTCGCTGTTTCATGACTATATAAAGCAAAACAAGCGATAAAACCATAATATTATTTTCTGGTCATGTAGGTGCTGGTGGCGGGAAGGAGATATCCTGACCTGGACATCTTCCCCCCACTCCAAACCCTGACTTAAAAAACTTGTTCTCAGAAGAAGTTAATTTCTCGCTGTTTCATGACTATATAAAGCAAAACAAGTGATAAAACCATATTATTTTTTTGTCATGTATGTGCTGGGTGGGGGGGGGGAGATATCCTAACCTGGACATCTTCCCCTCGCCCCACCACAAACCCTGACTAAAAAAACTTGTTCTCAGAAGAAGTTAATTTATCGCTGTTTCATAAATATATAAAGCAAAACAAGTGATAAAACAATAATATAATTTTTTTGTCATGTAGGTGCTGGGTGGGGGGAAGATATCCTAACCTGGACATTCCCCCCCACCCCAAACCCTGACTCAAAAAACTTGTTCACAGAAGAAGTTAATTTCTCGCTGTTTCATCACTATATAAAGCAAAACAAGCGATAAAACCATAAGATCATTTTTTTGTCATGTAGGTGCTGGGTGGGGGGGGGGGGAGATATCCTGACCTGGACATTCCCCCCCACCCCAAACCCTGACTAAAAAATCTTGTTCTCAGAAGAAGTTAATTTCTCGCTGTTGCATGACTATATAAAGCAAAACGAACGATAAAACCATAAGATTATTTTGTTGTCATGTAGGTGCTGGGTGGGGGGGGGGGGTATCCTGACCTGGACATCTCCCCCCACCCCATACCCTGACTCATGAATATATGAAGCAAAATAAACGATAAAACCATAAGATGATTTTTTTGTCATGTTGTTGCTGGGTGGTGGAATATCCAAGCCTGGACATTTGAAAGAAAAGAAAAACATTGAATTAAAAAAAACATTTTTCTGGTCAATGAACAGACAACAATCAAGTTCGTGAAAACAATAAAAAAAAATTAATCTAAAAAAACATTTTTCTGGCCAGTTCAGAACCAAACGATATCAAATGAGTGAAATTATTTTTTAGTCGTACATGGGGGGGAGATATCCAGGGTGGGGGAGATATCCTAGGATATCTCCCCCCCCCCGTGGGGGAAGATATCCAGGGAGAGATATCATGTTACACCGGTATGTAACTTTGTTCCAAAATTTTGTTGTACGAGAAATGTCGATTTCATGACAATTAGGTGTTGGACATTGGTTTTTATCTATAATTGTAGATGTATAGTGCAGACATTTAGCACCTGTGGACCTGGTTGAATTTTTCTGTGGTTCGATGGATCACATCCATCCTCAAGCTACTTATGTCATTTACTGGCATTTGTTTATAATGTGTAGGGGTAGATCGCTTGAAACCCCACCACAGTTCAATTCACACCAGGTTCTCAGCTTCAGATTACTTTGGCCATGTAATTTTACGATTAACCCGTAAATTCACATTACGATGATGTTGTAATTTTACGATAGTTTTTCTGTCATAATATTACGATCATTTTGTAAATATACGATCAAATTTGTAAATGTCAGATTACGTTGATCTCGTAATTTTACAACAGTTACTTATGATCCAATTGCTGCCAACAGTTTCTGTCGTAATATTACGATGAATTTTTTTTTGTGTATGATAATTTACATATACCGGTATGATTTTTGTAATTACGGTTAATTAATCATCAAATCCTACGAAAGATTAACAAGCGGGCGCAAATTACGTTTACGTATCATCATATTATTCAATGTATAGAATGCAGAATAGCCAATTTTATACATCAACCACAACTTGTAAGCGATTGCAGAACACGCTGGGGCAATATTTACCATTTTCCAGATTTTGGCGGCCATTTTTGGCAGCCATCTTGAGCCAAAGTAAGAATGTTTGTTCCAGTGAGTTGGAATGTTAATATGTAATTATATGCCTCACTTATATGACAAAGTTCTGTTCATTTCTTGTTGAAATATAACTGGAATCCCAATTGTGATTTTTTGTGAAATTTTAGGGATCAGAAGGAGCTAGGACCACAATAATGGCATATGATAAGTTAATATACAAAAAAAAGAGTTATATTACTCAACCAGTTCCAAAGAGCATGAACTGATTTAGAAGATATTTGAGAAAAAACGTCATATTTTCAACTTCCGGTGGCCATTTTGGCGGCCATCTTGATTGTTGAGTTTCAATTTTACCCGAAAAAAATGTCATTATGTCTTAGCTTCAGAAAATATATACATTCGTATACATTTTACTAGATTTTCGCGCTATAATTTGCATAAAACCGACTTAGGGTCTGGTCTGAAAAACGGCGCCATGATGGACGCCATCTTTTCTGGAGTCTATACAGCCACTGTTTTTTCTTGTTAACATTGCTTAAAAGTTGAAGGACATATTAAGGAACAAAATGAGTGGGGTGAAGTTAAGTCCCAGTGGGGGTGCAAGGATACCCCTATTAGCTCCCGGACTACTTAGGTTGGAAATTTTCCAACTGATGATGACAATTCCAATGACAATGTTGACCAAATGTATGACAATATTGTTTTCTTAAATTAACTAGCAGTTTTCGACTAATGATGTCAATTCGAGCGATTGATAATAAGAAAGAAAAGTTATTCCTATTAATACATAACACATTTTGGCACAAGTTTGCAGATCAAATTGTATCTGAAAATAATTATACACTGTAGGTGTTCAAATACAAATAACTTTATGTGGGCATGTCCATCACGCTGGTACATGTACCACACACCATATACTACTTATACATAAGAGAACGACACGCTGGTGTTTATCTACACTTAGTTTCACTGAACACACCATGGGCGGTGTCAGGAAAAAAAATAGAGACACAGGGCTCATTTTGTTTTTGGGCACCAGTCCACCCTCAACCCCCTTTGTGCAAACAACAACAAATTTGTATTTCTACATCGACTTTAGGGACATACGTCCCTAATGACGAACCGTCCATAGCTCCGTTAGATACATCAAATGTTAGCTGCACACATTCAGCACCCGTAACTAACAATACAACAAAACTGTATTGTTACTCTCCATATTTTCGACCCTTCTGATTGGCACATGACCTGTCACGTGCTGGGCGACAAATCACACTGTCGCCCGCTGAGCCGGGAGACATTGTGTTTGTCGCCCGCCTGATGTTATATTGCAAGAATATCTCCAAACACACACTGCAGTAACTCATCTATTTCACATAACAACGATCTACAAAAATCATAGATCTTATATACCCCACGGATTCGCAAAACACACCAGTTGTGGTGTTTGCTAATTTGCATATATTTAGTGACAACTAATATTCGAACTTTTAAGTTGATACTTTTATCGGACAAGCGTTATTATGTCCTTTTTACATCGAAACATCTCGGTGATTCAATATGTTCATGTCGACATTATGGTGCAAGATTGAAAGAGTGGATCCCTTGAGTTCGGTTGGTTATAAATGTTTGCTGGTGGACAACGTAACATACGTTTGTCGCGAATATTGAATATGCCACATTGCAGAAGGCGATAACATACCTTATGGCTTATTTGGGTTACATTTCATGGACCGATATTGACGATTTTACCACCAAAATGATCGTAAATAAACGCTGATTATCAAACGCTTAACGGCTTGACTATCGTTTATGGAACAGAAATCCTATAGGACGATAAGTAGTTACTGAAAATATATATAATCGGGAAAAATAGCACTCGTGACTCAGTACAACATCGTGCGAGTGGATGGCGAGGATTTTTTCCTGTGGTATAATCGGATAACAAAACAGTTGTTGCCCTTTTTCTCGGGAGACATCGAGATTTGTCACCCGCTCGAGAACGGAATGTCTCCCTCGGAGCTGCGCTCATCGGGAGACATTCCGTTCTCGAGCGGGTGACAAATCTCAATGTCTCCCTCGACAGCGGGCGACAACTGTATAATGTTACAAAATAATTATGGGTGTTAAAATACAAATAACTTGACGTGGGCATGTCCATCTAGTAGCTACATGTATCCCACACTATATAATACTGATAGATAAAAGAAAGACACTCTCGCGGCAATAAAGACTAAGAATTGGCACCGTAGCCGTGTGTGTTTATCTGCACCGAGTTCCATATGACCACCAGGGCGGGGTCAGGAAAAACATTGGAGACACAAGACTGTTTTGTTTTTGGGCAGCACTCCGGTCATCCGCCACCGCCTTTGTGCAAACAACAAATTTCTCCCAGATGTTTACGACCTACACCAAACTCGCATTTCATATGACATTACCAACATTCGGCAGACTGTCATGCGGTACCGTTCCCTCACTCATATTTTGTCTATATCCAATATCCACCAAGATCCTACCTAATTTAAAAGCTACAATATAATTAACTTAAGTCATCGGTCAGAGAACCAAAGTATTTTACTCGACAAGGGTCGTAACTCAATCAGAAATGATCATGTCATGATAAATTAATTATATGGTTAGCGTAATTAAATCACCGTATTTTCTTTTTATTTTGGCAGGACATAACAATATATTTGATTAATTATTGGCAAAATATGCAATTCCGTAGTTCCAAACGACTGCATGTCTCTTGTGAAAACCCAATAGGAATAGTTACTATTACTACCTATAAATAAAATGAATGTAAACAAGATTGAGGTTAATATTTGTAACATTATACTTATATTGTACTATATGCGTAACTTCACGTTGTGAACAATTTGCGATCGCGTATCCCAGTCGACAGCCATATTACACTATTAACAGTATTTCAGAAAATGAATTGTCTTCAGATAACACTCGGTCTGCAAACTGTTGTTCCAATCCTTTATTATTTAGTAATAGGAAAACCTGTCGCTCTAATTACCAATAGCTCCACCATAACACTAATTAGACCATTTGTATACAGAATAACTTGATTAACATCAGCCATCATTATTATTGGTTCGCAATGATCGATGTATGTTATTTCGTCACATAACGAACATTGAATAGTATTAATGCGACACCGAATTACAACATATTGTTTGTGAAATGTTGACCAAAGCACAGCAATATCCTTAGTTGAAGATACGGGCGGCGTTGGCGGTGGGTCTGCTGTTAAAATATTCACCCCGTCAAAAACCGACATAAACAGAAGGAATAGTAAGATATGTACATACCTTGTTTTTATGCCAATCAGAAATATGGCATAAACAGTAAGTTATTGTCAATTTTTCCCATGTGTTATGTAAACAAAAGCAAAAAACGTTACGTTTCCTGGTTTTGTTTAGACCCGGATATGGTAAACATATATAGAGAGCGTTATTTGTTACTGTTTTCCTGATATGGACATAATACCGAGCGTTTATATCATGTTTGTGTGATTAACCAATATAACTGCGCTGTGTTAAGTAAACAGAAGCACAACTTCTGTAACACGATCAGTCTCTTGTTTACGTACGCCATATGAGCGGAACTGTGTATAGTTTGGTGTGCCTTTAACTATACTACCCCTTCCAAAATCATATTTTGCAACAAATATCCTGCATGTTTACTGAAAACATTTCACCTGTTTGCTGCAAACATTCCACCTGTTTGCCGCAAACATTCCACATGTTTGCCGCAAACATTCTACCTGTTTGCCGCGAACATTCCACATGTTTGCTGCAAACATTCCACATATTTGCTGCAAAATGGCCACCTGTTTGCTGCAAACATTCCACATATTGTCCAACCGAAAAAAAAAAAATATGTGGGGCTAGCTGCAACATTCCAGCAATGTCGGTATGCTTTGCAGAACAATGCAGGCAACTTGTCATTTTGTGGAATGTTTGCAGAAACTTTGCAGCAACATAACTTTGAGGAATGTTTGCTGAAACATTGCTGAAACTTAGTTGTTGTGGAACGTTCATGGAAACATTGCAGTAAACTCTATTTTTTTATTTGGTTCGCCATAAAAGTATAGTTATAAGCCTAACCACACCACCAATGTATACCACATATAGTCATCTCTCTGT
Source organism: Siphonodentalium dalli (assembly GCA_032622095.1). Taxonomy (NCBI): domain Eukaryota; kingdom Metazoa; phylum Mollusca; class Scaphopoda; order Gadilida; family Siphonodentaliidae; genus Siphonodentalium; species Siphonodentalium dalli. The sequence goes on from CP136067.1 coordinate 90,961,984, forward strand.
TAGTAGACTATAAACAAGCTGCATAGCTGGTGTTATATGCATGTGTGAATATTTCCAATATATGTCAGCAACTCAGTAACATAAAATTTGGAAACGGAGATGCAGCTAGTGTGCTTACAAAAAATAGTTTTATATTCCAAAATCGATGGATGTTTGTCCAGTTGAAATGCATCTGTATGACAAAAATGACACAAGCTTCATTCCCTTTCTGTTGTGATAACGCATACCGACGATTGCCAATGAAACAAATTACTTATAAATTGCAGAAAATTTGCTGTTTCCAAAATAACAATTTGCGAATGGATATCATTATTAATTAACATGTGCAGAGTGTAGGCCTACAATATCTGATAAAATGTCACTCTGAACACGACTATCGCTTAGTTCGACGAATGGCACATCGTGTGGCAATATACTTGATAGAGAAAGCCATACAAAACAATTGGTATTTCAGACGTTATATTCCTGCGACATTGTTTGTGCGAGCATGGACCTTACACTCGACACTAGTGTTTAACCTGAATATTGCCTGCTTCAAATTGTTTGCATGTTGACATTGACCGGTTGAGCGGAAACCTGGTGTTTATGGAATGTTGACATTGTTGTGACATCGCACATAGTTAGAAGAGGAAGCCATTACCATTTCTAGCTCCGGACAGTTGTATTTGGACTTATTTTAATACAGACCTATACCAATCATTCATGTTATTAGCAGCAAATTTGGGAATTTAACTGGTGAGTGATTGATGCATGTCGATGTTGATGACCCAGTTGCATGGGGCTTACATTTGAAAAATCAAGTCAAAGACATCGTACTAAATTTCAGCCGTGATCATACGAACTCACTTTTTTAACTGGCTGGATAATGTAGTTCTGACTGAACAGTGATTTGTGTTTTGAATCAGTACACGCACCGTGAAGGCCACCAAACTCTAATACCGGTAACTGTTGAGCGACGGACGATTTTTAAAATATTTATATCAAAAACTAATGTTCAGTCATTCATGGCCTACTTATTTCACATGGTTGCCATGGTTATTCATTCAATGTTTGAGCAATGTATGCAGCAAACTAATATTCATGTTTAAAAATGAAGCAGACAATAAAGTTTACTGAAATGCACCAACGATTTGCAGCAACCGAGTTTGCTTGGTAAAAAATGTAGCGAACGAATGGCATTGCGTCATTTTAATCAACATAATTTGCATGGTAAAGCTTGGCAAGAACATCGGTTGCAGTAAATGTGAGGCAAGGTTTGCTGAAATTGTGATCATTTTGGTAAGGGTAGTTAAATATAACTTTACTATTGAATGCATGATGTGCCTGACCTGTCTTATTTACAACCCACCTGTTCCGTGACCCAATGTCACCAGTAGAGTCGCTATCCCGTCAGGCATAGCACGGCTCTCAATCAGCACGAGGTGTGCTCCTTCTGAGTCACAGAACATCCCGGAGTCGGCTCCGTTCAGAAGGTTGGTGTTGTACTTGAGGCAATAGATTTTCCCAGCAATTTCATACAGATAGTAGCCAGCTGTTCCCTCACAACCTGTGTATTTGACGATTGCTAAATTACACCGTGACGTAGCTGTTTGGTTAAATCAGCCAAATTATACATCGTTTTGATCAGAAGAGAGGTACACTATACATTTAACCCATTCTGTAATAAACGTTCATTAATGAGTAGTTAACCTGTATGCAATGATCAGATAATAAGTTCAGTATTTCACAATACAATTTATTTCTCTATATCTCATATTTCAATTCATATTGGTGTATGTGTCTTCCCCTTTTCCATGTGAATATTAGCACTATGTAATCCCATGCACAAGTCAACTTATTTCTCTGGATTGCACTGTGCATGACTGGACTGGAGGCCCTTTATTTGTGGCATTTTTTGGTTTATTAAACATGCTGACATGGGTTTTTCTGGCCCAAAATTAAATAGGTTGGTGGTATGTGAGTTAATAAGTAGTTGCTACAGCATCCTACTGTTCTTATCATATAAATATGTTCTGACCAATCTTCCAAAATGAGGTCTTAGCCCACGAGATGTGCTCATATAACGGCACAACCAAGCTAAACCATAAATATCTGTTGGAATTAAACAACTGATTAGTGTTTTAAATGATATGTTTATGTCAAAAGGGTCATAAACATATGACGTGTAGCTATGCTTTGACCAGCACTGGCCATAATGGGCAAATATAGTAAGATATGAAAATAAAAATTGGACCCACGGTCACACACAGCTTAATATTTTGAAGGGCTCGCAAGTCGCAGTTGTAATGTAACATGAAGTTATTAAGCAGATGTTGGGTTAAATCAGCGAAAGTATCCACCCTTTTGACTAGAAAGAGGTACACTATACATTTATCCATTCCTCATTTAAATCTAAAGTCTTCCAAAAATTAGGTGTCAGCCCACAGGAGCTTGGAATTTGGTCAAAACCCCTCTTTTATTGGCGGAACCACCACCCGGGACCAAAGGTCACGGAAGGAGTGAAACACGAATTTGTTGCCACCCATTTTGAACTCAACTGTATTCCTACAAAAAATATATTTTCACTAAAAACGTTTGGTGCCTCTTACACCTTAGATGCCAATCTACAACATTCCATAGGTATATTTTTCCAGTTCTTCGAAAACCTCACTTTATTTCGGTAATGTATTGTAAATTCACCAACGAACACAAATATGCGACACCTACATCACCCGTTCTAGAATCTGAATGACAAATGGCACAAAACCATTTTTCCGTAATAACAAAGTCGGAACGAAATAAAATCGAAACCTAATTTAAAGCCAGCGAAATTCAAAAACTATTTGAAAGTGCGTGCGGTTTTCGAACTTAGGCGCCAGAAAACTTAAATCTGTTTATGTTTGCGTCATACTATGCTCGTTTTTGAAGATCTAATCCTGATGTTTTGTGCATTTTCCTGAAAATTTCTGTATGTTTCTGTGTCTGCTGTTATCATCTCATGAAAATGACGACTACACAAGAAGATGTTCTTCATTTGACTGAATGGTAATTTGTACATATATTTCATATTTAATTTATTTCTATTTATGGCACGACCACCTGGTATTGTTTTTTTCTTCTTGTTTTATGTTCGTTATGTACATGTAGGCCTATATGTACTACTTGATTTTGTAATGCTACTGGTTGCAATGATTGGTCATAAGGGGACCAAAACTCTCTAGCTCCATCTCTCTCTCATAGGAGCTTGTGTCGCGCTCCGTTGTATAGGCCTAAAATATCCATCATATAATAGTAATAGTAATCAACCAACTGATTACTGGTCCAATATCACGAAGTAGAAGAAAAAGATATATAGACTCACGGGGAGGCGATTCCTTTGTGCGTTTTGGTGCAGATTCGTTGCTAGAATATCTTAATTATTTCCACATCAAATGCTGATTTTTACTAGTTCTGACGAACAAATATATGTCTTAGTTGATGAGAGAAGACATTTTTCTTGAGTTAGGTAACGATATTGGCCATGTATATATAGAACGAGTGTTTAGTTTCGCGAAATTCAAATTTGTCAATGTAGGGTACAAAAACTCGCCATTAATATGCCAAATACAGTAACAAAATGTAATAAGATTCTTTAATGTAAGAGCACACAAATAACCAGATAACCTGCGTATTCTTCACAGTATACGTTTTATTTGTGCGTTTGCAAGTTGTATATAATACAAACTGGTTTACCGAATAACTAGTTTATAAATTTGAGTTAGTGATAAACTCGCTAACATAAATTTTATTTAATAAGCAACTATAAGTATTGTCAACTGTACCGGTACCAGGATCTATAAATAGTATACGTCACTCGTGACTCTTGTGTCGTAACGAATCAGCACCAAAACTCTCAAAGAATGGCTTTTTGCATATGATTATATAGCCTGTGCTCATGAATTGGAAATTCAATTTTTAAATTCAAGACAGCTAGCCACCATCGGCATTGTTTTTTTCAAAATCAAAAATACCAAAAAAATATTAAAAACATTACTTAATGTAACTTTCGCTGATGGGGTCATTGTCACAAGGCTCCGCGATCCGATCACATTCGTAGCCAGGTTTTGTAATCGATCACAAATGTAGCCAGCTTTTCTATGGCGATCACATTTGTAGCCAGCTTTTCATATTCAGGCGAGCCTCAATGAACACGATCAGGTTAATCTAATTTTTCTGAGTTGATGGATGAAAACAACTTGAATTTAGTTTTGATATAAGTTCATTTATAACCTGTTGTTTCGGATCAATGTCGTTGGAATGCTCGAATTATATTCCAATATAAGTTGATAAACGAAGTCAGTTTTGGAGCATGACGTCGACATTTTAGTCACGAACGTGATGACGTCATATTTCGGGCAATATAAACCACGAATTAGAAAAGCTGACTACGAATGTGATCGCCGGTGAAATAAGCTGGCTACACTGGCTACGAATGTGACCGTCACTGACCGGAGTCTTGTGGCAATGACCCCATCGGCGTAACTTTCATGGTCGATGAAACGAGTGGCTGAAATCCGACGGCGGCCATGTTTCTATGACTAATTACACGACGATCGCACCAATGTTACAGTCTCTAGCAATGATTCGTTCTCATTTTGATACCAATTTCATGACCCATGAACAATTTAACGATGATCGGTTCATCGACATAGGCCTAGGCTCTAGGCAGTGTTATTGATTTAATTATATATGCGGTGTTGTCGCTGAAATCCGACGGCGGCCATGTTTCTTTGAGAATTCACAGCAAAATGACTCGTTCCCATCTATATGTCAATGTCAACCTCCGTGACAAATTTAATTATGATCGGACCAACACTGCGACCTCTTGCCCACGGTGCTAAATGATGCAATTTTGAAATCCAAGATGGCTGTTGGCGGCCATTTTTTTCATGCAAATAAGCCCAAAATGACTCGGTGTCGTCTATATATCAATGTCATGATCGATGAACAATTTCGTGGTGATATAGGAGCATCGACACAGGCTCTAGGCTGTGTTATTGATTAAGATTTATCTAGTATTATCACTTAAATCCACGATGGCTGCCAGTGGCCATGTTTTTATGAAAATGAGCCCAAAATAATTCGTTCCCATCTAGACGCCAATGTTATCATCCATCAAAAAGTTCATGATGATCAGTGCATCGGTACGGTCATGTAATAAACATGTAATCAGCAGCTATGTTCGAAATTATAAACGGTACTTTCATGCTTTCCGTCTCCGGATCATAGTTTTAAAGTTTCCGCATATTTCGGTACCAGTTCCGCTACTCAGATTCTAGAACGGGTGATGTAGGCGTCGCAGATTTGTGTTCGTTGGTGAATTTACAATACATTACCGAAATAAAGTGAGGTTTTCGAAGAACTGGACAAATATACCTATGGAATGTTGTAGATTGGCATCTAAGGTGTAAGAGGTACCAAACATTTTTAGTGAAAATATATTTTTTGTAGGAATACAGTTGAGTTCAAAATGGGTGGCAACAAATTCGTGTTTCACTCCTTCCGTGACCTTTGGTCCCGGGTGGTGGTTCCGCCAATAAAAGAGGGGTTTTGACCAAACTCCAAGCTCCTGTGGTCAGCCCAACAACTACATATATGATCATAGAACGTGTGTACATGTTTGTATATACCACAGTTTTTAATTACTATTTGTGTTTGTTTTGTGTTTTGTTTTCATTGAATTGATATTTGTTTTCGATCCTTCAAAATATATTCAAGGTTGATTAGAATAAATTGCATTGTTTTAGTCAATTCTAGTATATTGTATTATTATTTAATGTGACTATGTTACTTCCTTTTGTTCGTTTCTGTAACACGTAATTTAAGGAGGACAGAAACAAATATATATATATAAACCTCAGTGGACCACTTTACGGGTGCAATTGTGTTTTATATAACGAACAGTTGGGCAATTTGCTACAATATCATAGTTTGTTCTGATTGTATGTTGGATAATGATTGCATTGGACTGACCCCATTAAACGATGTTTAGCCCGTATCCTTCTATATGCCTTGCATATTATCATATTAGGCATATTTGAGACGATATAAGTATTCAAGTGACTTAGGGCGGTCACCATTTTTCGAAGTTGCGAAAAATCTTTGTAATGAATATGTTTGTGAAGTTTTTCAGCGATGAGCTATTGTGATCTCGGTAGTCAAACATATAGATTTCTGATACCTTTTGAATATACAGATAACATGAACTGTGAGCGTCAGAAAATTGTGACGTATGTACCTGCCCCAGAAATAGCTCTACCAACATTGAATCAAGCCATTAGATTCATGGGGATGCCAGTTTGGTTAAAACTGTGACAACTTGTGTTCGGCCAATTGCTCACGCTGTGCCCCTCCACTCATCTGGACCCCATCATTGACTCGAATAGAGTCACTTTGGCTTTATTTTAACCACAGCATATCACGAAGATGACTATAACTTTGGTGGAAATCGGCGACTAAAACATTACGACCAATGAAGAGATCCTGAAAAAAAAACGGCACCAATGTGGCGTCTTTAAACTACACGATTATATTTCTCTTGGAGAAGAATATGCATCATAGTCGTGATAATTATGTGTAGGCGCCTCCCCCAATCCCATCGCTGTCTCGAGCGGTCCACTGTTTACATCTTCAAACCATTTAAATACCAGCTGATATTTAAATCTAATTTGAGTTTTGTTATATCATGTCCGGTGTATCTAAGACTCCTTACCACATCCACGCGAACAATCCCGTCGAAATATCCCGCAACCATTTATTATAACTAGGGAACATAGTTGTAACCACGTGACACGACGTCATCGTGGTAAGGCTTCTGCAGTTATGCTTTGCATCTAGTTCAGTGGATTGGCCAAAATGTTTTTGGAAGTCTTACTGTATACAATTCTTGATCTCGAGATATCGTTGAATGCACATAGGAGTAGTTATTTGTTGAAACAATGATATGCTGATACACTATATGGACACTGATTGAAAATACATAATGCTGTCCAACCTGTGTGCAGTGTTCACGCTGGCGGTAGCCTTTTTAGCCATTGGCGAAAATAAATCGTAAATGGCGAAAAAAATGACCGTATGGCGAAAAAAATAGCTAAAATAATTTCCTCCCAATTGTGTCCAGACATGGAGGCGATTATAAACACGCCAGCTTAGTACTCGGTCGAATTACATCACGCACAGCTAGCATCCGCAGAGCAAAAACGTCGGCACATCGTGTATGTTATACGACCCGATGTGCTTGGAGCAATTAGTAATATGTATGCATTGGTCTTGATTTCATATCGTGTCAACAAAGGAATCGACTGTCTGGTTATTTGAATAAATTGATGAAAATATCTGTAGAGGGACCATCTAGGGAAGAGTTTGATTTCAAATGTGCGTTTACGAAATGGTCAGATGTACCCGTAGAATGTTTAAGAATGTTTAAGTATGTTATTGTTAGTTACATCTAATTTTGTTGCTCATGTTTCGCTTTGAAAAAAAAATGTAATAAACATTCAATTTATCTCAAAATATATTCCAAAATAAGTGGCTAAAGCAAATGCAAAGTAGCTAAAAAATGGCATTTGGCTAGAAGAATGGCTAAAGGAATTTCTGGGCTAGCGTGAACACTGCCTGTGTGTCTACCGGTTTTCAGTTAGCTCGATAAACTTCCGGCTGGCACACGGTTGATTAAACTTAAAACTACAGGGGTGCTATTCACCAAGCGAGACTTTTTTATAAACCAGGTAGTTTAATTGGTAGCGGCTGAACGCCAAGGTATCTTTACATTAGCGCAAACGACACACGCTGTCGATGGTGTGATTGATCCAATCTATCAGAGTTGTCACTTGTCAATTGACGCCGTCTCACGACTGATTCATGAACACTGCCCACAATCGGCATGTATAGCGGTATAATGTTTGGGTATAATTGTGTGGAGACTCATGCTTGCGTTTATATATCTGCAGAATGAGTTTCAATGATATTATTGAGGTTTTTTAATTAGCACAGTCTGAAAATGAAGAGCCAAGAAGATAACGTCTCAGAATTTGGTTTTTTGTGTTTTGGTTCTGTTTGGATATTTCCCTGTCATTTCCAAAGAAAATTCTGTCCATGCATCATTTTTCCGGCGCTGATGAATGGTGCTGGTTTCTTTGTTCCTTAATATTTTGATTCATCTCTCCATAATGTCCAAAAATGTGTTACGATCATCGGCAGTTGGAGGGGGGGGGGGGTCTGGAAAACAATTGCACATGTAGGGCCCAAAAAGTTGTTTTCCGACCCCGAGGGACCCACCACCCCATTTGTGCAAATTTGTTCCTCCAAATGTTAGGGACCCACCCCCTTTCTCATGTTTTTATCAAAATTTCAGAGTTTTTTTTAGCCGTTCTTCAATAACTGTGTTAACTGCCTTTCATTCCCATTACAATATCCTTTTTTGGTGCAAACTGTGTAAAATTAAGACTCAAGCAATAACATCCTTAACCTTCTAGACAATTCATCGAAGTTGAAGGAAATAATAGACCGATATAGCATCAAAACGTTAGAACTTCCCCTACAAGAGTGGCAAAATCATCGAGTACATTATTAGACCCAATTATTATCGGCAATTCCCTTCGTGTACTAGAAGCTGAAGTAATAAACCCGACAGTCTCTGACCACTTAGGTGTATATGTGTCACTAGCTTATGATTATTCACAAGTAACTTCGTTCCAGAGAGTAGTATGGAACTATTCCAGAGAAAATTTTGAAAGAGCCAACGAAATACTCGGTAACACAAACTGGGATGATCTCCTTAAGTGCCTCGACACCGATTCAGCTACCATACTTTTCCAAAATAAATTTATGTCAGTAATGAACGATACAATTCCCCAATCCACTGTTACGGTTCGGCCCAAGGATAAAATCTGGTTTAACTCAGAAATCCGAAGAGAAATTCGCAAACGCGAAAGGCTACGTACCAAAGCCATAACAAATAATAATCCCAACACATGGCAAAAATATAAGCAATGTCGAAATAAAGTAAATAACATGAAAAAGTTCGCGAAAGCGAAATTTTATGAAAAATTGGAAGACCGCATGAAAGAATCATCATCTCCCCGCGAATTCTGGCAACTAATGAATTACCTACTATGTAAAAAGAAAACAACCAATGTTCCACCCCTATACTGGTCGAATGCCCATATAAATACCATAAACGTAAATGGGACCGTGTACGCGTCTGATGATCTTGACAAGGCTAACATATTAAACCAGAGCTTCATTTCTAACTCATCAATAAACGACTCAAACCACAGTTTACCTGTGTTCAATTCTCGTTGTAACAACACGATGGAGGACTTTGAGTTCACCGAAGATGAAATAATTTTGGCAATTAAATCACTTAAATTAAACAAAGCCCATGGCTGCGATGGAATTAGTGCAAAAATGCTCCTAGCTACCGCAGAATCAATTGCTCGTCCATTAGTTTTAATCTTCAGAAAATTTCTTGATAGCATGACATTTCCATCTGTATGGAAAAAGGCTAATGTTGTCCCATCTTTCTTTAAAAAGACGACCCCGCTGATAGCAAGAACTACCGTCCTATTTCCCTTCTACCCTGCTTGGGAAAAATATTTGAGAAAGTTGTATTAAAACATATCAGGGATTTCTTTAAAAAAAACGAACTACTATTCTTACGTCAATCGGGTTTCATGCCAGGGCAAAGCACTTCTCATCAACTCATAGATCTATACAATCACCTGTGTCAATCTCTCGACAATGGACTGTATACATGTTCTATTTTTTTGTGATATATCAAAGGCATTCGAGAGAGTTTGGCACAGGGGACTAATACATAAACTTTCAAGTTATGGAGTTCGTGGTAAATCTTTGAAATGGCTAGGAGACTATGTAAATAACCGACAGCAGCGCGTATTAGTTAACAACAGCTTTTCTAGCTATGAGATCATCTCGATCCTAGGCCCTTTTCTATTTTTGGTTTACATCAATGATTTAGCAGACAACATCTGTTCTGTTACGAGAATGTACGCTGACGACACTTGCATTACTAACGAGCACCACGATCTAAATGAATTGGCGCAAACCACGAACAAGGATCTTGAAAACATATCAATATGGTCAAACAATTGGCTAGTCAATTTTAATCCCTCAAAAACGATGGGCATGTCGTACTCTTTGACTGGCACATCCGGCGATACTCCTAATTTAACCTTTAATAATGATACTATATCCTTTGTTGAGACACATAAACACCTCGGTCTTGAACTCCAATCAAATATGTCATGGAACAATCATATCAATGCAAATATTAAAAGAATAGCCTCGCGTTTATCACAACTAAGAAGATTTAAATACCAGCTCGATAGGAAGACCCTAGAAAACATATATAAAACGTATATTTTATCATTATACGATTATGCCGATGTAGTATGGGCAAATGCACCTAAATATCAAATGGATAAACTTGAACGGTTACACATTGATGCAGCCAGAATAGTCAGTGGACTCACACGATCAGTCTCTGATATAAACACAATGAAAGAAGTAGGCTGGCCCCCACTGAGGAGGAGGCGTGAATTACACAAATTACAAACTATGTACAACATTATCAATCGGAATGCCCCTATTTATCTCACAAACATATTATCACCCATAATAGCTGACATATCAGAGTATGAATTCAGATATCCCGAAAAAGTTTACACATATTTCAGTAACACTGAGAATTACAAAAAGTCATTTTTCCCTTCAACCATAAAAGCGTGGAATGACATGCCGTCCGTAATAACAGATGCCCCCACAATTTCAGATTTCAAAACGTATCTTAGAATAATTGACCCCGTCACTAGACCCCCGAGGTATTTCTACACGGGACGCAGGCAAGGTAACGTACTTCACGCAAAATTACGGAACTATTGCAGTGATCTAAAGTCGGATAAATTCCAAAACTACATATCTGACAGCCCACGTTGCGCATGCGGCAACCAATGCGAAGATGCATATCATTACCTTTTCATGTGTTCCCTGTACCAATCAGAACGAATAGAAATGTATCATTCGCTACACAGAGAAGGACTCAAATTAACACATATGAATGATTTACTTTCTGGCATCCAAAACATACATGTAGATATAAAACAAAATGTGAAGTTGTTCAAAATAGTACAACATTTTATTACGGAAACTATACGTTTCTGACAAATGATATTAACTTAATTAATAAGTAGGACATAAATATGTTTATTGTTGTTTATTGCTTTTTTCGACCTGTTACTTGCTCGGCCATAACAATGTTTTAAATAAACACAATCGACGTTGGCACCTTACATCATCCTTTCCTAACGATCCGCAAGATCATCATTCACCAGTCACCATTCTCTCACATTCCACACAGCTGTAAATAAGTTACATATTGTGCCACTTAATTTGAATCGGGTGCTGTGACGTCAGTTTTTGGTCGATTGCGCTAATTTTTACGGCGTTGTCTTCCGTTTGGACTAGCGATGCCGCTCTATGAATTTGGTCAAATTCAGAAGAAAAACGTTTTTCAAAGAGCGTTAACCGATTCTTCGACCATACCGATCTTTCGAACTGGAAGTGCTATCCATACCATGTTTCGCGTGTTTGTAGCACTTGATAGGAGGAAACTAATAATGCAAGTCTGAACTCGATACCTCAATCCGTTGCGGAGGAGATACGTGAACAACAGTAATACACATGCAGAGCATTTAGTGCAAAGGTCAAGGTCGTACGAAATTCATACCCAGTCGGGTTAATAGCTAAGGACGAACACTATCAAAAATCATTCTAATCGGTCAATCAATTTTTGACCCATAAGAGATCCAAGCTCACTAAAAGTTCAATCTAGTTTAAATGTGGCTATAATCAAACCGCCATTACTCCGCCATTTTTTGACCGATTGACCTAGTTGATATTGAATATTAATCGTCTTTGCCATGCGATATCACCCTGTGAGTTTGGTCAAATTAGGACGAACTATTTGTTTGCAACAAAATTACTGGCGACGGTCAAGGTCAAGGTCAGACAAAAATAGCGGTAAGTGCATAAAACTAACTTTTCGTGGATGTATATGAGAGCAAGTCCAAACTTGATATCTCAAGCCGTTCTGGGGGAGATGCGCACACAACAGTAATCGACTTGAAGAGCGTTTTGTGCCAAGGTCAAGGTCGTCCAGTCAATAGCCAAGGACGAGAGCTATGTACGTACAAAAAAATCAAGGCAATCGGTGGAGTCGTTTTGGATCTATTCGCCTTTTTCAAAGAAATCAGGGCAAGGCCCCCACCTTGCAGGATACCCAAAAGTCAAAATTTGAATCGGGTGCTGTGACGTCAGTTTTTTGTCGATTGCGCTAATTTTTACGGCGTTGTCTTCCGTTCGGACTAGCGATGCCGCTCTATGAATTTGGTCAAATTCAGAAGAAAAACGTTTTTCAAAGAGCGTTAACCGATTCTTCGACCATACCGATCTTTCGAACTGGAAGTGCTATCCATACCATGTTTCGCGTGTTTGTAGCACTTGATAGGAGGAAACTAATAATGCAAGTCTGAACTCGATACCTCAAGCCGTTCCGGAGGAGATACGTGAACAACAGTAATACACATGAAGAGCGTTTAGTGCAAAGGTCAAGGTCGTACGAAATTCATACCCAGTCGGGTTAATAACTAAGGACGAACACTATCAAAAATCATTCTAATCGGTCAATCAATTTTTGACCCATACGAGATCCAAGCTCACTAAAAGTTCAATCTAGTTTAAATGTGGCTATAATCAAACCGCCATTACTCCGCCATTTTTTGACCGATTGACCTAGTTGATATTGAATATTAATCGTCTTTGCCATGCGATATCACCCTGTGAGTTTGGTCAAATTAGGACGAACTATTTGTTTGCAACAAAATTACTGGCGACGGTCAAGGTCAAGGTCAGACAAAAATAGCGGTAAGTGCATAAAACTAACTTTTCGTGGATGTATATGAGAGCAAGTCCAAACTTGATATCTCAAGCCGTTCTGGGGGAGATGCGCACACAACAGTAATCAACTTGAAGAGCGTTTTGTGCCAAGGTCAAGGTCGTCCAGTCAATAGCCAAGGACGAGAGCTATGTACGTACAAAAAATCAAGGCAATCGGTGGAGTCGTTTTGGATCTATTCGCCTTTTTCAAAGAAATCAGGGCAAGGTTCGCACCTTGCAGGATACCCAAAAGTCAAAATTTGAATCGGGTGCTGTGACGTCAGTTTTTGGTCGATTTCGCTAAATTTTACGTCGCTGTCTTCAGTTCGGACTAGCGTTGCCGCACTATGAATTTGGTCAAATTCAGAAGAAAAAAGTTTTTCAAAAAGCGTTAACCGATTCTTCGTCCAAGGTCAAGGTCGGACGAACTCCGCACCCAGTCCAGTCAATAGCCAAGGACGGGAGCTATGTTAGTACAAAAAATCAAGGCAATCGATAGAGTCGTTTTGGATCTATTCGCCTTTTTCAAAGAAATCAGGGCAAGGTTTGCACCTTGCAGGATACCCAAAAGTCAAAATTTGAATCGGGTGCTGTGATGTCAGTTTTTTGGTCGATTGCGCTAATGTTTACGGTGCTGTCTTCAGTTTGGACTAGCGATGCCGCCCTATGAATTTGGTCAAATTCAGAAGAAAAATGTCTTTCAAAGAGCGTTAACCGATTATTCGACCAATACCGATCTTTCGAACCGGAAGTTCTATCCATACCATTTTTCGCGTGTTTGTAGCACATGATGAGAGGAAACTAATAATGCAAGTCCGAACTCGATATCTCAAGCCGATCCGGAGGAGATACGGTCACAACAGTAATAAACATGAAGAGCGTTTAGTGCAAAGATCAAGGTCGTACAAAATTCACACCCAGTCGGTTTTATAGCTAAGGACGAACTTTATATATGTACCAAAAATCATTCTAATCGGTCAATCAATTTTTGACCCATAAGAGATCCAAGCTCAATACAAGTTCAATCTAGTTTAAATGTGGCTAAAATCAAACCGCCATTGCTCCGCCATATTTTGACCGATTGACCTAGTTTATATTGCATCTTAATCGTCTTTGCCATGCGATACCACCCTGCGAGTTTGGTCAAATTAGAACGAGCTATTTTTTGCAACAAAATTACTGGCGACGTTGAAGGTCATGGTCAAGGTCGGACAAAAATAGCGGTAAGTGCATAAAACTAACTTTTCGTGGATGTATATGAGTAGGAAATATCAAATCAATCGACCTGGCGGTTTCTGAGATATAAGGTCTTTTATAATAATAATAACTAGAATGAAATTGAAATTGCACTGCAATTTCGATACTTCAATGTTTACCAAGGTGAACCATTTGTGTGCGTGTAGCGCATGAGAAGACGAAGCTAATAGAGCAAGTCCGAACTCGATATCTTAAGCCGTTCTGGAGGAGATGCGCACACAACAGTATCAACATGAAGAGCGTTTTGTGCCAAGGTCAAGGTCGGACGAATTCCGCACCCAGTCCAGTCAATAGCCAAGGACGGGAGCTATGTACGTACGTAAAATCAAGGCAATCGGTAAAGTCGTTTTGGATCTATTCGCCTTTTTCAAAGAAATCAGGGCAAGGCCTTCACCTTGCAGGATACCCAAAAGTCAAAATTTGAATCGGATGCTGTGACGTCAGTTTTTGGTCGATTGCGCTAATTTTTACGGCGTTGTCTTCCGTTCGGACTAGCGATGCCGCTCTATGAATTTGGTCAAATTCAGTAGAAAAAGGTTTTTCAAAGAGCGTTAACCGATTCTTCGTCCAAGGTCAAGGTCGGACGAACTCCGCACCCAGTCCACTCAATAGCCAAGGACGGGAGCTATGTTGGTGCAAAAAATCCAGGCAATCGGTAAAGTCGTTTTGGATCTATTCGCCTTTTTCAAAGAAATCAGGGCAAGGCGCACACCTTGCAGGATACCCAAAAGTCAAAATTTGAATCGGGTGCTGTGACGTCAGTTTTTGGTCGATTGCGCTATTATTTACGGCGTTGTCTTCAGTTCGGACTAGCGATGCCGCCTTATGAATTTGGTCAAATTCAGAAGAAAAAAGTTTTTCAAAGAGCGTTTACCGATTCTTCGTCCAAGGTCAAGGTCGGACGAACTCCGCACCCAGTCCAGTCAATAGCCAAAGACGGGAGCTATGTTAGTACAAAAAATCAAGGCAATCGGTAGAGTCGTTTTGGATCTATTCGCCTTTTGCACCTTGCAGGATACCCAAAAGTCAAAACTTGAATCGGGTGCTGTGACGTCAGTTTTTGACCGATTGCGCAAATTGTTACGGCGCTGTCTTCAGTTCGGACTAGCGATGCCGCCCTATGAATTTGGTCAAATTCAGAAGAAAAACGTTTTTTAAAGAGCGTTCGACCATACCGAACTTTCGAACCGAAAGTGCTATCCATACCATGTTTTCGCGTGTTTGTAGCACATGATGAGAGGAAACTAATAATGCAAGTCCGAACTCGATATCTCAAGCCGTTCCGGAGGAGATGCGTACACAACAGTAATACACATGAAGAGCATTTAGTGCAAAGGTCAAGGTCGTACAAAAATAGCGATAAGTGCATAAAACTAACTTTTCGTGTATGTATATGAGGAGGAAATATCAAATCAATCGACCAGGCGGATTCTGAGATATAAGGTCTTTTATAATAATAATAATAACTAGAATGAAATTGAAATTGCACTGCAATTTCGATACTTCAATGTTTACCAAGGTGAACCATTTTTTGTGTCCGTGTAGCGCATGAGAAGACGAAGCTAATAGAGCAAGTCCGAACTCGATATCTTAAGCCGTTCTGGAGGAGATGCGCACACAACAGTAATCAACATGAAGAGCGTTTTGTGCCAAGGTCAAGGTCGGACGAACTCCGTACCCAGTCCAGTCAATAGCCAAGGACGGGAGCTATGTACGTACGTAAAATCAAGGCATTCGGTAGAGTCGTTTTGGATCTATTCGTCTTTTTCAAAGAAATCAGGGCAAGGCGCTCACCTTGCAGGATACACACACGTCAAAATTTGAATCGGGTGCTGTGACGTCAGTTTTTGGTCGATGACAGCATTTACATGTTCTTGCATCAAGTCCACGGACACACAGAAAATGAAAAACGGCAATGCGACTTTTTACTGCGCATGGAAATCTATGCAGTTGAGATGTTGATGACAATCGCACAGGCTTACTGTTTCGAAATAACGTTTACAATGAATGCTCTGTATATGAACATTTTGAATAGCGCATAATTCAGCCATTTATGGAGTAGAGCAAGTCCGAACTCGATATTTCAAGCCATTCCGGAGGAGATGCACACAACAGTAATCAACATGAAGAGCGTTTTGTGCCAAGGTCAAGGTCAAGGTCGGACGAACTCCGCACCCAGTCCAGTCAATAGCCAAGGACGGGTTCTGTGTACGTACGTAAAATCAAGGCAATCGGCAGAGTCGTTTTGGATCTATTCGCCTTTTTCAAAGAAATCAGGGCAAGGTTATCACCTTGCAGGATGCCCAAAAGTCAAAATTTGAATCGGATGCTGTGACGTCAGTTTTTTGGTCGATTGCGCTAATTTTTACGGCGTTGTCTTCCGTTCGCACTAGCGATGCCGCCCTATGAATTTGGTCAAATTTAGAAGAAAAAGGTTTTTTAAAGAGCGTTAACCGATTCTTCGTCCAAGGTCAAGGTCGGACGAACTCCGCACCCAGTCCAGTCAATAGCCAAGGACGGGAGCTATGTTAGTACAAAAAATCAAGGCAATCGATAGAGTCGTTTTGGATCTATTCGCCTTTTTCAAAGAAATCAGGGCAAGGTTTGCACCTTGCAGGATACCCAAAAGTCAAAATTTGAATCGGGTGCTGTGATGTCAGTTTTTTGGTCGATTGCGCTAATGTTTACGGTGCTGTCTTCAGTTTGGACTAGCGATGCCGCCCTATGAATTTGGTCAAATTCAGAAGAAAAATGTCTTTCAAAGAGCGTTAACCGATTATTCGACCAATACCGATCTTTCGAACCGGAAGTTCTATCCATACCATTTTTCGCGTGTTTGTAGCACATGATGAGAGGAAACTAATAATGCAAGTCCGAACTCGATATCTCAAGCCGATCCGGAGGAGATACGGTCACAACAGTAATAAACATGAAGAGCGTTTAGTGCAAAGATCAAGGTCGTACAAAATTCACACCCATTCGGGTTTATAGCTAAGGACGAACGTTATATATGTACCAAAAATCATTCTAATCGGTCAATCAATTTTTGACCCATAAGAGATCCAAGCTCAATACAAGTTCAATCTAGTTTAAATGTGGCTAAAATCAAACCGCCATTGCTCCGCCATATTTTGACCGATTGACCTAGTTTATATTGCATCTTAATCGTCTTTGCCATGCGATACCACCCTACGAGTTTGGTCAAATTAGAACGAGCTATTTTTTGCAACAAAATTACTGGCGACGTTGAAGGTCATCGTCAAGGTCGGACAAAAATAGCGGTAAGTGCATAAAACTAACTTTTCGTGGATGTATATGAGTAGGAAATATCAAATCAATCGACCTGGCGGTTTCTGAGATATAAGGTCTTTTATAATAATAATAACTAGAATGAAATTGAAATTGCACTGCAATTTCGATACTTCAATGTTTACCAAGGTGAACCATTTGTGTGCTTGTAGCGCATGAGAAGACGAAGCTAATAGAGCAAGTCCGAACTCGATATCTTAAGCCGTTCTGGAGGAGATGCGCACACAACAGTATCAACATGAAGAGCGTTTTGTGCCAAGGTCAAGGTCGGACGAATTCCGCACCCAGTCCAGTCAATAGCCAAGGACGGGAGCTATGTACGTACGTAAAATCAAGGCAATCGGTAAAGTCGTTTTGGATCTATTCGCCTTTTTCAAAGAAATCAGGGCAAGGCCTCACCTTGCAGGATACCCAAAAGTCAAAATTTGAATCGGATGCTGTGACGTCAGTTTTTGGTCGATTGCGCTAATTTTTACGGCGTTGTCTTCCGTTCGGACTAGCGATGCCGCTCTATGAATTTGGTCAAATTCAGTAGAAAAAGGTTTTTCAAAGAGCGTTAACCGATTCTTCGTCCAAGGTCAAGGTCGGACGAACTCCGCACCCAGTCCACTCAATAGCCAAGGACGGGAGCTATGTTGGTGCAAAAAATCCAGGCAATCGGTAAAGTCGTTTTGGATCTATTCGCCTTTTTCAAAGAAATCAGGGCAAGGCGCACACCTTGCAGGATACCCAAAAGTCAAAATTTGAATCGGGTGCTGTGACGTCAGTTTTTGGTCGATGACAGCATTTACATGTTCTTGCATCAAGTCCACGGACACACAGAAAATGAAAAACGGCAATGCGACTTTTTACTGCGCATGGAAATCTATGCAGTTGAGATGTTGATGACAATCGCACAGGCTTACTGTTTCGAAATAACGTTTACAATGAATGCTCTGTATATGAACATTTTGAATAGCGCATAATTCAGCCATTTATGGAGTAGAGCAAGTCCGAACTCGATATTTCAAGCCATTCCGGAGGAGATGCACACAACAGTAATCAACATGAAGAGCGTTTTGTGCCAAGGTCAAGGTCGGACGAACTCCGCACCCAGTCCAGTCAATAGCCAAGGACGGGTTCTGTGTACGTACGTAAAATCAAGGCAATCGGTAGAGTCGTTTTGGATCTATTCGCCTTTTTCAAAGAAATCAGGGCAAGGTTTTCACCTTGCAGGATGCCCAAAAGTCAAAATTTGAATCGGATGCTGTGACGTCAGTTGTCTTCCGTTCGCACTAGCGATGCCGCCCTATGAATTTGGTCAAATTTAGAAGAAAAAGGTTTTTTAAAGAGCGTTAACCGATTCTTCGTCCAAGGTCAAGGTCGGACGAACTCCGCACCCAGTCCAGTCAATAGCCAAGGACGGGAGCTCTATTAGTACAAAAAATCAAGGCAATCGGTAGAGTCGTTTTGGATCTATTCGCCTTTTTCAAAGAAATCAGGGCAAGGTTTGCACCTTGCAGGATACCCAAAAGTCAAAATTTGAATCGGGTGCTGTGACGTCAGTTTTTAGTCGATTGCGCTAATTTTTACGGCGCTGTCTTCAATTCGGACTAGCGATGCCGCCCTATGAATTTGGTCAAATTTAGAAGAAAAAGGTTTTTTAAAGAGCGTTCGACCAATACCGAACTTTCGAACCGGAAGTGCTATCCATACCATTTTTCTCGTGTTTGTAGCACATTCTGAGAGGAAACTAATAATGCAAGTCCGAACTCGATATCTCAAGCCGTTCAGGAGGATATACGTACACAACTGTAATACACATGAAGAGCGTTTAGTGCAAAGGTCAAGGTCGTACACAAATAGCGGTAATTGCATAAAACTAACTTTTCGTGTATGTATATGAGTAAGAAATATCAAATCAATCGACATGGCAGTTTCTGAGATATAAGGTCTTTTATAATAATAATAATAATAATAATAAAAAAAATAAAAATAAGAATTACAATATACTTCAATGTTAACACATTGAAGTATAATAAACAAAAATAAAAATAAGAATTACAATATACTTCAATGTTAACACATTGAAGTATAACTAGAATGAAACTGTAATTGCACAGCAATTTCGATACTTCCATGTTCGCCAATGACGGAAATTGTGTCACCTGATAAAGCGTCAGTTTTCAGGAGACACATATCAGTATGGTGACACTGCAGCTCATAGTAATACTAGGCAAACACAGATTCTATAAATACTCAATGGCCATGCAGGTACAAAATCAATTGGCCAAGCCGTTTCGACGGTATAAGAAATCAAACATTGATTTTGCAATTTTGCAAGTCATTCTAGGGGTCCGAAAACCCCATAACATGAGGTTTTTAAGCAACCATAACTCGAGAAGTTTAAGTCCGATTTAAAAAATCTGAGCGGAGTAGTGGTCAGCGATAACTAAAGTTTATGTCCAACAAATTTGATCAAAATCTGCGCCAAAATAGTTTTGAGATACATACCCACACGCCCGTTCTCCCGAACCGGAAGTGACATCAGTAAACTTTATATAGCATTATAGAGCGCAGACACTGATGCACATAATGCAAAAAGTCCCAACTCAATATCTCAAGCCCTTCTGGGTTCCGTATAAAGAGCGTTGTTTTATTCTTCTACCAGTAGCAAACTTTTTAACCGGAAGTGCTACCTCTATCACTTTTCAGTGTTTTAGAACACACATACAGGCGCAAATAATGAAAAAGGTCGGAACCCGATATTCAAGCCGTTTCGGAGAAGATACCCTAATAACAATAAAACAGATAAAAAGCGTTATTTCCTAAGGTCAAGGTCATACCACTTTTCATGTTAGCGACTCAACTGCGGGTGCTCAATGGCTATGCAGGTACGAAAATTCAAATCAATTGGCAAAGCCGTTTTGACGATATAAGAAATCAAGTAATTCTGGTGGCGCGAAAACCCCCCAAAAATAAGGTATTAAAGAAGCCATAATTCCATAAGTTTAAGTCCGATTTTAAAAATATGTGGAATATTGATCAGCGCCTACTAAAGATAATACATACCAATTTTCATAAAAATCTGCGCCAAAATAGTTTTGAGATACATACCCACACGCCCGTTCTCCCGAACCGGAAGTGAAATCAGTTAACTATATATATCATTAGAGAGCGCAGACTTTGCTGCACATCATGCAAAAAGTCCCAACTCAATATCTCAATCCCTTCTGGATTTCGCATAAAGAGCGTTGATTTATGCTTCGACCAGTAGCGAACTTTTAAACCGGAAGTGCGAACCCTATCGTTTTTCGGTGGCTCATAACACACATATATGCGCAAATAATGAAAAAAGTCCGAACCCGATATCTCATGCCGTTTATGAGGAGATAGGTTTAAAACAATAAAACCGATAAAGAGCATTATTTCCAAAGGTCAAGGTCAGACGAAATTCCCTATTAGTTCATCGACTGCCAATGCGCAATGGCTAAGAAGGTTCCGAATTTCAAATAAATCGGACAAGCCGTTTCGGCGATATAAGAAATCAAACCTCGATTTTGCAAGTCATTTTAGTCAACAAAATGTCGATAACTCTGAAGGTCAAGGTCGGAAATAAACCAGGTTTTTAAACAGCCATAACTATCGAAGTTTATGTCCGATTTTTAAAATTCGAGTTGCATAGCAATCAGTGGCATCTTCTGATGACGTCTACCAATGTCATCAAAATATGCGGTAAAATAGTTTTTAGATACATACCCACACGCCCGTTCTCCCGAACCGGAAGTGATATCCGTTAACTAAATATAGCGCAGAGTTTGCTGCACATAATGCAAAAAGTCCCAACTCAATATCTCAAGCCGTTCTAGATTCCCTATAAAGAGCGTTGTTTTAACCTTCGACCAGTAGCGAACTTTTAAACCGGAAGTGCGAACCCTATAATTTTTCGGCGGTTCATAACACACATACATGCGCAAATAACGAAAAAAGTCCGAAATCGATATCTCAAGCCGTTTCGGAGGAGATATGTGCACAACAATAAAACAGATAGAGAGCGTTGTTTCCAAAGTTCAAGGTCACATGAAATTCCCTATTTGTGCCTCGACTTCGTATACTCAATGGCTATGCAGGTACCAAATTTTAAATCAATCGGTCAAGCCGTTTCGACGATATAATAATTCAAACCTCGATTTCGCAAGTGACTTTTGTGTCGCGAAAATCCGCCAAAAATCAACAAAATGGCGATAACTCCGAAGGTCAAGGTCGGACGAAATTCTCAATAGGCCATTTACCGAGATCTTCCAAAGTTATATACTGAAACCGAAAACAGCAGGTGAATCGGTCCAGCCGTTCCGGAGATTAAGGCATGTTATCGGAATAATAATAAGAAGAAAAAAAAATAAAAGCCAGAAGAATTACAATATACTTCCATGTTAAAACATGGAAGTATAATAAATAGTAACATGCGTTCTGTTGTAAGATAATATAGCTAACATCTGGTAAATTATTCCGATCGTGGGTACTATTTATATAATGGTCATTGGGTAGTTAGAGCAGTTTTACGAATTTCCCAACAGTAAATACATGCGTTTTACAACACGTGGTGAAGTTTGTCCAAAAATCTATTTTTAGCATTATTATATCATTATTCGTGACGTACCCGTGAGCTCAATGCGTACAGGCGCTGACTCCCCGATGTTCCCGTATTACTATAGTCATCGTCGTAATATTAATCATTCTGTTAACATCATGCAGTATTGTTTGCCCATATAATTTATGCTAATCGGCACATCTTGACTTCTCGAATATACCGTAGCGTCTCCGTTCTAACAATTCCCCTCTCCCAATCATGCTGACTTGCTATAGTGTCAGTCATTGAAGTTTCAACCAATCTAGCCGAAATGTAAGCGTTTTTCGAATGCGTAACCGGCTATAGCGTGTCATTAGTTTGATGGATATGCTCACAGCATGTAACCCACCATTCGTACAGTCATGTATCAACCACCCTGACGAATTCAAATATACCCCCTCGGTACTTGTAATTTGACAGAACCCAGCTGTTCGCCGCCTATGTTGAAATTTCGTTTTTTCCCGGTCTCGTGCATAGATATGTTATCTGTATTCGGAAAGACCGAACATTAAAATTTATCTCAATGATATGATATAAGTAATCGTGTTCACGTTTTTGCAATTACTAGTACACGTACAGTAAGATTGCACGAGACATTTGTTTTGGGGTATTGCGGACACTTTTCCACCAAAAAAACATCAAGAACATTGCACTAATAAACTATGTGTAGTGTCTGGGAGACCAACTGTATATGCTACTGGAAAAAGTAGCGAACGGTTTATTAATATTGCACCCATAAACGATTAGTTGAAGTCATAACATAAAGCGATTATTTTAATGTAATGTAATGTTTCCGACCATGTACTTGTGTGCATCGTTCATGTGCCGATTCTTTGACAATGAAAGATTAAATATGCTCTGGGTTATTGGATACTAGCTGGGATACCGGTGTTGTTCGGGTGAAGAATATGTACTTTAATAGTGGCATTTCAAGACATTTAAAATACGTATTTGTCATCTGGGGTAAACAACACATATCCAGGACTCTCCGGATAACGTTACATCTATCTTTTTAAGTTGATAATAAACGCTCTTTATTGCACATTATTGATTTAATAGAACATACCGTATCCCGTCATATAATGTACTAGTCCCCATTTAAGTCACGAGGTCAAAGACGGCGATTCTTATTCATCGGGGAATGCCCCATGACACGTGCCTGTCCAGGTTACCCATAGGTACCAATTAGTAGTGGTCATTTAAGTCGTTTATTAGCCAAATGGGATAAACAGCACCCACTGCATTGACTCTCCAGATAAAGTCACATCTATCTGTTAATTGATAATTATTAGTGCCTCTTTAAACCATTTGAGGCCAACAAAACTAATCCCTGCGTCATTTCACTTTTGTGCACCAATTTCCCCAACATATCTTCATGAAATAATAATGAACGCTCTTTATTGATTATATACCCATGTAAGTCATCTGAGGTCAAAGAAGCCTATTTCGTGACATTCACCTTGTCAGGTGATTCATCTGTACCAATTTTCCTACATATACTTTGAGCCTATAACGAACGCTCTTTATTGCTCACATTTGGCCATTAAAGTCGTCGGAGGTCAACGGCATTCGGATAAAGTTACATCTATCTTTCAATTGCAAATTATTAGTGCCTCTTTAAATCATTTGAGGTAAACAAACCAATCTCGTGACATTACCTGTGCACCAATTTTCCCACATATCTTCTGAAATAATAATAAACGCTCTTTATTGATTATATAACCCTGTAAGTCATCAGAAGTCAAAGACGCCTATCGCGTGACATTCCCCTGTCGGATGATTCATTTGTACCAATTTTCCTACATATAATTTAAGTCTATAACGAACGGTTTTTATTGCTCATATTTGACCCTTAAAGTTGTCTGAGATCAACGGCATCTATATCACACCATACCGGTCAATTCATCCTCGTGTTTCAATTTAAACCGACCAGGTTGCAACCATTTTGGGTATACAATCAATTAGTTAATTAAATGCATTGTTAGTACCCCTTTAGGACATTTGATGTCAATGGGACCTATCTAATAAGATTCTCCGGGTCAAATTACCCATATCTCCAACCTCATTAGTAACTGGCCAATGTGGATGTCTACTTAATGCATGGTTTATTAAGATGTAATGCTCTATCTCTTGTGTCATAGAAAATATTCCCACAAAATACGTAAATCGAAATATATCTCAGGATATTAAAACTTGATACTGAGTAAGCTGTTTTAATTATAAGATATAACAGTCTTCGTCATGCAAACATATTCCAAAATTAACAGTATTTATCACAATAACACCAAGTCCCATTAATGTCGGTTTGTAACAGTGTCAGTTATACCATACCGATAATTTACTTGCATATATCTATTAAAATAATAATTCCGACCAAAACCTAGCGACACATGGTGAATAATAGTGTCACAGAGATCACACATGACATGAAAAATATATAAAATTGCATGTTAAATTTACTAAAAAAAAACACGCTAAACATTAGGGGGACACACAAAAAGTCGCCCTAATGTAGAAGTCGCCTTAATGTGGGATATTTACACACAAATGTCTCCCTAATGTGGCTTCCGCGAACATACATACATATATATACACCTTATTGTGGTTGATTGACCGTAACGTAATGTGGTAATGACATATATCACAAGGGCGGAACGATTCATATTCATTGGAGAAAAATGCTCAGATAATAAGTTCAATATGCAGATTGTTTCATTTCATGCGGGAAGTACAGTATTGCTCTAAGTAATCGACATCTTAACCAAAGCAGAATTGTGGGTAACTTTTCAGGATTTAGTCCGAAATATGGCTTGTTGCCATTCATCGGAAAGCTCTCGCCGAGAGCTTTCCGATGAATGGCAACAAGCCACATTTCCGACTAAATCCTGAAAAGTTACCCATAATTCTGCTTTGGTTAAGAGGTCGATTACTTAGGACATTACTGTACTCGTCAATGAGTTTAGAAAGTATATCAAGGGATAGTATAATGTGGCCTTTCATTCCAGTCATGAACATAGTCTGTGCAATAAAAAACACGCATGAGGTGACTTCGATTTTTAACATGTGTAAGGCGTATGTGAGTTGCGAGCGAAAGTCCCCCTCCCGAAAATACCAGGACATTATTATTGTTATTGTCAGTATGCTGTATTTTAAATATATGAATATGTCCATGTATACATTGTCAATAAAGAAAAAATCTATCATGACATGGCGGATCCAACGTTAATAGATGGATCGAACGGAGGTTAGTTCTGATTCAGACACATTCGATCGTCTCAAATATTGAGAAAGAGCTGAAACAGGCTCCATTTGGGAGCCACTAATCATCAACACCTCCGCATCCTTTGTGTGCCCATGCGTGCACTCTCCGCGGCATTTTGATATTTAAAATAAATATATAAATAATCTAATACAAAAAATAAATATATTTCTGAATTTTGTTTTTATACTGAACTCAATTTCACGAAAAAACACAAACGTTTTTTAAATCGAATTTTTTCCAATTTTTTGAAATCGGTCCAGGCGTCTGGGAGAAATATCTCGAACAGACATATGCTACTCTTTTACATAAATATATAAACATGAACACAGATTTCACTTTCACCGCACCCTCATATGTTGTGTCACCCATCAACTTCATTATCGGGGTCAGAATATTCTATTTTTACCTCAATAAATATTGAAGTGATTATCTAGTGCAAAATTCTTAATGCTTTGCAATCTAAAGCTGTATTAATCTTTAATGCATTTCTGTAATAAAACAACCCATGATCTTCTTTGCATACACACATTAAATTGTGGCTCCTGATCACCTGATATATAAGCACCAATCTGGCTTCCTTCCTGGACATAGCACTACATTCTCGTTATTAGAATTATACCATGACATATGCCGCTTTCTCGAAGGACATTTGCATACTTGTGCTGTATTTTGTGATGTTTCTAAAGCCTTCGAGAGAGTTTGGCACAAAGGTCTTCTTCTCAAACGTAGGAGGTATGGAGTTACCGGTGATCTCTTAACTTGGCTCCAGAGCTATCTAACAGCCAGGGAGCAAAGGGTAATTCCGAATAATACTGCATCCCCTTTCAGACCACTTTCATCAGGAGTCCCCCAGGGCTCAGTAATCGGCCTTTTTTTATTTCTCATATACGTTAACGATATCCATCATAATTTAGAATCCCTGACGAGACTATATGCTGATGATACTTGTATCACTACAGCTGAAACTGACCCGACCCTTCTTGTTACAACAGTCAACAATGACATGGAAACACTCACCGATTGGTCCAAAACATGGCTTGTCAATTTCAATCCCACCAAAACTACTCTCATTAGATTCCAGGTATCTCCTCAAAAAGATTCCCCTACATTGCAGCCAATTCTTTTTGGTGACGCCCAACTTGAGGAAATGGACTCTCAAAAACACTTCGGTTTAAACTTTCAATCAAATTTGGGATGGGACATTCAAATAAATGAAATAGTAAATTGTGTTTCTGGCCGATTATCAATGCTTAGAAAAATGAAATATAAACTTAGCCGCAAATCCCTAAATTTAATGTACATATCTTAAATTCTTCCTCTTATGGAATATGGAGATATTATCTGGGACTGTTCCCCCGATTCTCTTCTAAATACATTAGACAAATTGCACATAGAAGCGGCTCGAATTATATCGGGCTTAACTCGCTCATGTCCCACACATAGACTATTTATAGAATTGGGTTGGCAATCACTGCAAGATCGAAGAAAATATCATAAATTAAAAATGTTCAACCGAATCCAAGCTGGAAATGCTCCGAAATATTTGACTGATATATTACCTCCTCGTTACGGGGACAACACTAATTACCCTTCCCGATATCCCTACCGATTTAACTCTTTATCCCGAAAGACTGAATATTATAACAAATCATTCTTTCCCTCTATGATTATCCAGTGGAACAAATTTCTTGATAACATCGCGAAAAGTGAAAATAAAGATAATAAAGACAATAAGAAGAACATAGACAAAGAGACCATAGAGCAACAACTAGTGGCTATGAATGTTGAACCGAAACCTCCTCCCTTCTACCTCATCGGAAGCCGGGAGAGGAACATACTGCACGCTAAACTGCGAAACAATTGTAGTAACCTTAATTTTGACAAACATATTAATCATATTGCCGATTCACCGAGATGTTGTTGTGGTGCTCCCGAGGAAACGGCATACCATTTCATTTTCGAATGCCCTTACTTTATTTACGAAAGACAAAAACTTCTCGATAGTATATCTAGACTTGGCATTCTACATCTGACCATTGGAAATATTCTATTCGGCTCCACTCATGAGACTGAGCAAATAAATTACAAGCTATTCATTGCTGCTCAAAAGTATATTATGGAAACACACCGATTTAATGATTAATAATATATAAAAACGAGCGAAAGATTGAACATATACTTATAAGACAAATATCACATCATCGATCTACGGTTTCACATCTCATACCCTCCCATACTGACGCAAACGATACAATTATCATTTGACACCCTAATGTGTATCACCGATTTTATCTTAATTAATATATCATACAAGTGTTCTTTGTATACATATATGTTATATGTATTGCAGGCAGGAAGCCTAACTCCTTTTGTTAATTGCCAATTGTTTGTTGGAACGGGGCGTCATTAAGTTAGCAATAACTTGTGCCCCAATCCAATTAGCTATTTTTGCTAATAAAATATGTTTAGACTAATTATGGCCCCTCTCTGATATGTGACATTAAATTACTTATTGAAATTCATTTCTACCTGATGAAATTGTCCTATTGATGTCATATTTCGACAACACCTTTGATAATCCCGTATACTAATAATCAATTGGTACACACATTTCACTATACTAATAATACTAATCCATATCCTGACTTTTCATATAACGGTTCATCCACTTGCACACATTCTTTACTCGCACTCATGTCTGTTTCTCGTTTCATCTGATCAATAATATACTGCAGCCAAATGTATTGATTATTGATACGAGCTAATAAACGAATCAAATTCAATTCAACCATTGTCGTCATAAACATGAATTTCCAGTCTGTGTTGGCCTCATACTGAATATACGATACATACACACGTATATATGCAAACATTAAAATTACTCAAATAACACAGAGCACCTACTCCGTTTCTGGAATTTCATTTCCATCAAAGAGGCGTGTGACACGTTTGAGGTGTTGATGTCTTTTGGTTCAAGCATGCATTATTTTGCAACAGTGAAACAACACTTGTTTTTATCATTGATTGTGTTGATGTGGGAAAACTGTCATTCAGAACAGGTGACACAATACTGGAAATCCGTTAACACCTATGCCGCCATACATCTTGTAGAATCCAAGTGTGTGTACGATAGCCAAGTACATTTCTCCATTATCCTGACCTGGATACCATTCTACGAGCGGTACCGATAGGTCGTCGTGAGTGTACATGGTATCTGTGGAACTAGATCTAGATCTGCAGCCGTCGATGTAAAGATATCCTGAAATGACAACACTGTATTACACAACCACACCCATGTAATTATACAAGCTTAGTCTGATTTAGCAGAGTTATTTCCATTCTACTTAAATAATTGCGTACTTACATTAAGTACCTGGATGTATATTTGAGATATATCATATTAAATTTCTATGGTTGGTTGGTTGGCACATGTGGAGGAAGAAATACCGCACACAAGGTTAATATTAGTGGGACACCACAGCATTAGACTTGCCCCTGCACGTGCACCGCGTGCAAGTTTAGAATGGCCGAATGAGCTACATACCGAACAGACGGAGTCACCGTGGCATCGGCTATACCAACCAACACTCTTATTATGCTACTAACGATAAGAATATATGTGTACTTCCCAAAATGCTGGAACATGTAATACTGATTGTTGACCCATTTCAAACCCGTCCTATCCTTTCAGTGGTACAGCCGTAATCATGACCCAGAGGAGGGTTGTCAAAACGATCTATGCTTACACTAGTTTGTAGGGTCGAATACCATGCGTGATTAATATGCAGTCTGAGCAACCACAGTGTCTGGATATACCATTGACACGGGGTTGCAACTGTCCTGCGAGGCTGACACCCCTTCCGAATTTCGTTTCAGTTCTTATCCGATCTGGTCAAGGTCACTGGGGTAAATGGTAAATAACGGAAGTTTTCAGTAACAGATACATAGGCAATTCATTTGTTGAATATACCTTTCCGGTTACGTCAACTATCAACACATCCTAGTTTGAAATTGTTAAGTAAATGTGGAATAGTATAATTTATCCAGTTTCCAAATTGTTCAAGTTCACTATTGAGGCGATCGGTTCACTACCCGAACATCTATGCAAAAGTTTTGGTAAAATAAGTGTGTATATGTTGGAACTAAAACTTCACAATAGACTCACTGCTGAAATTAATCGCCCTATTGTTATTGTCGGTGTGACTAAACACCGCCCGATCCAGCCCGGACCCCCCATATGGACTATATGAGTGATTTTAAGGGCAATATAAGTTCAGGGTGTCATGGAAACCCACTCAGGGTCGCTATTAACCCTCAAAATGCCGGCATCGGCGAAAATGTTCGCCGCGAAATGAAGCTAACAGCCCGGACCGCCCCTGCTGCGTCCAGGTGTGATTTTAGTATTCATATCTGTGCGAGGGTGTTAATGAAACCCAAATACGCACGGAGAGTGGTCAAGGTCAAATGGAAGTGCCGCTTATTAACCCCTAAACTTCCCAGATTCAGCCAGAATTACAAAATTGCGCCCCCAATAAACAAACTCACAGCCCGGACCCCCTTAATGTCCTCGTACTTCTAATAACCCCATACATATGTGTTGTGGAACTACCCTCGACTACACTCACGAAAATACAAGGGCGAGTCGCCCACAAATGCCTGGCAATTAACCCCCAAAATGCAGCCATCGACTATTATGTTTACCCATAACGACGCTGACAGCCCGGACCAGCCCGGACCATCCCGGTCCAGCCCGGACCCCCATATGGACTATATGAGTGATTTTAAGGCCAATATGAGTGCAGGGGTGTCATCGAAACCCACTCAGGGTCGCTATTAACCCTCAAAATGCGGCATCGGCGGAAATGTTCGCCGCGAAATGAAGCTAACAGCCCGGACCCGCCCCTGTTGCGTCCAGGTGTGATTTTAGTATTCATATATGTGCGAGGGTGCAACATGTTAATGAAATCCAAATACGCACGGAGAGTGGTCAAGGTCAAACGGAAGTGCCGCTTATTAACCCCTAAACTTCCCATATTCAGCCAGAATTACAAAATTGCGGGCTGTTTGATTGAAAGATCGCCCTCCTTTCAACTCGGTTTCTAATTATGGATACATCACTCGCATGTGTATTGGAATTATTTGCACACGATTACACTCAACTTGTATTAAGAATAGTCAGGGATGGCACCAGAAAATCCCCGACAGGGGGGGGGGGGGCTACACTAAATTACACCATATTGCCTGTTGGTGTG
This sequence comes from Siphonodentalium dalli, assembly GCA_032622095.1. NCBI lineage: Eukaryota > Metazoa > Mollusca > Scaphopoda > Gadilida > Siphonodentaliidae > Siphonodentalium > Siphonodentalium dalli. Next base: position 90,992,645 of record CP136067.1, read on the forward strand.
CGAAATGAGAGCAGATAGTGTGTGTGGGGAACCAATGAACAAAACCATATTGAAGTAATTATAGTCCCTTAGCTGAAGCCTGGAGAATTCTAATAGATCTGCAGTTGCTTATGATTGATGAACATTATCACATAACTGATGATACCCCGCCTGTTTGGTGGCAGTCTAGACAGTTTGACCTACATTCTCTGCAGTACTACCGTTGGAGTTTGACCTATATTCTCCGCCCACGCATTGCATCATGGTATATTTGTATGCCGGTTGTGCATGTCCGGACATGACCCGTTGGTTATATCCAATGGGATAATGTTAAAGTGACACTCGCATTGAAAACTTCAAAAAATTCAAAACTTCAAAAATTTCAAAAACTTCCAAAATTTCCAAAATTTCAAAAACTTCAAAAATTTCAAAAACTTCAAAAATTTATAAAATTTCAAAAACTTCAAAAATCTCAAAAAATTTCAAAAAAGTTTAAAAACTTCAAAATACTAAAAAATTTCAAAAAACTTAAAAAACTTTTCAAAAAGAAACAAAAATGAAAAACAGAAAAAAAATTCATAAATTAAAAAAATATGAAAAACTTAAAAAACTTCAACTTTTTCTAAAATTCAAAAATAATTTAAAATTAAATTAAAATTAACTGTCTTTTAATATATCTAACCCACTGCCACTTCTAAGGGTTCCACACTACACCTGAGGGGATATTGAGTGGTCTACACATGTCTCCTAAACCCTAGAATAAGATCCAGCCCATAAGAAACACTGCCTCCTGCAATGCCTGTCATTGGAATCTGACGCAATCCCTACTTCTGGCGCAATGCCTGAGTCATTGGAATCTGGCGCAATCCCTACTTCCGGCGCAACGCCTGAGTCATTGGAATCTGACGCAATCCCTCGTGAAACCTACCGGCTGACTCCACACCCATCGGCTAAACGTTGTATCACATGCTTATTATTTGATCATATCGTGGAAATTCAATGTTTTGTCATCACTCATGAGATATAACTCATATCCACTGAAAAAGGGTGGATATCCTCTATTTATTTATAATTTTTTCTTTGTTATCTTTTTTTTATCCCTCTTTTTTATCTACCACTTCCTGTTTTTATTCGCTCTTCTTTTCTTACAACTTCTAATCCCTCATAATCTTCGAATATCCACTTTCATCTCCAAGTTTTTGAAAAAATTCCTTGTTTAGTAGCACCTCCAGATGGGCTCTATAGAATTTGAACGAGGCATCCATCTTGGATATTACTCTTTCTATGACTAAATCCGTTAGCACGCTCTACAGATGTCATATAGGTAGCACGCTCTACAGATGTCATATAGGCCTCTTCACATCTTGTTTTCCATAATTTATTCATTCCTAATCGCTCCATTGACTGTAACAAATTAAATTACCCCCTCCCCCTGTATTTAGAATACATCCTTGATTATTAATATTTCCTCCTTTCATGGTGTGCATGTTCCTTGGGACATCTTTGCTAATGTGAAGCCACACCTATTATATATATATATATATATATATATATATATATATATATACAACTTTAAAAGCCCGCGAAAATATTACTCATATTATAGACTTCCCTTTGAAGACCTTTGTATGTGACAATGATCCGTAATATTGTTTCTAAGTGACACTGGCCAGTGAAACTGATACTACGGGTATGAACTAGCCAACTTCACATCGTAACAATAATAAAAGGGACACTTCATCTATATCAGTCTCAAAACGTGTTGGTACACATCTGTGTGGAAACTAAAACCAATCACGCTTCGTCCGTCATCCGTACATAATTGTAATATAATTTTCTCAGAAACCACGGGATCCCTTTGGCTGAAATTTGGTCTCAACATGGGATCAGAAATTATCCATGGAAGACAACAGTGTCCGTGTGGGGAGAAGCTTCGTAGTGTTTCGCTGTTGCCATGGTGTTTGTTTGGGTATAGGCATGGGTGGTGAGTGTGGTTCTCATATGGTCTGAACTAGCCTTTACTGACTGAGGTAATTTAGTGCACATGTCATCACTTCACTGATAACCATTATATGGTCAAATCCCTACACTATCAAACGCAATGTTTCAATAATGGGTTTTCTTAAAATTTTGACTAAATATTGGTTATATTATACTCATCAGCGATCCTTCTTAATAACGCTCTGTATATTTTCAAACGCATTGCACTAAATGGGTTTGGAATGGCCATACAGGAAAGGAGAAACTGAGGTCCTGGGTAGGTCGACTGCATATAGCAGTATATATGGGGTACATACATGGACAGCAATGGGTTCCTCGTGGCTTCTGGTCTACACATGACATATTAAAGTTAACCACACCCATCGCCGCGCCTTTATTGGGCTATGAAGCGCCATACAGGCTCGAATCATGGCCTTCGCCATGTGTTTCTATTTGAACCCACATTAGTAACTAAATAAAATCTTTCTCTCCAGGTTGTTTCACGCCATAACCTTGATTTGGAAAGCTTGAAGGGCCAATTAAGCTTCAATTTAAATCCCAACATTTTCTTATTTGAAGAACGTATCTGGTTAAACATGTCCACCATAGTAAGCTCATTTAATTCAAAGAGCTTCACACATAGTCCCACTAGTAATGATGTGTCGTTATTTACTGCAGAAATGGTCATATATATAAAATACAATACAACACATTTTGGTCACATACCTTAAAGGTGCACGTCACTTTCGCAAGATATCTAACTGACCATGTATAGAGTGGAATGACATGTCGTGTATCAAATGTATAATCAGTTCCAGTATTTCGTCCATAAGGCAGTTTTGGTTGTAACATCATTGTGTATGACGGTTCATTCATATGATACCTTAGCGGTTGCACACGATACTGTCTGTTGTATTTTATGTCTTATATCATGTATATTAATTGCTCCATGGATGGTAGGAGTATGGCATTGGTGTCTGGTTCTTCGATGTATTCTAGTCATAGTTCATTCATATTATTACTCTAAAATCTCCATTAAATGGAGAAACTAAAGAGCCCATATTATGTAGACTAGTGTATAAATACTTACTTCATGCATTATTTTCATCAATTATATGTATTATAACTCCCATCAAGATAGGCTGTTATACAGAGGAAACAAAGCATGTACCAAGTGACAGTCTGTACCAAGTGACAGTCTCATGTCACGAAAGGCCTACTATGTGGACACATGTTCTTATCAAAACGCTCTATTATGTAGGGGGTTATCAACCATTGGTCTGGAAAAGGCATACGAGCGGAACGCGTGTATACACATTTATTCGATGTACTCTTTAATCTTCGATTTCTCTTTATTGTCGTTAATTTATAGCATTATTAGTAGGAATCTAAACTCGCCGTTATATTGAGAAAATAATGCGTCAATACCAGTCAATACTGCTTTATTGGCGGTAAATGAAATTATTGAATCATGTATCACAGCTAAACAAGCGAGACAACTGATCACAACACAAAAATTAGTAATATTTCTGAAGCCTTGAGTGGTTTGTAATACACAGTGTAAATTTTCATTATTGCTACCATTTAAGGAAACATGCCCCCGATAGGGCTACTATGCGAACACATGTCTATATTAATTTCACATATTCCTTACCGTTCATTCATATATACTCCAAGCTCTCTGTTAATACAGAGGCATCAAAACATTGGTCTGGAAAAGACCTACTATGTGGATGCGTGTATACATATTTACTTGATGTATTCTTTAATCGTTCATTTCTCTTTATTATCGTTCATTTATAGCATTATTAGAAGAAATTTAGTCTAAAATCTCCATTACATGGAGACAATAAAGAGCCCATATGGTGTAGACTAATGCATAAATACTTCATGTATTTTTTTCACCAATTATATGTATTGTACATCCTATATATTTAGTCTGTTATACAGAGGAAACAAAGCATGTACTACGTGGCAGTTTCATATGACGATAAGACCTACTATGTGAACACATGTGCATATTAATTTCACATATTCTTCTCAAAACGCTCTATTTTATACGGGGGTATCAAACATTGGTCTGGAAAAAGCCTGCTATGTGGACGCGTGTATACATATTGACTTCATATATGCATTCATAGTTCATTTCTCTTAATTGTCGTTCATTTAATAGCATTATTAGTAGAAATATAGTCTAAAACCGTCGGTATATGGATAATATATAGCGTCAATACTGTTTTATTGTTGGTAGCTCAAATTATTGCATCATGTATCGCAACTAAACAAGCGAGACAACTCATAAATTCTTAATAGTTCAGATGTCTATGGCAGTTCACAGAGTGTATATTTTCATTGTTGTTACCATTTTAGTGCATAAATTACTTATTTCTGTGTAAGAACGCTGGTCTCCATTGTTGTTATGATTGTGCCTATAACTGTCCATATTCTTAAAGCAAGTACGGTACCTCTATGTGATATGATGTATAAAAATTTCCATTTTCACAGGTAAATCACGTATAAACGCTCTTTAATGTATAGTTAAACTGAGTTTTCACATGCAGGGCTATGTCTTTGTGGACTATATACGTGGTATACTTCAGTATATACACGCAGTGAATGTGTTCTAAGTATGCGTATCTGATTTATGTATACGTCCGTGTTTCTTAAAGCAAATCCAATACATATTAGTGCGTTATATTATGATGTACATTAAGTGCCCTTTTCACTGTTAAATCAAGTAAAAAAGCCCTCTACTATAGTTAACTATTCAGTTCCACATACGCTATAAGCTCTATGGTGGTCCGGTGTGTCTTATCAATATGCCATTATATGCACGAATGTAATGTGTTCAAATATGTGGGTTATGATGTATACTTTAATGTTAAAGTATATAAGCACTCTTTAAGATATGCATATGCAGAATGTTGCCTCTTTACACTGACAGAAAAAAAAGGAATATATAATTTTGAATACTACTCTTCATAAAACGTTAGAAAACCATAATCTAACAACTAATATCGAAGAACAATGTAATTACTTGATAAGCATTGTAAATATTTCGTCTGTTTTAAATAAAATGGAAATATTTCGTCTATTTGAAATACAGTTGGAAGCAACAATCAAGTATTTATATGAAATTTGGACCAAAATCTTATAATTTGAGAAAACGTATATAATTTCTATCGAAGTCTTATAATAAAGGAAGGCTTTGTGCGAATCCATTCGGTCTAATGTGTGAATGTGTTCATCATCGCAAATATAATGATGCAGAAATGAATATTTCCTAGAAAAATGTTAACATAGCTTGTATTTAACCGAAATAATATAGCATTTGAGTTAAAATGTTTCATATTAGGACCATAACGAACCAATGCATAAAAATACAATATTTTGTTTTTCATTCTCGATCAAAATAATGCAGGGTTGTCAATTATCAACAAAAAACAAATACTTTGAAACAAACACGATGACATAAGAACGAATATCCAAGAGCTAGTGTGAAAATAACCCTCACATTTATAAAAAAAAACAATAAAAATTCAGTTTTCGAGTAAGTCCTTCATAATTATTGAATGTTTTCGTCTATGTTGGATCAAATTTGACACAAAAATCAATTAGCTCACTAACAGTTCGCGCAATATCTCATATTTTGAGAAAACGTTTGCATTTTTAGACAACAATATTGCTAGTGAAGGTGAATATTTCATCCTGGAACTCATGAAATATGATAAAAATAGATGTAAAGACACTTCACGAGACCTCATATCTTTGAGTTATGAACATAAAGTCATCTCATAGTGCCAATGTACCCCATAATTTGGTCAGGAGAAATTTGTATTTCATATTTGACCCTTCATCTATGGTAAAAAATGAATTAAGGGACATGGGAGTGGTGTCCTAGACATTGACCTAGAGCATAAATTGACTCAATTTTGCAATTTTAGGCAACATTCTTGCCAGGGAAAGTGTATATTTCATGTTGGAACTCATCAAATGTGATAAACATGCATCAAAAGGCACTTACTGAGCTCTGATGACTTTGAGTTATGACAACAACGGCATCTCATACTAGATTGTAAGCCATAATTTGGTCAGGAAAAGTGTAAATTTCATATTTTATCCTACATGTGTTTTAACAATCAATGTAATTACACCCCATCGGTCGCCTAGACACAGCGTAAATGTTCTCAAGTTTTCAACTGTAGGCCACAATGTCGGCAGTGAAGGTAAACATTTCATGTTGGAACCCATGAAATGTGATAAAATGGATAAAAAGACACTTCATGAGTACTTATGACTGAGTTATGAACATAAAGGGACCTCATAGTGTATTGTAGGTCATAATTTGGTCAGGAAAATTGTAAATTTCATGTCTTAAGCTCCATGTGTTTTAAAAATATATTTAATTACAGCCATTGGGTCCCTAGAGATCAATCCACAGTCCATATGTAGTCCATATGCATTTTTAGGGAACAGTATTGCTAGCGAAGGTGAACATTCCATGCTGGAACTCATGAAATATGATAAAAATAGATGAAAAGACACTTTCTGAGGCCTTGGTCAGGAGAAATGTGTATTGTATTTTGACCCTTGAGGCGTGGTAGCAATCAATGAAATTACACCCCATGGTATCCTCAGATATGAAGCAACATCATAAATGCACTCAGTTTTGGCAATTTAGAAAACATTGTTGATAGGGAAGTTGTACATGTCATGTTGGAACTGGTGAAATGTGATAATAATTGATCAAAAGACACTCGATGAGCCCTGATGGGTTTCAATTATGGTCATAAAGGCATCTGATAGTGTCATTATACAACGGGGAAATTTGTGAAGCGCTAACAAAGCGTATCTACACGGTGTTATACGATCCAAAATGATCCTGATATAAGAAATGCAATCTAGATCATACTCAGTATCTTCGTATCGACTGAATATATCGTTATTCGATGGTGTTCCCGACATACCTCCGTCTTTACTTTTCTTATGCCTTTGTAAATTGTAGTTCGTCGATAATATATTTCTGCACAAATGGCACCCGTGTATTGTCTCGAATCATGGGAAGAACTATCGTCCTTATACCAGCGAAAAGATGAGCGAATATGGTGTGGTATTATAAACTCGCCGCCTTCGTACCTCTATTTATCGTTTAAAGTTATTGTTCTTAGATAAAAAATTGGCGCGCGTGCGGCCCCCTCATCCCCACTGCCGCCGCGCCAATTTTTTATCTAAGAACAATAACTCTAAACGATAAATAGAGGTACGAAGGCGGCGAGTTTATAATACCACACCATATTCGCTCATCTTTTCGCTGGTATAAGGACGATAGTTCTTCCCATGATTCGAGACAATACACGGGTGCCATTTGTGCAGAAATATATTATCGACGAACTACAATTTACAAAGGCATAAGAAAAGTAAAGACGGAGGTATGTCGGGAACACCATCGAATAACGATATATTCAGTCGATACGAAGATACTGAGTATGATCTAGATTGCATTTCTTATATCAGGATCATTTTGGATCGTATAACACCGTGTAGATACGCTTTGTTAGCGCTTCACAAATTTCCCCGTTGTATAATGACACTATCAGATGCCTTTATGACCATAATTGAAACCCATCAGGGCTCATCGAGTGTCTTTTGATCAATTATTATCACATTTCACCAGTTCCAACATGACATGTACAACTTCCCTATCAACAATGTTTTCTAAATTGCCAAAACTGAGTGCATTTATGATGTTGCTTCATATCTGAGGATACCATGGGGTGTAATTTCATTGATTGCTACCACGCCTCAAGGGTCAAAATACAATACACATTTCTCCTGACCAAGGCCTCAGAAAGTGTCTTTTCATCTATTTTTATCATATTTCATGAGTTCCAGCATGGAATGTTCACCTTCGCTAGCAATACTGTTCCCTAAAATTGCATATGGACTACATATGGACTGTGGATTGATCTCTAGGGACCCAATGGCTGTAATTAAATATATTTTTAAAACACATGGAGCTTAAGACATGAAATTTACAATTTTCCTGACCAAATTATGACCTACAATACACTATGAGGTCCCTTTATGTTCATAACTCAGTCATAAGTACTCATGAAGTGTCTTTTTATCCATTTTATCACATTTCATGGGTTCCAACATGAAATGTTTACCTTCACTGCCGACATTGTGGCCTACAGTTGAAAACTTGAGAACATTTACGCTGTGTCTAGGCGACCGATGGGGTGTAATTACATTGATTGTTAAAACACATGTAGGATAAAATATGAAATTTACACTTTTCCTGACCAAATTATGGCTTACAATCTAGTATGAGATGCCGTTGTTGTCATAACTCAAAGTCATCAGAGCTCAGTAAGTGCCTTTTGATGCATGTTTATCACATTTGATGAGTTCCAACATGAAATATACACTTTCCCTGGCAAGAATGTTGCCTAAAATTGCAAAATTGAGTCAATTTATGCTCTAGGTTAATGTCTAGGACACCACTCCCATGTCCCTTAATTCATTTTTTACCATAGATGAAGGGTCAAATATGAAATACATATTTCTCCTGACCAAATTATGGGGTACATTGGCACTATGAGATGACTTTATGTTCATAACTCAAAGATATGAGGTCTCGTGAAGTGTCTTTACATCTATTTTTATCATATTTCATGAGTTCCAGGATGAAATATTCACCTTCACTAGCAATATTGTTGTCTAAAAATGCAAACGTTTTCTCAAAATATGAGATATTGCGCGAACTGTTAGTGAGCTAATTGATTTTTGTGTCAAATTTGATCCAACATAGACGAAAACATTCAATAATTATGAAGGACTTACTCGAAAACTGAATTTTTATTGTTTTTTTTTTATAAATGTGAGGGTTATTTTCACACTAGCTCTTGGATATTCGTTCTTATGTCATCGTGTTTGTTTCAAAGTATTTGTTTTTTGTTGATAATTGACAACCCTGCATTATTTTGATCGAGAATGAAAAACAAAATTTTGTATTTTTATGCATTGGTTCGTTATGGTCCTAATATGAAACATTTTAACTCAAATGCTATATTATTTCGGTTAAATACAAGCTATGTTAACATTTTTCTAGGAAATATTCATTTCTGCATCATTATATTTGCGATGATGAACACATTCACACATTAGACCGAATGGATTCGCACAAAGCCTTCCTTTATTATAAGACTTCGATAGAAATTATATACGTTTTCTCAAATTATAAGATTTTGGTCCAAATTTCATATAAATACTTGATTGTTGCTTCCAACTGTATTTCAAATAGACGAAATATTTCCATTTTATTTAAAACAGACGAAATATTTACAATGCTTATCAAGTAATTACATTGTTCTTCGATATTAGTTGTTAGATTATGGTTTTCTAACGTTTTATGAAGAGTAGTATTCAAAATTATATATTCCTTTTTTTTCTGTCAGTGTAAAGAGGCAACATTCTGCATATGCATATCTTAAAGAGTGCTTATATACTTTAACATTAAAGTATACATCATAACCCACATATTTGAACACATTACATTCGTGCATATAATGGCATATTGATAAGACACACCGGACCACCATAGAGCTTATAGCGTATGTGGAACTGAATAGTTAACTATAGTAGAGGGCTTTTTTACTTGATTTAACAGTGAAAAGGGCACTTAATGTACATCATAATATAACGCACTAATATGTATTGGATTTGCTTTAAGAAACACGGACGTATACATAAATCAGATACGCATACTTAGAACACATTCACTGCGTGTATATACTGAAGTATACCACGTATATAGTCCACAAAGACATAGCCCTGCATGTGAAAACTCAGTTTAACTATACATTAAAGAGCGTTTATACGTGATTTACCTGTGAAAATGGAAATTTTTATACATCATATCACATAGAGGTACCGTACTTGCTTTAAGAATATGGACAGTTATAGGCACAATCATAACAACAATGGAGACCAGCGTTCTTACACAGAAATAAGTAATTTATGCACTAAAATGGTAACAACAATGAAAATATACACTCTGTGAACTGCCATAGACATCAGAACTATTAAGAATTTATGAGTTGTCTCGCTTGTTTAGTTGCGATACATGATGCAATAATTTGAGCTACCAACAATAAAACAGTATTGACGCTATATATTATCCATATACCGACGGTTTTAGACTATATTTCTACTAATAATGCTATTAAATGAACGACAATTAAGAGAAATGAACTATGAATGCATATATGAAGTCAATATGTATACACGCGTCCACATAGCAGGCTTTTTCCAGACCAATGTTTGATACCCCCGTATAAAATAGAGCGTTTTGAGAAGAATATGTGAAATTAATATGCACATGTGTTCACATAGTAGGTCTTATCGTCATATGAAACTGCCACGTAGTACATGCTTTGTTTCCTCTGTATAACAGACTAAATATATAGGATGTACAATACATATAATTGGTGAAAAGAATACATGAAGTATTTATGCATTAGTCTACACCATATGGGCTCTTTATTGTCTCCATGTAATGGAGATTTTAGACTAAATTTCTTCTAATAATGCTATAAATGAACGATAATAAAGAGAAATGAACGATTAAAGAATACATCAAGTAAATATGTATACACGCATCCACATAGTAGGTCTTTTCCAGACCAATGTTTTGATGCCTCTGTATTAACAGAGAGCTTGGAGTATATATGAATGAACGGTAAGGAATATGTGAAATTAATATAGACATGTGTTCGCATAGTAGCCCTATCGGGGGCATGTTTCCTTAAATGGTAGCAATAATGAAAATTTACACTGTGTATTACAAACCACTCAAGGCTTCAGAAATATTACTAATTTTTGTGTTGTGATCAGTTGTCTCGCTTGTTTAGCTGTGATACATGATTCAATAATTTCATTTACCGCCAATAAAGCAGTATTGACTGGTATTGACGCATTATTTTCTCAATATAACGGCGAGTTTAGATTCCTACTAATAATGCTATAAATTAACGACAATAAAGAGAAATCGAAGATTAAAGAGTACATCGAATAAATGTGTATACACGCGTTCCGCTCGTATGCCTTTTCCAGACCAATGGTTGATAACCCCCTACATAATAGAGCGTTTTGATAAGAACATGTGTCCACATAGTAGGCCTTTCGTGACATGAGACTGTCACTTGGTACAGACTGTCACTTGGTACATGCTTTGTTTCCTCTGTATAACAGCCTATCTTGATGGGAGTTATAATACATATAATTGATGAAAATAATGCATGAAGTAAGTATTTATACACTAGTCTACATAATATGGGCTCTTTAGTTTCTCCATTTAATGGAGATTTTAGAGTAATAATATGAATGAACTATGACTAGAATACATCGAAGAACCAGACACCAATGCCATACTCCTACCATCCATGGAGCAATTAATATACATGATATAAGACATAAAATACAACAGACAGTATCGTGTGCAACCGCTAAGGTATCATATGAATGAACCGTCATACACAATGATGTTACAACCAAAACTGCCTTATGGACGAAATACTGGAACTGATTATACATTTGATACACGACATGTCATTCCACTCTATACATGGTCAGTTAGATATCTTGCGAAAGTGACGTGCACCTTTAAGGTATGTGACCAAAATGTGTTGTATTGTATTTTATATATATGACCATTTCTGCAGTAAATAACGACACATCATTACTAGTGGGACTATGTGTGAAGCTCTTTGAATTAAATGAGCTTACTATGGTGGACATGTTTAACCAGATACGTTTTTCAAATAAGAAAATGTTGGGATTTAAATTGAAGCTTAATTGGCCCTTCAAGCTTTCCAAATCAAGGTTATGGCGTGAAACAACCTGGAGAGAAAGATTTTATTTAGTTACTAATGTGGGTTCAAATAGAAACACATGGCGAAGGCCATGATTCGAGCCTGTATGGCGCTTCATAGCCCAATAAAGGCGCGGCGATGGGTGTGGTTAACTTTAATATGTCATGTGTAGACCAGAAGCCACGAGGAACCCATTGCTGTCCATGTCTGTACCCCATATATACTGCTATATGCAGTCGACCTACCCAGGACCTCAGTTTCTCCTTTCCTGTATGGCTATTCCAAACCCATTTAGTGCAATGCGTTTGAAAATATACAGAGCGTTATTAAGAAGGATCGCTGATGAGTATAATATAACCAATATTTAGTCAAAATTTTAAGAAAACCCATTATTGAAACATTGCGTTTGATAGTGTAGGGATTTGACCATATAATGGTTATCAGTGAAGTGATGACATGTGCACTAAATTACCTCAGTCAGTAAAGGCTAGTTCAGACCATATGAGAACCACACTCACCACCCATGCCTATACCCAAACAAACACCATGGCAACAGCGAAACACTACGAAGCTTCTCCCCACACGGACACTGTTGTCTTCCATGGATAATTTCTGATCCCATGTTGAGACCAAATTTCAGCCAAAGGGATCCCGTGGTTTCTGAGAAAATTATATTACAATTATGTACGGATGACGGACGAAGCGTGATTGGTTTTAGTTTCCACACAGATGTGTACCAACACGTTTTGAGACTGATATAGATGAAGTGTCCCTTTTATTATTGTTACGATGTGAAGTTGGCTAGTTCATACCCGTAGTATCAGTTTCACTGGCCAGTGTCACTTAGAAACAATATTACGGATCATTGTCACATACAAAGGTCTTCAAAGGGAAGTCTATAATATGAGTAATATTTTCGCGGGCTTTTAAAGTTGTATATATATATATATATATATATATATATATATATATATATATATATAATAGGTGTGGCTTCACATTAGCAAAGATGTCCCAGGGAACATGCACACCATGAAAGGAGGAAATATTAATAATCAAGGATGTATTCTAAATACAGGGGGAGGGGGTAATTTAATTTGTTACAGTCAATGGAGCGATTAGGAATGAATAAATTATGGAAAACAAGATGTGAAGAGGCCTATATGACATCTGTAGAGCGTGCTACCTATATGACATCTGTAGAGCGTGCTAACGGATTTAGTCATAGAAAGAGTAATATCCAAGATGGATGCCTCGTTCAAATTCTATAGAGCCCATCTGGAGGTGCTACTAAACAAGGAATTTTTTCAAAAACTTGGAGATGAAAGTGGATATTCGAAGATTATGAGGGATTAGAAGTTGTAAGAAAAGAAGAGCGAATAAAAACAGGAAGTGGTAGATAAAAAAGAGGGATAAAAAAAAGATAACAAAGAAAAAATTATAAATAAATAGAGGATATCCACCCTTTTTCAGTGGATATGAGTTATATCTCATGAGTGATGACAAAACATTGAATTTCCACGATATGATCAAATAATAAGCATGTGATACAACGTTTAGCCGATGGGTGTGGAGTCAGCCGGTAGGTTTCACGAGGGATTGCGTCAGATTCCAATGACTCAGGCGTTGCGCCGGAAGTAGGGATTGCGCCAGATTCCAATGACTCAGGCATTGCGCCAGAAGTAGGGATTGCGTCAGATTCGAATGACAGGCATTGCAGGAGGCAGTGTTTCTTATGGGCTGGATCTTATTCTAGGGTTTAGGAGACATGTGTAGACCACTCAATATCCCCTCAGGTGTAGTGTGGAACCCTTAGAAGTGGCAGTGGGTTAGATATATTAAAAGACAGTTAATTTTAATTTAATTTTAAATTATTTTTGAATTTTAGAAAAAGTTGAAGTTTTTTAAGTTTTTCATATTTTTTTAATTTATGAATTTTTTTTCTGTTTTTCATTTTTGTTTCTTTTTGAAAAGTTTTTTAAGTTTTTTGAAATTTTTGAGTATTTTGAAGTTTTTAAACTTTTTTGAAATTTTTTGAGATTTTTGAAGTTTTTGAAATTTTATAAATTTTTGAAGTTTTTGAAATTTTTGAAGTTTTTGAAATTTTTGAAATTTTGGAAGTTTTTGAAATTTTTGAAGTTTTGAATTTTTTGAAGTTTTCAATGCGAGTGTCACTTTAACATTATCCCATTGGATATAACCAACGGGTCATGTCCGGACATGCACAACCGGCATACAAATATACCATGATGCAATGCGTGGGCGGAGAATATAGGTCAAACTCCAACGGTAGTACTGCAGAGAATGTAGGTCAAACTGTCTAGACTGCCACCAAACAGGCGGGGTATCATCACATAACACATGATGGTTCCGGGTCGGGCCAAAATGCGAGGGAGTCGTCTTAAAGTTTAGCAATACATCAGCCATAATTAGCAGATGAGATAACTCGAAGATTAAAACCCATGAATTGTTGTAAACATTCCTATATTCTAGGGAGGCCACTTGTCTTCTGTGTCAGTTCTAATTTCTAATTTCATTAGTTGCAAGTGCCAGCATGGTATTTCACTGTCGGGGATATAGCTAACATGTGGCCATACTGTAGGTACTCAATGGTTCTATAGACCAATGTGGCCATTGTGGCGAATGCCAGAGTAGCCAGCAATGATAAAGCACACATGTTTCCATAGATTTTCATTACCACTAAAACGCTGATGGTGTAGAAATACAGGGGAAAACCCCCGGATTTAATGGGAACATGTGCCATGAATATTTTGTGTGGGATATATTCCGCTGTATGTTCTCTCTCTGACACTTTCCCCACACTGACAGTATGTACACGATCACTTCATCTTATACACACAACCGACTTACATATACGAAATCCCAGACAAGTCCTCCCAGACGAGGGGGCTAGAGCCCACCGACAAGGGTAGCCCCCCCTCGTGCACCCACTGGCACCACCCCTGAGAACAGTGATTCAATCCTGTTTAGTTTGACACACTTCTAGTCAAATGACCCAATCTGTCGTTTTGACTAACCATTGCTTAGTCGATATAACTACCATCACCCATTCTAATTTTGAATACTTTTCTGCTTTAGTAATTATGTCTAACTCAATTTACTCATCCTGGGGAAATGTTTTTGACAAACCTAAGTTAACTAGAGATGTGACTGTCCCAATGCAACTAAGGATACCCACTGAGTTTTTGAAACACTAAGATGTTTCACACTTCAGTAGGCATTTAGTTAAAAATAATAAAATAACAAATTCACATTGCAGGTGCACAATCCTAACCCTAACTATAAACCTATTGACCAAAAATGTAGGAATAAAAGCTCGGACAAAATTATGCATGTTGCGAAAATGTTTTGAGTCGAAAAAGGGGAATCACTCCCCCAAAACAGTCGGACAGACGTCATAATCACAGGTGCACAGGTTCTCATGGTACTAATTATATGTGCCCAGTTTCAAAAACATTGACCTAACGATGTAGGAATAAAAGCTCGGACAATATTATGCATGTTGCGAAAATGTTCTAAGTCGAAAAAGGGGAATAACTCCAACAGTCGGACAAACGTCATAATTGCAGGTGCACAGATTCCTATGGTTCTAAATATCTGTACCATGTTTGAACAAAATGACCTACGAATGTAGGAACAAAAGCTCGGACAAAATTGTACATGTTGCGAAAGTTTTCAAAGTGGACAAAGGGGGATAACTCCACAAAAAAATCCGACAGACGTCATAATCGCAGGTGCACAGGTTCGCACGGTGTCTGTGTCAAGTTTCACGGAAAATTATAAAAAACGACTGAGAAATACTCCGGCCAAATGTGTGTCCACGGACTACGGACGGACGACGGACGACGGATGGGCGGATGGACATGCTGATTCCAGTATCCCCCCCCACAACTTCGTTGCGGGGTATACTAATATTGACACACATGTTTCCTCAATGAACCATAATTTGTCGCCATAATGCTCACTTCTCATTGTCACTCAAGTTATATGTGTTGAGTTAATCATGGCCAATCACTCTCCCGAAAATGTCGCCACGGTGTTGAGTGTTGTGCATATCGCATAACAATATTCTGCATGTAGTCTACTCTGGGAAAAATATACTCACCAAAGACATGGCAACTTTCCAGCTCTTTTTATATGTTCATACCCAATCGAGACAAACTTGTTTAAATTCTGCCTCAAACGAAATAGACAGACAAGCCGTGCTCTGTACTGTTCCATGCTGTTTTAAATTATATAACTTGATCTTTCACCTATGTGGAAATTGAAGTTTTCAATGCAATACCCCAGACATAAACACAACACGGTATTCTTCAGTGCAAACAATTGGGTACCAATTGTCAGTACGACCGAAATAATATTCCAGTCGAGTATACATCGATATCTGCAACAACTAAAATCTGGTACAATCATATTCAAAATGATCATTGCATCTCCGTATAAGTTGTAAGTTCAAAATGCTAATAGGGATCCGATATTTCCAGATAAGTTTATATGAACAATACTGTTAATAATGGAGCAACTAAAGAACAATTATAAAAACGGAGAGAATTTATGCACTAAAATGTTGCTATTTTTAAAATAACGAACAAACTCACCCCCCTACTTATATAATGATGTTTCAAAAAAGTATATCGTACGAGTGGATATGACACGAGATCAGATGATCTTATTGTACCCTTCTGCAACTCTGTTACTTATCTGAAATCCTTTCTTCCACACACAATCAATCTTTGGAACGAGCTAAACCAGAAGCGAGGAAATGTGAAACACTCTCATACTTCAAAACGGTTTTGCATAGTGGTCACTAAGAGCGCCATCGATATTTGGAATATAATACGCGTATACGAGAGGAAGTCAGATACACCATTGCCGATTAAGGCTGGACTGCTGTAATTTAAACCATGATCTTTGCAGCAATCGTTTGAATTAATAGTTGGGTATGTATGTCTGGTGCCGAAGAAACATAAAAACATTCACGGATTAATATAACAACAATCCTGTCGAAATTCCTCCCTTCGGGGCCCAAGCTTCTGGTACAATGTACTAATCCCACTGGATCCACGGCGATAATAAACAGTTCGAATTTTGGGTTTTTGGACGATAATAAATTTCGTTGAGCTGATTAATAAGAGTCACAACAGTAAATCCTGGAAACTGACCAGGATCGCCACATACCGCTTGGAATCGTCACAAAACACTGACAACTAAGACTATTTATGCCAGTTCAATTTATTTTATAATAATATTAAGTTGTGGAATTAATTTGTGGAAATTTTAAACCTACATGTACACAATGCGATCACGTCGCATGATACAGTATAGACTGCTAGCTATGATTGTCGGTGATCCATGATCGCTGCTATTCGTGATCGTATAAAACTATAGTGGGATATCGACAACAGTGCCATCAGCGTGTTGAGTATATTATAGCGCTGGCTATTCCTCGCCACTCAGGTTTTCTATGCCGACTGGGTCAACGTGAATCACACACCCGTACAAATCGCAACGGTGTTGAGTGTTTTGCATAAAGTGATGTGAACCACTCCAGTAGGGTGATCAAATATAAATGGAGTAGTAATTTTTACAAATATATCCAAATTGACAACACACACCGTCATTCTTATATATTAATACATGCAGTGACTCTCGATGACGAAATCGTTTGCGTTATGTTTATCGCCAATAGATGCGTCCCGAATCGAGTAGTAGATATTTAAAATTGAGCGTAGTCCAGGCGATGTTTTCTATGGAGTGGTGCGGTCGATTTTTGGCGATGTTGGTAGAATGCTACATTCCTCCAGTTGGCATAGTCCATGGATACTAGCTGATCAGTTTCCGCTCACGAACAAGTACATAATATGTCTTTAATGCAAACGTTCTACGAAATATAGGTATATAGATACACTGTTGGAACACATAATTAACTTGACGCCACAATGTGATGGTAATTTTGCTGCCATAAAATTTAGCTATAAACATTTTTAATTATACTTATATTTCCTTAAAATGAAATTGATGTAAATTAACGAAATTTCCTTTAACAATTCCACAAGTAATACGATGTGTGTTATCACGTATTGTTAACGACCAATCTATGTGTAGTATGATTCGGCTTTAGAATTATACGACAATATTTCATTGTTTTGGAAAACAAGGTTTGATGAAACTCCTAAAAAATGGACAAGACAATTAGTGAAATTACACATGGCAATTGTACATTGGTCAAATTGAGGTTACACACCATTAAAATACTCATTAAACTATGACCATTATTCAGGTATTCATATTATAGGTATTTGATATTGTTAATACTGCCCGATTCATCCAATAAATCAAATATATTAATTCATCTAAGGCAAACATGCAGCATATTCATTTACACCATTTTTTCGACTTGTCCGAAAAAACTCTAACCTGAAATCCGTCAATCTCGATAGATGATGGAATTTCGACGCAATCCTGGATTTGCAAATATCGGGTCCCAGTTTCAACATCAGGATTTCCCTCGTTTGTACCTTTTATCAGCAATTTTGCCATATTTGGAAAGTGTGTCAATGAAAATGCTGTCTTCGATATCAATGGGCGCATCTTTCACTGTCACAAATGTAGCACGTATTTCAGAGTCACGCAAAGAAACATCAAATCCATTTAATTTGAGCCCCGATGCAATTATAACATTTTTTGCTTGGTCTTTACTTACTGTTATATAGCAATAATCCTCTGTTATTTGAATACCGCGAACATCAATAACCGAAGTCAGCCCAGTAAGAACATCCGTGTGCGTGAACTTTCCAAGTCGACGACCCCGGTTGAAAAACGCTGTTAACTGACGTTTCCTCTGCTCGGACATGTTGCAATGTTACTTGTATATATAATAATCACATGTATCCCACAAACAGCGTTAACACAATATAGATTATCTACTTGTTGCATCCATTATATTCAAATTTTCGTCCATCGATGTAAACACCGTCTTTACTGTCCGCCATACCGGAAAGTGGTTAATAGTAATTAAGTGGCCCCGTATAGGCCTACTTGTTTCATAGATGCAAGGCTCACGTGTAAGTGTGTACAACGTATTTTACATTTTACGAAAGAAACAACTATACTTATACTATTTCTTTCAAAGACAACCACTTGGAATTCATATGTTTACGGTTTCTGCACGACCAAATAAGCGGAGGTCACTTCGCGAGATCAAACGAATAGTTCGTATTGACTTGAAATTATGTAAACATTGTGATCAAATATATATATGTCACATTATATATCTCTTTCAATTGTCAGTCGTGTAGCGTTCAGAAAAAAACAGCATATACACCCTCTTTGTCTCGTAGCTGAAGCATTGGACCTAGAACAAATTGTTGAGAGGCTGTTTTTGGTGTCATGTTTTCGGGCAGAATCTGGGGAACAACATATCCAAAATCCGCTTTGGGGGAAAGTTTCTAGAGCGTTTTGAAAACAATGTCCTATCTTTGGTTTTTACACTTGAATGGCATTTAAATTTAAGTTATACAGATGGCAGGAACATGCAACATAAACAAAATTATTATTGTTGTCATGACATACCTGTGTCATTTCGTGTAAAATTCGATTGTCAAAATTCAAAATGGCGACCGAAAGTGGTAAAATTTGACAATTTTCGCTAAATTTCACCAGATATTATCAATTTAAAAGAAATTTGGTTTAAATGGCCATTTGCACCACAGTAAATGATGTCTAATCCGAATTCGATAATAATGAGCTATGTGCCGATAATTTGTTCCTATTGTGTCCCAAAAATGGAGGCGAAAATTGCCCAAGCAACCAAACTAGTATCGAAATAGACCCAATGAGTTTGGGGATCCCCGAATAGTTCACATTATATACGCATATACATAGTACGTATATACCCATAAATTGCCCATTTTGTTGTTCTTTCTGGTGTCTGCGGAAATTACACCTGAACATTATACCATTTCAAGATTAGACAATTAGAAAAATAAAACGTTTGTTTATTAAGCTAACTATATTTAATGTGCCAACGAAAGTAATGTTTCATCATAGTACTGCATTTAAATTTTCCGTAAATACCACCCTTTTCGCGAAAGAAATATTAAAACATTTAATTTAAGTATTCCGACATGATGAGGTGTAACGGTTTCCCAAACACATCTGATTCCAAGAAATATTTATTCTAGATTTATTTTAAATTGTCAGCCGAAATTAACGCGTATTTACACGACAAACTGCGTAGCCATTTTTCCATGCTGACAATAGAATGAATAGGTTGCATTGTTCATCATCGACTCTTTCTTGATGAAATTGTCATATGTTATTTCTGACGATATTTCCGTGTTAATTTCACCTGAATGTTACCTCGTTTTGGAACAATTTTGGAAGAACGTGCCACTCAAAGCACCTTTCTCCGCCCGTGGTCGGTGGCGGTCGCATCCCGATTGTACCCCGACTGCAATATCAACCACTTCCGGTGACAACGCGAAAGCATCATCTACACATGCAGTTGTTTTCATAACAGCGTTGTCATGTGGAGTTGATAAAATACAACTACAAAGTAGGCTCATTGTTGTAGCAATTTTAGCGAACTACTACTTCCTTGAAAGAAACTACAACGTAGCATCCAAATCGATATAGAATAAACACTTAATGTACCTGTCACCAAAACAAATACTACAATGTTCCCTGTTGAATTGTATGTTTTCATATCTGCCAAACAGCGTGCTATTATTTTCCTTTCGTAGTCACGTGATAGTGACCCAATCGCACCATTTATTCCCCCGATTTCGTTGTAAATTGTACAACCTTATTCCTGCAAATTAACACATATATAAGCCATACAACTAGTTTAGATGGTATCTATACCATTACCGCTTGATGTTATATCAAAAGAACACAAATTAAAGGATCCGGGTTATTGTCATAAAATAAAATAGCATTTTCTCCACCAAAAACAATGGCAAAAGTTGTTTCAGTCGAGGCTATGACATCGGCATATCGATTTGTGCAATATCTGAGCTTGTGATCGTCCCATGTCCACTAATGTAACCCTTTACCCAACAGAAGGGCCCTGTGCCAATGCATTCTCTTATATATGCTAGTCGACCATAGGTCGCCTCGTATATATAAGATAATGCATTAGCTTAACACATTACAAATTATAAAATTGTTAAAGAATGTAAGAAAAAATGGTAAAAAGTGTTTAAAAAAGATTTTTTTTAGGCCAATGCATTCTCTTATATATGCGAGGCGACCTATGGTCGACTCGCATATATAAGAGAATGCATTGGCACAGGGCATAACTGTAACCATCACAATGTGGTCAATGAGCCGGTTCCAATGATATCCATATTTGTATGGTTCTATTGAGACAGACCGAAGATATTTTAGGCTCTTGAAGCTTTATTTGGCCGGTTTTGGCCGGTTTGTTGGGTAAAGGGTTAATACGTGGCAATTATTTCTCTCGGTGGGAATACTTTACCGTTGTCAACCCTTAATATGCTTGTCCAGTGTTTCCTCTCTTTTTACGAGCGTATAGTACCGTTGTCTGTTGGAACAGGCTGTTTGCGACATTGTCCGACATATATATGGCTATTCGGTGACTCGTCTCTGAAATCAGCCTTTCGTTTCGCAGAGTTACAAATGACGATGTTACTTCTCCTGTCTTTCGTCATTGATATATATTGTGAGCTGACGTTCGATATTGTTTTAATTGATCCGTTAACCGCTGCCACCAATTTATGTAACCGGGGAGTGGAGGGGATTTCCACATCTATGTTTCTCTGTGTACAATGTCAAATAGAGGAATCAGATTTTGCATGATTACCCAGTCCTCAATGATGTGTGGAAAGTCAATGAGTTTGTTAAAGAATTAATCATTTATTATATATGTATCTGACAATATTGATATGTATCGGGGTGAGTAATGATTCTATAAATAAAAATATAATCAATTGAGATTGCCAGCTTCCTAGTACAGTACCAATCAGAAGAAGTGGTATATTGAGGCGCGCCTTTATTGGGATATTGAGCGTGCTTAATTTGGCAAAAAAGGCGCGATTATAGCGCAATACCAAAAATATGTTCCGCTTATTATTGTGACATTGAACGCAAAATATTGGATACTAAGCGCGCTAAATTGCATGCAGACCCGATAGTGTTATATTTATATTAGATAAATACTGTGCATGTAGGGTACATATATAATTTACAACTATAATTATATACACATCTAAAACATTGTCTCTATTTATGCATAATTGGCGGTGAATTTGACTTAAATGTCACAATTTTGAGCGAGTCGACCATAGGTCGCCTCGCCTATATAAGAGAATGCATTGGCCTAACTATTTTTCATCATTTGTTATTATTTTTTACAATTTTTTACAATTTTAATAATTGTTTTTTATATTCTTTAACAGGCTTATTTTGTAGGTTTAGGGCCAGGGAATATTACGTTTTTCATGGGCATCAAAATTATTACTATGAATACTTGGTGATAGTTTTGAGTTATAACATGCCCTATAGCATGCTTAAGCATACTAAAAAAAAATTCAACCAATAAAAAAAATCTAAATTTTTTTAAAATTTATTTTTTTATTTTTATTTATTTTTAGGGCCGATTTTACAGAACGTAAATTAGGGCGGATGAGATCGGCCCGTGGCACTCAAAGGGTTAATATTATGAGTTTATGAGCGCGTTCTCTTACGGAGAGGAGGGACATATTATATCCAAGGAATTTCGTTCACTAGAGGGCACGCAGTGCGTTCCCTTAAAATTCACTTGCTGCGTTCCATCGCGAGAATGCGTTGCCTTACTGGGTAGACACTGGTTCCTTGCTCTTGGAGGGCACGTAATGCAACTATAACCAAGCGCGCAGTAATTTCACGAACCGGAAGTTAAGCACTCGGGTCGTGACGTCGCCGGTAAACATGTAATGAAATGACGCGACGTCAAACGAAAGGTGAAAAAGTCACTTCGCTACAATACCGACATTCAGAAAATCTGACAATAAAATGGTTCGGCTGTATACCCTGCGCCATCCAGCATGTACTGCTCTAACCAAGTGTGTATGATACCGTCATTTGGAACTTTTGAGACAGGAATGCCTTGGCTGCACACCCAGCACCGCCCGTCATGTAGTAGCAAGTTGATTAAGTTTGTATGATGCCGTCATTCAGAACATCTGGCAGAGGAATGGTTTGGCTACCGTTCCAAAGCCGTCCTTCATATAGTAAGCTGATCCAGTGTGTACGATGACCAAGAACTCATGTGTGTCTGGCTCATCTGCTTTCCAGTCAGCGAAAGGTAGCGGCTGGCCATCGTGGGTGTACATGATATCATTTTCGCTAGGTCTGTGGCCATCGACGAAGAGAGCTTCTGAAATGCAGATATGACACTGTACAGCCCACATGTGTGATTTGAGTTGGCTGAATCGTTCGCCATTCGATCTAAGAATTGCGTAGATGAGTGCAGGCCAGACAGGGACGAGGCTATATGGTTTCCGTTGGGTGGGGGTGTGTCCACCTTAGGAAATTCCAACTGCACGCCCCCCCCCTGAATCACAATCAGACCAAACACAAGATTTAATATCCTATATATTCATAAACCATGGTTCTATATTCCCTGTATGAGAACATTCAGATATCTTAACCTGAAAAATTGCTCATAAATCCTAAAATCTAGTGGTCTAACTCCACTCAAATGTACACGGTAACGGGAAAGAAACCAGGACACACCGGGCTGACCATGGTGGTTCGGCCCGGTGTGAGAACATTTTGAAAACTATACAGGAAAATCGCAAATCTTACCATCTCGACTGGTCTCAACTGAACCTTTCCTAGTATTGGAAATTTCAAACCTCATACTCCCCCTCAGGTTGGAAAATTATCCAACTGATGATCATTTCAGTCCACAAGTTTGACCAAATGTAGTAAAATATTGTTTTGTTAAATGAATTAGCCGTTTTGTATCGGCCTCTCGGGGGATGGACAATGACACACCGGGCCGACCATGGTTCGGCCCGCTGTGCGAAAACTTTGAAATCTGACCAAGAAAATCGCAAAATCCTAGATCTAGACTAGCCTCAAGCCTTCCTATAGAGTTGGAACTTTCAAACATGACACCCCCACTTTAGTCCGGGAGCTAATAGGGGTACCCTTGCACATCCCCGGGACTTAACTTCACACCACTCATTTTGTTCCTTAATATGTCCTTCAAGTTTTAAGCAATGTTAACAAGAAAAAAAGGTGACTCCAGACAAGATGGCGTCCATCATGGCGGCCGTTTTTCCCACAAGACTCTAAGTCGGTTTTATGCAAGACATAACGACACTTATTTGGTGCAATATTGAAACTCACCAATCAATATGGCCGCCGGAAGTTGAAAATATGACGTTTTTTCACAAATATCTTCTAAATCAGTTCATGCTGTATGGAACTGGTTGAGTAATATGACTTTATTATGTGTTTTGTATAATAACTGATCATTGGAGCAATTACATATGCCATTATTGGGATCCTAGCCCCTTTCGATCCCTCAAAAAATCGATTTTACAGAACGCGATATAAAATTTCACAAACAAATCACAATTGGGATTCCAGTTATATTTCAATAAGAAATAAACAGAGCTTTGTAATTTAAGTGAGGCATATCATTACCTATGAACATTCCAACTCACTGGAATCAAAATTCTTACTTTGGCTCAAAATCACTTGTCAGTTAATTAACTAACACGAATAATAACCAAGTGAGTCACAACTTGCTATCTTTTCGGAAAACGCAGATAATAATGTTCTGGATATATGTAAAAAATTAACTTTTTACAAATTTGGTTGCCATTTTGGAAGCCATCTTCAGCAATTTGGTCTATAAACACCGTAGTGTGACACATTTAAGATATACCAAAACAATAAACACCTTTGATACCAAAGATAGTTCCATTTTACTTGAAAAAATGGTCCAAACCTGAAAAGTGAATTTTTGCCGATATTTATGTCAAGTTTGTGAGAGAAAAATCCAATATTTCTGGTGATGTCAGTGGTGACAATAGTAACAATGATTCATAGTGCATCATACATGTTAGTAGCGCCCGCTCTCCCGCGGCGAAGCCGCGGAAGCGAAGCGACCAGGGTATACGTATGTGAATATCGGATATACTAATCAACTTTTTCGGCCCAATCTAAAAATAATTTGAAATTACCTAAAATAGGATAATTTATTCATAACTCAAGGGTCAGCGGGGTTAACAAAATTATTTTTTGCGACGGCCGCCATTTTGTATCGATTAGTTCCACCTCGATCGGCAGCGAAGTTAGTGTAATTTATCAAAATGACCAAGAGCAAACACTTTGATAAATAATTCTTGTCGGCACATGTTAGTTATACATGTACTTCATTATATATGGGCAAATAATGTCTTTAATACAAGCCAAAGATATTAAAAATTGAGAATCTGAGCACTGAAGTTTAACAAAAAGTTAAATAATCAAATTGCATGAACAAATTTTGTTTACATATTTTATAAAAATATTAAAAATATTTGCCCCGAAAGAGGATTTTAGAGGCCCCACTGGGTGTTTAGATATTTTCTTCAATTTTCTATCGGTGTTTCCGCCTAAAATTTGGATGGAATATTCTCAAAGTGTAAAGCCGACAAACGAAAACTATAAGTTCCGATAGATTGATAGATCGCAGAGTCCTTTTAAATAAATCGAATTCATCATAGATTCATACATCTTTAGTGTGTCCCAAATCAAATATTGGGTGATGAGGCATGGGTCGAGACATAATATAGTTCCAAAGATATTAACTATTTTAAGCCATTTGATTCATTGATGGTGTGAACCAATCCAATCATGTTATTGATAAAGGCTTGTATATCATGTATTTCTATTCACAACGAGCGAAAGAAATATGAGTTTGTTGCTTGATAAGTTTGTATAAGTACGCACACATAAAAAAACATGTCTGCGTGCACGGTGCAGACATGTTTCGCCGCTCAACATTCACACTGAAAACATGTTAAATAACTCAACACCTACGATTATGAACACAACTGAGGTAAGCAACGTGTACATATTTATGAAATCCATTCTAAGAATAGATTTCTTAAAGCCAAAGTCGACACTGACTGGCGAAATATTGCATACAAAACCAAATAAAAACAAAACACACACTGCCAGTGACACCAACATGTCAGGGAGAACCCAAAACCGATGTACTAAACCTCGATTTGTGTAAAAAACCTCGATCGAGGTTCTTCGAGTATTTCAACTTATACCTATGGGAGGCCAAATTCACATTTAATAATTAATTGTGCTTGATTGTGCCTAAGCACAATTAATTATTAAATGTGAATTTGGCCTCCCATAGGTGTAGCCTGTAGGCCTACTGTAAGAGGAAATACTCCACACTATATCACTTACACTATATTACTTCCATTAGTATCATATTTGGTTTAGAGTGTTTCCCCTTATATCATGGTGTATGTTTTGACCAGTGATCACATGGTCTCGAAGAACCTCGATCGAGGTTTTTCACACAAATCGAGGTTTAGTACATCGATTTTGGGTTCTCCCTGACCCTGACCTGACCAATCTTCGAGCTTGAATTGAAATAAAAAAAAATGAATTTACCACAAGTTGTGCCATGGTTATTTCACAAATGACCGCAAAAAATTGCTATTTCAAATATAATTTAATGTTTCGCTTGCTGAATTACATGACAGATACATGTATGAATCAAGTATTATTTAAAAACATGCAACATGGCATGACGATTGTACAGTATAACACTACCGTACCAGAATGAGACTGAGAGCAAGAAGTGATGGAGTCGCACCGAAATGTAGCAGCACCATAATTCCAAGCCGGTCACCCATCCAAGGACTAACCGAGCTTGACGTTACTTAACCTCGGTGATCTGACAAAGCATCTAATGGCTGAGACCTGGAGGTTGTATCATGACAGTCCTCTAATGGCCAGACGAGCCCCCAGTGTAACAGGATGAGAGAGTGAGAAGTGCGTAAGTTGCACCGAACATTGGCATCACCCGGAAACCCAACCCAGTCAACCATCCAAAGACTAACTGAGCTTGACGTTGCGTCTAACGACCGTGTCCAAGAAATCTAGACCTCTCGGGTAGAAGAGTCATCTGCCTTCTATATTTACAACCATATTATTCCTTTTCATGAAAATAAATTAAATTTAAAGCAAGTCAAAGATGTTAAATAAGTTATGTTTAAAAATATTATGCAATAATGCATGAAATTGATAATTTTACGTTCAGACGACCACGATACAATCGTAAGCGGAAAGATTTCCGTCGCAGGAAGTAACCGGTAGCTCGATTGCGCATGCTAACATCAAAATCGTTGGTCATAAATTGATATCAAGCGCTGTTTGATTTTAGATGCGAAATGTGGATATCCTTGGTTACCTCTACTTGCGATGTAATCGCAGCCGTATAGGCCTGTAACGATTCATCGTGATTTCGATTTATCGCGATTCGTCATTCATGATTCTATACGCGATTCATTTGTCTGTATTTTCGATACACTACGATACAGTTCCGCTTCCGTATTATGCAGTTACCATCCGAAGTGAATCGGGACCCCTCGTTCGTTCCCGTAAGCTGTGAATGCTTACGAAGTTTTATTGGAAGTAAATCTGTAAATTTCGTTTGTTTCCGTGAGCTGGCACTTTGACCTTTGACACAAACGTTGGCAGAAGTGATATGACTGACCTCCGTAACCTAGCCTCAGACTGTAAGCCATGCTCTGAGAGGTTTAATTTGATGACCTGCTGTGATTTCAATCAATCAAATACTAGTGTATTGGATATATCGTCTGCGCAAAACAACAACACGTGGGCCGTGGAAAGATGTTTGCTCAAGAAAGCTTAAAACTTGTCAATCCGACAGCGGCCTACAGGTAGAAAATCTGGCAGTATTTCGGTTTTGGGACGTAACCCTTTGAGGATGGAAAGCCATGCATTAAGACAGGCAGAACTAAAACGATATGCAAATTATGTTCGACGGCAACCTCTTACAAGACTGGTGTTACGACCAACATGTCACACCATTTGAAACGACATCATTCTCAGCCAGCTGTTGTGATTATATGATATACTAGCAGGGTTACCCGGCGTTGCCCAGGTTAATGTATGCTGTGGGTATTTGTTGGGAATAGAGAATGCTCTTGCTTAAAGTGTTATACGTTTTCTCATAAATTGTATATTGAAATAACATCACAATACATGATTATTACAGTCATGGAATATAAGTAGTGGCTCACCTTGTCAATTGTCATTCTGTTTATCGCGATTAATCCGTTCAACCAATAATGAAGTATTTATTTATTTACAACTGCGTATATATTAGACGTTATAATATGATACATGAACATCATAAACACATTAGTTCGATAAAAGATGATAATTGGGTTTTACATATTGAGATGTATCAATCAATCTAGTGGGTTGGACTAAGATCTCGAGGACACCTGGCTATCATATCTCCATGAAGATACAGATGTTTCAAAGAAATTTCCAGGTGCTCCTCTGTTCATTGTGCTATATATTGGCTAAATATTCTTAGTTTAAACGAAATGTTGCTGCGCACATATATCAGCTACATGTGCAAGGCACAGAGCGAGATTTTGAGTTGTTTATGTCAGTCGATGAGTCTGTTCTAAAACCCTTGTCAGATGTCAGTATTGGTAGGATCCTGAAAAGTCTTGTGCTACTACTGCATTTTCTTCTATATCAGAAGAAACTATATTTGACTGCACACTGTGACCACTATTTTTGAACAGGCCTTCCATATCTCTTGACAAATTGTAACTTTTTGTGGAAACTGTATTGAATGGAACAGACTAAATTTTGTTATTATATATATGCAATCCTCTGACGGTTCGAGGTCTCTCAGTTTGCACGAATATATGTATCTCTTCAATAGAATGATAAATATACGCTTAATGCCTCTTCTAGTTATCTCTTTTTGCTAGCTCATTGTGTGAATGCCTTGATTGCCATTCCCATATAAATATGACTGTTAAGAAGATATAATTGTTCAAGTGACTTATGTGGGTCACCATATGTCGGGATTGTGAAATGTGAACGCCCAACTACTTAAAATGATATGGAGATGGCCTGGTGACTGTATATAACTTATATGTGGATATCGGCGAATAGCAATATTATCAATGATAGTGCATGTTCGCTCGCCATCCGTGACGCAAACGACACCAAATGTGATTTAATTCATGGTATATCCTTAGAGAAAAACGTGTGTGAATTTGGTGGAATTTGGTTTATTAAACCAATTATTGATGCAACGCTGACCCGAACAACGCCATATTGCGAAGGTGATTATGTATTCGTTTGGTGGAAATCAGCGACAAAACTAATTCACCATATTGTTTTAATTTCCCCTCCCACCAACAGCGTCATTTTAGAACATTTTAACCCGCACCATTATCTTCCTTGTAAAAAGTTACCCCTCTTAGAACGCCTTGGTGCCATCTCGATTGTACCACGTGCAGTTATATATAGAACGAACACAGACAGACAAAAATACAGACAGA
This sequence comes from Siphonodentalium dalli, assembly GCA_032622095.1. Taxonomy (NCBI): domain Eukaryota; kingdom Metazoa; phylum Mollusca; class Scaphopoda; order Gadilida; family Siphonodentaliidae; genus Siphonodentalium; species Siphonodentalium dalli. The sequence goes on from CP136067.1 coordinate 91,022,085, forward strand.
CAGCACGATTTTATTTCTTGTATCATTTGAGAAGAACGTGTCTGAATTTGATGGTAATTGGTACTAAAAATATTTTGTATAAGTTTTGGTGACCCTCCCGTCCCTATTTCGGACTCAATCTGCACACACTAAGACTCATTAGAGATTAGAGATGCATATATATGAAATTGGTGAAAATTGGCGAGTATACAAATTCGTATCAAATTTAAGGTCCCCATATCTCTCACCCATAGGGCACCAATTTGGTGTATCTAAACCACACGATAAGATTCCTCGTATCACGGAGAAGAATATGTATCAATCTGGTGGAAATCGGCACTAAACATATAGATATAATTTGTTGTGTCCCTCTCATCTCTATACACCACTGACTCGAATGGCCCCACTTGTGACATCCTTAAACCACACGATTACACTCCTGATATCATGGAGATGATTGTTTATAAGTTTGATGATAATCGGCGACTAAGCAATTTTTTTTTATCAAATTTGGTGCCAATCCCTCCCCTTTCCATCTCTCACCCAATAAGCACCACTATGGCGTCTTTAAATCACGATTATATTCCACGTATCATGGATAAGAACGTGTATCAATTTGGTGGAAATTGGCGCTAAAAAAATTGTGCATCAATTTTGGTGCCCCTGTCCCTTTCAATGCAACCCTGACTCGAATGAGGCCACATTTGACAGATAAAAGCCACACCATTAGACTCCTCATACCATGGGGATGATTGTGTATAAGTGTGGTGGCAATCGGCGACTTATTATCAAATTTAGTGCCCACCCCTCCAAATCTCTCATCCAAAAACAACAATTTGGCGTTGTTAAATCGCACAATTAGATTCCGTGTATCATGAAGAAGAATATATATCAATTTGGTGGAAATCGGCGCTATAATTAGTTTTATCATCACCGAGTCAATTTTGGTGCCCCTCTCCCCTTCCGTTCATCCCTGACTCAAACGACGCTACTTTTGACATATTTAAACCACACCGTTGGATTATTCATATCATGGGGATGATTATATATAAGTTTGTTGGCAATCGGCGACAGACAAAAAAATCTGCCCCCCCCCCCTTCCGCGAACGGCGCGACTTTTGCCATATTTAAACCACGCCATTAGATTCCTCATATTATGGGGATGATTATATATAAGTTTGGTGGCAATCGGCGACAATTTTTTGTTCTGCCCCTGCCCGTTTCTGCCCCTGAAAACAACGGCGTGACTTTAGAAAATTATAACCCCGACCATTATCTTTCTCGTAAAAATATACTCCTAGTAGACACCTTTGGCATCATGTAGATGGTCCCCTGTGAATTTATATAGAACACAGACAGACAGACAGACAGACAGACAGACAGACATTCGCAAATATAGATATAGATAAACAGATGAGTGAGAAACTTTTCAACTCTTTTACCGTCTTCAGTATCAATATGTCATGTTGTACTGGTATTTCCGGATGTATACGAGCATACTACATTACTACATACTACAATACACATATAACTAAACAATTATGAAAGTCCACAGTAATATTAGAAAAACTATCATTAAAACTCAACCTGAGAGATGTGCAAATTTGGAGTGTTGAATAGCTATTTCCTGGTGGGATAAAATTTTGCCTATCAGTAATCACGATACGTATCGTATCGTTGGCCCCGTATCGCGATACATATTGTATCGTGACCAAGCATATCGTTACAGGCCGACAGCCGTGTGTACGTAAAAATCGTAGCTGGCAATGGTCGTAGGGTAGTCAATCACATTCTTTAGAACAACATATGCTATCATAATGTACGATGAGATTGCAATCGTCTGAACAAACTATTCCTCCACTTACGATTGTATCTTGGTCGTCTGAACATACACTAAGTTGTTCCCACAGTATGTTATACTTGTGATAGTTAGTATTAGTTACTAGTACAGTATGCATCCATGCACAGTGTTCACCTGCCCCTGGCGTATTATGATAATCACCAACCAATCATCAGAAATTAGGAAATGATGGAATCGAGATAAAAAAAGATGCATGCAAATTTCAATGACGTGCCTAAAAACCAGGTAGAAAATGTAATGTTGCGAAAAATACATAATAATGCAATACTTCAGTATGGACAGTATGTCGTGATATAATATTAGTATACGAACATTTGCAAAACTAACTGTCAAGACTCAAGCAAGGTTTCGGTCAACATTGTGTGGCTATATAAATCACTAAACCTTCACATGACGCAAACATTCTATTATTGGCTGACCTCGGGTTAAGTCAGAACGAATCGTGTTATGTTCCAATTTTTTTGCTGTGATGACTTGCTTTCACATGCCCAAGTTGTACCCACTAACCAAGTTGTCCCTACCATCTAGGAAGCCCAGGCTAGACCGTTAACTTCTGGGTTGCCCTGGCTGATGTACCCTGCTGGACAAAACAAGTGTCCATTGGCACCGCGGTGTATTTACCGTTCGACCGCGGTGTCAGAGTTTGTAACTGCACCGCGTCTGAGCGGCAAGTACACCGCGGCCAAACGTCAAGTACACATGTACACCGTGGCCGAAAAGCAACTACAACGGGACCGCATGGCATGTACACCGTGGTTAGATTTCTGGTTTGTATTGTCTTTTTTCAGTTTAATGAATGTACACAGCGGTAACTACACCATGGCCGAATGACAAATACACCGCGGCCCAACTGTAGTTAGCCGGTGGAGCCGCGATGTAGTTGCATTTCGGCCGCGGTGGCAATGATAACCGCACCGTGGTTAAGTGGGACACTTGTTTTACCCAGCAGGGTAAAAAGCTTGGTGGGAAAGCTTATGGTACATAAAAAACATGGCCACCAGCGGCCATCTTGGATTTCAATATCCAATCCATTAGAACGGTCTACAGGTCGTACTGTTCGTCTGATCATCATGAAATTTGTCATGGATGTTAATATTGACATGTAGATGGGAACGAGTAATTTTGGGGTCATTCGACCAAAAAACATGGACGTCGACAGCCATCTTGGATTTTACTCTTTGCATGACTAAATTCTTTGGCACGCCCTACATGTTGTACCTTTGGTCGGATCATCATGAAATTTGTCATGGATGTTAATATTTACATGTAGATGGGAAACGAGTACTTTTGGGGTCATTCAGCCAAAAAACATGGCCGCTGGCAGCTATCTCAGCTGGCTATCTTGGATTTTACTCTTTGCGTGACTAAATCCTTTGGCACGGGCTACAGGTCGTACCTTTGGTCGGATCATCATAAAATTTGTCATGAATGTTGACAATGACATGTAGATGGGAATGAGTCATTTTGGGGTCATTTGGCCTAAACACATGGCCGCCAGCAGCCATCTTGGATTTTACTCTTTGGATGACTAAATCCTTTAGCACGGGCTACATATCGTAGCTTTAGTCTGATCATCATGAAATTTGTCATGGCTGTTTAAATTGGAATGTAGATGGGAACGAGTCATGTTGGGGTCATTCGGACATTCGGCTGCCCGCGGCCATCTTTGATTTTAAAATTCAATCCATTATCACGGGCTACTGTTCGTCTGGTCATCATTAAATTTGTCATGGGTGTTAATATTGACATGTAGATGGGAACGAGTAATTTTGGGGTTGTTCGGCCAAAAAACATGGCCGCAGGCAGCCATCTTGGATTTTACTCTTTGCATGACTAAATCCTTTCACACAGGCCACAAGTCGAACCTTTGGTCGGATCATCATGAAATTTGTCATGGTTGTTAAATATGACATGTAGATGGGAACGAGTCATTGTCCAGTCATTCGACCAAAAAACATGGCCACCAGCAGCCATCTTGGATTTTACACTTTGCATGACTAAATCCTTTGGCACGTGCTACAGAACGCACCTTTTGTCAGATCATTGTGAAATTTGTCATGGATGTTGACATTGACATGTAGATGAGATCGAGTAATTTTTAGGTTATTCGGCCAAAATCATGGCCGCCAGCAGCCATCTTGGATTTTACTCTTTGCATGACTAAATCCTTTGGCATGGGCTACAGGTCGTACCTTTAATCGGATCATTATGAAATTTGTCATGGCTGTTGACATTGGCATGTAGATAACAAGTCATTTTAGGTTCATTTGGTCTTAAAATGTGTCCACTGGCAGCCATCTTGGATTTTACTCTTTGCATGACTAAATCCTTTGGCACACCCTACAGTCCAATTCCCTCATTCGATCATCTCCAGACTTCATATTAATCTTGATATTGATCTTACTAGATGGAAGCTATCAAATGTTTTTAAATTTTATAGGAAAACATAGCCAATTTTACTGGATTTTACATCTGTAACCATCTTGGATTTAACTTTTTTATATACCGGTATACATGTATATGTATCTCTTCATGTTGATAATCTAGTATTACATAGACATTTCAACTTTCCGCACCCCTAATCGCTCCACATTAAATTATTCCCTTTCCAAGTTGAGGTACAGTGTCATTGACACTTTCATTATATGAAGTACTTGACTTAATTATTTTAAGTGATTATTGCAGGAAATGATAATCTGTAACTGCAAACTTGATAATAGTAATAGTATTAACTATTTTTGCGCATACACATATATATACTTAGAAATATTTTACTTGAGTTAATAAAACTGAATTGAAATGTATATACCGGTATAACTAAAACAACAGGATAAGGAGAATTGCAGATGTGATGCTATTTTCTGCCAACAAATTAGGCCTACAATAGTACATGTACGTGTATGGTACACTGAAATTTCCCGAGGCAGTATAATTAATAAAATCTGGACAGACTGGTTGCTATTCATCGTGACATAGGCAGCCCGATTTTATATCGGATTCCGATTTTTTGCGGTAAATTGCCAATTTGTAGAGCCCTAATTGCACTCGAGATGTGTACTAATAATTTCCCCAGAAAAACTTATTCAAACAGACAAAGATGGATAACTCTAAAATCAAGTGTATTAATAATGCAATTTTGACTGAGACCATCCTTTTGACGGCGTGTTTCTGGGCCAGAACATATAGAAATAACAAAACTTCAAAAATTTATATCTGATCACTCTGAGCGTTGATAGGTTGGTTCCTCGACTCGAATGATCGAATCAATTATTTTTATCCCCGAAGTCAAAGAAATAGTAATTGATGAGGGCCTGATCGGATTGAGTACCTTTAATTAAATGTCCATACCCCGCTGGACAAAACAAGTGTCCATTGGCACCGCAGTGTATTTGCCGTTCGGCCGCGGTGTCAGAGTTTGTAACTTCAGTTTAGCACCGCGGCCGAACGGCAAGTACACTGTGGCCCAACAGCAAGTACCCTGCGGTCGAAATGCAACTACGCTATGTGCACCATGGTTAGATTTCTGGTTTGTATCGTCTTTTTTCAGTTTAATGAACGTACAGTGTACACCGCGGCAACTACACCATGGCTGAACGGCAAGTACACCGCGGCCCAACTGTAGTTAGCCGATGGAGCTGCGGTGTAGTTGCATTTCAGCCGCGGTGGCAACGCTAACTGCACAGCGGTTAGGTTGACACTTGTTTTGTCAAGCAGGGTATGTATGCCATATACTAGAATATGTACATGCATAAAGTTACCGGTATAAGCTCATCATTTTGATATCAGACTCATATAGAAATCTTGACTTTGTGCTCTTTTCAATTTTCATAGCCTCAAACTTAATGATTGTGCAGACCCAAATAAGCACTGCGTGGGCGAGATTTCCCACAAAAATAATAAAGGTGCATGCATGTTTATTTGGAGCCCAAGAGTATGGGTTATGTCGTCAAAACACTATATAACACCAGGTGCCTCGGCTGGGGTCATTTAATGTTCAGGACGTCAGGGTTAAGTGAAGGGTAGGCCTACATATGTTTTTAAAAATGTGATAATGCGTACACATGGGTTTGCTATCGGTGGCGACGCAGTTACTTCAACTGTGTTCCAGAATGTATGGGGGCAATTGGCAATTTGTTTTCAGTTCATTTTCATTGTAAATGTGAACAGTTATTCTGTAGCATAAATTGCAGCCCTCTTAATTTACGTTGTTTGGCTTCGGCAATATGCTACGGCAACCCTTTGTCTTGGCCCATTTTGCTTCAGCATGCCTGATTACCGTAGCAAATTATGAGAACCGGTACTGGAATTGTGACAGAAAGTCATTTGGAATGAGAATTCAAAACTTGTGGGTAAAATATTCCCCGGCTCCTAGCACAAGATATAGCCAAACTTTTGTTTTCAATTTTCTGGTAAAAATACCTGTACATGGCTGCTAACAGCAACAGGCAACATCTCTCATCCGATCGTCACCAAACATAATATGGATTCACCATAGTGACATCTAAATGAGAGATTACCCCATCGAAATTCTGGTAAAAAAAACATGGCTGCCAACGGCCATCTTGTTTTTACTCTTTGTTTGACTAAATCCTTTAGCACACCCTACATGTAACATCTCTCATCTGATCGTCACCAAACTTCATATGGATCTTCGGGGTTACATCTTGATGGCAGCTATCCCATGTTTTCCGAATTTTGTTTAAAAAACATGTCTACCAGCAGCCATACTGGATTTCAAATTTGAATTAATCGGCACACCATGAAGCTCACAATTATTGGTGAAATGTTTTGAAAATTTAAGGGTACATTACTACATGTATGTTTGGGATCACCTCTAGATGGGAACGATTGAATTTGAACAATTTTCGATGAAATACATGGCCACTAGCAGGTATCTTGTATTTTACTCTTTGCATCACTAAATTCTTTGGCACACCCTACAGGCCACAACCCTTCATCGAACTTAATATGGATCCTCGATGTGATCTCTAGATAGGAATTATCATTTTAGTTTTCATTGTTGGCATACAAACATCCCCGTGGTTGTGGGGTTCCACACAGAGGTACAGTGTACCACCATAATCAAAGTAATTGACTTGAAAAACAGGGTGATACCCCGGTGAAGACCATTGTATTGCTGGTAGTATACGGTATCCACAGCAGTATAAAGATGGTCACTGCGGTGGAGTTACGGTACCGTTTGGTCAGGGACGTGGCCAGAGGGTCTCCATTGTTGGGGGGGGCGGTGGGTGTCCACTTCTGGAAATTTCAACACTGCACCCCCTCCCCCTTGAATCTGACCAAAAACACAATTTTGCATAATTCCATTCGCACCTTGCACCCCCCCTTGCCCCTCAATGGTCAGGCCTAATAACCTAGATATATTCATAAACCATGGTTCTATATACCGGTACCCGGTATCTGAACCTGAAAAATTCCATAAATACACAGAACGACATGATGTGTAAATGGGTTTGTCGATATGAGAGGGGATGGGTTCACATCAGAAGATTGTTTGCAAGATTGTCGGGATAACTTGGTTACTGGGTACAACTTGGGCATGTGAAAGCGAGTCATCACAGCAGAAAACCTGGAACAGAACACGATTCGTTCTGTGTCCAGTAAATATTTTGTAACACATGTTTCCTATAAGAGATCTGAATACCAACTAACTTAATGTTACCAGTCAATGTGATTATGTCCCAAACCATGTGAACTCGCGATTAGATGCATGGCCAAGTTTGTGCCACACTCAGGAAGATTATAATCCCCACTCTATGCTAAACCAGGTCATACGTGTGTATTATACCAGCGCCGAAGCCGACCCACCCAAACTCAGTTGCGGTAGTTTATGAAAAAATTTGCTTTAGTATATCTGGGATAAATCGCAACCATCTTTCATACGGTACTTTGCGATAATTACTTTGCGATATTATCTTTGACTGATAAATCACAAACAAATTTGCGACACTTACCTTTGCCATTGCAAAGATATGTTAATTTGTTTGCAAAGTATTTAACAGTTTTTATCGCAAAGATGATTGCTATTCTGTTATATAAAATTGCGAAAATGTTTGCGATTTATCGCAAATATGTTTGCGAAGTATTTTACGATCTATCGTAAAGATGTTTGCAATTTATCGCAAAGTTTTGCGATTTATCAACATGTATTTTTAAATAGATATTTGGAAAGTGACAGGAGGGTTTTCAAAACTGTGATTTATCATCAGTCAAAGATATCGCAAAGTAATTATCGCAAAGTATGGAAGATGGTTGCGATTTATCCCAGATATACTAAAGCAAATGTTTTGTCAGAAACTGCCGCAACTGAGTTTGGGTGGGTCGGCTTCGGTGCTGGTATTCCAGTCCCTATGTTGTTAGTTTGATTTAAAATTTGGGAAAGTCGAAAAATTATTAAAACAAAAAAACAGCGGTGTTTGAACAGGATGTCAATAAATTAGCTGACAGTGACACTCAAACATCTTGGCGCAAATGCTGAGCTGCTTTTTTGTCCATAGTAGTTAGTACCGTGTAAAATATTGTTACTTCATTTTCAGGATTTTCAAATTAAACCAATAGAACTTTGGGAGCGCTTTGTTGGGTTTGAGTTTCTGGGTCAATAACAATGGCTGCATAATTAAGGAGACACACGTCTATGTATTTCATGTTTAAATAGTAGTAATCAGTGTATACTATATGTACATTGTTGTTTATTATTGGAGGGGTGGCGTCTGGGTTGGTCAGTGGTCCAATGAGCACGGTATCGGTCACCAAGCTGTAGGACCTGAGCTAGTGACTGACATGGGTTCGATTCCTATGTGGCGACCTCTGTCCAACTTCTTGCCTGAAGAAAACTTTCCGATCGGCGGAGTACATATGATATGTGCAGACGGTGCATCGTGACTACCTATTGTAGGTGACTAACCATAGATCACATGGTTTCCATCAACAAATGATCTGGTCTCATTGTTATATCGCCTTAGTTGTGGAAAGCAACAAAACCCCCAAAAAATTTACTCAATGTTGCTACTGCCTTTCATTTATTTATTTTATATTTGTGGTTTTACGTGGCTTCCTACAATTAAGCGATATCACAGCAAAGGCAGATTAATTGTTGGTAGAGGAAAACATGTGTGCTACACTTATACTTGTAGTTGTGTACAATTCAGTACTTAAAAACAAATTAAGTGATTTACGCACCATCTGCTCTCATGTAAATCACTGACCACTGTGAAGGTAGCCCATGTTTCCTCTGTTAATATTCCCATGTTATTATAATAGTAATTAGATGAAAGTAGCCTGTGTTTCCTCTGTTAATATTCCGATGTTATTATACTAGTAATTAGATGAAGGTAGCGGGTGTTTCATGTCCTTCCCATGTTATTATCATTAGATGTAGGTACACCGGTAGTCCATGTTCCCTCTGTTCATGGGGGTCGGGCAGGGGGGGGGTATTTTTTACGGGCACTTATTCGGGGGTGGGTCACTGGGTGGGTGGTTTGGTCGATGGGACTAACAAACAATTTTTTCCGCGACTCAGAACTTTTTTCCTGCAAGTTTTTTGACTGTTTTTTTCAATGAATTTGGCTTAAAACACATTAGAATAAGAGAAATAATGTAATTATAACTGCTAAACTGACTGCAGGCAGTTATTTTGTTGTATTTTGTTGCAAATTTTTAAATCCAAGATGGCCGCTGGTAGCCATGTTTTTTTGGCCGAATGACCCCAAAATTACTCGTTCCTATTTACATGCCAATGTTAACATCCATGACAAATAGTATGCACATAAATTCATATACAGCTGTTTACAGTGAATCCCCCCCGCAAATCTGTTTTAGTGTTAAAAGGGGGTGGGTGTCCAAAAATGGTCGGAAAAATTTGACGCAGGGTGGGTGGGGGTCCCAACAAGGGTAGAAAAAAAAATCAGCATACGTGCCTGAAAATGTTTTCTGACCCCCCCCCAGAGGGCATTTACCAGTACAGGTAGTCAAGGGCTCTGTCTGTCCGAGCATATCACCTTGTAACTCGGGTGTTGATTATCAGAGTTTGTTATCTTTTGTCATGGTGAAAGCACAGGTTGGTACCTACATTAGTTAGGCTAATTATTCAAGGTACCGGTGTAACACGTCATCTCCCCCCCAGGATATCTCCCCCCACCCTAGATATCTCCCCCCATGTACGACTAACAAATAATTTCACTCATATGATATCGTTTGGTTCGGAAATGGCCAGAAAAATGTTTTTTGAGATTAAAAAAATATATATATTAATCGTTTTTTTATTTAAAAAAAAAAAGTGACAACATTAGTTTTTTCACGAATTTGATTGTCTGTTCATGAAATGACCAGAAAAATGTTTTGTTTTAATTCAATTTTTTTCTTTTCTTTCTAATGTCCAGACTTGGATATTCCAGTAATGAAACAGCGAGAAATGAGCTTCTCCAAGAGAAAGTTGTTTGAGTCAGGGTTTGGGTGGGGGTGGGGGATGTCCAGGTCAGGATATCTCCCCCCCACCCAGCACCTACATGACAAATAAATCATTGTATGGATTTATTGCTTGTTTTGCTTAATATAGTCATGAAACAGCGAGAAATTAACTTCTTCTGAGAACAAGTTTTTTGAGCCAGGGTTTGGGGGGGGGGGAATGTCCAGTTCAGGATATCCCCCCCCCCCCCCTCCCCCACCCAGCACCTACATGACAAAAAAATAATCTTATGGTTTTATCGCTTCTCCAAGAGAAAGTTGTTTGAGTCAGGGTTTGGGTGGGGGTGGGGGATGTCCAGGTCAGGATATCTCCCCCACCCAGCACCTACATGACAAATAAATCATTGTATGGATTTATTGCTCGTTTTGCTTTATATAGTCATGAAACAGCGAGAAATTAACTTCTTCTGAGAACAAGTTTTTTGAGTCAGGGTTTGGGGTGGTGGGGGGGGAAATGTCCAGGTCAGGATATCTCCCCCCCCACCCAGCACCTACATGACAAAAAAATAATCTTATGGTTTTATCGCTTGTTTTGCTTTATATAGTCATGAAACGGCGAGAAATTAACTTCTTCTGAGAACAACTTTTTTGAGTCAGGGTTTGGGGTGGGGGGGGGGGAAATGCCCAGGTCAGGATATCTCTCCCCACCCAGCACCTACATGACAAAAAAATAATATTATGGTTTTATCGCTTGTTTTGCTTTATATAGTCATGAAACAGCGAGAAATTAACTTCTTCTGAGAACAAGTTTTTTAGTCAGGGTTTGGGGTGGGGGGAAGATGTCCAGGTGAAGATAATTCTCCCCCCCCACCCAGCACCTACATGACCAAAAAAAAAATCTTATGGTTTTATCGCTTGTTTTGCTTTATATACCGGTAGAAGAAGTTAATTTCTCGCTGTTTCATGACTATATAAAGCAAAACAAGCGATAAAACCATAAGATTATTTTTTTGTCATGTAGGTGCTGGGTGGGGGGAGATATATCCTGACCAGGACATCTCCCCCCACCCCAAACCCTGACTCAAAAAACTTGTTCTCAGAAGAAGTTAATTTCTCGCTGTTTCATGACTATATAAGCAAAACAAGCGATAACACCATAAGATTATTTTTTAGTCATGTAGGGTGCTGGGTGAAGGGGGGAGATATCCTGACCTGGACATTCCCCCCCCCCCACCCCAAACCCTGACTCAAAAAACTTGTTCTCAGAAGAAGTTAATTTCTCACTGTTTCATGACTATATAAAGCAAAACAAGCGATAAAACCATAATATTATTTTTTTGTCATGTAGGGTGCTGGTTGAGGGGGGAGATATCCTGACCTGGACATTCCCCCCCCCCCACCCCAAACCGTGACTCAAAAAACTTGTTCTCAGAAGAAGTTAATTTCTCGCTGTTTCATGACTATATAAAGAAAAACAAGCGATAAAACCATAAGATTATTTTTTTGTTATGTAGGGTGCTGGGTGAGGGGGGAGATATCCTGACCTGGACATCCCCCCACCCCAAACCCTGACTCAAAATTCTTGTTCTCAGAAGAAGTTAATTTCTCGCTGTTTCATGACTACATAAAGCAAAACAAGCGATAAAACCATAAGATTATTTTCTGGTAAAGTAGGTGCTGGGGGGGGGGAGGAGATATCCTGACCTGGACATCTTCCCCCACCACCAGTAGAAGAAGTTAATTTCTCGCTGTTTCATGACTATATAAAGCAAAACAAGCGATAAAACCATAAAATTATTTTTTTGTCATGTAGGTGCTGGGTGCGGGGGAGATATATCCTGACCAGGACATCTCCCCCCACCCCAAACCCTGACTCAAAAAACTTGTTCTCAGAAGAAGTTAATTTCTCGCTGTTTCGTGACTATATAAAGCAAAACAAGCGATAACACCATAAGATTATATTTTAGTCATGTAGGGTGCTGGGTGAGGGGGGGGGGGGGGAGATATCCTGACCTGGACATTTCCCCCCCCCACCCCAAACCCTGACTCAAAAAACTTGTTCTCAGAAGAAGTTAATTTCTCGCTGTTTCATGACTATATAAAGCAAAACAAGCGATAAAACCATAAGATTATTTTTTTGTCATGTAGGGTGCTGGGTGAGGGGGGGGGGGAGATATCCTGACCTGGACATCCCCCCCCACCAAACCGTGACTCAAAAAACTTGTTTTCAGAAGAAGTTAATTTCTCGCTGTTTCATGACTATATAAAGCAAAACAAGCGATAAAACCATAAGATTATTTTTTTGTTATGTAGGGTGCTGGGTGAGGGGGGAGATATCCTGACCTGGACATCCCCCCACCCCAAATCCTGACTTAAAAAACTTGTTCTCAGAAGAAGTTAATTTCTCGCTGTTTCATGACTATATAAAGCAAAACAAGTGATAAAACCATATTATTTTTTTGTCATGTATGTGCTGGGTGGGGGGGGGGAGATATCCTAACCTGGACATCTTCCCCTCGCCCCACCACAAACCCTGACTAAAAAAACTTGTTCTCAGAAGAAGTTAATTTATCGCTGTTTCATAAATATATAAAGCAAAACAAGTGATAAAACAATAATATAATTTTTTTGTCATGTAGGTGCTGGGTGGGGGGAAGATATCCTAACCTGGACATTCCCCCCCACCCCAAACCCTGACTCAAAAAACTTGTTCACAGAAGAAGTTAATTTCTCGCTGTTTCATCACTATATAAAGCAAAACAAGCGATAAAACCATAAGATCATTTTTTTGTCATGTAGGTGCTGGGTGGGGGGGGGGGGGAGATATCCTGACCTGGACATTCCCCCCCACCCCAAACCCTGACTAAAAAATCTTGTTCTCAGAAGAAGTTAATTTCTCGCTGTTGCATGACTATATAAAGCAAAACGAACGATAAAACCATAAGATTATTTTGTTGTCATGTAGGTGCTGGGTGGGGGGGGTATCCTGACCTGGACATCTCCCCCCACCCCATACCCTGACTCATGAATATATGAAGCAAAATAAACGATAAAACCATAAGATGATTTTTTTGTCATGTTGTTGCTGGGTGGTGGAATATCCAAGCCTGGACATTTGAAAGAAAAGAAAAACATTGAATTAAAAAAAACATTTTTCTGGTCAATGAACAGACAACAATCAAGTTCGTGAAAACAATAAAAAAAAATTAATCTAAAAAAACATTTTTCTGGCCAGTTCAGAACCAAACGATATCAAATGAGTGAAATTATTTTTTAGTCGTACATGGGGGGGAGATATCCAGGGTGGGGGAGATATCCTAGGATATCTCCCCCCCCCGTGGGGGAAGATATCCAGGGAGAGATATCATGTTACACCGGTATGTAACTTTGTTCCAAAATTTTGTTGTACGAGAAATGTCGATTTCATGACAATTAGGTGTTGGACATTGGTTTTTATCTATAATTGTAGATGTATAGTGCAGACATTTAGCACCTGTGGACCTGGTTGAATTTTTCTGTGGTTCGATGGATCACATCCATCCTCAAGCTACTTATGTCATTTACTGGCATTTGTTTATAATGTGTAGGGGTAGATCGCTTGAAACCCCACCACAGTTCAATTCACACCAGGTTCTCAGCTTCAGATTACTTTGGCCATGTAATTTTACGATTAACCCGTAAATTCACATTACGATGATGTTGTAATTTTACGATAGTTTTTCTGTCATAATATTACGATCATTTTGTAAATATACGATCAAATTTGTAAATGTCAGATTACGTTGATCTCGTAATTTTACAACAGTTACTTATGATCCAATTGCTGCCAACAGTTTCTGTCGTAATATTACGATGAATTTTTTTTTGTGTATGATAATTTACATATACCGGTATGATTTTTGTAATTACGGTTAATTAATCATCAAATCCTACGAAAGATTAACAAGCGGGCGCAAATTACGTTTACGTATCATCATATTATTCAATGTATAGAATGCAGAATAGCCAATTTTATACATCAACCACAACTTGTAAGCGATTGCAGAACACGCTGGGGCAATATTTACCATTTTCCAGATTTTGGCGGCCATTTTTGGCAGCCATCTTGAGCCAAAGTAAGAATGTTTGTTCCAGTGAGTTGGAATGTTAATATGTAATTATATGCCTCACTTATATGACAAAGTTCTGTTCATTTCTTGTTGAAATATAACTGGAATCCCAATTGTGATTTTTTGTGAAATTTTAGGGATCAGAAGGAGCTAGGACCACAATAATGGCATATGATAAGTTAATATACAAAAAAAAGAGTTATATTACTCAACCAGTTCCAAAGAGCATGAACTGATTTAGAAGATATTTGAGAAAAAACGTCATATTTTCAACTTCCGGTGGCCATTTTGGCGGCCATCTTGATTGTTGAGTTTCAATTTTACCCGAAAAAAATGTCATTATGTCTTAGCTTCAGAAAATATATACATTCGTATACATTTTACTAGATTTTCGCGCTATAATTTGCATAAAACCGACTTAGGGTCTGGTCTGAAAAACGGCGCCATGATGGACGCCATCTTTTCTGGAGTCTATACAGCCACTGTTTTTTCTTGTTAACATTGCTTAAAAGTTGAAGGACATATTAAGGAACAAAATGAGTGGGGTGAAGTTAAGTCCCAGTGGGGGTGCAAGGATACCCATATTAGCTCCCGGACTACTTAGGTTGGAAATTTTCCAACTGATGATGACAATTCCAATGACAATGTTGACCAAATGTATGACAATATTGTTTTCTTAAATTAACTAGCAGTTTTCGACTAATGATGTCAATTCGAGCGATTGATAATAAGAAAGAAAAGTTATTCCTATTAATACATAACACATTTTGGCACAAGTTTGCAGATCAAATTGTATCTGAAAATAATTATACACTGTAGGTGTTCAAATACAAATAACTTTATGTGGGCATGTCCATCACGCTGGTACATGTACCACACACCATATACTACTTATACATAAGAGAACGACACGCTGGTGTTTATCTACACTTAGTTTCACTGAACACACCATGGGCGGTGTCAGGAAAAAAAATAGAGACACAGGGCTCATTTTGTTTTTGGGCACCAGTCCACCCTCAACCCCCTTTGTGCAAACAACAACAAATTTGTATTTCTACATC
The DNA here is from genome assembly GCA_032622095.1 of Siphonodentalium dalli. Classification (NCBI taxonomy): domain Eukaryota; kingdom Metazoa; phylum Mollusca; class Scaphopoda; order Gadilida; family Siphonodentaliidae; genus Siphonodentalium; species Siphonodentalium dalli. Next base: position 91,037,519 of record CP136067.1, read on the forward strand.
GACTTTAGGGACATACGTCCCTAATGACGAACCGTCCATAGCTCCGTTAGATACATCAAATGTTAGCTGCACACATTCAGCACCCGTAACTAACAATACAACAAAACTGTATTGTTACTCTCCATATTTTCGACCCTTCTGATTGGCACATGACCTGTCACGTGCTGGGCGACAAATCACACTGTCGCCCGCTGAGCCGGGAGACATTGTGTTTGTCGCCCGCCTGATGTTATATTGCAAGAATATCTCCAAACACACACTGCAGTAACTCATCTATTTCACATAACAACGATCTACAAAAATCATAGATCTTATATACCCCACGGATTCGCAAAACACACCAGTTGTGGTGTTTGCTAATTTGCATATATTTAGTGACAACTAATATTCGAACTTTTAAGTTGATACTTTTATCGGACAAGCGTTATTATGTCCTTTTTACATCGAAACATCTCGGTGATTCAATATGTTCATGTCGACATTATGGTGCAAGATTGAAAGAGTGGATCCCTTGAGTTCGGTTGGTTATAAATGTTTGCTGGTGGACAACGTAACATACGTTTGTCGCGAATATTGAATATGCCACATTGCAGAAGGCGATAACATACCTTATGGCTTATTGGGTTACATTTCATGGACCGATATTGACGATTTTACCACCAAAATGATCGTAAATAAACGCTGATTATCAAACGCTTAACGGCTTGACTATCGTTTATGGAACAGAAATCCTATAGGACGATAAGTAGTTACTGAAAATATATATAATCGGGAAAAATAGCACTCGTGACTCAGTACAACATCGTGCGAGTGGATGGCGAGGATTTTTTCCTGTGGTATAATCGGATAACAAAACAGTTGTTGCCCTTTTTCTCGGGAGACATCGAGATTTGTCACCCGCTCGAGAACGGAATGTCTCCCTCGGAGCTGCGCTCATCGGGAGACATTCCGTTCTCGAGCGGGTGACAAATCTCAATGTCTCCCTCGACAGCGGGCGACAACTGTATAATGTTACAAAATAATTATGGGTGTTAAAATACAAATAACTTGACGTGGGCATGTCCATCTAGTAGCTACATGTATCCCACACTATATAATACTGATAGATAAAAGAAAGACACTCTCGCGGCAATAAAGACTAAGAATTGGCACCGTAGCCGTGTGTGTTTATCTGCACCGAGTTCCATATGACCACCAGGGCGGGGTCAGGAAAAACATTGGAGACACAAGACTGTTTTGTTTTTGGGCAGCACTCCGGTCATCCGCCACCGCCTTTGTGCAAACAACAAATTTCTCCCAGATGTTTACGACCTACACCAAACTCGCATTTCATATGACATTACCAACATTCGGCAGACTGTCATGCGGTACCGTTCCCTCACTCATATTTTGTCTATATCCAATATCCACCAAGATCCTACCTAATTTAAAAGCTACAATATAATTAACTTAAGTCATCGGTCAGAGAACCAAAGTATTTTACTCGACAAGGGTCGTAACTCAATCAGAAATGATCATGTCATGATAAATTAATTATATGGTTAGCGTAATTAAATCACCGTATTTTCTTTTTATTTTGGCAGGACATAACAATATATTTGATTAATTATTGGCAAAATATGCAATTCCGTAGTTCCAAACGACTGCATGTCTCTTGTGAAAACCCAATAGGAATAGTTACTATTACTACCTATAAATAAAATGAATGTAAACAAGATTGAGGTTAATATTTGTAACATTATACTTATATTGTACTATATGCGTAACTTCACGTTGTGAACAATTTGCGATCGCGTATCCCAGTCGACAGCCATATTACACTATTAACAGTATTTCAGAAAATGAATTGTCTTCAGATAACACTCGGTCTGCAAACTGTTGTTCCAATCCTTTATTATTTAGTAATAGGAAAACCTGTCGCTCTAATTACCAATAGCTCCACCATAACACTAATTAGACCATTTGTATACAGAATAACTTGATTAACATCAGCCATCATTATTATTGGTTCGCAATGATCGATGTATGTTATTTCGTCACATAACGAACATTGAATAGTATTAATGCGACACCGAATTACAACATATTGTTTGTGAAATGTTGACCAAAGCACAGCAATATCCTTAGTTGAAGATACGGGCGGCGTTGGCGGTGGGTCTGCTGTTAAAATATTCACCCCGTCAAAAACCGACATAAACAGAAGGAATAGTAAGATATGTACATACCTTGTTTTTATGCCAATCAGAAATATGGCATAAACAGTAAGTTATTGTCAATTTTTCCCATGTGTTATGTAAACAAAAGCAAAAAACGTTACGTTTCCTGGTTTTGTTTAGACCCGGATATGGTAAACATATATAGAGAGCGTTATTTGTTACTGTTTTCCTGATATGGACATAATACCGAGCGTTTATATCATGTTTGTGTGATTAACCAATATAACTGCGCTGTGTTAAGTAAACAGAAGCACAACTTCTGTAACACGATCAGTCTCTTGTTTACGTACGCCATATGAGCGGAACTGTGTATAGTTTGGTGTGCCTTTAACTATACTACCCCTTCCAAAATCATATTTTGCAACAAATATCCTGCATGTTTACTGAAAACATTTCACCTGTTTGCTGCAAACATTCCACCTGTTTGCCGCAAACATTCCACATGTTTGCCGCAAACATTCTACCTGTTTGCCGCGAACATTCCACATGTTTGCTGCAAACATTCCACATATTTGCTGCAAAATGGCCACCTGTTTGCTGCAAACATTCCACATATTGTCCAACCGAAAAAAAAAAAATATGTGGGGCTAGCTGCAACATTCCAGCAATGTCGGTATGCTTTGCAGAACAATGCAGGCAACTTGTCATTTTGTGGAATGTTTGCAGAAACTTTGCAGCAACATAACTTTGAGGAATGTTTGCTGAAACATTGCTGAAACTTAGTTGTTGTGGAACGTTCATGGAAACATTGCAGTAAACTCTATTTTTTTATTTGGTTCGCCATAAAAGTATAGTTATAAGCCTAACCACACCACCAATGTATACCACATATAGTCATCTCTCTGTTAGTAGACTATAAACAAGCTGCATAGCTGGTGTTATATGCATGTGTGAATATTTCCAATATATGTCAGCAACTCAGTAACATAAAATTTGGAAACGGAGATGCAGCTAGTGTGCTTACAAAAAATAGTTTTATATTCCAAAATCGATGGATGTTTGTCCAGTTGAAATGCATCTGTATGACAAAAATGACACAAGCTTCATTCCCTTTCTGTTGTGATAACGCATACCGACGATTGCCAATGAAACAAATTACTTATAAATTGCAGAAAATTTGCTGTTTCCAAAATAACAATTTGCGAATGGATATCATTATTAATTAACATGTGCAGAGTGTAGGCCTACAATATCTGATAAAATGTCACTCTGAACACGACTATCGCTTAGTTCGACGAATGGCACATCGTGTGGCAATATACTTGATAGAGAAAGCCATACAAAACAATTGGTATTTCAGACGTTATATTCCTGCGACATTGTTTGTGCGAGCATGGACCTTACACTCGACACTAGTGTTTAACCTGAATATTGCCTGCTTCAAATTGTTTGCATGTTGACATTGACCGGTTGAGCGGAAACCTGGTGTTTATGGAATGTTGACATTGTTGTGACATCGCACATAGTTAGAAGAGGAAGCCATTACCATTTCTAGCTCCGGACAGTTGTATTTGGACTTATTTTAATACAGACCTATACCAATCATTCATGTTATTAGCAGCAAATTTGGGAATTTAACTGGTGAGTGATTGATGCATGTCGATGTTGATGACCCAGTTGCATGGGGCTTACATTTGAAAAATCAAGTCAAAGACATCGTACTAAATTTCAGCCGTGATCATACGAACTCACTTTTTTAACTGGCTGGATAATGTAGTTCTGACTGAACAGTGATTTGTGTTTTGAATCAGTACACGCACCGTGAAGGCCACCAAACTCTAATACCGGTAACTGTTGAGCGACGGACGATTTTTAAAATATTTATATCAAAAACTAATGTTCAGTCATTCATGGCCTACTTATTTCACATGGTTGCCATGGTTATTCATTCAATGTTTGAGCAATGTATGCAGCAAACTAATATTCATGTTTAAAAATGAAGCAGACAATAAAGTTTACTGAAATGCACCAACGATTTGCAGCAACCGAGTTTGCTTGGTAAAAAATGTAGCGAACGAATGGCATTGCGTCAAACTTTTAATCAACATAATTTGCATGGTAAAGCTTGGCAAGAACATCGGTTGCAGTAAATGTGAGGCAAGGTTTGCTGAAATTGTGATCATTTTGGTAAGGGTAGTTAAATATAACTTTACTATTGAATGCATGATGTGCCTGACCTGTCTTATTTACAACCCACCTGTTCCGTGACCCAATGTCACCAGTAGAGTCGCTATCCCGTCAGGCATAGCACGGCTCTCAATCAGCACGAGGTGTGCTCCTTCTGAGTCACAGAACATCCCGGAGTCGGCTCCGTTCAGAAGGTTGGTGTTGTACTTGAGGCAATAGATTTTCCCAGCAATTTCATACAGATAGTAGCCAGCTGTTCCCTCACAACCTGTGTATTTGACGATTGCTAAATTACACCGTGACGTAGCTGTTTGGTTAAATCAGCCAAATTATACATCGTTTTGATCAGAAGAGAGGTACACTATACATTTAACCCATTCTGTAATAAACGTTCATTAATGAGTAGTTAACCTGTATGCAATGATCAGATAATAAGTTCAGTATTTCACAATACAATTTATTTCTCTATATCTCATATTTCAATTCATATTGGTGTATGTGTCTTCCCCTTTTCCATGTGAATATTAGCACTATGTAATCCCATGCACAAGTCAACTTATTTCTCTGGATTGCACTGTGCATGACTGGACTGGAGGCCCTTTATTTGTGGCATTTTTTGGTTTATTAAACATGCTGACATGGGTTTTTCTGGCCCAAAATTAAATAGGTTGGTGGTATGTGAGTTAATAAGTAGTTGCTACAGCATCCTACTGTTCTTATCATATAAATATGTTCTGACCAATCTTCCAAAATGAGGTCTTAGCCCACGAGATGTGCTCATATAACGGCACAACCAAGCTAAACCATAAATATCTGTTGGAATTAAACAACTGATTAGTGTTTTAAATGATATGTTTATGTCAAAAGGGTCATAAACATATGACGTGTAGCTATGCTTTGACCAGCACTGGCCATAATGGGCAAATATAGTAAGATATGAAAATAAAAATTGGACCCACGGTCACACACAGCTTAATATTTTGAAGGGCTCGCAAGTCGCAGTTGTAATGTAACATGAAGTTATTAAGCAGATGTTGGGTTAAATCAGCGAAAGTATCCACCCTTTTGACTAGAAAGAGGTACACTATACATTTATCCATTCCTCATTTAAATCTAAAGTCTTCCAAAAATTAGGTGTCAGCCCACAGGAGCTTGGAATTTGGTCAAAACCCCTCTTTTATTGGCGGAACCACCACCCGGGACCAAAGGTCACGGAAGGAGTGAAACACGAATTTGTTGCCACCCATTTTGAACTCAACTGTATTCCTACAAAAAATATATTTTCACTAAAAACGTTTGGTGCCTCTTACACCTTAGATGCCAATCTACAACATTCCATAGGTATATTTTTCCAGTTCTTCGAAAACCTCACTTTATTTCGGTAATGTATTGTAAATTCACCAACGAACACAAATATGCGACACCTACATCACCCGTTCTAGAATCTGAATGACAAATGGCACAAAACCATTTTTCCGGAATAACAAAGTCGGAACGAAATAAAATCGAAACCTAATTTAAAGCCAGCGAAATTCAAAAACTATTTGAAAGTGCGTGCGGTTTTCGAACTTAGGCGCCAGAAAACTTAAATCTGTTTATGTTTGCGTCATACTATGCTCGTTTTTGAAGATCTAATCCTGATGTTTTGTGCATTTTCCTGAAAATTTCTGTATGTTTCTGTGTCTGCTGTTATCATCTCATGAAAATGACGACTACACAAGAAGATGTTCTTCATTTGACTGAATGGTAATTTGTACATATATTTCATATTTAATTTATTTCTATTTATGGCACGACCACCTGGTATTGTTTTTTTCTTCTTGTTTTATGTTCGTTATGTACATGTAGGCCTATATGTACTACTTGATTTTGTAATGCTACTGGTTGCAATGATTGGTCATAAGGGGACCAAAACTCTCTAGCTCCATCTCTCTCTCATAGGAGCTTGTGTCGCGCTCCGTTGTATAGGCCTAAAATATCCATCATATAATAGTAATAGTAATCAACCAACTGATTACTGGTCCAATATCACGAAGTAGAAGAAAAAGATATATAGACTCACGGGGAGGCGATTCCTTTGTGCGTTTTGGTGCAGATTCGTTGCCAGAATATCTTAATTATTTCCACATCAAATGCTGATTTTTACTAGTTCTGACGAACAAATATATGTCTTAGTTGATGAGAGAAGACATTTTTCTTGAGTTAGGTAACGATATTGGCCATGTATATATAGAACGAGTGTTTAGTTTCGCGAAATTCAAATTTGTCAATGTAGGGTACAAAAACTCGCCATTAATATGCCAAATACAGTAACAAAATGTAATAAGATTCTTTAATGTAAGAGCACACAAATAACCAGATAACCTGCGTATTCTTCACAGTATACGTTTTATTTGTGCGTTTGCAAGTTGTATATAATACAAACTGGTTTACCGAATAACTAGTTTATAAATTTGAGTTAGTGATAAACTCGCTAACATAAATTTTATTTAATAAGCAACTATAAGTATTGTCAACTGTACCGGTACCAGGATCTATAAATAGTATACGTCACTCGTGACTCTTGTGTCGTAACGAATCAGCACCAAAACTCTCAAAGAATGGCTTTTTGCATATGATTATATAGCCTGTGCTCATGAATTGGAAATTCAATTTTTAAATTCAAGACAGCTAGCCACCATCGGCATTGTTTTTTTCAAAATCAAAAATACCAAAAAAATATTAAAAACATTACTTAATGTAACTTTCGCTGATGGGGTCATTGTCACAAGGCTCCGCGATCCGATCACATTCGTAGCCAGGTTTTTTAATCGATCACAAATGTAGCCAGCTTTTCTATGGCGATCACATTTGTAGCCAGCTTTTCATATTCAGGCGAGCCTCAATGAACACGATCAGGTTAATCTAATTTTTCTGAGTTGATGGATGAAAACAACTTGAATTTAGTTTTGATATAAGTTCATTTATAACCTGTTGTTTCGGATCAATGTCGTTGGAATGCTCGAATTATATTCCAATATAAGTTGATAAACGAAGTCAGTTTTGGAGCATGACGTCGACATTTTAGTCACGAACGTGATGACGTCATATTTCGGGCAATATAAACCACGAATTAGAAAAGCTGACTACGAATGTGATCGCCGGTGAAATAAGCTGGCTACACTGGCTACGAATGTGACCGTCACTGACCGGAGTCTTGTGGCAATGACCCCATCGGCGTAACTTTCATGGTCGATGAAACGAGTGACTGAAATCCGACGGCGGCCATGTTTCTATGACTAATTACACGACGATCGCACCAATGTTACAGTCTCTAGCAATGATTCGTTCTCATTTTGATACCAATTTCATGACCCATGAACAATTTAACGATGATCGGTTCATCGACATAGGCCTAGGCTCTAGGCAGTGTTATTGATTTAATTATATATGCGGTGTTGTCGCTGAAATCCGACGGCGGCCATGTTTCTTTGAGAATTCACAGCAAAATGACTCGTTCCCATCTATATGTCAATGTCAACCTCCGTGACAAATTTAATTATGATCGGACCAACACTGCGACCTCTTGCCCACGGTGCTAAATGATGCAATTTTGAAATCCAAGATGGCTGTTGGCGGCCATTTTTTTCATGCAAATAAGCCCAAAATGACTCGGTGTCGTCTATATATCAATGTCATGATCGATGAACAATTTCGTGGTGATATAGGAGCATCGACACAGGCTCTAGGCTGTGTTATTGATTAAGATTTATCTAGTATTATCACTTAAATCCACGATGGCTGCCAGTGGCCATGTTTTTATGAAAATGAGCCCAAAATAATTCGTTCCCATCTAGACGCCAATGTTATCATCCATCAAAAAGTTCATGATGATCAGTGCATCGGTACGGTCATGTAATAAACATGTAATCAGCAGCTATGTTCGAAATTATAAACGGTACTTTCATGCTTTCCGTCTCCGGATCATAGTTTTAAAGTTTCCGCATATTTCGGTACCAGTTCCGCTACTCAGATTCTAGAACGGGTGATGTAGGCGTCGCAGATTTGTGTTCGTTGGTGAATTTACAATACATTACCGAAATAAAGTGAGGTTTTCGAAGAACTGGACAAATATACCTATGGAATGTTGTAGATTGGCATCTAAGGTGTAAGAGGTACCAAACATTTTTAGTGAAAATATATTTTTTGTAGGAATACAGTTGAGTTCAAAATGGGTGGCAACAAATTCGTGTTTCACTCCTTCCGTGACCTTTGGTCCCGGGTGGTGGTTCCGCCAATAAAAGAGGGGTTTTGACCAAACTCCAAGCTCCTGTGGTCAGCCCAACAACTACATATATGATCATAGAACGTGTGTACATGTTTGTATATACCACAGTTTTTAATTACTATTTGTGTTTGTTTTGTGTTTTGTTTTCATTGAATTGATATTTGTTTTCGATCCTTCAAAATATATTCAAGGTTGATTAGAATAAATTGCATTGTTTTAGTCAATTCTAGTATATTGTATTATTATTTAATGTGACTATGTTACTTCCTTTTGTTCGTTTCTGTAACACGTAATTTAAGGAGGACAGAAACAAATATATATATATAAACCTCAGTGGACCACTTTACGGGTGCAATTGTGTTTTATATAACGAACAGTTGGGCAATTTGCTACAATATCATAGTTTGTTCTGATTGTATGTTGGATAATGATTGCATTGGACTGACCCCATTAAACGATGTTTAGCCCGTATCCTTCTATATGCCTTGCATATTATCATATTAGGCATATTTGAGACGATATAAGTATTCAAGTGACTTAGGGCGGTCACCATTTTTCGAAGTTGCGAAAAATCTTTGTAATGAATATGTTTGTGAAGTTTTTCAGCGATGAGCTATTGTGATCTCGGTAGTCAAACATATAGATTTCTGATACCTTTTGAATATACAGATAACATGAACTGTGAGCGTCAGAAAATTGTGACGTATGTACCTGCCCCAGAAATAGCTCTACCAACATTGAATCAAGCCATTAGATTCATGGGGATGCCAGTTTGGTTAAAACTGTGACAACTTGTGTTCGGCCAATTGCTCACGCTGTGCCCCTCCACTCATTTGGACCCCATCATTGACTCGAATAGAGTCACTTTGGCTTTATTTTAACCACAGCATATCACGAAGATGACTATAACTTTGGTGGAAATCGGCGACTAAAACATTACGACCAATGAAGAGATCCTGAAAAAAAACGGCACCAATGTGGCGTCTTTAAACTACACGATTATATTTCTCTTGGAGAAGAATATGCATCATAGTCGTGATAATTATGTGTAGGCGCCTCCCCCAATCCCATCGCTGTCTGTCTCGAGCGGTCCACTGTTTACATCTTCAAACCATTTAAATACCAGCTGATATTTAAATCTAATTTGAGTTTTGTTATATCATGTCCGGTGTATCTAAGACTCCTTACCACATCCACGCGAACAATCCCGTCGAAATATCCCGCAACCATTTATTATAACTAGGGAACATAGTTGTAACCACGTGACACGACGTCATCGTGGTAAGGCTTCTGCAGTTATGCTTTGCATCTAGTTCAGTGGATTGGCCAAAATGTTTTTGGAAGTCTTACTGTATACAATTCTTGATCTCGAGATATCGTTGAATGCACATAGGAGTAGTTATTTGTTGAAACAATGATATGCTGATACACTATATGGACACTGATTGAAAATACATAATGCTGTCCAACCTGTGTGCAGTGTTCACGCTGGCGGTAGCCTTTTTAGCCATTGGCGAAAATAAATCGTAAATGGCGAAAAAAATGACCGTATGGCGAAAAAAATAGCTAAAATAATTTCCTCCCAATTGTGTCCAGACATGGAGGCGATTATAAACACGCCAGCTTAGTACTCGGTCGAATTACATCACGCACAGCTAGCATCCGCAGAGCAAAAACGTCGGCACATCGTGTATGTTATACGACCCGATGTGCTTGGAGCAATTAGTAATATGTATGCATTGGTCTTGATTTCATATCGTGTCAACAAAGGAATCGACTGTCTGGTTATTTGAATAAATTGATGAAAATATCTGTAGAGGGACCATCTAGGGAAGAGTTTGATTTCAAATGTGCGTTTACGAAATGGTCAGATGTACCCGTAGAATGTTTAAGAATGTTTAAGTATGTTATTGTTAGTTACATCTAATTTTGTTGCTCATGTTTCGCTTTGAAAAAAAAATGTAATAAACATTCAATTTATCTCAAAATATATTCCAAAATAAGTGGCTAAAGCAAATGCAAAGTAGCTAAAAAATGGCATTTGGCTAGAAGAATGGCTAAAGGAATTTCTGGGCTAGCGTGAACACTGCCTGTGTGTCTACCGGTTTTCAGTTAGCTCGATAAACTTCCGGCTGGCACACGGTTGATTAAACTTAAAACTACAGGGGTGCTATTCACCAAGCGAGACTTTTTTATAAACCAGGTAGTTTAATTGGTAGCGGCTGAACGCCAAGGTATCTTTACATTAGCGCAAACGACACACGCTGTCGATGGTGTGATTGATCCAATCTATCAGAGTTGTCACTTGTCAATTGACGCCGTCTCACGACTGATTCATGAACACTGCCCACAATCGGCATGTATAGCGGTATAATGTTTGGGTATAATTGTGTGGAGACTCATGCTTGCGTTTATATATCTGCAGAATGAGTTTCAATGATATTATTGAGGTTTTTTAATTAGCACAGTCTGAAAATGAAGAGCCAAGAAGATAACGTCTCAGAATTTGGTTTTTTGTGTTTTGGTTCTGTTTGGATATTTCCCTGTCATTTCCAAAGAAAATTCTGTCCATGCATCATTTTTCCGGCGCTGATGAATGGTGCTGGTTTCTTTGTTCCTTAATATTTTGATTCATCTCTCCATAATGTCCAAAAATGTGTTACGATCATCGGCAGTTGGAGGGGGGGGGGGGGTCTGCAAAACAATTGCACATGTAGGGCCCAAAAAGTTGTTTTCCGACCCCGAGGGACCCACCACCCCATTTGTGCAAATTTGTTCCTCCAAATGTTAGGGACCCACCCCCTTTCTCATGTTTTTATCAAAATTTCAGAGTTTTTTTTAGCCGTTCTTCAATAACTGTGTTAACTGCCTTTCATTCCCATTACAATATCCTTTTTTGGTGCAAACTGTGTAAAATTAAGACTCAAGCAATAACATCCTTAACCTTCTAGACAATTCATCGAAGTTGAAGGAAATAATAGACCGATATAGCATCAAAACGTTAGAACTTCCCCTACAAGAGTGGCAAAATCATCGAGTACATTATTAGACCCAATTATTATCGGCAATTCCCTTCGTGTACTAGAAGCTGAAGTAATAAACCCGACAGTCTCTGACCACTTAGGTGTATATGTGTCACTAGCTTATGATTATTCACAAGTAACTTCGTTCCAGAGAGTAGTATGGAACTATTCCAGAGAAAATTTTGAAAGAGCCAACGAAATACTCGGTAACACAAACTGGGATGATCTCCTTAAGTGCCTCGACACCGATTCAGCTACCATACTTTTCCAAAATAAATTTATGTCAGTAATGAACGATACAATTCCCCAATCCACTGTTACGGTTCGGCCCAAGGATAAAATCTGGTTTAACTCAGAAATCCGAAGAGAAATTCGCAAACGCGAAAGGCTACGTACCAAAGCCATAACAAATAATAATCCCAACACATGGCAAAAATATAAGCAATGTCGAAATAAAGTAAATAACATGAAAAAGTTCGCGAAAGCGAAATTTTATGAAAAATTGGAAGACCGCATGAAAGAATCATCATCTCCCCGCGAATTCTGGCAACTAATGAATTACCTACTATGTAAAAAGAAAACAACCAATGTTCCACCCCTATACTGGTCGAATGCCCATATAAATACCATAAACGTAAATGGGACCGTGTACGCGTCTGATGATCTTGACAAGGCTAACATATTAAACCAGAGCTTCATTTCTAACTCATCAATAAACGACTCAAACCACAGTTTACCTGTGTTCAATTCTCGTTGTAACAACACGATGGAGGACTTTGAGTTCACCGAAGATGAAATAATTTTGGCAATTAAATCACTTAAATTAAACAAAGCCCATGGCTGCGATGGAATTAGTGCAAAAATGCTCCTAGCTACCGCAGAATCAATTGCTCGTCCATTAGTTTTAATCTTCAGAAAATTTCTTGATAGCATGACATTTCCATCTGTATGGAAAAAGGCTAATGTTGTCCCATCTTTCTTTAAAAAGACGACCCCGCTGATAGCAAGAACTACCGTCCTATTTCCCTTCTACCCTGCTTGGGAAAAATATTTGAGAAAGTTGTATTAAAACATATCAGGGATTTCTTTAAAAAAAACGAACTACTATTCTTACGTCAATCGGGTTTCATGCCAGGGCAAAGCACTTCTCATCAACTCATAGATCTATACAATCACCTGTGTCAATCTCTCGACAATGGACTGTATACATGTTCTATTTTTTTGTGATATATCAAAGGCATTCGAGAGAGTTTGGCACAGGGGACTAATACATAAACTTTCAAGTTATGGAGTTCGTGGTAAATCTTTGAAATGGCTAGGAGACTATGTAAATAACCGACAGCAGCGCGTATTAGTTAACAACAGCTTTTCTAGCTATGAGATCATCTCGATCCTAGGCCCTTTTCTATTTTTGGTTTACATCAATGATTTAGCAGACAACATCTGTTCTGTTACGAGAATGTACGCTGACGACACTTGCATTACTAACGAGCACCACGATCTAAATGAATTGGCGCAAACCACGAACAAGGATCTTGAAAACATATCAATATGGTCAAACAATTGGCTAGTCAATTTTAATCCCTCAAAAACGATGGGCATGTCGTACTCTTTGACTGGCACATCCGGCGATACTCCTAATTTAACCTTTAATAATGATACTATATCCTTTGTTGAGACACATAAACACCTCGGTCTTGAACTCCAATCAAATATGTCATGGAACAATCATATCAATGCAAATATTAAAAGAATAGCCTCGCGTTTATCACAACTAAGAAGATTTAAATACCAGCTCGATAGGAAGACCCTAGAAAACATATATAAAACGTATATTTTATCATTATACGATTATGCCGATGTAGTATGGGCAAATGCACCTAAATATCAAATGGATAAACTTGAACGGTTACACATTGATGCAGCCAGAATAGTCAGTGGACTCACACGATCAGTCTCTGATATAAACACAATGAAAGAAGTAGGCTGGCCCCCACTGAGGAGGAGGCGTGAATTACACAAATTACAAACTATGTACAACATTATCAATCGGAATGCCCCTATTTATCTCACAAACATATTATCACCCATAATAGCTGACATATCAGAGTATGAATTCAGATATCCCGAAAAAGTTTACACATATTTCAGTAACACTGAGAATTACAAAAAGTCATTTTTCCCTTCAACCATAAAAGCGTGGAATGACATGCCGTCCGTAATAACAGATGCCCCCACAATTTCAGATTTCAAAACGTATCTTAGAATAATTGACCCCGTCACTAGACCCCCGAGGTATTTCTACACGGGACGCAGGCAAGGTAACGTACTTCACGCAAAATTACGGAACTATTGCAGTGATCTAAAGTCGGATAAATTCCAAAACTACATATCTGACAGCCCACGTTGCGCATGCGGCAACCAATGCGAAGATGCATATCATTACCTTTTCATGTGTTCCCTGTACCAATCAGAACGAATAGAAATGTATCATTCGCTACACAGAGAAGGACTCAAATTAACACATATGAATGATTTACTTTCTGGCATCCAAAACATACATGTAGATATAAAACAAAATGTGAAGTTGTTCAAAATAGTACAACATTTTATTACGGAAACTATACGTTTCTGACAAATGATATTAACTTAATTAATAAGTAGGACATAAATATGTTTATTGTTGTTTATTGCTTTTTTCGACCTGTTACTTGCTCGGCCATAACAATGTTTTAAATAAACACAATCGACGTTGGCACCTTACATCATCCTTTCCTAACGATCCGCAAGATCATCATTCACCAGTCACCATTCTCTCACATTCCACACAGCTGTAAATAAGTTACATATTGTGCCACTTTGTCAATTATGTAATTTTGTAACAATGTATACTGGAGAGGGGTTCATTAAGTTATGTAACTTGTGCCCCAATCCACTTTGTATTATTACAAATAAAATATGTTTAAAGAAAAGAAAATCCTTAATCGGTAAAGCACAGGTCAGAAAAAAACGAAAAATAATCTGTATTCCCAGGTGCTTTCTGGTGTTTCAAGTATCTAACAACAATACTAAAGCATTGTGTAGGTACACTGTATGTCACAAATTGCCCTAGACCGTATTAAAGCCTTAATATATCGAGCGTGTTTAGTCTGACATAGAACACTGGCCAGTGTAAATGGTGGTAAACAGGTCAGGGGTTCTACAATTATTTATGCATGATCAACGAACTCTTTAGTCTTATCCACCGGGGTGGGTGAGGAGGGGAATTGTTTTGGTTAGGTATACACATAGATATATGGTTATTATACCCCGATATTAGTCGGCGGGTATATAGTTGACGTCTCGAGTCGTCCGTGCGTCCGTCCGTACAAACATTGTGCATCATAACTCAAGAGTCGGTTGTCATATTGTAATGCTCTATTACATGTGACAGACCAGAAATGGGAAACGAATATGCATAATATCACGGATTGTGAGCACCAATGCATACCAGAGTTATCCATGGGCCCTGTTTATGAAATTCAGTCCGTACACAGTTTTTGCAATATAAGTTGAAGTGTCGGTTGTCGAATTTTGAAGTGGTTTGGTATGGTGATAGACCTAAATGATAGGGGAAGGATGTATGCATATATCACTGCATATCACATGTTTCGCCTGTCGATGCATACCAGAGCTACCAACCTGGTTCCACCCGTAAACACATTTTGCATTATTATAACTCAACCACGTGTATGTATATATGTGCACTAGAATCTGCAGTATAGTCTCAGTCAGATGCTATTCTTGATTTTAGTTTGAACTTTGAAGACATTGAAGAATGTCATTTCTCAATGCATCTGAATGCATCACATTATTTCAGTTCATTTATTTGTAAGTGATAACAGTATACAATTAGTATTTTAGTTTAGTCTTGTTGAGCAGTATTTAAGATTCAAGATGATGTTCGTAAATTCAAGGAGAATAGCGCCACCTTCAATTGGGATTGTCTGAACAGTAAACAGTAACGGTCATTCATCATAACCAATTCAGTTTTATTTGGATAAGTGTTGCAAATTAACATTATTTGCAATCATTCAAGATGAGAAATAACCAGAAGGAACGAATTTGATTGCATGCCAGAACGAGACAGTATTTCAGACATTAGAAATTTATGAGATACCCTTTTCAATTTCGTGTTATGCAACAATCGGGTTAACGATATCTAGTCATCATTGAGTATTCACCATGTAGTATTTGTGATACCGTTTTTTGTATTTTATTACTTTTACTCGGGTAATACAACTGGGTAATATATATATTTTTTTTTACTCAATTACGGTTTTCCACTGTGAAGTGGAACGGGATCCTGTGAAATCCAGAATGTTGCTAAATCTGTTGAATGTTGAAAAAACCCATTTTGGAAACAAATTACAGAAAAGTTTGGTTTGAAATGAACCAAACGTGTACTGTTATGTTTATGTGACAGGTGGTCAATCTATGATTGACTCCAATCACCTTGATTGGATAATCCTATACCGCGCGGCGATGTCTTCCCATCGATATGTCCACCGACAGCTTCACATTGAGAGTCGCCTTGTAAAACTACCTGGACTATATTATAAACCCAGCCGGTGAATAGCACCCCATTGACCACCGGTCACATAAAACATGCTGCGCGTAAAAGTACACGTTTGGTTCCGTTCAATCATGAGTAACCTAGGGAAAGGAAGGGGTGCTAAATACACAGCCGATGAGCGAAACACTGTTTGGGCATTGTGCAGACAAGCATCAAAATCCTAGAGAATAAAGATACCGGCACCATCCACCAGCGCCGGAAAAATTATGTCTGGAAAGAAATTTCTTTGGAAATGGCAGGGAAATTTTCAAATAGAACCAAAAGACCAAAACAAAAGATTTTAAAGTGCTGTGGAAGCGGATGAAGATTAAGGCAAAGCAAGAAAAACAGACCACGGACCAGGTGGAACAGGAGGTTGACCTCCAAATAGGCGTTATTAGCAATGACACCGCTAGAATTCTTGAGTTTTTGCCTGAAGAGTTTCTGGAGATGACCAATGAGTACGACGACAACCAGCCAGAGACAATTGCAAGTGAGCAATTTTCAACCAAAACTTATATGTAGTATATTGAATGTAAATATGTCAGTCCATTCGAAATGGGTACAACATTATAGGAACTAATGTGGTGCCAACGATTGGACATCTTAACCACCATCTTTAAATGTCCAACCCCCCCATCAGGGGACCAGGACCAATGTTTGATCGATGCGGATGGAGAAAAGAATTTAATCTGAACTTGAAAACAGCAACATCCTAGTAATCTAAACCTTTCCAAATGATGGAAATTTCCAATCTGACACTCCCTAATATCCAACTGATGGTCATTTCAGTCCAATATTTTGATAAAAAGTAGGCAAATGTGCGACTTATAGTGTGACAACAACAAACTCCCCATTAATTATAGTTGGGAAAATCGAATTATGAGAACAAAATTCATTTCGTTATATGTCAAGGGTGGTACCAGATGGGTTTTGAGGTATCGGGATTGGAGGTAGTTAAAGCCCCCCCCCCCCCCGTCGGCGAGGGTTGCAATATGCAATGGCTAATCCTGTATAGCTCCCCCGCCCCTCTCTTGAAGGGGCTGGTAACCCATGAGTCGGGCAATCCGGCTCCTCCCCATGCGTTATGTCATAATGAAGATAACATTTCGGTGATCCCCATGTGCCATCGAAACTGAATGTGTTGTGACACTACGATATACCATATAGTGGTTGAAACAATCAGCCATAAATAAAACTAATAGTATTGGGTAATGCATTTTCCTGATCTAACTATAGTACCACACAGTTGCACTTCAGTAAGACATATACATATTAAAGGTACTCAATCAGATCAGACGCTCATAAATTACTATTTCTTTGGCTTTGGGGCTAAAAAATATTTGATTCGAGTCGAGGAACCCACCCATCAAAGCGCAGAGGTATTATATATCGATGTTTTAAGTTTGCTATTTCTATTGTCTGTGGACCAGAAGTACGTGGTCGAACGGACGAAGGTGCCGATGAAGATGGATATCCAAGAGTTATCACTCTGAGCTGTGATGGGTGGGTTCCTTGACTAGAATCAAATATTTTTTTACACCCGAATCCAAAGAAATAGTAATTTATGAGCGTCTGATCGGATTGAGTACCTTTAAATTGGTAAAACATTATAAGCTTTTAATTTTAGAAGTAAGTGATACAAACTCCGTTCTCATGGAATAACACCCTACAGGTAAAACTACATTCATGCTATTTAAACTAATTTGTTTTCAAACGGACATGGCTCATTCGAGCTTCAAGATTTTGATATACCCACTTCATATGTTCTAAAATTACTCCATGGCCACAGCCATTTGCCAGCCCTTGACCGATTAATTCAAACAAAGTGTGTTGTAGCTATAGTCGTCCAAACCACTCTAAAATTCACCCCATACACACCCCACCCGATCCAAAATGGCCGCCGCCTTTGTTTGGCCTATATCGGTCAAGGCCTACATGTATATATGGCGTCCTATTTGAACCCATTTAGAGGGCGTTCATTTTGGATCGGGGTGGGGTGTGTGGAAAGAATCTATTGGGGGCGGTCATTCTACAACATCATTTTGTTTGACATAAATACACAACTTTTCGAATAAAGAATGGAAATAAAAAATTATAACTCCATAGACATATAATTTATAGTTAGAAGCAAATATTGGGGTCAATTGGGCTTGATCTGTCCCTTAAAATTATTCTGAGACGTTGTCTTCTTGGCTCATAATTTTCACGCTGTGCTAATTCAAAACTCTCAATAATGTCATCGAAACTCATTCTGCAGATGTATAAACGCCAGCATGAGTCTCCATACAATTATACCCAAAAATTATACCGCTATACATGCTGATTGTGGACGGTGAGTGTTCACGAATTGGTCGTGAGACGGTGTCCATTGACAAGTGACAAATCTGATAGTTTGGACCAATCACATCATCGACAGCGTGTCTCGTTGGCGCTAAAGCGAAGATACCTTTGCGTTCAGCCACTACCAAATAAACTACCTGGTTTATAAAATAGTCTCGCTTGGTGAATACCACCCCATGTATAAATACCCAGGTGCTCTTCCGAACGTAGATTCATTTTTATTTGTTGCTCTAATTAACAATAGATGTGTAGCTAGTTGATTGTCAACATGGGTATGGACGTAGAGGTGTCTCCATTGCTTTGGGGTTGGGTTTATACTCAACTTTGATTTCCAATTTTCAATGAAATTAAGGCGGAATTTAATTTTAAGTGAATTTTTACTGCAATATTATTAGCAGAACTGTAGCAATGTACACTATAGGTCAATGTTGGACTATCTTAATTAGTGCATGATTTTCCTCAGTTATAAATATATGTGCTTACATCTCTTTACAAAAATCAAATGGAAAATAAAATCATTTATGGTCCACTTCAAGTGAACAACTTTGTTGAATGTTTGAAGTATTATTTCACCATGATTTCAATAAGACTTAACTGCTAATAAAATATTTTCAGTAAAAGTTTGGATTAGATTTACTTTCAGTAAAATTTCACTAAAATTCAACTGAAATTTCAAAGACATTAATAATATAGCTATGTACAATTCGATAGCTCCGATCTCGAATTCACCCAAATCATGCCGACACAATTTAAATATAAATCCGATACCGATAACATAATTCAAGATGGCTGCTGGCGGCCATGTTTGTTTTTATAGAAACAATTTTCAAAAGTAAAATGATTCGCCCATAAATACGAGCTGTAGAATGTGCAAGTAGATTTAATTTAAAATTATTCCATGACTGCCATTCGTGGCCATGTTTGAGGAATGGATGAGGAATGTAGGGCCGGTCACGCAGAATGAATTGTTGATTCATACACGTATGATGATACCCAGCCTGTTTGGGGCCATTTCAGGAACGATAACTCTATCCGACCTATATTCTCCGCCCACGCGTCGGTCTATTTGTACCGGTTGGACATGTCCGGACATGACCCGCTGGTTATATCCAGACTTCTCCATATGAATGGTATATTATCTACATGTATATCACGTGATGATCTCGGTGGGGGTAGTTTCAGTCTTGAATATTAAAGGGATACTAGGCTCTCACTGGGGATGATTATTAAAGTGACACTCACTATGGATGAATGTTAAAGTAACACATGGCGCACACTGTGGGATAATGTTAAAGTGACACTAGCATTGAAAACTTCCAAAAAGTTCAAAAAGTTCAAAAAGTTCATAAAGTTCAAAAATTTCAAAAACTTCAAAAATTTCAAAAAGTTCAAAAATTTCAAAAACTTACAAAATTTCAAAAATTTCGAAAAACTTCAAAAACTTCAAAAACTTCACAAATTTCACAAATTTCACAAATTTCAAAAAACTTCAAAAAATTAAACAAAATTCAGTATTTAGTCAAAAATATGGCTTGTTACCATTCATCGGAAAGCTATGGGGGTACGGTGGTGAGCGCCACCGAAAAAAGCAAGTGAGCGAGGGAAAAAAGAGAAAAATAACATGACAAGTGGTAGATAGTACAATTTATTATATTAACTATTCACTGTCACTTTCGTCCGAATTGTCATCACTTTCGCCAGATGTGTCATTTGTTTCGTCCATGAACTTTTCTAGCAATGGTCTGTACTTTAATATTGACATTTTCACTGCATCACGATCTTCAAAACCATTCTTAATATATTTCTCCACTTTATTCATGACACTGTTGTGCAGAGTACCATTGCGCAGCCACATATTCTTTATTATTGTCCAAGCATAAACATTCATAAATAGCCTCATGCCTTCAGTTTTAAGATCTGTACTTTTAAGGTTCTTGTCAGCTTGTACTTTTGCCTCTTTTACTGTCGAGCCATTTTCCATATACGTTTCCATGTTATCACTCCATGCTTCTTGTGCTTTATCTCTACTCTCATCACACAAACTTTTGAAGTATTCATCTTCATTCGATTTAATTTTCTTATTCTGACTATCATCCGTGTCCTCAGTTAATTTTCGTTTTAACTTATTTTCTTGACACCAGTTTTTTACGTGTCTCTGGACATCATGCTGATCTTCGAACAAAAGCCCACAGTCATTGCAAGGGTACGACATGTCTTCTCGAATGCCTATGTTTTTATGGTTTTCTTTATTAATTTCATTGATCTCACCAGGTGTCCTTATGTCCTTAGTATAGCCATTATGTTGACCCTGGGGCACAATATAATTATATGTCATGCCATCCCGTTGACCAGGGATATCTCTGTCATCATATTTCATATCATTCCGTTGATCCGGGCTATTGTTGTCATCACATTTCACCACATTCTGTTCATCTGGGTGCTCGCTGTCCTTATGGAGATTATATTTCATGCCATTCCATTCACCCATATGTTGGTTCGTGTCCTCTTTTAGCACATTCTGTCGCAGCCGTAATGTGTCCGGGGTTGCGGCTTTTAAATCCACCAGTAGGTAACCGTACGGTTCACTCGTCGCTTCCGAAAAACTCTCGCATCATACGTTGAGGGCATTCAGGATACATCTGTCTTGATAATGTTGAAATTAAACCCTTGTCAATTGGATTATTGAACACTACCAAATATTGACAATTTCGTCGTTGTGTTGGATCTTTGTTGTAGTAGAAATTCTGGTTCAAACTTATCAAAGATAAGTTCAAATGGTGACTTCCTTCGGAATGTAAATCATTAACTCTCTGGTCTTTTGATGAAGTTTGCATCAAGTCATCGAGTACAACTAGATTTTTATACTGGGGGTTGATAAGAGAATCCAAGTTTGCTGGTATTCCCCGTATAAAGTTGACCTGAGGGGTGACGGTATACTTTATGTCATCATATAGGGGCTGCCAATATTTATAAAACCATATTATTCTGTCAGGTGCGGGTGATATTTTTTAGGCAGACTTTTGTAGCAAGGTTTTCACGAAGTATGTCTTCCCACTAGATGTCGGTCCACTTACGCATGCCGTGAATGGATGCTTGAAAATAAAATATTCTTGGACATTAGCCATTGGATCATCAAAGCAGGATGTTATGTCGCTTTGTTGCTGTTTCCCCTGCTGGTGTTGTTGTTGTTGTTGTTGTGGATGGTGTTGTTGTTGTGGTTGTTGTGGTTGTTGTTGTTGTGGTTGTTGTTGTTGCTGATGATGCTGCTGTTGTTGCTGTTGTTGTTGTTGTGGCTGATGATGATGCTGTTGTTGTTCTGAAGGCGTGTGTTTAACTTTGATATGACTCTTCAAACTATCTTGCCAAGCATAGGCACTTAAGCACTCTTCACACTTATACTTCATTTTCCTATATAATCAGTGAAATCGATCGTTCTTCTATACACCTATATTTATATAGAACAGAAACAAGAGAAAGTGGTGGACTAGTTCACTAGTTCAGGCTGTCATTCACAACGTCTCTTCGTGTTGTTTGTACTGGATACAAATTTATCACATTGGCTACAATACAACCTACCCATCCAAATGTCAATGCAATTATGAGTGATTTCAACATGCACACTCTATTATATAGATATGTGTAACCTGGTGACATGATGAAATCCATTGTGTACTGAGTTGACCTCCGGCTTCGTGCCGATTGGGTACTGAGCTGACCAATGACTGCTATTGTATCTTTTGACAGATAAGTCTTTACTTTTCTTACGCCGGGGGTGTTGTTGATGTTGTTGTTGTTGTTGATGCTGTTGTTGTTGTTGTTGCGGCGGCGGCTGATGGTGCTGTTGTTGTTGTTGTTGTTGTGGCTGCTGTTGTGGAGTTATTGTTCTTAGGTAAAAATGATGATACCCACCCTGTTTGGCCCCCCAGATCAGGAACGATCCGAAGTACACGACCTACATTCTCTGCAGTACTCCTGTTGGTGTTAGTCTAGACAGTTTGACCTATATTCTCCGCCCACGCGTCGGTTTATTTGTATACCGGTTGGGTATGTCCAAAAAATTTCAAAAAACTTCAAAAATTAAACAAAATTCAGGATTTAGTCAAAAATATGGCTTGTTGCCATTCATCGGAAAGCTATGGGGGTACGGTGGTGAGCGCCACCGAAAAAAGCAAGTGAGCGAGGGAAAAAAGAGAAAAATAACATGACATGTGGTACATACTACAATTTATTATATTAACTATTCACTGTCACTTTCGTCCGAATTGTCATCACTTTCGTCAGATGTGTCATTTTTTTCGTCCATGAACTTTTCTAGCAATGGTCTGTACTTTAATATTGACATTTTCACTGCATCACGATCTTCAAAACCATTCTTCATATATTTGTCCACTTTATCCACCGGCCTTTCAATAGCCTTCGAAAATTTAGGTAAATTACTCATTTTAGTTCAGTGAATATGTCGTCTGGATTTTCCTTTTTAACTTTTCCAATGTTTGTCTTCTTCGCTCTTCCTCCTTTTATCTCTTTAACTTTTATCTTCTTAGCTACGGGTTTCCTTATATCAGATTTCGCTTCAGTCTTGGGTAGGTCCTTCGAGTCATCGTAGGGTACATATTTATTAAGATCAAAGTCATAATAGTACGGAGTCCCCATTCCGGCTAAAGTTCAAAGTGTACTCTGAAGTAGTAATTTTTATAGGCGCGAAATTACCATCCAAGACGTATACGTTGTTGTTGATACAAATGTCAATGCAATTATGAGTGATTTCAACATGCACACTCTATTATATAGATATGTGTAACCTGGTGACATGATGAAATCCATTGTGTACTGAGTTGACCTCCGGCTTCGTGCCGATTGGGTACTGAGCTGACCAATGACTGCTATTGTATCTTTTGACAGATAAGTCTTTACTTTTCTTACGCCGGGGGTGTTGTTGATGTTGTTGTTGTTGTTGTTGCTGTTGTTGTTGTTGTTGTTGTTGTTGTTGTTGCGGCGGCGGCGATGGTGCGATTGGCGCGGCGGCCAACAGCAACAACAGCAGCATCAACAGCAACAGCAACAACAGCAACAACAGCAGCATCAACAGCAACAACAACAACAGATGACAGAGATATCCCTGGTCAACGGGAGGGCATGACATATAATTATATTGTGCCCCAGGGTCAACATAATGGCTATACTAAGGACATAAGGACACCTGGTGAGATCAATGAAATTAATAAAGAAAACCATAAAAACATAGGCATTCGAGAAGACATGTCGTACCCTTGCAATGACTGTGGGCTTTTGTTCGAAGATCAGCATGATGTCCAGAGACACGTAAAAAACTGGTGTCAAGAAAATAAGTTAAAACGAAAATTAACTGAGGACACGGATGATAGTCAGAATAAGAAAATTAAATCGAATGAAGATGAATACTTCAAAAGTTTGTGTGATGAGAGTAGAGATAAAGCACAAGAAGCATGGAGTGATAACGTGGAAACGTATATGGAAAATGGCTCGACAGAAAAAGAGGCAAAAGTACAAGCTGACAAGGACCTTAAAAGTACAGATCTTAAAACTGAAGGCATGAGGCTATTTATGAATGTTTATGTTTGGACAATAATAAAGAATATGTGGCTGCGAAATGGTACTCTGCACAACAGTGTCATGAATAAAGTGGAGAAATATATGAAGAATGGTTTTGAAGATCGTGATGCAGTGAAAATGTCAATATTAAAGTACAGACCATTGCTAGAAAAGTTCATGGACGAAACAAATGACACATCTGGCGAAAGTGATGACAATTCGGACGAAAGTGACAGTGAATAGTTAATATAATAAATTGTACTATCTACCACTTGTCATGTTATTTTTCTCTTTTTTCCCTCGCTCACTTGCTTTTTTCGGTGGCGCTCACCACCGTACCCCCATAGCTTTCCGATGAATGGTAACAAACCATATTTTTGACTAAATACTGAATTTTGTTTAATTTTTGAAGTTTTTTGAAATTTGTGAAATTTGTGAAGATTTTGAAGTTTTTGAAGTTTTTCGAATTTTTGAAATTTTGTAAGTTTTTGAAATTTTTGAACTTTTTGAACTTTTTGAACTTTTTGAACTTTTTGAACTTTTTGAACTTTTTGAACTTTTTGGAAGTTTTCAATGCGAGTGTCACTTTAACATTATCCCACAGTGTGCGCCATGTGTTACTTTAACATTCATCCATAGTGAGTGTCACTTTAATAATCATCCCCAGTGAGAGCCTAGTATCCCTTTAATATTCAAGACTGAAACTACCCCCACCGAGATCATCACGTGATATACATGTAGATAATATACCATTCATATGGAGAAGTCTGGATATAACCAGCGGGTCATGTCCGGACATGTCCAACCGGTACAAATAGACCGACGCGTGGGCGGAGAATATAGGTCGGATAGAGTTATCGTTCCTGAAATGGCCCCAAACAGGGTGGGTATCATCACACGTATGACCACTGAGGGAAATATCTTACCTTGACTTTAAGTAGAGCTAAACATGAACGTTTTGGAAACGAATACTGAACGTGCATAAGCTGGTTTCTGATCACGATGGGTCGTCATAATAAGTGATCCACCGTGAGTGATTTGATTGGATCAACCGTTTGAATGAAGTACGTAGGTAGGTATGCTGAATGTCTCAGACTGAACATTATCTAGTCTATATATCAGACTTTATACCTAACAGTATGTATGCCAAAGTAGCTAACTAATACAATTTCATGATTCAATTTATGTCCATTATAACGTTATGTTGCACTTGCAGTATATTAACGACGTTCAACAAATTGGAATGTAAAGCTTATTCCGGTCATGGCCATACGTGTGATCACATTTGCAATGTGATGTAAATAACTGTTTTGTTCATTGATAATGGCCATTAAACACCCAAATACATGGAAATAAGAGGCACTGGCTATGTAATAACTAATGCAATGTCCACAGCCACATAGGTACAGTGGTTAGTCCCATTAATTGTTTAAAGTACTAATACAGTGAGCACGAAACACACATCCATCGCCATGGAAATGATGAGCATTATATAATCAGGTAATGGTCATCACACACATAAATACATGAAAGATGCACCTTTTACATTATGTCACACTAATACTGGCCATTAAAACAAACATGACCATGATATGGTAGTCATTACACATTTAATGGGCTTTATTGGGCATCAACAAAACATTGTTTCTGTTTGATGACAAATTAGGCAGGAGTAATGTTACATTGCACCAGCAAGTGGTGTTTTAATGGGTTCTGGGGAAACCATCAATTGTTTTGTTAAAATAAATAATGCCATAAAGTAACGGTTTTATTGTATTTAATGGAATTGTTTTTAATTACATTTTAACATGTTAATGGGTTGTATGTGCAGGAGTGCAATATATGTGGAATGGGTGAGTACGCTTTTTGTACTTCAGTGTTGAGTTTGAGTATTGAGTGTATCGCTATTCAGCTGACATATGCATATTACTTGGAACGAAAGGACGAAGACATGGTATATGTCAGTCTACTGACATCTTTTTTGAAAGAGTTTATCGCTCTTCATATAGCAGTTTCTTGAACTTACCAATCAAAGCGGAATGAATGGATGAGTTTATATTGGTTGTGTTAAGATTGAATTAAAGGAAGTTATTGGCTCAGAAAATGTCATCAAACTTCGAAAAATCATTTTAAATAAACATCTAAATTCGAGCTTATTGGTTGTATACAGATTAAATATCGTTTATGTTTTGGCACAGAACATTTCATTCAACTTTAAAGTTTAAAACATAAGCTTCTCAATTGGAGATTACTAGCTTTATAAAGATTAAACAGGATATTTTATTGGCTCAGAAAATGTCAAAAAAAATCGAAATTTTAAGGCAAATAAACTTCTAAATTCTAGTTCATTGACTCTGTAAATCACAGGATTACGTGGAAGTTTATTCCTCTGAAAATTCAAAATAAACCAGAGGAAACTGTTCATGTTGATGGCTACCATAAATTGCATAAATCTCGGGATTCACATCTAGTTTTAATCTAGTTTATGACAAAATTAAACGCGACTTTTCCTGTAGTGTTTACTCCCAGATTTATAACTGTTTTCTGGAAAAAAGAAAATCACATTTCTATGGCTCAACATTATATTTCTAAATGCTAGAAAACAAATTCTTACTCAACACTAGAAAACCGCAGTCTTTAAGAACATTGTTTCTTTCTTATTAATGTTGCTAAAGCTGGAAAGGTATACTTTTTTCAAGAATATCTTTTTGGAAACGTGATACTCACCCTCTCCCAAGTCCGACATCCGCACCTCATCCGGCCAGGCCAAGTTTCCACCGAGGCTAAATATTCCAGAGGATCGGTTGTACGTAAACGAACTATGGCCCCTAGTTTTGCTGTGTATTGCACAATGAATCCTCGAAGTAACAGCCAAGTGAATGCAGCTTGTCGCTGATACCAAGTCAATTGTGGATACATGGAAGTTAGTTTCGCTTACACGTTGATGACTTGAACAGATATATTTCAGTGACAGCAGAAACACCGCAATTTCACTCAGCCCGAACATGTCGAAGTAGAACCTAATGAAACAAGAAGATCTGGAGCCTAGCAGTAAGATAGTTTAACACGATTTAAAAGAAGCGTTTTTCTGACGGTATGTCTTATTACGATCACGCCACTCTTTAGACTACACTAGGCAGCGATTGATGTTTCACTTTGTTGTTGTTACCGACATGAGTACTTGTCAATATACGAATAAAGACATTCTACTGAATGGTTTGGAAAGTGGAACGAAACGACAAGCCGCTGAATAGAATTTGAAATGGAGTGGAATGGGTGATATATCGATAAATATATGACGAAGCTGGGCTCCCGTGGGTGTCGAACGAAAGATTGGCATTCGCCCCAACCGAATATATTAACCTCGCCACTCATAGGACACACGGTGTGTTATTATTCCGCCAACAACTGACCTACCTTAGGCTTGTTGAAACCAAGGCGGTGTGACAACCGTAAAATTGCGTTTTCATTCTGAACAAGGAATGCAAATTAACTCGCTTGGTATTAAACGAAAACTTATCATCTATTTCACAATACACATTTATTAATTCAAGCGTAGTGGTTGGTTTGCGCATATGTGTTGCGATCAACGTAGCCATATAAAGGAAACACGAAAGAACATTCAACCGCATTTAAACATTCCATTAATATATACATCACTTATGTGGCAAATTGTGCCATTTGTCATACAATAGGTTGTCCGCCGTAGTCAGATTTTTAAATTAAATTGAAATTAAAATACAAGGTCAAGGCAAATAGTGTTAGGCCAATGTATTATCTTGTATAATTATGCGAGGCTCCTTGTGTGAGACACGCATATATAATAATGTACGTTGTCACAGGGGTTTCCCAACATTCCAGGAAGCTCCAGTCATTGTAGGGACAACAAATATGCATAAGATTTTGCGGCATATTTCTGCATTCTTTGTCAATACCAAAGCTTAAACAGTATCCCTAACTTTTATTATGTCGCCATGGTTCCTTGACACACTTTTGTCCTGCACATTTATCTTCCTCGTAAAGTGTTACCCATATTAGTCCATAGTGAAACCCTCTTGATTGGCCGGTATTGCAACGGCCAAATCGAAAAAGAGCTATAGTTTTCGAGATACCCCTACCAACAGGAACAAGTTGATGCCAATTGTTTTGAAGAACACATATACATATTGTTCACGAAAATGATAGTGATAAATGACGGAATTGGTTGTGTGTATTGTCAAATCGACGATGAAGGATACCAACTAATTATTTTTTCCATAAATTAACATTGTTGGTAAAGCGAGCTTTGTGACTAAATCCTAACTGATTTCCCAACACTGCATTTTTTTTACATAAATGTTTCTTACAATTTTTAGGACATAAAATAAAAAAAAACGTCCATTACCCTGCAGGGAGACCCACACATATATAGAAGCACATAGAAGAGTGTCGTCTGCTTATGTTTGTCTGGGGCTCTGTATGGGTGAAATTATAAAATTGTTAAAGAATACAAGAAAAAAGTATTAAAATTGTAAAAAATTGTCAGGGCAATGCATTCTCTTATATATGCGAGGCGACCTATGGTCGACTCGCATATATAAGAGAACGCATTGGCACAGGGTAAAAAATCCCGACTAATGGTATTTAATTTACTACATCATATCATATCTCTACTTGACACGAACAAGTGTTGGTTTATTTGGATTTTCCTGCCATTTGGAGCCGAATCATTTATTTTTTGCCGACATTTATTTGTTCGGACATTATCAATAAATGGATATTGCAATAAAATATAAACGAAATAGTTAATCCATATGGTGTAGCACTTATCTGGCAAGCATATGTAAGACGCTTGCAAAAAATGAGATACCGGATTTCAGCTACCCCTCCCGAAACACGTTTTTTGTTAAACAAATACATATTTTTTATAACAAATTTACCAAATTTCCCAATTGCGACCCAACATAACTCATTTGCTGGAAAGAGTCTACGCATAAACATCGTGTATGTTATGATACTATATTATCCTAGATTTGGCCACATCCTCATTGAATATTGAGGGCAATCCTTTCAGTTCGTGATGTGTTCAACTTTAACACTTCACTTGGGTATGGACTCCACAAAAGATAGCAAATTCGTCTCTCTTATTTATCAGCTGATTTGTGTAGGCGACAAGGCTTTCGCGATACAAGCCACCCATATAAATAATGTATTCACTGATCGAACTACCTCCCATTCACGATCTCGGTAACGATAGAGAACGTATAGATTCAGTTTGTATTGTATTCAAGATTTAAATTCGGGTAGAATGTTTGTTAAAAATTAAAAAAAAAATTCTATTCGCCATGCGTCCGTGTTTTGTAAAGTTTCACACTATCTCGGAACAAACCGATCCATAAACATTGTGTATTTCCTTACATAGCTATCCACACATTCGGTTAACATCGATGTTGTCCTTTCAGTTTGTGTGGTGTGTTCAATACATCTGACGGTGTAAGGGGGGCTCAACCCACAGAACGTGTTTGAGCTAACGATTGCGACCATGGTTAAACTATCGTATATGAAATATAAAACACAATATTTATTTTGTATATATCTTGGTCGATTTAGAAGAGAAGGACACTAACATTCAATAAGGCAGCAACAATGGATTCGTTCTGTATATGTCAGTCTATATTATGTGTCGTAACAAATACTTCAGTTCTACAAAGTCGCTATGTAATAGATAATGAATGGCTTTGAGTTGACTATGTCAAAATAGTGGTCATCGGGGAGGATTATTCCTGCTCGAGGACCACTAAAGTCTAATTTGGCATAGTCAACGACAAAACATTCATTATTTATTATATTATATCGAACATTGGTGCCAATTCACACACAATATCTGTAGCTGATTTTGTCACATTTTTATTTATCGTGAATTTTGGAAATAGGTCTCAGATTTTACAATTTACGACAATCGATGTCAGAGGGTGTATAACTATGTTATTAGTTCTAAATAACCTCCTCTGGCATTACCAAATTAGGACTGGCCACTTGCCAACCAAACGGACACACTATTAAATACATTGGGCAGCTATGACCGGATATTTGTAAGATAATTACAATTCACTAATAAATCGAATGATATATACCGATATTGCAACAAGTATCGTACACGTTATAGTTTAAGATTGGCCGTATCTCCAGGCGGCAAACCGATTTCGCGAAATGAGTTTGTTACAATAAATAGAAAAAAGAATAGTAGGCATGTAGGAATCCTACTGTGGTACTATCGTAAAATAGTATAGCAGTGTGCAGCCAATCAGAATGCGAGAAAGTCACATTAGATATAATATATATTAATATATAATTACATGCGTGTTATAAATACGATATTTTGTTGTTGTAACTGCGGGTCTTGAAACCTGATGACATTAGTAGTCAGTGTTCCGGTGTCTACGGTTCCGGTTATCATCACATGAATCATAATTGGTCCCATTAGAATAATTAATAAAAGTGTGCTGTCGTTATCTTAATATGCATTTTTCGACACAGACGTGTTCGGGGAGCGGTAGCTAAACTCCAATATCTCGCAAACCGTTCAAAATCTGTCAAGTACTTCACACATGTGACCTTCAGATAACTAGTGAATTATATGCATTACATAGTTTGTCACGTTTCTAATAACAAATAGTTTGGTACTACAAAATCGACGTCAATGCACACAGAACTACCTGTTATCAATAAAATATGTTGTTGTAACTGTGGTATGAATGGTGGCTGATACATATGTAATCAACTAAACGGTATCTCTGGCCAACCATTCAGTGCACAATTCATATCGGGTCCCATTAAGATCAATCATAACATGTAAAATCGTTCTCAAAAATATGTAATGTTTGGACCAAAAACGTGTTTCTGGGAGGGGAAGCTAAAATCCAAACCGTTCAAAATTTATGTTAACTTCTTTCTACATATGCTTAAACGATAACTACTACACCATATATCATATATATTAAATATTTCGACATTATCGCAATACCCGTTCGAAAAAAATAATATAAATGTTTCGGTTCCAAATGGCAGTACAATCTAAATTAACCAACTCTTTTTCATATCCACATGGCCTATCCACAGGGCTCGCCTTACCAAAATCGTTATTACTTACTGGAAAATGTCACTGGTGGGTATCGTTCATCGTCGATTTGACAATAGCCACCACCGATTCCGTTATTTTTCACTGTAATTTTCGTAAATAATATATATATTTCTCATTCAGAACAGTTTGGTTTCAACTTGTTCAGCCGACCACTGTTGACGTTTGGCCCCTGATATACCGGGCCATGTAATGCATATAGCAGACATATATAGGCACACATATATCTGGAAAATACAGAAACAAATAGAATACTAAAACACCGATAACATTATGGCGTATGTCATCGGTCTTTAGAACGTTCTGTCAACTTTGAACCGCACCTTTAGACTAACGGGGTACCGATATCTAATTTTGGTAATAATTTGCGACAATACGTTTTTTTTTTCAATTCGGATGTCCTCCCCAGACCATGAGAACGTCATTCACGGAACCTTAAACCAAAACATCAGATTCCTCTTTTCGTTGTAAGTGTGTTATTAAGTTTGGAAGAAATCGTCTTCAAATTAGTTCATCAATATATCTGCCCTCCCTCACCAATATCTGACCACTATGGCACCACATTATGAACCACCAGCATTATATTAACAATAGAATATATATGTTGACAAATAAGCGTGGTGATACCGGCGACATAATTTTCTTTCTGTGCCACTCTCTTCCACATCCCTGTGTCGAATATGGTTACTTTCATGCACACTACTAAATAATTGATACAGTTGAAAACGACGACCAAATTTATCGATTTTAGTGACCCAATCCCTGACACGAATGTCGTTTTAATTTGGTATCTTTAAAACACAAGATTATATCGTCATATATCGCGGACGAGACCATATATTAATTTGATGGAAATCGACAACAAACAATATTTGTATTAATTGTGGTGCCCCTCCCAACCCCATCACATTTTACAAAATCAGTGATGGGGTTTGGTTGGGAGGGGCACCACTATTTATACAATATTGTCTATGCAATGTATCAGTGCACGAGCTAAATTTTGAGCATAGCCACTCTCCTCAACTAGATACAGAATGTGAGTATACGTGAACACCATTGAAGTAATGAGTTTTTATGAGTTAAGTACGAACAGAGCAATGTGTTCTATACGATAAATCAGTTCCAAAAAATGAATGCCATATTTTAAAGAGTTGAACATATTTGTTTGTTTACAAGACTGCTATGTCTAACTTCACAAAAGTATTAAACCGATCGATCTGTGTCTATTAACAATCACTTTGCTACCGGCGCCCCTAGCATTTCTAGCATGGGGACAATTATGGTGAATCTCACCAAATACAATACATATATGTCAGTAGCTCTCAGTTATGGCGTTTTTTTTTGGTAACATTAACAATACTATACTCAGTTCCCTGTTGATCTTGTAATACATCTCCCGGCCCACACGCAACCCATACTAGACTATCCATTTAATCATAATGAGCGAATGTAAATTACAAAAGTATCTTACATACATGATGAGAATAATCCATATTATTTCGTGTGTGCATGCCCGATCTACTCTAAGGAGATGGTCCGGATCATAAATAAACTGTTAGATTTGTCCCCATCCACCCACATAAACACACATGTATGCAACACCATATAGCAGCATTAAACATACATTTTAAAGACACGTACAACTATACAAAATTAATTTCAAGGTTCAGATATACAATTGCGATATAAACAGAATATGTATGATTAAGTTACGTGGCTCCCAGTTTCAATATGTATCATTCCAATACCCGACATCACGTTTGGATCGGCTTGCTACGAGGAAATCAAAGCACTGACAAAAATCAATCTCATCAGTTCTTACAGGTTTTCCTGGTTGTTTTGTTCTATATGTTGATATTCAAACACAATATCGCGAACATATACTTTGCACTTGTGGAACAGTTCGACTGTGAATACAAGTATCGTATACCAGAATGATTTCTGATATTAAAGACAGTGTCCAAACTGCTCAAATTAGATTATTAATTATGTTTCACGAGTCATTTTGTCAGCATCAAAGGCTTTAATTATTTAAAACTAGCTGATGCGCCCGACTTCGTAAAACACTATTGTTCGATCGGTCCAGAATCATGTCCATATGAGCGTATATAAGCTAGGTCAAGTTCAAGGTAAAGGACACGGTCGCACGTTAAATTTGACCCGCCTATATTGTTCCCGGGATCAAAGTAAGCCTACATACCAAAGTTTAGTCGGATCGGTCGAGGTCCAGATACATGCCAATATGATCGTATACGAGCGAGGTCAAGGTCAAAGTCAATGACACGGTGGCACGTGAAATTGGACCCGCCAATATCGCTCCCGGATCAAAGTAGGTCGAGCAGTTTTCGAGTCTATAGCATACAAACACAAACTGACATACACACAGACAGAAGTTCCAAAATATATGATAGATAAGAATATTTGGGGAAGTCGCATTTAAATTGATATGGCTAATTTCAACCAACATTGAAACTCAAATTATCCGTCGGTGGGCCGTCACAATTAAAGCACTCTTGCAAAGCGTAAAGTTTCCGGCTGTTTTATTGTCTCCATCTGGAGATAAATCATGGCGCTGCATAACTTTCTCAAGTCTATGACTTGGATATTGAGGACCTGTAATGAGTCGCAATTCTATACGAAATGTATTAACCGAGGGCACTAAATTTAGTGGACGAGGTTAATACATATATAGAATTGCGACGAACGTGAGATCATTTTTATCACATTATCGCATTTTAACAAGGAAAAACGAATTCGAAACAGCTTGGGACTTGGGTTAAACAAATTAATATTGATTTCCTTGTCACAACAAAAGTGGAAGTAAATAAAGACAACTTCAAGAAAACATATAGTTCCATTTTAAATGTAACTTTGCCTGTTGATAAACTTGTTCAACCACACTGATCACCAATGTTTATCTCACAGTCAACATGAAATAACCCAATACAAATTGAATATCATAAGTATGTTCTAGTTAACATAATAATAACATTGATCGATATAATTGCTCTTACGTCACTGCGCTTGCCGAGAATACACGTGTATCTTACTGCTAATATGAGGCCGGATTTAGGGGTTAATTATGTGATACATGTATGTGAAATAAAGTTCTTAAATATAATCAACTGACCACTAACGAAACTGATGTATATTGTTGATGGTTGCAAGGAATTCGTGTGTAAACAGTACAATAATAAACGTAGCTGCATCATTACTAGATCGTTCCATGATTCTCTACTCTGGCTATGCCAGAAGAGATCACATTACAACAGCTCAAGCACTTATTGACACATATTTAGTTTCCTACGGAAGTCTATCCACAGAAATGCGCGGAGACACGGGGTCTAATGTGACGCATGCTACAAATGTTCAACATTTGAAAATAAGCTGTCTGACGCAGCACTACTAGAACAAACAATACCAACATGCAAACAAGGGTTTCAGTCAGATAATCGTTCCGGGAAGTTTATAATACCAAATAATAAGCCGCGGTCGCTTCACGTGCATATGTGTTTCATTTGCGCGTAATGATGAGATTATTCCCGACAGCCATCTGCAGCTTGTTGAATGTCGGGGAGCATTGGAAGGTTGAATTCTGCATTTGAGAAAAATAAAACATATATAAGATTTATATGGACATATTTCTTTATCATTGCATAATGCTCGCTATTTAAATGAGGTCAGACTAAATACAGGCTCGAAAATCAAAAGGTTTGGTTACCTAGTAGTGCGTCACGGGAACTATATCACACGTAGTTGCAGACACCAATCAGGACAGTACGTGCGGGGACATCGATTGCTATCAACAATCCGGACACATTACAGCCGAGGTGCATAACGTAGGGTAAAGAAGCAAGCTATATCGATGGCTGTATACGGTATCCGTAATACACAATATGCCACGGGAACAAAATGTCAACAACATGAGTCATCACATATAGTATATATCATTGACCAGTGCACGAGGTATTCCAACGGAAGTAGCCAATGTTCCTACATCCACGCAGAACGTTAGTACGTGTCACAAAATTGACAGAATTTAAGTTTCCTGAAGTAGGTTTTACAATTATTGTACTTTAAAACAAAATAGAGCTAGTTTTAAATCGTCTAACACGTGTGTTGCCATCATTCCCCATAATCCAGTACACGGGGACTACTGGTCTCCCTTCGCTTCTGAAACAACTGTGCCGTTAGCTCTCAGTTCTCATGGGTAAGCTTGGGATACACCAATCTACCCACACAAACCCACACATTATTTTCGATATTTCAACCAGGAATACAAATGTTCAAGAACATTTAGCACAGACCAACATTTCCGAAGATATAATTAAAATTAGTTCAATATACATGTATCATTGGCCAAAATATATGAAGGCAATAAGGACAACACAATGTAGTCAACTGCAGTCCGCAACTATATAATTATATGTGTGTGTGTATATATACCAACTCAATATAAATAAATTTAAAGAGGCATGGTCTGAATTAACGCTCCCATATTACAATTTCTTAGGCTTCGGGGTAATAAATATTTGATTTGATTCGAGGAACCCATCCATCAAAGCTCAGACTGATCAGATATCGATTTTTGAAATCGATTACATTTCGCTACCCGTACTTTTTAGGAAAAAGGTCAACGAGCCGACGCTCTAGGACCAAATTGAAGATGAGGTTTTGGGCATGTGTATACAATAGTTGACGGTGGTTAGCCGCATTATTTTTGGACAATTAATCGATTCTGATAACTGAAGCGGCATTTAATTTAAACAATATATATATATGACCAGTCTGTGTAATGTCATAGGTCATGTCCGATATATGACCAGTCTCATCTATGCTGACAGCCTTTCGTTTCGCAGAACTACGAATGACGATGTTACGCCTCCTGTCGTTCGTCATTATGACATATTGTGAGCTGCCGTTCGATGTTGTTTTAATTGATCCGTTAACCGCTGCCATCAACTTATGTAACCGGAGCGTGGAGGGGGTTTCCAGATCTAGGACATTTTATGTATGTTGTCAAATAGCTAGACTTGACAAATAGAGGGATAAGATTTTACATGATTACCCAGTCCTCAATGATGTGTGGAAATTCAATGAGTTTGTTAATAATTAATAATTTATTCTGTATGTATCTGACAATATTGATAGGTACCAGTATGAATAATGATTTAATTTATCTAAATATGAAAAATTGCGATTGATGCTCCCTACTTCTTTCAATATAGACTACACGACATACATAGGGCGTAAGTATTACCAATAGTATTAGTATTCGTAAGTCAACTGACCATCAAAGCTTGCATTCGTATGAATTACCGGAATACTTCATGATATTTCTGTATTAGAAGTATGCAATGCGATATAGTCCATGAGATAGAAAATGAAAAAATGACTTTCGTTGCACCCCAGGGGGGGGGGGAAAGGTTTTTTGGTGTCTATAGAAAGCTTATAGCACCAGGAACAAAATTTGACTTGTTGGCCTTGACAAAAAGTGTCCGTTTGGCCGCTAGGGGGCGTAATCCAAGATGGCCGCCAATATTCCCGCCAAAATAGGAAATAATAGATAGGAAAAGACTGTATGTCAATCAAAACGGTTTTTGCCGCCAATTGAGTTACATGAAACATTTTAAACACATAAACAAAAATTTAAGACATTAAAGTGGCACTTTGGGAGTCAAATGCTGTAAATAAAGAGCGTTTTATGATTTTATATGACGGGAGTTTTTGGGTTTTTGTGCTTTCTTGCACCTTAATATGACAGTCTGGGAGCCAATGGCGGTACCCTTGCAACGCTATGGGACTTAACTTTCCCCACCCATTTTGTTCTTTATTATGTCCTTCAACTTTTAATGTTAACAAGAACAAAAAGTGGCCGTATAGACTCCAGAGTCAGTTTGATGCAAATTATAGCTGGAAACTCTAGTAAAATGTATACTAATGTATATATTTCCATGAAGCTAGCACACAATGACACTTCGATAGGGCACAATTGAAAGCCCCAATCCAAAATGGCCACCGAAAGTTGAAAATATGACATTTTTTCACTTACATCTTCTAGATCAGTTTATTTTGTTTGGAAATGGTTGAGAAATGAGACTTTATTTTGTATTGTATATATTAACTGATCATTGGAGCAATAGAATATGCAATTACTGGGCTCCTAGCCCCGTCCGATCCCTAAACAATTCGATTTTTCAGAATGCGGTATTAAATTTCACACAAAAAAATCACAATTGGGATTCTAGTCATATTTCTACAAGAAATGAACATAAATTTGTAATGTAAGTGAGGCATATCATTACCTATGAATATTCCAACTCATTGGAACCAAAATTGTTACTTTGGCTCAAAATGGCTGCCAAAAAGACCGTCAAAATACGGGAAATGGTAGATACTACCTCAGCATGCCCTTCAATCGCTTACAAGTTGTGGTTGATGTATACAATTGGCTATTCTGTCTTCTATAATTGAATACTAACATGTCTGATGCACCATGGTTTTTGATACTATTGTCACCTCTGACATTACCCGAAATATTGGAGTTTTCTCTCACAAACTTGACAAAAAATATCGGCAAAAATTAACTTTTCATGTCTGGATCATTTGTTCAAGTGAAATGTAACTATGATATGAAAGGTGATTATTGTTTTGGTCTATCATAATTGTGTCACACTACGGCATTTATAAACCATTTTCTCAAGATGGCAACCAAATTTGGTAATAAAATTCACTTCTTTTACATATATCCCGAATATTAATCTCTGCGTTATCCGAAAAAAGGCAGCAAATTCATTTTAAAGATGCAGTATGGAATTTTTCCGAGAACCTCTTTTGTGATTCTGGCCATATTATTGAAAGGAAATGGGCAGAACTTTGCAACGGAACATAATATGTGGCTATTCTGGCCCATTATGACAAAATTTTTATCAACTGGGTACAGGGTGGATGCCAAGATGACAGCCAGGGAGTTACTGGTGAGGTGAATAGGCATACAAGGAGTGATTATATGGTCATGAGTGGGGTGTCCATGGTAAGATGTGTAGGTATTCAAGGAGATATCGTGATCATGTGTGATGTGAAACGGTATGCATGGAGTGACTGTATAATGTATGGTTGTATGTGCCCAGTGTGGGTGTACCCGGTGTGGCTGTATGTCCATTGATATGGTGTATGGTCATAACTAGAGAAGCTATATGGCCACCTGTGTATTGTTCATGTATATACATAGAGTGACTGTAAGGTCATGGGCGGGATTATGACAGGTGGGGTGTATATGTAGACATGTGCTGTCTGTATGGTCATGGAGTGTCACAGTGGATAAATCGGGAGCTATTTAATGGTTATGGGTAATAATATAGGTGTATATATGTGCATGGAATGACTGTACGGTCATATTTGAAGTGTACATACATGGAGTAAGCTGGATGGTCATTGGCTATGCGCGTGGGTATATAGGGCCTGCCATTCTGGTAAAGGGTGGAATGAATATTTACGCGCGCCGCGTGTATAACTGGTGGCGAGATTCTCTTTTCTCGTGGGCGCTTACATTATCAATGGGTGTTTTATTAGTTTTATTTATAGAATGGGAATTTTTGGGATGATTAAAAGTCAAACTGCGAGCTGCAGGCAGAGTCCGGTAAAAGGTGTAGTTGGGGAATTTCAATTTCGTTTATTGTCGTTAATCAACGTTGATTAATTTTGATTTTTGGTTTGTGATAAACTATATGTCAATTACAAATAAAATAAATTTCTGCAGCCCACTGGGGGTTGTGGTCGGAGACGGTCGAGTCGGCCGCCGGTTCGTTAAGTAGGTGCTGGTTGTTAACGATCTTGAGCGCGTTACCATTTCTGACATTGGTTATATTGTTATATATGTCGTGGATGGGTGTGCAGGCAGTATCTGTGTGATGATGGATGGCGTGCATGAGTATACAGTGAGTTGCTGAATGGTCATGTGTGAGGTGTATATGCATGGAAAGTATGAGTGGTCGTGGGTGCTGGTATTGGTATATTGGGAAGGGCTGAATGGCCATTGGCGATGTGTATATGTATACCTGGATTGAATCTATGGTCATGGGTGGGCTGTATATAGATAGAACCACATGAGATATGTAATAAATGTATTTATCGAGTGGTTATATGACTATGGAGGTGCCGAATACGTATACAGGTAGTGACTGTATGGTCAATGGTGAGGTGAATAGGTAAACAAGGAGTGACTTTATGATCCTGAATGTAGTGAATATGTATACAGAGAGTGACGATATGGTCATATGTCAGATATATGGGTATGCCTGGTGTGCATGCATGGTGACTCGTGACTGTATGGTCATTTGTTGTGTGTACGGTATAACCAAGTATGGCTGTATGGTCATGGGTCAGGTGTACGTGTATAAAGTGGGTGACTATATTGTCATTTTTGTGGTGTTTCTGTGAGGTAATATGTGGGTTGTACATGTGAAACCTTGGGTGTCTATCGCTTTCCAAAATAGCTCAAGGATATGTTAATCAATAGAGAGGTAATGTCAGAGTTCTCCATATTGATGGTCTGTCTGTATGTACAATGTGATAGCCACCCATTACCACACAGTAACTCCATATATACATAATCACCACACAAATGACAATATAGTCACCCACCGTATACACGGACACCTGACCCATGACCATATAGCCATACTTGGTTATACCCGTACACACCAAAAATGACCATACAATACATGAGTTGCAATACATGAACACAGGGTATGATCCTACACACAACCCATAACCATATAATCACAGTCAATCACTGTATACCCATTCACCTCACCATTGGCCTTACGGTCACCACCCTATATACCTTTTATACACACACATGGCCTAATAGACATTCAAGATATACATACATACCACAACAATGACCATAGGGTCACTCCAGGTATACATATCCACCTCACCACTGGTGATATAGCCACTTGCTTTGTGCACATACCCTCAGCCCTTTGTCTCCAATATGTATACTGTGTGATTTGGCCTACCCCTAAACTGGCTGCCAAATTTGTGCTCCGTTGACAACAAAAAGGGGTGAAATCCATAAACACACCTTAGTTGAATCGACAAAATGGATTCATTTGAATTAAAAAATGTTTTCAGCTGAAAGTTCAACTAGTTTTACCAATTAATCCTCACCTGTTTATTTTTTATAAACAAAAAATCAAGAAAAATGCCAAAAAAATTACATTTTCGAAAATAAGAGGATTTCAATAAGCCATAGGCCATAACGAAAATATTTTACATGCAATAACCAAAATTTCTTTACAATGTAGTTAGACTTACATATTAAATATGTTGTGAAAACATCAAGATGTATGGAGATAAATTTACTGAGTTACAAGACCCCAAAAATGGCATTTCGTCACGCGACCCCATGTCACAAAGCCAAATTTAAGTCCATGTTATGGAACGCACATTTCATCGGCATATATTTTCTCATTCTTTACCATAAATGGATGAAAAATTTGATTTATGTGCTCTAACCAGTAGGTTAACCACTTAATTAGTGAAAAAACACAAAATGATTATGTATTTTAACAAATAATTGATCCTAAAATCTGTTTTTTAGCTTATTTTGAAAATACGCCGAAAATGGGGGCTCCGAAATCTGAAAAACGACAATTTTTGGTACAGAAATGTCCATAACTCAAAAAATATTTGACGAATATTAAAATGGTTTACGGTTCTGTGGCCAGCATGGTGAGTTCTACAAAATAAACTCAAAATTGAAAAAGATTAGACCAATTTGATATTTTCATGAACACCCCTAACCTAAGCAATGTGACAAAATCGCAAATATTTTGGGTCATTAATTCTAATTTTGTTTGAAAACGGACACCTAAATCAAGGGCCAACAAGTGAGATTTTGATCAGAACATATCTTACTATCATATTAAGCAATAAAACCTTTGCCCCCCTTGGGGTGCAGCCAAAATTTTATTTATGCATTTTCACAGTTCTATCTCATGGACTAATAAATAAGCATATACAATATTGTTTTATGTTGGGTGAAAGACGCTCGTCTAACACGAAAACATATGCATTGGACCGTATCTATGTTTAAAACTTTGACAAATCTCATAATGAAACACATTCGAATATTATATATGTCTTGACTTGCCGCAACGACGGGCACATCATGGGTAGTAAAATTAATAGTTCGAGATAACTTTCGAAATATGCAATAGGAATCTGAATCGGTTTGACTGACCACAATATTATGAGTGCGCTCTTTTACGGAGAGGGGACATTTAATAGCCATGGTATTGCTTTGCATAGATGGCACGCAGTGCGTTCCCGTAAAGTTCACTTGCCGCGTTTCGACACGAGACTGCGCTCCCTTACTGGGCACACATGGTTCCCTGCTCTTGGAGGGCACCTAGTGTATTCCTAGTAACCACAACAAACCAAGTGCTCAGTAATTTCACGAACCGGTATTTAACCTCCAGGGTCGCGACGTCGCCGGTAAACAAAAAAATTAACTGAGTCAATTTTAATCGAAAGGTGAAAAGTAACCTCACTACAATACCGACATTCAGAAAATCTGACAAAGGAATGGTTTGGTTGTATGCCCAGTGCCATCCAGCATGTACTGAGCTGAACAAGTTTGTATGTTACCGTCATTCGGAATATTTGAGATTGCAATGCTTGGCTGCATACCCAGCATCGCCCGCCACGTAGCAGTAAGTTGCTCAAGTTTCTATGATGCCGTCATTCAGAACATCTGACAGAGGAATGGTTTGGCTAGGCCCCCAAAGCCGTCCTCCATATAGTAAGCTGATCCAGTGTGTACGATGACCAAGAACTCTTGTGTGTCTGGCTCACCTACGTTCCAGTCAGCAAAATGCAGCGGTTGGCCACCGTGGGTGTGCATAATGTCAGTAGCGCTAGGTCTGTGGCCATCGACTAAGAGAGCTTCTGAAATGCAGACATGACATTGTACAACCCACATGTGTGTAAATATCAGGTAATTTGAGAGGGCTGAATCGTTCGCCGTTCGATCTAATATTTGCCTATATCCGTGCATGGAATTATATTTAACATATATCAGGTCAGGCATAAAATGTATTGAACCATTATGGTTAAATATGAATGTTGCTGTTTTGCGATTTTGATAGACGCGGGATAATCGAAAATCAGTTCACAAAAATGGTTAAACGGCAGCACTTTAATGTGCCATATTCGTTTTTGTGCCGAAATTACATATACCATTCACAAATCTTTAACCTGATGACACATGCTAAGGATGTCAATTATAGCTCACGTGTATAACAACTATTATGGGGAGCGATTGATATTATTAAATAAAATAAGTTGGCCGAAAAGTTTGGAAAACAGATTATATCTGGATACAAACTTCTGGTATATGAAGTAAAATCTACTCGTGATAGCCCATAGTTATCTTTAAACCGATGTAAATTCGAATTCAAGCGACTGATAGTTAGAAAGATAGGTTATTTATATTAATACATAGCACATTTTGGCACAACAGTTTGCAGACCGAATTGCATCTGAAAATAATTATGGGTGCTCAAATACGAATAGCTTGATGTGAGCATGTCCATCACGCAGGTACATGTACCACACCATATGTACTACTTATAAATAAGAGAACGACACTCTGGTGGCAATAATGACTATACGAATTGGCGCCGCAGCCGTGTGCGGGTTTATCTACACCGAGTTTCACCGAACACACCAGAGGCGTGGTCATGAAAAACATTGGCGACACAGGGCTGATATTGATTTTGTTTTTGGAAGCACCCCGGTCACCCGCCACCCCCTTTGTGCAAACAGCAACAAATTTCTCCCAGGTTTTAGCACCTACCCACAAACTGCAGACTGTCATGCGGACCGTTCCCTCACTCATATTTAGTCTATATCCACTAATCACCCATATCCTACCTAAATACATTTATAAATCAGCAGTAGGAAGTTTATATTTCAACTTGACTGAACAACGATCACAGCACATGTCAAAACAGCTTAACCCTTTACCCAACAGAACGGCCCTGTGCCAATGCATTCTCTTATATATGCGAGTCGACCATAGGTCGCCTCGCATATATAAGAGAATGCATTGGCTTAACACATTAAAAATTATAAAATTGTTAAATAATGTAAGAAAAAATGGTAAAAAGTGTTAAAAAAAGATTTTGTTTAGGCCAATGCATTCTCTTATATATGCGAGGCGACCTATGGTCGACTCGCATATATAAGAGAATGCATTGGCACAGGGCATAACTGTAACTATCACAATGTGGTCAAGGAGCC
This sequence comes from Siphonodentalium dalli, assembly GCA_032622095.1. NCBI lineage: Eukaryota > Metazoa > Mollusca > Scaphopoda > Gadilida > Siphonodentaliidae > Siphonodentalium > Siphonodentalium dalli. The sequence continues at coordinate 91,081,089 of CP136067.1, forward strand.
GGTTCCAATGATATCCATATTTGTATGGTTCTATTGAGACAGACCGAAGATATTTTAGGCTGTTGAAGCTTTATTTGGCCGGTTTTGGCCGGTTTGTTGGGTAAAGGGATAATGTTATCCTCCTAATTCAGTCTGATTGGATATATATACAAGCTTCTCACATGTTTCGGTATGCACACATGCTATACATTAATTGCCTAATACACCTGCATATACGAATGTATTTGAATTTACCAGGATATACCATAATATACTATTAATCAATGTGATGATGATTTGCAGCCAATGTGATGATCATGCAAATGAATGAATGAATTTTTTATTTGTGCAATAAATCATGTCAATATACAAATAATCACAAATAACATAAATTATTATTGCACAGGGGGCGACATGGCAAATATAGGCCGTCTTCCTGTTGTCCCCTGAGTTCATAAATGAATATATTGTATTGTATATAGCGGTTATCCGTATTGGTTCACGCACCTCGGTTGGTGCCACCTATTAATTCGCTTGTCTGGTGCAATCGTGTTATCATCGAAGCAAGAATTAAGCCGGAAAAAGGTGGAAAACACACATGTATGAGGGTGTGTCCGAGTATGTATATAGTAATGTATTTATGAGTTTGGTTTACTGGTCGCTCTATAAGCGTTGATCAAATTATGTTTTGTATATCTCATACCCTTTTACTTCGACGGGTTTTTAGTGATTTTGTTATATGAGATAATAGTCTGACATTCTTCAAATAATAATAAGTGAATAGGTAGGTAAAAGGGTAAATCTTCGACCAGGTTAGGTGAGACTTGTGAGAGTTACTATGTTAACGTGTTGTTACAATAGCCAAACACTATTGGTTTGAATGTTGTTGTTGTTCATTAGTACATGTCCAGCACATCTACGGAAAGACTGAATCGATCAATCGAAGTAAATTTGACCGAGCGAAGTACTGGAACATACACGACACCACATATTTGTATATAAGCGATTACGACAAAACATGTGACTGCGGAATTTTTCGACATAAACTGCATGGCGTTTAACCATCTAATCAATAAGCTGACACCGAGCATAGTTAACATTTTAATTGAGACATTTAGTCCAATCGGTAAATATGTACTGGACATAAAAATGCCAACATTTGCAATGCAATGTCAAAAACAACATTATGCGCAGCTGTGGTGTCAGCTTAGCTGTGATACGGTGGTACAACAAACCGATCACAATTGCGTATACATACAGAAACGCTCTGAATGATTGAGTCACCAAACACTTCAATTGTCTTAGGCCAACCTGACGATGCATTGGGCCCATTTAGTGTGCCACCGCCACACATGTGTTATACATATCATTTAACACAATAAAATAATCACCATTTTGGTAATTACCTTGAAATTAGGTGAAAAAAAATCAAAAGTGATTTTAAACACCAGGGAAAAACACGTTGTCCAGACAGTAAAGAACCAACCCACCCGGCCATGTGTCAGGACTTGTTTTACAGACCCTTCTGGACACACGACAAAATTCACGATTACTTAAATAAACATGCAAATTAACGACTCCATATGTCTCATAGTTCATCATTTCATGACAAATTGTTTGTGGTTGATCAGTAATGTGATATTGAATAAGATTAATGCCATTGTTAATGCGCCATGCACAACAACGTACTGTATGGCAGGGACTAGCTTTCAGTGGTTTGCACCTTTTACTGAAAGTTGTTAACTTATATGTGACCGCAACTCCTCTGAAACTGTCAGACATTGACGGTAGTATCATACGCCGATGTGACCGGATTAAAAAGTGCAATTAGTGCGCTAATTTTTGCCAGGTTCCGTTCGTGTCATTAATCCCCGTACATAATTTAAAAGCTATAACTTAAGTCATCATTAAGAGAACCAAATTGTTTTAGTCGACAAGAGTCATAACTCAGTCAGAAATGACTATGTCATGGTACATGTTATGGTTAGCGTCAATCGCCGAATTTCCTTTTTTTTTGGCTGGACATCACAATAAATTTGATTAATTATTGGCATAATACATAATTCCCTGGTCCCAAACTGCATGTCCCTTGTGAAAATCCAATAGGAGTATTTACTCTTACTCCCTAGGTATCAAATGAATGTAAACAAGATTGCCGTTAATGTTTGTAACATTATACTTATATTTTATTATATACGTAATTTCACGTTGTAAATTTTTTTCGATCGCGTATCCCAGGCTACAGCCATGTTACACTGTTAACAATGTTGCAGAAAATGAAGTGTCCTCAGATACAATTCGGTCTGCCAAAATGTGTTATGTATTAATATGAATAGCCTGTATTTCTAATTATCAATCGCTCGAGCATAACAATAATTATACAGTTTGCGTAAAAAAATAACTGTGTTAACATTAGTCATCGTTATTTTGATTCGCAATGACAGAGACATGTTATTTCGTCACACAGCGAACATTGAACTTCATTAGTTCGACACTGAGTTATAACATATTGTTTGTGAAATGTGATCTGGGATTATACCTCTTTTGACCAAAGCACAACACAGCAATATCCTTAGTTAACTACACTACCCTTACCAAAATGATATTCTGCAGCAAACATGTTGGATGTCTGCTGCAAACATTCCACCAGTTTGTTGCAACCCACGGCAAATAGTTGCATATATGTGCGGCTAACTGCAACATTGCATCAACGTCCATGCTTTGCAGAAACAATTCAGGAAACTTGTGATTGTGTCGAATGTTTGCAGAAACGAACATTGTCTCTCTCTGTTAGAAGACAACGAACAAGCTGCATAGCTGGTGTTATATGCATGTGTTAATATTTACAATATATGTCACGAACACTGTAGCAAATACAATCGAAACCGAGACGGAGCTAGTGTGTATACAACCAAAAGCAATGGATGTTTGAACAGTTGATATGCATCTGTGTGACAAAAATGACGCATGGTTCATTCCCTTTCTGCTATGATAACGCACGCCACTGTTTGCGGTCGCAAAATGGCCCAACGAAACAAACAGCCTATTCTCCCGAAAATACGCGTATTATCTGTTTACAAAAGTTCTTGTTTTAGGTTGATTATCTGCTGATAATGGACATTTGAGTCGATACTGTGCTGAAAATTAAAGCATTTAGTCACATTATCGACTCATAATAACGCGATTCTAAGCATATTATGTGCGCACAATGACACGTGTAATCCAACGCGCGACTTTTCAGGATTACGCCATTTAACATTTGCTTTCGCTGCTGCCCGCGCCATAAAACGAAATCCGGACATGACTAACATCTGCTTCTTTCAGAATCAAATAGTCACATTATGTACCTGTTTCACATTATAGGTCGAATATGTGCGTATTTGCGCGAGGATATGTTGAAACAAAGTATTTGTAAATTTCAGAATGCATTTTGCCGTTTCCAATTGGATTAGTTGAGTGAATGACACAGCGTGTGAAAATGATCTTGGTAGAGCAAATTATACCAAACAATTGAATGAGCTGTTTGGCGATACGTGGTTTTTATGCCGCACGCATGCAAAAGTTATATGAAAACAAAATGGAACCGAGGAAAGAAGTGCCAGCGCGAATGTGTCAGACGTTATATTCCCGACACATTGGTTATGCGATCATGGCCCTTACACCAGAAACTAGTCTTTATCCTGCAGATTGCCTGCTTCAATTTGTTTGGATGTTGACATTTCCCGATGGCGGGCAAACTTTGTTTTTGTGGAATGTTGTCGTGGTATGTCACATCGGAATTAGGAGAGGAAGCCATGACCATTTACCATTTCGAAATTTATTCGGACTTATTTGAATAAAGACATATAGTAATCATTACTGTTATGAGCAGCCAATTCGGGAATTTAACTGGTAAATGACCGAGGCATGTCGATGTTGATGATGCAGTTGCACGAGGCTTCAATTTCAAGGTCAAAGACAAACTACTAAATATCTAATGTGGTCATACAAAATCAATTTGTTACTCTGTGAGTGACTTAATATGGCTATGGGTCATGATGGAATGCACACTGCGATTGTGCATTGAATCAGTAGACTCACCACGACGGCCACTGAACTCTACTACCGGTAGATTTTGATGACTGGTGAGTTTTTAAATATTTATTTAAAATTATTAAATTTGTATCAAACTATAATTTTCATCCATATATGACCTGCATCTTTCACATGCATTTATAGAAGCTACCTACCGTTGATCGTCATGGCTATTAATTCAGTTTTGGAGCACTGTTTGCAGCAACCTAATTTTCATGTTGAAATTGCAGCAAACAACTGTTTACTGAATTCCAGCAAGCAATTGTTTGCTGCACGTTTTCAGGAACTAACATGGCATTGCAGAAAGTTTTCAGCAACCGAATTTGCATGGTAAAGCTTTGTAACAAACCAATGTGATTGTGGCAAGGTTAGCGTGGTAACACTTTGCAAGAACATCGGGTTGCACCAACTGTGAGGTAAGGGTTGCTGCAATCTGGTAATTGTTGTAAGGGTAGTTAAATATAACTATAATATTGAATGCACGATGTGCCTGACCTGTCTATTTATAACCCACCTGTTCCATGTGTGCTCCCTCTGACGCACAGAACCTCCTAGTATCGGCTGCTTTCAACAATTTGGTGTTGTACTTGAGGTAATAGATTCGCCCCGCAATTTCATACCAATTGTAGCCAACTGCTTCTGCACAACCTGTGTATAATTGGATGATAAATTACGCCTTTTAACGATGATCTCGCACCATTAAACACCCCCTGCTATGTTATATACATCCGCATCTGATCTATTCATGAGTGACTTTGAAGGTCAGAAACAAATTACAAAAAATCGCCTGCGGAATTCGGTTCATTAATTATGAATAGTTAACGGACGTGTTTGTCGTCTGAAGCTCAAAATTGTGTTAAAGTACAAGCAATTTGAAGTCACGTATAAGATCTTGATATTATGTTTTCAACACAACTATTACAATGACAAATGAGTATACCACCATGCATACACACAGTTTGGGGATGATATTTGGCATACACATAACAATTTCACAGCAGCTCCATTGATAGCGAATCGATTGCAATAAATTGTCCAATGTACTTCCTAGTAAGCTCAATTTTGATTGTGTCATGTATAATGAAAATAAGTACGCCGTGTGGAAAATGGTAAGTATTTTGTAACTAGGGGGTTGCCCGTCACCAAATGACGGGTATACAAATGTTCTTTGTTACTTTCTAGTGTCCGCGGTCATGAACAAATTCTCATTTCTATATAAGAAATTCAATGGTCATGCTTCTCTTTTTTGTCACTGAATGCGCGAGGGAACACTTTATTTCACTAAAACTGTATTTCTACACAAACCCACCCCACATATACGCATGCACATATTGAACGAAACAAAATCAACATATTACTTTAAATATTACTATATACTAACTGATACATACTCAATTCTGGAGCGTTTATTCAGCGATGAAAGGGGTTTGCGGAGCATTTTGATCTTAAACGGATCCCCTTGGGAGCCTGCATTCAGCATGCAGCCTAAGGATCACAGGCCCATTTGTGGGAATACTTTATTTGAAATAAAACTGTATTTTCTCCCCCTCTCCCCAACCCACATATATACATGTATATGCATGCACACACAGAACGCAACAATCAAGATATTTTACTTTATTACTATATATATACTAACTGAAACAGGCTCCATTCGGGAGCCTTTATTTAGCGATGGAGGGGCCTGCGGCCCCTTTGTACTCTTCGCGCACATTATATGACCTTTACAGCGCGCGCTTCGCGCACATTTGGTCTTTTAAACATTCTTTCATCAGATTTACACTTAACTGAAACATTAAAAAAGCATTAATTATCGTGGGCAGTATTGTTTACACTGTATTAGTCCCGGCTCGGGAATGTTGTTTTTCTAACCGAGTTCCGGCGATTCTACTGAACGGTATACCCACTGACACTGAAGGTCAGACTGTGTCCATTCGCCATCTTCCGTACAACTTTCATAACAAAGACAACATTCTTTACTTATGTTCACACTGAACTGGCAAATTAAAATACCATATTAGCACCCATTCCCAACGATGATGTAGCGTTCGAGTCTCGACTCTACACCCACTACATGCACTTTCATGACAAAATCAACATTTGTTACTTCTATTCACGCTCAACCTGAACTGACAGATTAATTTAGAGCCTATTTCCATGGAAGTTTCGTCGACAATAGCAAAGCTAATGTGGGTTTGCGTGCGACGTCACATGACGTCATTTCGACAAACTTCATAAGAAATACATGTATAATCTAAGGCTGCGTTTACACTGTGTATAGATCTGTATACAGATCTGAATGAAGTCACGTGTCGTGCATTACTATCATCACAACATGATGACTAATAGTGAACGCGCGCTGACCAGTACTCTGGTAATTGACAACTCACTACGAGTCGTTTCGGTTTAGGCCAGACACAAAAATGGATCAACTATCAGTAGACAACAGCGATTTGGTATGTGCCGTGTCAGCATATAAAAATAGGTCTCCTGTTTGACACCATCTGGCGGTGGCCATTTTGGATCGGTATGGAGTGGGTATCCATACTACAACACCCTTTATTTGACCAAATGTAGCAACATTTCCAACTGATGACAATTCCAATGACAATGTTGACCAAATGTAGGACAATATTGTTTTTCTTAAATTAACTAGCAGTTTTGACTGGTCACGGAGAGGGACCAGGGCACAATCTTTCCATATAAGGTAGGAAATTATGCAAATATTGGTCCGAAAACAATACCCCCCCCCCCCCAATAAAATGTTTGAAAATCAAACTACAATATCATTTTCAACCTATTGTTGGTTTGGAAATTACAATTATTTTTTGTCAGGTATGAAATTTCCAACTGTTGAACTGTGAGACACCCCTCACCCCCCCCCCCCCCGGTTGACACGTCCCTGTCCATATTGAATATACGAAATACATGGGTTGAAATGACAACGAAAAGTGAAACACATTCGCCAAGCCTGAGTAACAATTAATCAAAACAGATTTGCCTGTCGCAATGCTTCGGCATTGACCGTGACGTATAGCGGACACGAATTTTGCTCACGCGAACGAATACCGTTTTCTTTCTGTGTGCATTTCTGTGTCAACCCGTTCGCACTAGTCTGCGTGTCGATCTGTGTACAGTTCTATAGCAGTGTAAATGCACCCTAATACTGCATTTCGTGACCATGTTAGATCTCAGGTTTGCTTTGACCAATCGACTTGAAATTTGGTGAGTAATCTTTTACGACACAGTGTAGGCCGTGGTACAAATTTGGACCACATGGCACCCATGGTTGAAAAGTTATAAACGCGCCAAAAGCGTGACCGAGTTATACACACACAGATACACACAGACGACGGGTTATATATATATAGATTCCACACTAATCCTCATTGAAAATGATCATAACATGTTATACTGAGTACAGTAATAGACATGCAACACACATACCACTGGTTTCTACTAGAATATACTCGAAACAAGGGATTTATCCCTTAGAAAGGATGTCTGACCAGTATGGAGTAAAAAATGATTTTCTTACATTGCATGCTATGAAGAAACAAGCAGAACTGACTTTGATATTTCCAATTGATAAATTAAAAATTCCTTGCCGACCTTATATCCCACAAGAAATTGCTATTCTTTGGAAATCTAAAAAAGGAGCCATGGATATATACAATGTTATCTCAAGAAATCTTGAAAAGTCCACAAAACCAATTGAAAAATGGGCCAATGAACTTACAATTCAGTCCATGAATGACCATTACTGGGAACAAATCTTCGCAATCACATTTCAGACCACCAAAGATAGTAACCTATGCTGGTTACAGTATCGAATTTTGAATAGAATCCTCAGAACAAATCATTATTTGAAAAAAATCAAGATCACAGATAATAGTTTATGTCAGCGATGTAATGCTGACGATGAAGCAATTAAGCACATATTCTGGGACTGCCCCAAAGTAAAGTTTTTTTTATGAAAAAATGTCAAATTGGTTCTTAACTTATGGAGTTATGCTGACAAAATCTGCTTCTACCTTTATTTTAGGGATTTCAGGAAAAGAAAATTATACCTTGAATTATTTAAATCTGATATTGAAGAGATATATCTATAATAATAAATTTGCAAATTGTGAACTCACTACTGAAGGAGCCATCAGAATGATAATACATCAATTAAAGGCAGAGCAGTTTGCATCAAAGGTGAATTTCAAAAGTCATCATTTTGAAAAAGACTGGGGTCTACTATTGGGATTATTGAAAGACAAAGATAAGAATCCATAATCATAATTTTATTTTTATTTTTCTTCGAAGAAATTAAAATCGGACAAGGACATATACTCCATTATCAAAATATGAAAAAGGGATGCAAACATTCATTTGTGTATACAAAAAAATGAGTTTACTGAATTGAAACAAAACATTAATTTTTTTGCTATGTTCATTGTTTTTTGAGTGATTACTGAGTGAGTGAGAGTGAGTGCAAGATAATGTGAGAAAGTGAATGATAGAATATACTTTTTGTTGAGTGTGAAACCAAACGGGTACGTTCGTTGTGATTATTATATTGTTCATATTAAATTTATTCTCTAATAAAACAGATATAAAAAACCAAAAAAAAGGATGTCTGAAATGTGGACTTTCAAATTAGAAGATTTGGTTTAATCTCGCTTTTGCTTGATAAACAGTTCATAGAAAATATATACGAACAATGTGTCATAGCTGTTCAGGTTTGTTTGAACGATGGTGTGTTAAGTTCCTCATAAAATGCTTGAAATTGATACTCCCAATTGCTCCAGTTCGAGATTTAGCATGCTCCGTTTCTAGGCACCCAGAAGTTGAGATGCCCCAGTGTGTGTTTATAAATATCACATCAATACTTCACAACAGCAACGCCTTCTTTAACCGGATTGTATAACTACACATAGCAGCTTTGACTAAATGTAACTCGATCGAACCAGCAGAATATATATTAGTCAGACCATAGTCTATATCTAAAGATGATACCCATAGTACATTTAAAAGGTCTCAAACTGTCATAATTGCACAATTCACAATGCTAATATCATCACTATTTGTAAAACAATTATATAATACTTCTACTCAAATTTTGATACCAATATATTTTTCGTATCAATATATAAATATTACTCAAATTCTCGAATAGATATCGGGCTTGAGTTAGGTGTTTGTCCATAAATAGCACATTATCGTTTTTTTCTACTTAGTTTCGCCGATGGTAAGTATATTCACCGGACGTGAATCGAAGCTTCGCGATTGCGCACCTGACGATTTATCTGAATCGAATAGCGTCCAATTGAGCGGCTGTGCGCCAGTGAATTTGAAGCAATCGACAATAACAAATGCGTTCACTTTCTGATGTAGTTTACATGTATTATTGAGTGACACGACCAAATGGACGTGAAGAACAAGCGATGGTACATATATTAATATAGTATACACTAGGGTCCTGCGAATTGGATATTTTGATCGAATCGAATATCGAATCGAGTCTACGTAATCGAATCGAATATCGAATCGAATCATACATGTGTGTTGCATTCTCAATTAGGCATTTAATGTCAATGATTAGACGATTTGAGAAACGTTATATGAACTTCCATGAAATTCCATCATAGCTTGTGTAGCGATCAACCGTCGTTCCCGATACTATTAATTTCAATTGAGAATTGTTGAGAGAGAAAAAAACAGATTAAAACGTCCATGCGGTCGTAACGACGATTAGATATATAACCACTATACTTATTATCGGAATTAAATTCACGCGCAATTTGTAGAGTTTGCATGTACATGCACAATTGCAAATCAGCACTCGGAAACACCCGTTTTTATAAACTTGAAGATGCGACAACAGTCGCAGGGTAGCCTGTTTATGTATATAGTGCTGGATGCTTAGATGTCTTCTTGTCCCAGACGCTTGCGATTTATATACCACATTGCATTCATCACACGTGTAAGTTTCTGCACTACATGCAGCTTTTATCATGTTTAAAATAAACATGAATAACGGACGACAAATTGTCAAGCACGTGTTGTTTACATTTTCGGCGATATTACAGAACGAATGTCAACCGCGAAGAATGCGGAGGATGGGAAAGTTAAATTTATTTTATTGTTAAATACACTTATTAAGTAACTTCATTTGGTCGTAACATATATCAACATACCATGCATAAAATCATCTGGCCAATATTCATTTGCATTCATACTTCGTTCGAACGACGAATCACTAGAAAAGGGGTTAGCGGTGTACTCCATTGGTACCTCGTGTGCGCGGTTTTAGACAAAACGGGAAAAGTCACGTGCGGGAAACTGATGTTTTTGTTGTACAATTTGATCGAGATATCCATGGTAACTCGAGTAATGACCAATCTAGACAATGCTTTTAAGCATTTCATCGCTATTATAATTTACGCGTGTCGTCGGTCCATCGGCGATCTCTGAGCTTTTGGCTACCATGTTCAAAGCTAGAATTAAGATATATTTAGTCGTCCTATAGTTGCTAATTACTGGCTATACTTATATTTAATAGCATGCGAACATTCGCGATGTACAATAAGAATTATAAGGTGCATATATTCATAATTTTCGGGAATTATATGGCACAGAAGCAGCGAAGATCGACGTGTGCACTTGTCCGTAAACAGCTTACTTTTTTGTCAGTGTATATTCGAAATTTCGAGTTGGAAATTTCGAATCGAATTCGAATCGAATCTCGAATCGAATATCGAATATTCGCAGGACCCTAGTATACACACCTACCATAAATGTTTATTCAATTTTATGACATACGCTATAACATGGTGATGTGGTTCTGTTATTTTTCTGTATCATTATTCGGTCCTTGTGAGTCACATACAACCATATATATCCCACTTACCACGGAACGCACTGAATATTAAGAAGAATGCTTCTACCTAAACAACGAGTACACATTACACGTATAGGAGCTCGCGAATTAGCACAGAACGAAACGTTCCAAAAGTATACGCAAAGAAACAGGGTCAATGCTGTTTGTGGACAACTTGCCCATATGGATAGATTTTTCGGAAATGGCCAAATAACATTACATTTGGACGAACTGTTGACCAAACAGTTTGAAGCCGATAGTCAGTAATAAGTTTGTTTACATTCGAACCTTACAGTTACACTCTTCGATGATCAACTATCATTGTCATCTTGGTCGGTCTTAAACATCATGTATGATCATTTGGTCGCCTTGCTTATGTTCAATTCATGTATATGTCGCATTTGATTCGAAATACAGTCCGTTGAAATAGCATAGAAGCAAGTCATAGCAAACACTCACCCTCTTCAATCTCCGACATCCACACAACATGTGCCCTGTCGCAGACCCGCAAAGTGTACACATTCCAGTGGACATGTTGTACATATATGAACTGTATCCGTTCGTGTTACTGTGTATTGCACAATGAATCCTCGAAGAAGCAGTTAAGTGAATGGGACTCGTCGCTGATGTCACGCCAGTTGTGAATATACGGAATTTCGTTTGAGAGATACCCCATCACAAATAATTCAATGACAGCATGAACACCGCAAAACATACACGGATTCTATTTGGCATTATACCTGACCCGACCATGTCGACGCGAGACCATCTGTGATCGTAGGACCTGGGATATGATAGTCACTTTGTCTGGAACCTTTTACTAGTAATATTCATAAAGATGTGTAATTACAACTTAGTCATTGTTTATAATACATTAGCAGGACATGGAGAATTTCCATTGAGAGTTACCCGAGCAAACAGCGTTCCTCAAAAGCACAAACACCGCAAAACATACACGAATTCCAGTCGACATTTTACATTGTTTAGAGTACATTAGCAGGATAATTGTGTTTTCATATAGTTTCGTGTCTTGAATAGGGTCAACTTATAGAACTATGAGTATCAATATACTCTACACTCTAGGCCCAATTGTAATATTCAGAACGAAGATGTTACTTTACTGGTAAGCCTATTGGAGAAGCCATAAGCATCCTCAAATATTCTATCTTGTGTGTAATGGACATAATGGACAATTTTCGAGAGTTCGTGTCTCGAAGACGGACACTTTGTTTTAACAGGAGTGTCTTTATACCAACTATACACCGAGCTCGGCTATTAAGAATAGGTCTGCTGCGTTACTTATAGTGCATATATCATGGGTACCATTACCCGCAGCGTACTTTTAATCTGAGCATAATTGATTCTGTTGTGTAAACGCAAAATCTAACACTTGCTTTACTAAATGGGTTATCCCATTCAGTTCGAAAACACAGGCATTGGAATAGTCTATGACATCACACTAGCCAGATTGGTTGCAAAATAATTTGCTCCGCTAAAAACACCATAAATTAAGCAAAAACAATGGAATAACGTCAAGACATTATAGTGACGATGATTTAATTAAGATCATGGTAAATTACATCTGTGGAAATTTGAAAGTACTTTTTGTCAAGTAATTCTCGGACTATTACGTCTTCTGTTGTTGAACATTTCAATCAGCGACTGAAACAATGGTGGATGCAAAGCAGTGGCTACTCGAGGACAAACTTCCTATTAATTTGTGAACGATGTCCACAGAGACAAGAACACGTTTGAAAAACACATGACAAGAGAACTGTTATTAGTGTAACGGAACATTCAATATACAGAGAAACAGGAATGTTTGTGACTTTTGTAGGCAACACTACCATTTCAGACGCAAAAGACATACTATATACATCAAGTAGTATTTTGTGGTCGTGCAAGAAATGTAGAAATAACAAAAGCGACAGCCAGAATAAATACCACAGTGACCAGGATACACACGATGACACTAAACAGAATAATCGGAAACAAAAGAAGAAATGAGACCAAATTTGGCGTATGTAAGCAGGAAAGGGCAATCAACAATGCAGGACCAATTAAGTTATGAGGATATGGGAATATGGATGTTACACATCGAAAAGTTGCTGGAAAAAGTTAGAGGATATATGAACAAATTTGATGCGTGTATCAAAATTAAAGTGGAACAGCGCATTTATAACCTTGAACAGAAGTATAGCGCAAAAATAGAAGAACACACTTCAGAAATGGAAAACAGATTACAGAAAATAGAGTCAAATATATTGAAACTAGAAAAACTAGCGGGGAGAAACATATACGCAATTAGAGGCATCAAAAAGAAAATCAGAAAAACTAATCAAAGAATTTGAAGAGAAAAACAAACGATTATTTGAACAGAAATATAAGAAAAACAGACTATGCTGGAATTATTTACAAAAGAAAAACTTAAAACACCCGCAAACGCATATAAAGTACCAAATTAAATTTCAGAATCGAAGAACCACAACATCGTGATAGAAAATATACCCGAATTGCTGCAAGCAGAATATTCAAGAGAACAGGACTGGCACAGTATAATGAATTGCAAGAAAGGTCAATATTTAACGTCAGCGATGTTTTGTCCTTTTACAGACTTGGAAATGGGTCTTTGAACAAACATCGACCGGTGAAGATAGTCCTGAAGATGAAACAAACTCGAGACAAAATGAGTCGCGATGCTATCACATGCAATACAAAGGACAGTAAAACAAAAGGTAGTGCAAAAATATACTTTAATATAGTCTCACGAAAACGCAAATGGAACAGCCCTATGAACTCCGCACAAAATTGAAAAGGAAACAGAAAGTTTACCCTTCCAGGAATTTCCGCTTGGAATGGAATCGGATAGTGAAACATTAAACCTTTGGTATAGTGTAATCCAGTGTACGCTGCAGTACTCAGTTTACTAGGTATGTTAAGGTGGTCAAAGCAGACGAAATATAAAGAAAATTGGTAAAAAAAACAACCATATTTATTGAGGGATATGTTTTGGTAATGCGCTCAACAACGACCTGTTTGTGCAACATATTATCTGAACATTTCGTATCGGATATATATTCATCAATTATGCTTTTGTATAGAAAACTGAGAAACGACATCGTTGATTTGTTGTGTTAACTGTACATGGACAGAGCAATGATAAACTACATGTATATCTGACAGTGAGACAGCAGTATGTTAACCTGCATGTTCCGTCTTCATTGAGTACAGCACCTTTGGTTGGTCAGATACCACTCTTCAGTGAGTAGAGCACTTTTGGTTGGTCAGATAACACGCATATTTCACCACTTAGTGCTAATTTGCTATATGAATGACCAATACTGTCGGCTGGTTTATATGTGTACACGTTATTGTGGTTGACCGTAATATATTGTGGTACTGACGACTAGGACATTATTGGGTCCATCCGAGTCTCGGAGCGACAAACTTGAACATAAATGCTAAATATTCAATGTCACACCATGTTAACGACAACCCACCACAAAGACTTCTAACCACTAACTCTTTCCTTTCTTAATCGATTTCCCCAACCATTTATAACATAACACACTGGAGCGGCCAATAATTCATTGGTATGTGTTCGGGTAATAATGATAGCAGACGGCATACAGAAACAGTCATATATTACAAGGGCGGAACCATTCATATTCATTGGAGAAAAATGCTCAGATAATAAGTTCAACAATATGCATGAACGTATTATCTGAACATGGAATGCGCGAAGTACACGCCAATTTGTTTAGAAAGTATATACAGTGTTAATATAATGCGGTCTACGATATTTAGGATGATAAAGGACATTTCTTTATATGCACGGAGACAGTATCGTGTGAAATGCATATTGAAAAAGACGACATTTACAGGCTTTGGAAAAAACCATCACGACATGGCGGATCCAGTGCTGATAGATGGATCGAATGGAGGTTAGTTCTGATTCCGATTCCTTCCATTCGATCATCTCAAATATTGATAACTAACTGAAACAGGCTCCCATTGGGAGTCTTTAATCATGGATATAGTAGGCCCCTTCAAAGAGATATATACTATCTAAAAATATATATATTTTTGAAATGTTTAGTTTTTTAGATTGAACTCAATGTCACAAAAAAAAACAATGTTTTGTTTTAACATACGCGTTTTTGTAATAAAAAAAAATAAAAAACAGATATTCCGCTAACGTACCCCTTGTGCACACCACTTAGTTGAAATCGACCCAGGACTGGTGGCTGTGAGAAAAATCTCGGAAAGACAGACATATCCTACTATTTTATATAAATAGATAAACATGAAGATACATTTCAATTTGAACACACCCTCATATGTTGTGTCACCCTTCAACTTCATTGGCAGCCTAATTCTGGGGTCAGAACATTGTATGTTTTCCATTTTTCTTTCAGCAAATATTGAAGTAAAATATATTGAACGATATTCAATGCTTTGTTCTCTAAAACTGTATTGATTTTCAATGCATTTCTATAGTAAATAACTCATGAACAACTTTGCATACACAAATGAAATTACGGCCCCTCAGCTGCTCTGTGACAATAAATTACATTTTGAAATTCATTGAGCCAGTTACTTTGCACCTGAAAACATGTCATTTTGATGTCATATTTCGGCCACACATTTTATAATCCCATATACTAATCATCAATTAGTACACACATGTTAATACAATAATAATACTAATTCATTTGCCGACTTTTCAGAAATGCTTTCACCCACCTGCATACATTCTTCACTCACACTCGTGCCAGATTCTCATTTTAATCTAATCTATAATCTACATGTACGTGAGCTAAACCTATTGGATATTGTTACGAGCTAATAAACAAATCAAATTCAATTCAACCAATCCCGATATCAACATCAATTTCGGTATGTTTGGCTTCACACTGCCTATACGATACAGACAGTCACGCATATGCACACATTCTTTTACTTATTTAACTCAGTGCACCTACTCCGTTTCTGGAATATCGTTTCTATCAAAGAGGCGTGAGCAACTTTTGAGGTGTTTGGTGTCTTTATTCAAGCATGCAGGAATTTACCTCTATTGCGACAGTGAAATAACACGTGTTTTGTATCATTGTTTCGATGTGTTGAAGCGTCATTCAGACGATTGGGCACAATACTGGAAATGTGTTATAAACATGTGCCGACATACTGTAATGCCCTAATTAATCGACTTCTTAACCACAGCAGAATTATGGGTAACTTTTCAGGATTTAGTCGGAAATATGGCTTGTTGCCATTCATCGGAAAGCTCTCGTGGAGAGCTTTCCGATGAATGGCAACAAGCCATATTTCCGACTAAATCCTGAACAGTTACCCATAATTCTGCTGTGGATAAGAAGTCGATTAATTAGAGCTTTACTGTACATCCGACAGAATGCCATATCTGCATTTACGATCCCAAAGTACTTTTCTCCATTATCCTGATGTGGTTGCGATTCTACGAACGGTATCTGCAGGTCATCGTGGATGCACATTGCATCGGCTGAACTAGATCTAGACATATATATCTATCGATTTAAATGGCATGAACACGCATTACACTATACCAGCTTTGTCTGAGTTGGCCGAGTCGTTTCCATTCGACCAAAGAATTGCGTTCTTACATTAAGTGCATGAATGTATATTTGAGATATATATCATATTACATTGCTATTGTTGGTTGATTGGTACATTTGGTGGAAGAAATGAGTGGGAAATCACACCATTGCACTTGTCCCGACATGTACATCGCGTATATATATGTTGATAATGTACTACACACCGAATAGTCTGAG
This sequence comes from Siphonodentalium dalli, assembly GCA_032622095.1. NCBI lineage: Eukaryota > Metazoa > Mollusca > Scaphopoda > Gadilida > Siphonodentaliidae > Siphonodentalium > Siphonodentalium dalli. Next base: position 91,097,823 of record CP136067.1, read on the forward strand.
TCGCCATGGCATCGACTAAACCTTAGTTCCTACCAACAAACACACTTATTGTACTATAATGCTGTCCGAATATATGTCTACTTCCCGAAGGTGTATGATGGTACATGTAATACTGATTGTTGACCAATTTCAAAACCGTCCTGATCCAGTGTGTATGGTACTGTCATTCAGAACATCTGACAGAGGAATGGTTTGGCTATTGTCCCAGTACCGTCCGCCATGTAGTAAGCTGATCCAGTGTGTGCGATGCGCAAGAACTCATAGTGCTGTGCCTCACCTGCGCCCCAGTCAGTGAACAACAACGGCTGGCCATCGTAGGTGTACATGATATCACCAGCGCTTGGTCTGTGGCCATCGATGAAGAGCTTTCCTAAAATGCAGACAGGATGGTGCACAACCCACATGTTTAAATATCCGGATATTGAGTGGGCTGAATCGTTAAGTGCATGGAATTAAATGTAACGTATATCAGTTCAGATCATGCATTGAACTATTATGTGTATATATGACTAGCAGGTGGACCCGACTTCGTCCGGGCTGTTTCCCCTCTGCTTTTCGGCGAATTGTGCGATTTGACCTTGAATTGTCCATTTTGAAGGTCAAGGTGAGGTGGGGTCACGATTTGACCCGTCCAAAACACTGCCCGGACAAAAGTACCCGACAAAAGTACACGTCGAAATCCATCCGGTTTTACCCGATTTGACCTCGAATTGATCATTTCGAAGGTCAAGGTCAGGCCGGGGTCACGAATTGACCCGTCCAAAACACTCAGTGGACAAAAGTAACCCCACGTATCAAATTTCGTCGAAATCCCATCAAAATTCGCGATTTGACCTTGAATCGACCAGATTTCAAGGTCAATGTCACGTCGCACGGGCAAACGAATAGGCTTACGACACTCCTCATACGAAAGTATCCCCAGACACTAATTTTCATCGAAATCCCGTGATACTCGGGCGTTCGACATCGAAATGACCCGATTTCAAGGTCAATGTCACGTCGCACGGGCAAATTAACAGGCCCATGCCACTCCCCGGGCGAAATTAACCCCACATACCATGTTTCATCGAAATCGGCTCGGCCGTTCTCGAGTCCATCGCGAACAGACAGACATACATACACACACACACCCTCACACACCCACACACCCACACACCCTCACACCCCCCCCCCACACACACACACAGATTTCCCAAAATATTACGACACTCCCCATACGAAAGTATCCCCAGACACTAATTTTCATCGAAATCCCGTGATACTCGGGCGTTCGACCTCGAAATGATCCGATGTCAAGGTCAAGGTCACGTCGCACGGACAAATTAACAGGCCCATGCCACTCCCCGGCCGAAAGTATCCCCACGTACCAAGTTTCATCGAAATCGGCTCTGCCGTTCTCGAGTCCATCGCGAACAGACACACACACACACACCCACCCTCACACACACAAACAAACACACCCTCCCTCACACACATACACACATACATACACACCCTCCCACACATACATACACACACACACAGATTTCCGAAAATATATAATAGATATCTCATATATATTTTGAAGACCTCTGTCTGTCTGTCTGTCTGTCTGTTTGTCTGTTTGTCTGTCATTAATACAAATCTACGATTCTCGACCGATCGGGACGAAACTTGGTACGTGTGTGTAGTTTGACCAGGCGGTGGTCGTTGTCGTATTGGCAAGCCCGTGCGACGCCCATGCAGCGCATGCGCAGACGAGATCTCTTGAAATTTGGTATGTTAATGTATCTTGTCCCGAATACGAATTTTATCGAGTCGCCGAGCTCGTGCGACGCCAGCTTCGCGCATGCGCAGACGAGATCTCGGAAACGGGGGGAGCTACATGTATAGACTTGAAATTTGGTATGTGAATGTATATTGTCCCGGATACGAATGTTATCGTGTCGCCGAGCCCGTGCGACGCCAGATTCGCGCATGCTCAGACGAGATCTCGGAAACGGGTGGAGCTATCGACTTGAAATTTGGTATGTGAATGTATCTTGATCCCGGATACGAATTTTATCGGATCGCCGAGCCCGTGCGCATGCGCGAAGCGGGCGCCTCACGGGCTCGCCAATACGACAACGTCGACCGCCTTGTCAAACTACACACACGTACCAAGTTTCGTCCCGATCGGTCGAGAATCGTAGATTTGTATAAATGACATACAGACATACAGACAAACATACAGACAAACAGACAGAGGTCTACAAAATGAGACTAGCCGATGAGCCCGGCGTTGTCCGGGCTATTCAAAACCAGCCCGACGTTGTCCGGGCTATTCAAAAACAAAATTTCAAGTCGATAGCTCTACCCGTTTCAGAGATATGGTCTGCGCATGCGCGAAGATTGCGTCGCACGGACTCGGCGACCCGATACAATTCGTAATCGGGGCAAGATACATTCACATAGCAAATTTCAAGTCGATAGCTCCACCCGTTTCCGAGATCTGGTCTGCGCATGCGCGAAGCTTGCGTCGCACGGGCTCGGCGACCAGACAAAATTCGTATCCGGGGCAAGATACATTCACATAGCAAATTTCAAGTCGATAGCTCCACCCTTTTCCGAGATCTCGTATAATATGACACAACAACCCATTATGATTTTTTAATCGAGATAATTGCATTCCGCGTTTCGTTTTGCATCCGTATTTTGCGCATGGGTAGCCGTTTAGCAGCTTCGATTGTAATAAAGAGCGTTAATCCTTAACACCTCCAAATATGGTCAATATAAAGATCGTTGATGCCTTAACCCACGAAGTGGCGTTTGCGATGATTTTGATGATTGGGAGTGGATAATCGGTGCTCAGAGCTTGTCCAAAACGCGACGTCGACGATCCCCGTTGGTTTTTACACTCATATACGAAATTTGAGCTCGATGGGTGCAGTCGTTTTCGATTCTATAAAGGACATACAGACAGACAGAGGTCTTCAAACTATATAATAGACTAGCAGGTTAGCCCGCCACTGGCGTGCTTGGTCAGAAACATGCCAATGTTTTATGTTTTGTTTGTGTTTTTCAATGAATTAATATTGGGTTTTTCAATATTTTACCCGATTTGACATTGAATTGATCATTTTCAAGGTCAAGGTCATGTCGGGGTCACAATATATAATTTGTGGGTACCCGTTTGAAGGTTAAGACTGACCCGATGAAAAATTCCCCCGTTCCTAGGAACGACAGACATAAGAATTTTTCACACAATGCGACGTCGACGATCCCCGTGTGTTTTTACACTTATATACGAAGTTTGAGCTCACCTAGGGCGGAAAAACTTACCCGATCCGCGTTCTTATGAACACAACACGCTCCGCGTTCTTAGGAACACAACACGCTCATGTCTATACACGTCCAGACCCAGAAGAGAAATGATTTTTTTCAACCTGCCCGTGGCCATTGAGCATCCCCTGACAGAGGTTGTCCACCCTTACGAGATGGTCAATAGAGCCCCGCAAAGTTACTCCCGTCGTGAACCCAACCTCGCAAAGAGCGGAAGTCAATTAATCCCGCCGTGAACGCCATCACCAACGCGATGTAATTTTGTTTGGTATCATGTGTTGCGTTCTAAAAATAGGAAAGCACTTGTTCCCGTATACGTTTGCGTAAATACGAAATTGTGAGTGTTGGTTTGTAACCGGGATTTCTGAGAAGCATTATGCCAATAACTACCACCCCCTAAGCCCTGACCTTAGTGTCGTACATACTATAACAATGATGTTGTACGAGTACTATGGCATCCAATAAATCTCCCCGCATAGGAAACCACTCAATGTTCCCGTATATCCACACTAACTACCCCCCCCTAAGCCCTGACCTAAGTGTCATACATACTATAACAATGATGCTGAACACTTTGAGGCAATTATATTGCAGAAATGTTGTAAGAGTACTATGGCATCCAATAAATCTCCCCGCATAGGAAACCACTCAATGTTCCCGTATATCTCTCTGCAGATGCTAATAACGTTGAATGGTAAACAGACGCTCTTTATAGCAATGCGTCAAAAACAAACGCTCATTAAATAATCACTTGATTAACCCACGCCGTGCCTTTGCGGTGATTTTGGAGTGGATAAAGGGTGCTCAGAGCTTCTCCAATACGCGACAACTACGGTGTTCGTGGATTTTTACCATTAGATGGGAAGTTTGAACTCAATCGAGCCAGCCGTTTTCGATTCCATAAAGTACATATATATATATATATATATATATATATATATACGGAAGTCTCAAAATATATAGTATAGACTAGCCGATGATACCGACGTTGTCCGGGCTATTCAAAAACCAAATTTCAAGTCGATAGCTCCACCCGTTTCCGAGATCTGGTATGCGCATGCGCGAAGCTTGCGTCGCACGGACTCGGCGACCCGATAAAATTCGTATTCGGGGCAAGATACATTTACATAGCAAATTTCAAGTCGATAGCTCCACCCGTTTCCGAGATCTCGTCTGCGCATACGCGAAGCGGGCGCCGCACGGGCTCGCCAATACGACAACGTCGACCACCTGGTCAAACTACACACACGTACCAAGTATCGTCCCGATCGGTCGAGAATCGTAGAGTTGTATAAATGACATACAGACAAACATACAGACATACAGACAAACAGACAGAGGTCTTCAAATATATATGAGATGTTGCTGTTTTGCAATTTTTATAGAAGAGCGATAATCGAAAACCATAGAAATCCATAGTATCGATAATACGGACCATGTTCGTCTTTTTGACGAAATAACAAATATCGACCCTTTCGAATGCTTGTCAATGTCGGGTGTCAATTAGAGTTCAGTCTTTTTTGACTTGAAACATATTTATTTGTATAATATACAAAAGGGATTGAGGCACAAGTTTTTACAACTTACGAAGCCCCTCTCCCGATACAATAATATAACATACATGTGATCAAGATGACGGTATATAAACGTATTTACATGATGATCAGTTTAGAGATATATAATTTGTATTGCCTTCCAGAGGTTGTGTAGATTTGTGTTTAAAACAACGAGGCTACATTGTGAATATGTGGCACGATAAACGAGTGCTAATATAATCTATTGGTGTACGTATGTTCGGAGGTTAGGAAAAAATAATAATAGTAGACAGTTATGAACTAGGTTTTAGATTATGTAGCGCTCTGGAAGGCAGTACCGACAATTGATAAGAACGTGCATGTTTGTGGGGGAGGTTTGTCCATTTGTGAGAATAAATGCCACATAACAAATTGAAATTTCGGAAGCACCCTTAAGTATATTCAGAAGTGATATACTTATGTATGTACATACACCTACATATATACAGTACACACATATGGATCCATATGGACACACATACATACCTATAATATAAACTCTTTTAGGGGTCGAAACGTTTAGTCGCGGCAATGTATTGCTGTGTGATGTCAAATAGTCTCATATTTTTTTGGGACGAGATATTAGGTATTCCACACATGAGTTCTGCAATATTGCTTATTATGAGATTTTCACGGGTTAGTTTCTCAGAAAATTCTGAGCGCTCTCTTTGGTACAAAGGGCACATGAAGAAATAATGATATGCGTCTTCATACTGGTTTCCACACGAACATGCGGGGCTGTCAGCGATATAGTTGTTGAACATATCAGATCGGAGTTCACTACACAAGTTACGTAGGCGACAGTGAAAAATATTGTATTTTCTGAGTCCAACGTAGAAATGTCGAGGGGGACTGGGCGTTGGATCTATATGTTGCAAGTTGGTTTTAACCCTTTGAACCCCAGCGTCCGGAATACCGGCCGCTGCGTGAACCTCCATATACCCTAGCGGCCGGTATACCGGCCGCTGAACCGGCCATTATAACGACCGCCACGTGTTTATAGTTTATAGCTACATGTATGCGATTCAATAACAAATCGACGTCTAAACTCTAGTTATATATATCAAATATAAAAAGCCTGTTCAAATTATATTTATATGGTGAAGGGCCTCGATCGCATATCAAGTTGATTTCTTGGCGCATGCGCAGAGCAGCGAAATGCGAAATAAATGGTTTATAGCGTACTTATGCACGACAAACCCACTAATATATGGCCCCATAGACATCGGCGGTGGTAAGGGTGTGTAAATGGAATGTCTACCCGCTATAGTACCGGGTAGGAATATATGCGCATACGCAGAACATAGGTTGTAAATGCCAAAAACATGCGTTTTAAGCGAAATGTGGTGTTATATATAGGACATATAGCTGCATCATAATTGCAGTTTCTTGCTAATGCCGGGTAGTTGTCTGGTAACCGTTACTAAGAAGAGATTGGGTGGCAAAGTGTCCTTATATGTACATATATATGCACAGTTTCAAACAGGTACCACCATTGAACATATACAGCATTATGCGACTAGATATTGTATAAATTAAGGGAACACTACCACTTAATGGTTAGTGCAGTGGTGTCATCCGTTCATTTGTGGTACTTGATTAGCAACCGTTGCTACCTTAAATAATTAATTTCATTCGATCTCTCTTAAATTCTTGTCGGATATATCTCAAATTTCACATTAGGGTATTATCGTCATCAAAAACACAATCACTGGCATTGAGTTATGACATACCATACTATAATTGCCTTTTCCAGTCAATTCGGGGTAGTTGCCTAGCAACCGTTCCCAAGACGCTGCCGAGTGGCAAAGTTTTCCGATTTTATAATGATCAGTGATCAATGGAGGGGGGACCGGTAAAGTTTCATACCTGTGTCACAAATTAAACATAACCAACATCATCCAACAAGACACTATAACATTTAAAGGAAAATCCCACGAGGAGCCCAGGGTCAGGGTGTCGGTCGTGGTAGGGCGGCAGGGTTCAAAGGGTTAAAGGTAGAAAATTGGTCAGCTTCAGTGATTAATTTGGGAAGTTTATTCCATTCCATGGCCATCTTTGGGAAAATTGACTGTTTGAAGTGTTCAGTATTGCAGTAATATGAATAAAATTTACTGGGGCGTCTCCAATTATAGTCTGCAACTTCGTGAGATCTGGGGGGAAGTGTAGTGGATAGATATGATGGTGCTAAATTGTTGACGATTTTATAGAGTGCCTGCAATTTATGTATTTGGCGTCTTTTATTTAGTGAAGGCCATCCAACTTCCTGTAATACCGTATCACCCGAGGCAGAACGGGTGATACCGCTGACTATCCGGCCAGCATCGATATGAAGCCGGTCAAGCTTTTCTAACATATAGTTAGAGGCATTGTCCCAAACGGCATCTGAATAATCAAACAGTGGTAAAATGTATGTTTTGTAAATAAATTCGATGGTTTTCCTGTTTAGTTGATATTTGATGCGACGAAGTTGTGATAGGCGCGAGGCAATCTTTTTGACAGAGCCATCGATGTGGGCGTTCCATTTGAGATTTGATTGGAGTTCCAGACCTAAATGTTTATGCTTGTCCACAAAGTCGATTGAATTTCCCACGAATTTGAGGTTCGGATTCTCTGTAGATGGAGCAACTAATGAGAAGGACATTCCAACTGTTTTAATTGGATTAAAGCTGACCAGCCAGTTTTTGGACCACGCTGTAATGTTGTCTAAGTCGCTGTTCATATTACCTTCAAGTATATTAATATCAAAGTGGCTGTTCGTGAGGCAAGTGTCATCAGCGTACATTCTCGTTACCGATTCAATACCGTCGGCTAGATCATTTATATAGACAAGGAACAAGAAAGGTCCCAGGATATATCCCTGGGGCACTCCTGCTGGGATGACCTCATATTTTGAAAATATGTCATTGACTAGGACTCTTTGCGTACGGTTATCTAGGTAGTCTTCTATCCAATTTAAGGTCGTTCCTTTTATTCCATAAGCTTTCAATTTATGTATCAGTCCCCTGTGCCAAACCCTTTCAAAAGCTTTGGATATATCACAGAATATGGAACACGTAAATAGTCCTTTATCGAGGGTTTGGCACAAGTTGTGGTATAGGTCTAATAGTTGGTATGTTGTACCGGATTGATGGAAATACAAGAGGTCATTTTCGATGAAAAACTTACTAATCTGTTTCAGAACAACTTTCTCAAAACTTTTAGATACACATGGTAAAAGGGATATTGGTCGATAATTTTGGGCGTCAGCTGGATCATCTTTTTTGAAAATCGGGATCACGTTTGCGGATTTCCAGGAGTTTGGGAATTTCTCTGTATTGATAGATTTCCTGAATAGAAGGACCAGTGGGTGAGCTATCGATTTTGCTGTTTCGCGGAGCATTCTAACGCTAATCCCATCGTGCCCGTGGGCTTTGTTAAGTTTAAAAGATTTGATGGCTGTTTCAACCTCGGTTTCTGTGAAGACCAAGTCAGGCATGGTGTTTGCAGTGCGTTTCGGAAAATTAGGCAGGTTATTATTAGCACCATTAATTTTAGAATTTGCAATGAAGCTGTCGTTTAAATTTTTTGCTTTTTCATTATCATCTATTGCATATGTCTTATTGTTAGCAGAGATAGTACCGGAGGAGCTGTATAGTGGGGGGATATTTTTTGTTCGTTTCTTGTTTAGTAGGTAATGCATTATTCGCCAAAAGTCTCGTGGGTTGGACGCTTCTCTTATTCGTTCTTCTAGGTTTTCTTCAAATTTAATTTTCGCGTGCTTCTTCATGTTATTGACTTTGTTTCTTATATTTTTGTATATTTTCCAGATTTCAGGGTTTTCTTTTTTCATGGCTTTTTTCCTAACTCTGTCACGTTTTCGTATCTCAAAACGGATGTCCGAGTTGAACCAGATTTGATCAGAAGTTCTTACTGTAATGTACGACTGTGGAATTGTTTTCGCCATTATGTACAGAAATTCTAATTGAAAGTTATTGGCAGCTGTGTTCACATCCGATACATGTGTTATGAGGGCATCCCAGTCGACATTAGCAAGTAGGTTATTTGCATGGGAAAAGTTAGCTTTTCTGTAGTTCCACACTTGTCTTAGAAATGACGCTGCGGTCGTGTTTTCAAATGTTATTGTAGCATATACACCTAAGTGGTCTGAAACTCCGAGATCTAGGACATCGGCATCTATTACACGGAGAGAGTTTGAAGTAATAATTGGGTCAAGTAACGTGCTTGAGGTGCGGGTCACTCTCGTGGGGACCATTATTGAATTTTTCATGCTGAAACCATCCGTTATATTTTTCAACTTCGATGAACTATCCATGAAATTGGAGTTAAAATCTCCTGTAATGACAACGTATTCGGAACTGTCGAGAGCGTCTGATATTGAGGATTCCAGGTGTTCCCAATAATTTTGAGAGCAGAATTGTGCAGATATGTACGATACTCCAAGAACAATACGAGTTTTCTTTGAGTCGATTTCTAACCAGAGACAAGAAGAGTCGAATTCTAATTCGGTTTTACGATTAAATATTAAGTGATCGGCGAACATTACACATATTCCGCCGCCGTCTGAATCTCGGTCTTCGCGAATTGGGGTACAAAAACCATCGATTTCTAATTGATTTGAAGGATAAGATGGGTCAAGATGCGTTTCGGTGAAACATAAAATGTCATATTCGTTTATAAGGTCTGCAATCTTTTCAAGTTTATTTCGGATATTCCTTATGTTATAATGGAAAGTTGAGATAGAATTCTCAACGTTTATGGTCTGAGACAACGGACCCGGGTTTGTATGTATATCGCCGGATAATAGTAATAAAAAGAGCGCAATCAGGAATAACGACCTTGCGTTTGATGGACTGAAGCATTTTCCGAAGTGAAGGGTGCTGTTTTTCACAGTTTTTGGGGGCTAGTGGTCGTTTTGCTGAGTCGAAGATACCTATTGCTGCCCTATATTGGCTCAAGTCACACGTCATATTTCAGACGGTGGTTAGAAACCAAGATAGGGAAGCAAATGGACTCCGACTCAACAGATAATAGATATAGTGGCACCTCACAAATGGACTTGGCGGTTGTTCTTAAGTTATGGATATTTTCAATATGGATTGGAAACATGAAGTAAGTAAATGAATCATCAAAAGTGGTCAATGCATAGAATAAAGAGAACATGATCAAGACATGATGATAAATATTTACATAATGGTGTTTGGTGGTGATTGGCATGAGGGGTTTATCGGCTATTTACGGGTAGTTGTGTTGAAATTTAAGGGAATTTTGCTTGAAATATGACTGTTACAGTTCAGTCGTATAATGGAGGAACGATTTATATTATTAAATAAAATAAGTTGGCGCAAAAACGGATTTTATCTGGATACATACTTCTTGTACATGATATACATAGGGCCGAATACCATGCGTGGTTAATCCCCCTTCTAAGCACCCGTGGTGTCTGGCGATATATAGACGGTGATTCCAGTGACATGTGTCTAATGATATGCAATCGGACTTCGCTCTAGTGATATGGAATTGGAATATATATTATAGGCGGATAATTATGGGTGTTCTATGATTACCCCCCCCCCCCCCCCCCAACGAGCGAGTGTAGATGTGGATGTTCTGAGTTGACCAAAGTCCATCTGATTACCATATTTAATCTATGTAGACTACTCACCTGTTCCATGACCGAATGACGCCAGGAGAATCGCTATCCCATCAAGCATTGCACGGCTCTCAATCAGCACGAGGTGCGCCCCATCTGCTGCACAAAACCCTCTGGCGACGGTTGCTTTGGCTTTGGCGTTGTACTTGAGACAATATATTTTCCCCTCAATTTCATACAGAGAATAACCAGTTGTTTCTGCACAACCTGCGTGTGGGAATGATTGTTGTTAACATATATAATGTGTAGGTGACGAACCAGGTTTGACACAATAACACAACTATTTTCATATTGTATCTATATCTGCGAATGTATGTCTGCATGTGTTCTATATAAATATACGCGGGACCGTCTAGATGACACACAAGGGGTATAACATTTGTACATTTTTACGATAAAATAATGTTGTGGGTTAGAATCTGTTTCTACAGTTGATAAACATATTGTTAGCGGCGATTAAACAAATTATTATCAGATTGTGTGCACCTTCCCCATCTCTCACGCAAACGGCACATATTTGGCGTATTTCAATCACTCGATCAGATTCCTCTTATCACGGAAAAGAATGTTTTTCTATTTGGTTGAAATCGGCGCTAAAAATAGTTGTATCAAACGTTTTGACCCTCTCCCCTTCCGTGCACCTCTGACTCGAACGGCGCCACTTTTTTGGACGTACAATTTATAAGTATACGTGTAACACTTTGAGCAAGAGTAGTTTCTATTCCCATCAAATGTCCACAGCATAGGGTTCCGCATAACTTTAACCTGGGCAACGCCGGGTAACCCTGCTAGTATATCTTAAAGAAACACATTTCCGAGAGAGTTATGTCGGAAACGATTTCACAGATTTCGTTCGAGTTCAAACACCTCCGATGTTATCGCCCAAAATACATCATACGGACATAGGTGATTTAAACCTCCAAAATGATGTCTATGTAATGCAGAGTTCGCGTTGTCGATTGCCAATTTATAGCAAATTGCTATACAAAAAAAGAATTTGCACCAAACAAATCCCGATTTGCTACAAAAATTGGCGCCTAGCTTTTCGGCTTTTGACAATTGATAAATAATTGGCATATAATAAAAGCTTGCAGTAAATCGGTCGGAAACAAAACACACATTGCGATCCAGTCGCACCATAGCTAAGTAGGTCCTAATGGCAATAATATAATTTATTCGCGGCTAATGTCACGTCGAATTATTATATCGCTGGGGTGAATAGGCCTCGAATTTCTACTCGATTGTAACACTGAGTGTGGCTATTGACTCCAAGTTGACAAACATTAGTCAAACATTAGTCAAACAAAGATATTATTTTTGTTACAACAGGAATGGGAAGTAAATATATTAAATGGCTTAGCTGTTGTTGCATGCAAATGTGACACCAACAAATAATGGACGGAAAAAAGCGGCAACAGAAAATAGTTGCTAAACAAAATAATGCAGGCGAATTTTGGGCCAGCGAGAACCCAGATGTAATGTCGATAAATGCATGATATATCATACAGGCCTGACGAAAATCTAGGAATAATATTGGTCTTGTAATAACGTTCGAAAGGGAAGACTCTATAAAAAGCATGAAAATACACATGTAACTTCTAAAAATAAACAGTAAAATTCACTTAGAAAAATGTCACTTCTGGTCAAAACAAACATAATAATTTGACATTTCCAACCTTATTTTGAACACGGAATAATGGCAGGCATATGGTAAACATGCCCAAAGTAAACAAATGACAGCTAACATTACGAACAAATATGTTAATGATAGATGACACCAATGCTGTCCTATCCATCGGTGATGTAGAAGTAACGTGGTATGCATGACATAGACCGACACTCATGAGACTGTTTGATATATTCTTACAGAAGGACTCAGTTCTGCCATCATACAACTGTTCAATAGTCCTATACATGACCGCTTAGGCGAAGGACTTAAAATCTACACTACCATCGTTTTATGTGTACCACGTCTGTGGTTGCACAGGCTGCGTTATTGTTATTTTATAACTGACGTTCTTCGACATCTGGAATTATTGTAATGTTAATAATCTAGCGAGCTATGCATGGGAGAGCATGGTATATGTGAATGGTACCAATGTATTTTATACATACATGTACTAACATAAAAGTCGGGTGTTAGCATGCTTATTAGACAGAACCACCACGAAATTATTACAGCATACTGTTATTTCCATTTCCAACAAATGTACCACACCATACATACACATTTCCAAAATACAACGATAATACATGCATTATGTCTCCTCAGGTATGTTCTATGCATATGTAAGTCACGATTGTGTAAGCATGTCTTATGGTGGCGTAGTGGTTGCAATTTAAACATTGATGGCAGTTGAATATTCTTCAGAAACTTAATCATCCATAATGGAAGCCAAATCGCCAAACATATTGATTCGCCATAAATCTTGAAGACTTATTCTGTACTAGTAATAGTTTATTTAACGGAACGGGAACATGCTACTAAAGTAATTGTGGACATTGCTTTCAAAACAAAACGTCCTGCTTTTCAAAACAGTGTGAAACCTGCGAGTAGCTGTCTATCATTACGTCCCATAACAGTGTGAAACCTGCGAGTAGCTGTCTATCATTATGATATTCAAATCGATTGAACTAACATCTGATTTTTGTTTTGGAACAAACATACATCAGTGAAGGAATGTAAATACAAACAGAGGTGCATGCTTGTATAGATCAAGTGACATTCTTACAATTCGCTCACATCTCGCTCACTTCATGTACACATCTTGCGTACACCATATTCACTCCCAGTGACTTCCATGCAAATAAGGGTAAATCGAATATATATTCATTTGTATAGAATAATTCAGATTTTAAATTATTGCAATTTGGTTCCTGTGTACGGTGTATCGATACAACATCAAACCATAGACGGCATTGTGGTATTGGGTAGTATCGTATTTCCGGGGTATACCAAATAAGTGAGTTGTCGAATGAAAGAGGAAATTTTCAGGACACTCAAGATTATTGGTGTTGCCTCGTGCGTACATGTTAGTTAGTTAGTTGATGTTTTATAAATAGTTGTGTCTGCCAAATGCATGTGTCACCTAATTCTGAAGTATGCACTATCTGTCTTTAGAATCAACTATACAGTTCCGAAAGGATGTCATGGCTTGGAGGAACTGCGATGTATGTTAGGGGGGAAATCGTTTTAAATTGATAAAATATAGTAGTTGCATTGTCGAAAAAGATTTTATAAGTAAGAATGTTTTTTTTGAAACATATAAAAATAATCTTATATCAAGAATTTATTTCTATACACAAGAACAATGTTCTTGACCTTTATGTTTATAACTCAAAGCAATGGCGATCTGCGTGCTTTCGAATGATCGAAAATATTTCTGATGTGTGAGGGAATAGTACTGGTATGATAGAAATTATGTATAAAGAGTGAGAAAATTGTTGTGATGTGTGAAAATGTTTCTTAGTTTGGGAAACATAAATAGAAAGAGCATTATATTTCAAACAATATGAAACATGTATGTGTGCAGACAGTAGACACACGTAGCTTGCCAACACACACTATAAATAGTTCCAGACGAACTTCAGTTAACAAACGACGATTCATTGTATATAATGTGCACGCAAGAATGAAGTTGTGTGCTGGATATTTGTTTTTGTTCGGTTAACAAACGACGATTCATTGTATATAATGTGGAAGCAAGACTAAAGTTGCGTGGTATAAATTAGTTTTTTTAAATTTAGGAAATTAACTACTTGATTCTGTATTCTCTTTCTATAACCCCAAAAAAGTGCTCCGAATCACTTTTGACCACATATTTCGCATATGCATTATATGTGATGACGGACGCGGCCAGATGGTGCCCGTTGTGTTGTGAACAGTTGAGCCCCTCTCCCCTAACTCGATCACCAAAATATCAAAGTCCGTGAAATCAATTACACCCCATCCAACCGATATCTAGAGCTTACCCGCCTAATATCCCCTTGGTTGAATATTTCCAACTGATGGCCATTTCAGTCTGAAGAAAGAAGGAAACTATTCGAGGTTTGCTCGAGAAAAAAATAAACAATTTTCAACGAGATAATGGCCAAAACAAATATAGATCACAATGAAAAACAACAATAAAAACAGACGAAATTAATAACTTTAAACACTTTTTATCTGAAATTTCCAATGATTGATGCAGTCATATTTCTAATTTTAAATCGTTGGGAAAAGTACAGGGTCTATAGTGTAAACCATTATATTGGATCTTTATAGTTGGCCTGTGTTACCATTAATATAGACCATTACTGTATTGACGGTAATGTTACCCACAGACGTCCTATATCAATATTTAACTAGTCAGCAGGCACTATATTTAAACTTCCAAAGGCAGACTAATCATTGGGCAGTTGCCGTCCTGAATTGATCCAACATATCCTCTTGAAAATACGAACATAATCGACATATAATGTGAAATAGGTACATAATGCCGCATAATGTGATTATTTGATTCTGAAATAAACAGATAATGGAGCCATAGCTGCTAATTCAGCCGAAAATCAGCACATTATCTGCTTATTTGAAGAAACAAGTGCTTTGTAGTGGAGTAAAAAAGTATTTGTCGGAGAAATAAAGTACACTTATTTGCTGACTTATTGTTAATTGAATTCAGTCAAAAAATATATCACAAGAAATGCTCTTGGTATTGCACAAATGATACA
Source organism: Siphonodentalium dalli (assembly GCA_032622095.1). Taxonomy (NCBI): domain Eukaryota; kingdom Metazoa; phylum Mollusca; class Scaphopoda; order Gadilida; family Siphonodentaliidae; genus Siphonodentalium; species Siphonodentalium dalli. The sequence goes on from CP136067.1 coordinate 91,113,060, forward strand.
TGTGTCACGTATATTAATGTATTATATAACAAATCTGGAATAAGAATTCCTGAAAAATAAAAGCAAATTACAACCACGCTGATATATGTTATCTGCGTCCGTTTGTTCGCAATTAATCGATGGCCTGCCAATAACGATTATACGGCCTGTTGCGTTCGACTGGTAACTGGGTAGTTTTATTGCATGCACACCTCATCTCATTGGCCCATCACTGAACGACAACACATGCCTATGTATAACTTTTTATGGCTGGGCCGTCAATATGTTTAAATCAAGTATAATCTTGGCGGTTAAACTGAAGATGATTTATCCGGCCTTATTCTTGTAATAAAAACAACTCCAATCACATTTCACACTGTTGAAAAAACGTTGTCCTTTTTTGAGAAAATATAACTAGTCAAATATACTCTTCACGTTGCTAAGAAATAGTGCTATTATTATAGCAACCACCAAGGGTGCTTATACCTAAGGCAGGTGAATGACGTCATATAATTTGTTTCTATATCCATCAGTGATTTTTCAAGATCGCGGGTATAGATTTTGGAGAAGTTGTCACGTGACCTCCGGTTAGCAACCGTGTGGAGATTGCAATAAAAAAGTGGAAATGTATATGAAGCATCGCGATAAAAATGAAAGTAACTATTTCACAACTTACGAAGAATTCACATGTGATTTAAGTCTATTAATTTCATTTAGACCAATTTCGTTGGTCAGCTTAATGAAAACAAAAAATGAAGAAGTAATGACGATAATCCAGACAAGATTTTACAATCCACGACACGTCTTGTCAATTTGGCATGTCGTCTCCGTGGTGACCACTGCATGGTGTTACATAAATTATTCTTAGCGTTATGTGGCCGAAAAAAGGCAACTTTAAGACACATCATGTGTAGTTGCTCCACTACGTGTCACGTACGATTCATATTATAGATAATGAATGGCTTGGAGTTGACTATGCCAAAATAGTGGTCCTCGGGGAGGAATAGTCCACGAGCCGCAGGCGTGTGGACTATTCCTCCTCGAGGACCACTATTTTGACATAGTCAACGACAATACATTTATTATTTATTATATTATATCGAACATTGGTTCCAATTCTCACACAATTTCTGTATCTGATTTTGTCACATTTTTATTTACGGTGAAATTTGGAAATTGGTCTCTGATTTTACAATTTTTGGCAATCTTTTGACGATGGCAGGGAAGCATAACTATGTTATTAGTTACAACTATCGGCATCTCTTCACGATTCAGGCATGTATTTCTATAAATACGTCATTAGCAACGACATTTTGGCGAAATGTTAGAAGTTAACTTGCTTAACTTCGATTAGAACAGAAAAGAAAGTTATAAATAACGTCCACTGGCATTACAAAATTTGGACTGGCTGCTTGTCAAATAAACAGACAATCTATTAAATACATTGGGTAGCTATGATCAGCCATCTGTAAGATTATTACAATTCACCGATAACTCTAATGATATACCGATATTGCAACAAGTATCGTACAATGTATAGTTTAAGTTTGGACGTATCTTCAGGCAACAACTCGATTTCGCGAAATGAATGTTTGTTACTGTATATAGAAAAAGAATAGTAGGCATGCACGAATCCTACTGGGGTACAATAGTAAAATAGTATTGCAGTGTGCATCCAATCAGAATGCGAGAAAGTCACGTGAGATATAATATTTTAATAATAATATATTCTCAGTAAACATCTATATATCAGGAGTTTCACACACATTAGAATATATTTTCTTAAAGGCACGTGCGGCCTTAATTGTCGAAAATATTCATATTTGTTCCAAACACCGTAAACAGAAAAAACATTAAAACGCATACAGTTCCGTTCATATATACCATGACCATCGCGCAAACAGCATGTTATCATAAAGATTTACTATATTTTACCTAAGCAAGAGCCTGATTGTGTTACAGAAGACAACACAATGCTGCTGGCTAATCACACACAAATGGCATAAACGCTCTTTATTCGTTCCATATCAGGAATTCACCCACAAAGAACGCTCGTTATGTTTACCATCATAATATAAACAAACACCAGAAAAGTAACTTTTTATGCTGTTGTTTACATAACAATGGTCAAACATATGACCATAACATACTGTTTATGCGATATTTCTTATTTGTATACGGACAAAGTCTATCTACATTTTGATGTTCTTTCTGTTTGCGGCGGTTTTTGACGGGTGGATATATTTTCACAGGATACCCACCGCCAAGGCCGCACGTGCCTTTAAATTGTGAGAAACAGCTAAGAATTTGAGAAAATTGTTCTAAATATACTCCCAAATTAATATGTGTTCTTGAGACAAGAAATACAGTTTTCTAAAGTTTTAGATTACTTTTCTAGCTATAGAAAATGTGCAAGAAAATGCGAGAACTATGAAAGAACTATTTGTCAGAAGGTGGGAATAAATGTTCTTGTTCCAAGACTGTTTGAAGTATATTGCCATATTTCTAACTGGTTCCTTAAAAAAAAGAACACTATCTTTTATAGGAATCAAGAAAATATTTCTAGACACTGGAACAAACTTCTTACTCAAAATTAGAAATCCAGTTTCTTTAACAAATATGTTTCTTATTCACTGCGTTAACGGTAGAAAGATCAGAATGGCGAGATATTCTAAGTATGATCCTAAGAAAGTATTTAAAGTTTCAAGTTTCTTGTTGAAAATAAGAAACTCATTTGTGGTAGTGTGATACTCACCATCTCTCACGCCCGACATCCACACCTCTTCCAGTCCCGTTGGGGGCCCGCCCAGTGTACACATTCCAGTGGATTGGCTGTATCTAAAGGAGCTATGGTCGCTAGTTTTGCTGTGTATTGCACAATGACTCCTCGAAGTTGCAGTAAAGTGAATGCGGCTTGTAGTTGATACAAAGTCGGTTGTGGACATGCGGAATGTAGTTATGGAGAAACGTCGATGATCCGAGCTAACAGAGTTCAATGACAGCAGACACGCCGCAAAACATACACGAATTCTATTTGGGATTTTATTTGACCCGAACATTTCTAAGCAAGACGAAACGTAATGGGACGATGCTACGGGAATATCACAGTACGGTCGGCTAACACGTTCTAAAACAAATCTTACCCGGGATAGTGTCTAAATACGACCAATACATTGTTTAAAATACATTAGCAGATGACTGGTGTTTTTATCTTTGTCCGCGTCTCGAAGACGGACTATTTTTACAAGAGTATATATCAATATACCAATTCTATACCTAGCATTACTAAAAGTGTATATGTCATTCATGGGTAATCCTTTCCTCGGCACTTATATGTCTAGATGTAAGTATTCTATTTCGTATTTTAAGCAGATATAATGGACTCAATTGTGTAAACCGTTATTGAACGCGATGTTATTTACCAGAATGATCTATCCATTCTGGTGAAGAACAGCGCGTACATTAGCCATGCGACATATCCAGCAAGGTGTTTTGTTTCAACATTCGATTAAGATGATAATAGATCACGGCACTTCTGCGTGGGCGCGGACCATGTCCGTGCGTGTGTGGGTTTACGTTAAAGCCCCGCACTTTTATGGTAACTAAAATCAACCCTATATATCACAGGGGCGAACCGGGTTGTTAGCTTCATTCGAGACAAACATACTCAGTGATGGCGGCATTCCGAAGGTTTATTCACAGGCGTTGGTGCCTGATTATCCCATAAGTATTGCGATGGAGACATGTGTGTCCGGTCTGCGTGTCATTTTATTGCAATTACAATTTTGCAATTCTGGCAAGCTAAGGATGACGAGCGGCGCTCATGCGTAGCCGCGGCCGTCGTCCGTACGTGTGTGGGTTATTGTGAGACCCCGCTCTGTTTTGGTCAATACACTCACCCATAAACACCAAATGGGCGGTCCTGGCTATTTTGATCAAATCGAACAATTAAAAGTTTACTTTTGGTCAATTTATAACGAAAATGGAAGCCGGAATTGGAAAATTTGATGTGTTTTCACTAATAACTTCTGGATCAGTTTCTGCTGTATGGAACTGACTAATAGTTGTGGCTTTTTTTGTACTGGTCATATAATGAATCGTTGGAGCAATGAAATGTGCCATTCATGTGGTCCCAGACTCTTCCGATCCTCCAAAAATTCGATTTTACAGAATGCGGTAAAAACTTCACCAAAAATAACCATTGGGATTGTAGTATTATTTCAACAAGAAATGGGCAGAACTATGCACTGTAAGTAATGCATACCATTCTAATGAATATTGGTACTAAATCTGACACAATGGCTGCAACAATGACGGCCAAGACAAGAACAATGGTAGATATCGCCCAGAGTGTCATGCAAACGGTTAAAAGTTGGGGTTGATTAATACAATTGGCTATTGTGTATTTTATACATTGAATACTAACATTTCTGATTGATTGTTAGTATTGTATATAGCCACTGACATTACCAGAATTATTGAAATTTTCTATCACTAACTTGACATCAAAATCGGCAAACAATTACATTTCGGGTTTAGACGATTTTCTCAAATAAAATTGAATTATCTTTGGTATCAAATCTGGTCATTGTTTTGATCTGTCTTAAATGGGTGATGTGTTTTTAGGCAAAATTACACGAGATAGCTTGCAGAATGGCAACCGAATTTGGTAAAACAAAAACGCTAATGTTTCACATACATCCCGAACATTATTCTCAGTTATTCCGAAAAGGTAGCAAATTGTGACAAATACTTGGTTATTAAAAATGTAACATAATTTACTCACAACTAACTGTTCTATTCTGGTTGTATCAGTACCTTATTCGGCATGACACATTCATGCTAAAAGATACAGTATGGTATGTTACCGAAAACTTCTTTTGGGATTCTGGCCATGTTTTGAACGGAAATGGGCAGAACTTTGAAACTGAACTGCGATTGGCCATATTATGTGGCTACTCTGTCCCATCAGTGGCCATACAATCACTCCCTGTATATATATATTTTCTACACCCATGCCCATATAACCACTCAATATATATTTATATACACTGCAACCATAGTCACTCCAGGTATACATATAAACCTCACCAATGTCCATACAGCACATGTATATTCCCATACTCTGCACAAACGGCCATTCATACATGTCAGGCTTGAATGTATATCTCACTCATGGCAATTCGGCCACTCGCTGTATACTCACACACCACTGTCGTGGTAATACAGTAACTCCTTGAATACATATTTACTCCACCATTTAGCCATATTGTTGCTCCCTGTTCACCTATTTGCCACACATATGGACATATAGCCACTCAGGACATGCATATAAACCCCACACATGCATATATATACAATCCAGTCATGCATAAACACCCCATCAATGTCCATACAACATTGGCCATACGGTCAGTCTCGGTATACATATTGGCCACACCCATTGCAATATAGCCACTCAATATATACATATACACCCCACTCATGGCCATATAGTTTATTCGGGTATACATCTTCAGCTCGCCAATTGTCATATAGCCCTTAAATATATACCAAGACCCTGAACATACGACCATCCATACAATCCAGACTTGCATATACATGTACACCTCACCAATGGCAATTCAGACACTCGCTGTATACTCACAAACGCATTTATGACTACCTGTATACCTATGTACTCACTCATTGTATACCTCTCGCCACACCCATGGCCATATAGCTACTCAATATATATATATTCGCCCCGCACATTACTATATTCACTGCATGCATGCATATACAGTTGCACCACATCAATAGATATAACAATATCCTGCACACAAGGTCATTTGCACACTCCAGACTTGCACAAACACATCACCCGTGACAACCAGCGACTCGCTGTATACTGATACACACATACATGACAATACAGGCACAGTAGAGGTGCATATACATACAATATACACCCATGACCATAAGAGTACTTCTTGTATACCCACAAGTCGGTCAATGACTATCCGACTATACATGTACTCCATGTATGCATATGCTCTTCAAAATGACCATACGTTCATTCCATGCACACTTGTATACGTTACCAATAAGCATACAACCACTCTCCATTTGTACATACACCCACCCATGATCAACATACAACATGACTGTGTATAGATATATACACACATCCATGACAATAGCCACCCAATGTAAACATGTAAATCCCACACAAAGATATCTAGTCTCTTCATCTCGTCCTTCTTCGATGAGAATAAACTCTTATTTCAAAATCAGTCGGGTTTCGTTCCGAGAACACAGCACTACATTCCAATTGATTGTTTATCACCAGCTGTGTCAGACACTCGACAAAGGCGTATACACTTGTTCAGTATTTTGTGATATCTCTAAAGCCTTCGAGAGAGTCTGGTACAGAGTATTTATTGCCAAAACTACCGCATATGGGATAACAGGGTCGCTTTCTAAATGGCTGGAGGACTATCTCACTAACAGGAAGCAAAGGGTCCGAATCAATAACACTTATTCTAACTTTGAAACCATCACAGCGGGCGTTCTCCAAGGATCTATCATTGGGCATTTCCTATTTTTAATATACATTAATGACCTACCAGAGAACCTGACATCAACGGTTAGAATGTATGCTGATAACACATGTCTCACAACTTCTCACTTCAATCTTAACACCTTACAATCAGAACTAAACGAGGACCTCAAAAGGGTTAGTCGTTAGTCGTTAGCCGATAACTGGTTAGTTTCGTTCAATCCCAAGAAACCAAGGCAATATCCTTCTCATGCATGCCTCAAGATAACTCCGCAGATTTAATATTCCAGGACGAACCAATTTCCTTTGACGAATCGCATAAGCACCTTGGTCTTGAATTTCAATAAAATTTAAAATGGAACAAACAAATAGAATACACAGCACACATAGCTGCTTCTAGACTCTCACAATTATTGAGGAAATTAAAAATCGATCTCGATAGAAAGACACTCGAACAAATTTACAAAGCGTATATCCTTCCTATTTTGGATTATGCTGATGTCGTATGGGATTCAGTACCTGATTATTTATTGGAAAAACTCGACCGAATACATAAAGACGCCGCTAGAATCGTAACCGGCCTAAATCGTTCAGTATCACTTAACAAGTTATGGCTTGAGGTAGGTTGGCGTACACTACACAGGCGTAGGCAACGTCGTCATTTTCAAGCAACTTACAGAATTGTCAATGAAGTCGCCACATTGTATCTGACATATCTCCTACCAGCACGCTTCAGAGAACGATCGGATTATAATCTTAGATTTCCAAATAAATTTTATTCCTATTTCGCTAATACTGAGCATTTCTCCCATTTGTTGTTCTGGAATGGAACAAATTACCTGTGTATATAATCAATGCAACCTCCATTTCAACCCCCTCTTATTTTTATACAGGAAAAAGGAAAACTAATACAATACACTGTAAAATTCGAAATCATTGTAGTGATCTCCGTTCGGATATGTTTGATAATCACATATCCGATTCGCCTATATGCCCCTGTACACTCTTATGACTAATGTGTAGGTTTTCTACACAAAATGTGTAGCCCTGCTACACAATCATTATTCAATTTTGATCTTAAACATATCTGTGTAGTATATGTGTAGTTTCATATTCGTACACAAATTGTGTAACAATTTTTACACATAAATGGGTAATTTTTTACACATTTATACACAACTGTGTGTATAAAATCAACACATATCCCTTACACATTTTGTGTAGGTTCTTACACACACAGTTTGTAGACAAGAAATGCAAGTTCAGTAGTCCGACCTGTGAGTATAGTATTAAATATATATGCAGATGTATATGTTAAAACTTGCATGGCGCATAGTGGTGTGTAGTATTTTGTTCTGCACTGTGAGTTTTTGCTTTGAATGAACAAACCAGGGTCGAGGCGTGATTGCATAATATTAGTATTATTACAACAATCATAACAAGAGTCTAAGGTCAGTAATCGCCATGACAGTTTTAACAAATAAATCCTCCTATACTATTAATACTAAACCCACAAATTGGAATTCTGAACTTACGTCCTTGTCTACGATCGCTGTAGATTGTATTCCAAAAAATATACTCAAACAATATGGCCGTCACGTAGCAGACTATGAAACTGAAGGCACCGCAGTGCGCATGTCTACGTTCTTACACAATTATGTGTAACAAAATATACACATTATGTGTAGAACGGCACTTGTCAATGTATTTGTATGTAAAACTACACATTGCTATGTGTATTAACCGGGTTTACACATTTGATGTGTAATCGTTTCTACGCATTAGTTATAAGAGTGTAACTTAGACATTGAAGACGCCAATCACTATTTTCATGTTATGCCTTTATTTGTTGATCAGAGAATTGACTTTTTACCGAAATTTAAGCATTAATGGCTTTCAATCATTAGAAGCAAATAAGTTCTTATATGGGGTTAAAGGTATATCAAACCACAAGAACACTACTCTTTTTCGCATAACTCAATCTTTTATAGCTAAAACAAAGCGTTTTGAACAAACCCATGTATGATAACATGGTAAATCTCGCCATTCATCTTTCAAACTCACTGAGTTCTAGGTTTTTCTTCACAGCCGAGATTGGAATACAGATGGAAACCCGACATCCGAAGCACACACACTCTGCACTCTTCTTTATAAACACTTTGTGCTATATCTGCTATGTATTTTTATGTATGTTCCATGATTGTACTAGGAGAGGGGCAAGTTTGTAAGTTTTGTAACTTGTGCCCCGATCCCTATGTGTATTTTGCTAGATACATTAAAATATGTTTAAAATAAAGTAGTCTCTTCATATATACATAACCAACACACAGATGATCATGTAGCTACTCTCGTTATACCCACACACCACTTCGATTATCATACAGCCACTCCATTTATACCTATTCACTTCATACATGACCATACGTCAAATCCTTGTATACACATGCATCTCATGGACACCCCACCCGTAACCATATATCCACTCATTGTATAACTATTGACATTGTTCATGATCATACAATAACTCCCTCTAAACATATTCACCTCACATATGACCAGACATGCAGTCACGCACTGCCCATTACCGTTCAGAAATATGACCAGTATCCCAAAAGATGCTTTGGCAGAATAGAACACCTAGCTGTCCGTTGAATATGTAACTTGGTTAATAACCAAATGAGCTATGCTACCTTTTTCAGAACAGCAGAGATTAATGTTCGGGATATATGTGACAAATCAACTTTAAAAAAAAAAAAATTTGGTTGCCATTTTGGAAGCCATCTTGAGTAATTTTGCGACCATCTTGGCATCCTTCCCTTATAGGAAATGTCAACATACACACTATTAGACAGGTTTGAAATATCACATGACTTATTTGATGTCAGATGGTTATATTAACCAACATTACTTTCGGACATGTGTGTTGTTAATTTTATGGGTGGAAAACTTATTTCTAGAAATGTCCATTTGTTAGAGTAATTTGTGTGTATTAAGTAATCCCAATTTGATATGGTTTCCGTTATGGAAACATGGCTATGATGTCACTCCTTTGTTCATCGATTCCAGTTTATAGGATAATGGATGGTTATTTTCGAGATCGATCGTACATTATTTTACAAACAACGATTCACAACGGACGCTCAATGTCCAACATAATGGACGGTTATTTTACAGTGGACGATCTCATTTTATATGACTTGCATGTATGATACCATAAAGTATGCACGTGGCTATCTGTAGACAATGGTTTTCATTGATTGCTAGAATATGACATAATTAGGGATATACCATTATATATACATGTAGAGGACCTTCAGTCGGGTCGAGTGAGGGTGTGTGTGTAACTTCAAATTCCAGGCATGTCGTTTCACGATTAGTCATTGGATTTTCAACTGTTAACAAATTTCTCGAATCTAATTCCGTTCCCGGATGGCATGTTGTAGTACCCCTCACGACAAAACTTAAGCTATGATATAGTAATTTGCATGTAAATGTAGTCTTCGATCTTCAGTATTACCCGCGATCTCAAACTACAAGATCGCCAAATATCCGATTATGCATACCCCAATTTCCAAATCGCACCAATTTGCCATTCAATGTATAATTATCCGCAAAAATCCGAAATATGCCGCATAAATCATTTAATACAAATGCCGAGATGTTAGGGTAAACTCCCGATGATATTCGTAAATATATCGCAGAAGGATCTCGTTGTCGGTACGTTGGGGTACTGCCTGTCCATTAAGTTCACAATGGGTTACGATGTCACGCCATCCGTGCAACAAATGCGCGATTGGATTAGGCCCAACACATGGTACAACTCAGGGGTCTTTACCCAATTTCAGGTTAATCCATTCTGATAAGAAGTGACGCACCAATCAAACGGACCAGATAATAGCTTCAAACTGTACATTATTTTAGCGAATGGAACAATCTCGGCCTACGGCCTCGGTTGATCCATTCCCTGAAATAATGTACAGTTTTCAGCCATTATACTATACTTATAGCAGCATAAGGTCAAACACTATTTAGTATGACTACATTCGCGGACGAGTAACCACGATTTAGTTATAAATACCAATTGAGTTGAAAGCATCTCTTCGAATACCCACGTACCATTCTGCTACAAATTGGTCACGTGATTGTATATATTTTGATGCTATAGCAACCAACCAGTGCCGTAGATGCCTAAAAGTTGTCGGATAACACTTCTGTCACGAGCGTGGCATTTTGAGAAGGAAATACCTCTGATCTACTCACATTTTCGGTAATGTATACATGTTTCTGTGAAACAATAGGCTGCAATGGGGTTCGTTGCTATGGGAAACCCAAAAACCCCTTAAAATGGTCCGATCTAGTTTTCAAAAGACCCAACCAGGAACGTCCGGCCCAAAAAGTTATGGTGACCGATCGCGAGTGGGCATACATGTAGATATCGATGATGAAGTCGCCATACATGTAATTTATTTTATAACCAAATTGACAACAGGCAACGTCATTCCTAAATATATGCCGCCTGCTGCATCCTGAACAAATGCAAGTAGTTTCAATTGGTACCTAGATAAACAATTGAAGGAAACCAAGACACCCACAGTGGGTAATGTGCACAAATTATAGAAGTATGTAAAACATCACAATCAAGAAGAACATGGAGAATAGACGCAATGTGTTCCAATATTAATAATTGATAGCTCTCCAATAAAAACAATTCGTGTTGAAACAAATGTTATGTAAACAAAACTGTTTCAGCGTTTTGTCAAAAACTCGCCACCAAATCACATAGTAAATTCAAATAGTTTAGTTTAAGTGTGATTTCTCAAAATATTTGTCAATGCGTTGAACTTTCCCAGTGTTTGGCGTCAAGTTTTGATTTGACTTTGATGTTTTATTGGCTTAAAGGTACTCACTCCGAATTAATTTTTTGCATGGGTGGTTTGGGGGGGGGGGGGGGCTAACACCGGGATTGTGGGAAGGACCGATTGATCCTCCCCTTAACCCCTTAACTCCGAATTAACGCTAATAAATTACTATTTATTTGGCTTCGGGGAAACAAATAATTGATTCGAGTCGAGTCGAGCTCAGCGTCATCAGATATGAAGTTTGTTATTTCTCGAGATGTGCAATTAAATGTGGCCCAGAAACACGTGGTCAAAAGGATGGTCTCGGACAAAATATTTGCAGAAGAAGATGGATAACGCTAAAATCAAGTGGTAGTGCGGCCAAATTTCATGATAAATAAGTGATAATGCGGCTATATTTTGTTTAACAAAATGTTGACAAATAACAAGTTTTGGGAAATTTGATACCATTGTTGACAGTGGTTAGAATTATTCTGTTGCAATAAATCGATTCTGATAACAAACGAGTATTTTGAAGAAATGTTGTTGTTGTATTTTGATGATATGGGATTGAGTACCTTCAATGATAGTTATTAATAATGGCCATATGAACACAGTTGATATGATTTACACGCGCTTGTTAAAGCCAGTCCATTTAAAGAGATGGTTCTTTAATATCGGAGTTATCTTCCAACGAAATGGAACATCATTTTGCCATTTATCCTATGGGTGCAATTATCGTATGAATTATATGCAGCGAAGTTTCGATTTGTTGGCGGGTCGATCACAAAGCTTTCTTCTTTGGCATGTTTGTCACAGACTTAACGAACACACCGATTGCAAAAGCTTCCGCAGCGATCGAATATGATTAATAATAAACAGCGTCTATTCAGAAACACCGGTTCACTGACAAAACAAATTGCAGCTATGACATCCGATTAAAACAAAACAAAACGCAATGATGTAAACCTGAAGCTGTCTGCATTGACCAACCATATTTCAACATAAAATAACAAAACCGCAAAACAATCATTTAGAACGAAGACAAGTGCATGTGGGTCGGAGATTGGTCGTTTGATGTCTTTGAAGAATATAAATATATCTTGTATTTGCCATCAACATTGCTTCAACTGCACATGACGCCAGTCAGGGTCACGTGCATCATGACGTGTTTCTTAGCGATTGGTCGTTTGTAAATATATTTTATGTTAAGCGTCGCTAATTGAGCACTTTGAGATGTGACCGATTGTGGCACCCATGCAATGATATACATGGACGATGTGTGTTATTTAAATTATCCAACTTCGTGACGAAATAAGTATACTCGTTGTGACACCGTTTGGTCGGGGAAAGTTGCAACTCGGGTCTGCTACTATGCGAGTATATTGCGACTTACAAGCGCATTTATTTAGCAATAACCAACAATGGTCCAGATGTGTTTTTTGTTAACTCTGTATTGTACACACGTAACGAGTTTAGTAATCCGAATACCGCCTAGTACCGGGTACCGGCAGTACTCATTAATCAGTACCGGTACCGTTAAAATTGTCCAAGTACCGACGGTGCTGGGATCGTTATTGGTACCGTTGATAAGCCTGGAACAGGCATAGGTATAATGCATACAATGTGCAGACCATTGGTCTAACATATGGATTGTTTGGTATATTCCCACACCTAACAAACGTGCCAGCTACACGAATCGGGTTATCTTTCATGTTAGTTATGTCTCAAACCCATATACTCTCACTTACTTTCAATGGGGTTGAGTCGCCCCTTGTAATAATCGTTTACGGTTAACATTGAACTCGACTAAATACACATTGTTTCTAATCCTTAGTTGACAGCAATGCAAAATATTATAAGTTTAGCTACATAAATATATCATAATATTTTCCGCAATCAGTGTCTAGTACGTTAATTGTTGCATCATTTACAAATATAAACACAAGTACATGCCACGTGGTGAAATCAATAACAATACCACATTGGATTATTACTGTGTTCGCATGAAAACGTTCATGACATGCTGTCGATGCAACATATCTTCATATCAACATATTTTCTGTGAGAATGCATAGTCTTTCTACGGACAACTTTGGGTCCGCGGTATAACATTGTGTCAACATTCCGATTGTAGCTCTTGATCACGCAGAAGATAGCTCACTGACTATCTCTACATTGTGCACTGACCCCGTATGTCACTCCCACTGGGTACATAGTGTAGGGAGTGGCAATGTCACTGCGTTGTTCCGTTTCAATGACAAGATCCTTTAGTATTGTGTACGCGTTGAAAAAGCTCACATTCAGTCGATGCAACATCGGATTGGTCAAAAATGTATCGTGGGATCGCTTTGTTTAATAAGTTGGCGGGGGTGGGGGGAGGGGGGTCAAAATGTGTAAATTCCAGCCTTGTGTATAAACAGACACATGTGGAATGTGCAATAAGTTTTAGAATTTGCTTTTCTGTGAGAATGCATAGCATAGTCTTTCTATGGACAAATTTATGTCCGCGGTATAACATTGTGTGAACATTCCGATTGTAGCTCTTGATCACACGGAAGATACCTGACCATCACTACATTGTGCACTGACCCCACATGCCACCCCCACTGGGTACATAGTGTAGGGGATGTCAATATCATTACCTTTCATGTGTGTGTTACATATCCGCGCGAGGACCAGGACCAGTTTCGCAATCGTTGGACGCATAATGCACCATGAACGTTACCCTATTTGCCAACGGCGGCCAACATTGGATGTGAGCATAATGATTTTATTATTGCAAATATAACCTTCATCACAAAGGAATGTGATGTGTATCAAATATTAGTTTTGTATGGCACATTGATTTGACCAGCGCACCACTTTGATAAATATATGTGACCCGCCATATCAAATCCAGTCGTAAGTCGGGATTTGTTTTACCCTGTGCCAATGCATTCTCTTATATATGCGAGTCGACCATAGGTCGCCTCGCATATATAAGAGAATGCATTGGCCTAACAATTTTTTATAATTTTTTTTAAATAAATGTTTCTTACAATTTTTAGGACATAAAATAAAAAAACATCCATTACCCTGCAGGGAGCCCCACACATATATAGAAGCATATAGAAGAGTGTCGTCTGCTCATGTTTGTCTGGGGCTCTGTATGGGTGAAATTATAAAATTAAAGAATACAAGAAAAAATTATTAAAATTGTAAAAAATTGTTAGGCCAATGCATTCTCTTATATATGCGAGACGACCTATGGTCGACTCGCATATATAAGAGAATGCATTGGCACAGGGTAAAAAAGATCCCGACTTATATACGACTGGATTTGATATGGCGGGTCACATATTTACTCCATCGTGTACACACGTGTCCAGGTCCTGTCCTCAAGGGAGTATTGATGTGTCAATGCAGCCCACTAACATAATAATTCCAGCACGCTTTTTATCTGGGGTATGTGAATTGACGGTAGATGTATTCGTTGGCCGTGAACATTCGAACTCTGGATACGAGGACGATTGACGGTTGGTTCGGAACATTCATTGCAACGCACTCCAACTCTGGTTACATGAGTTGACGGTGTGTGTATTAATTAGACGTGGGCATTCAAACATACATTTATTGACCGTTGGTGTATGCATAAGACGTGGAGAGTCTAACGCGCCTTATCTCTGTGGTACACGAATTGACGTTTGATACGTACATTACACTTGAATATGTGGATTATCTCACTGTTAGTTATCTGTCGACTTTCTGGAATCGGTGCATTTGAGATAAAAGATGCACATTTCATTAAATCTAAGCCGAGACGTCCAGTTCCTGCTTGTGGTGGTCTACAAACGTGGGCCCGATCTAAGATACACTGCGCTCAACAATGTAACCATGGCGGATTCAAATCATTCGTGTATGCTCTGGATACAAACACGTGTACATTCGGTGGCGGCACATCGCGACCTGGTTTAGCGTGGACACAGGATGACTCTCTTAATGGTAAATCTGTTTTTATTTATCGTGCCCTCAGTCTCAGACTGCCCGTTGGAGTAGTTTGCATACTTATATATCCATACTCACTCACATTTTATAAAAGCTGGTACGTTCTTTATAAGACATGTCAGTTTGTTGTCCTGACATATGCCGAACTCTCATTTGTTCAAAGTTTCATTTGTAAAAGAGATACGTTGATTAATCATAAATAAATCGCTCCTCAACACAGTTAGCAAGTTGCTAATACGGTTAAACCATTCTTTACTAAATTCATTGACAAGTAGTTCGCTTTATAAACGTTCATTTGTTGAACATATTATCTAAACATTTCCCGACTATGAATAAGGAACCTTCCGCGTGTTTGTGATATTCTCTTTTCATCTGGGTGGCATCTCCTATTGGTTTCCGAAATGAATCAATTTAGGATTGGAAGTTTTACACCATCGATTCGCATCCTCTCAGTGAATTTTGTGATTTTTCTTTTAAGAAGTAGAAAGTTAGAAACATCAATAGTTTCACGATTATATAATCATACGTATGGAGAATATAAATGTTTTACATTTATGAGCGCATTGCGCGGTTATTTAGTTTAGTTTTAGTACACATAATGGTCAGGCACATTCTGAACTGAATTGTGATACCTTTACTAGTTGAAACAGTTTGCTTTAGTCAGTGGCGTAAGGAACTTACATTTTTTAATCTAAACAAAGAAAACAAATTTAATAAAATAAAACCTGTATGGGAAATATTGATATGATTCGTTTAACTGATGTCAATTTTGAAGATTGGAGATTTTTTCAAATACTATACATAAAGCGATGCGTTTTCCAAGGTTTTGGAGCTATTCGATGTCAAGAAGATACTGATACTAAAACGACTATATTTGTGTTATTTATTCTGAATTTTTTTTTTAAATTGTTGATTATCCTGACAAAACAGGGCACATTGGATTGATCTGTATTTCTACTCTACGTATTTTAAACCATGTCATATAAATTATTTGACATAAATTATTATAAATTACATTTTACACCCATTTAAGAAATGGACATTTGTTGTTTACATTTCCATTGGATATGGGCGCATATCTGATATGTTTCCATACCCCCGCGAAATGCAAGAAACAAATGTTCACTACTTATATTTAAACTCAAAGGACAGCAAACAAGGTATTTCGGTTTCAAAGAATTGAATTTGGTGTGATTTTAGCATTTTACTTAAGAAATGATTTAGGACACGGTGGAACATTAAACGATCGATAAGTACTGATATACGGTATATGAACTGACATCATTACGGCATCGTATACTACCATGGCCCTAATACTAAATTGCACTGGAAAAGAGAAACTGATAAATCATTCATAACGATAACAGAAACACTGTAAATATTGTAATGAGCATTAATTGCAGAACAGTGATAATACGGTAACATTCAATTTCAATCAAACATACATGTGTTATAATATGATTGACGCGTGTATATTTTATCATTCAAATCAGATGGAAATAGAAATGTATCTGGCAGTTTTAATTTAAATTCTACTAACAGGAGACAGATACATACATATATATTATATAGCCCACAATTTCTGTCTGCATAATGAGTTCTTTCACTGAGTCGCGACCAAATCGGATTCACACAGCTCCCAATCCGCGGTTTATGTGCTACACGCATGCCAACATTCTGGAGGTGCCTTCCATATGGGCATTTGAATATTCATGAATTCCATATATGAAGCTTTTGAATATTCTTCAATTCCATATATGGAATGCACATCCAGAACTTTGAACTGCATGTAGCACTTAAACCGCACAATGGTCCTGTATAAATATCAATATGGCCGCGACTTAGCGATTATATCTCATATAATATATTGTCTGGTCAAGATGCTGGACCAAAAATATTACTGCGATGGTCGTGGTTTCTAATGAACCGATTGATAGCTTCAGTCAAGTTTATATTGTCCGTTTTGGTTTTGTGGACATTCAACACCATCAGATGATTTAGACGTGCTTGGCTCATGGTTGATCTGAGATATGATTTTATCCGTCGCAGTGTAGAAAATGAACGTTCACTGGAAGCATTTGTGGCAGGCATAACAGTTATGAGTTTTATTACATTTACAACCTCGGAACTGTGTAATCTAACGGCTTTATTTGCTTTACTGAAATATTGACTAATGTCATCGAACTCAACTGGCCTCTCATCTTTGAAGTGTGTTGCCAAACTGTGTAGCTGGGTGCATAGTCTCGATATGTCCAAATCATCGCCGTAGAAGGACACAACTTCCTCAACGATGGCAGGATATTTTGGTGATTGAGGTCCACCGAACTCAATCAATCCATTGGCCGCGGATAATAACATATCCTGTAACTTTCTGTACATAACAAAATCGGCCTGACCGAAGCGATCGTTTATAGTGGAAGTTAAGTAGTCGATTCCGTCGAAATATTCCCTCCTGTATATATCCGTGGGGGTTTTAGGGTCGTCACCCCGTGTCGTTCCTACTTCATATCTGATCGGAACTCGTCTAGCTCTCGGCATAGCGGGTTCGTCTATGACATTATCTCCCAGACCCTTCTTCACCATGATAACTTTTGCATAAAATAAATCAAAATCACGATCATTGCGGATGCTTCGCAATGTCTTAACAGTTTTCTTCGCGATTTCCTGTCCCATTGCTGCAGATAGAGTTGGGTCTTGTAGTGCTTTGCTTAAGTTTTCAGCATGCTTCAGTAACAGTACACCGAGCTGGACACCCCAGTACAAGCTGAACTTGCTCATATGTGTCTGAACGCCTCGAATTTTAGCCTTCAACTCAGAGTCAGTGCAATCATCCAGACTTACCTCCCATAAGTCAAGCAATGTGTTATAATTATCCAGAATGCTACACAGGCTGTCAGCACGTACTGTCCATCGTGTTGGACACAGGACGCGAATACCTGGCGTACCAGGCGAGATTTCATTCTTGATTTTGGCAAACATTGCTTCGCGTTTTGGTGAGTTTTTCACAAGTTTGCAGATTTCGTTGGTGGTATCCAAGCTGTCCGAAACACTTTTAACTAATTTCAGTGCATCATTGGCTGCCAAGTTCAAACTGTGTCAATAACAATGCGTATACAGAGCGCGTTTCTCCAACGTTTGGATCGTGGTCTTCACACCTTCCCTTATACCCGACATATTGTTGGCACCATCCTAACATTGCCCACGACACCGATTTATTGGGATCCTCAATCTAACACGTACATCCTGCATTGCTGCGACTATTGTTGCGGATTTGATGTTGTCGAGCTGATAGAGGCCCACAAAGTCCTCGTGTGGTTGAAGAATGTTGTCTACCCATCGCATGACGAATACAGCCTGTTGATTATTGGCCAGATACGTTGCCTCGTCTGTCATGATACTTAAGAATTGCGCATTACGTATATCCGATGAAACATCATCGATCACCTCTGCCGCCAGAACTTTAAGTATTTCATTCTGTATATCTTTTGACGTATATTTGTCCGTTTTTTTTGGCGAGCCAATTTATTATATCTTGATTATCATTAGCACGGAGGTGTAAGAGTTGCATAAAATTGAAATCCTCCTCGTTGCCGTCACCCCTCAAAGCTAAACCCTGCCGACCACAAAACTTTATATTTTCGAAAATTGTGTCTAACATTTCTCTGTTTTTAACTATTCCGACTGAGTAGCTTGTGGACATTGTCATGCCGATATCGTGGGTAGTTTTTGGGAGCGTTATCAGTCGCTCCTCTGCTTCCTTGTGACTATTCGATTGTTCGTGAGTTTTGAACGAAATGCATGCATCTTTCCAGTTATAGTAACCGCGGGTCATGAAAGCAGAATCAGTTTTGGTATTATTAAGTTTGTTCTCGTCCTTAGCTTGAATGCACGTAGCACACACCACCGTGTCATTTGCTTCAACGTAGCTTAGCCACGACCACAAACCAAACCACTCCGGTTGAAATATTCGCTTAACTACTTTCTTTTTTCCGAATTGTCTCATTGGGAATGGAAATTTCGTTGGTTGGTTCGGAGACTTATAAGAATTCATTTGACTCATGATTTGCAAGGGCGTCAGACTCGGTGCAATGTTAATATGTTCATCTTCTGCACTGGCAGCGCTGGTGTGAATTGTGGAAGAATCAACAGATTCTTCAACATCTTCGTGGTCGCTTTCAGAACGTTTTCTTTTGAAAAAATTTAAAATAGACATGTTTTCAAAAATTGCGCACGAAGCAAACACTATTTATTATTTGTCTCCCTTTATAAAGGGAAACAACGCTAATAACAATTAATTATTGATTAATACCATAAAATATGTAAAGTTTGACGTTACGTTTATGATAGCTGCCGTGAAACTCACTTATTGGAAAATTATTAGTCCGGCCATGGCCTGGGTGGCCGGACCGGCTCCGCCGGCCCTGACATACATACATACACACATACACACAGACGCACACAGACACAGTCTGAATGTTTGTTGCTTCAAATATTGCTACCTCAGTTAGCGTGAACAAATAATTTGAATTATATATTTAACTACCATCGTTTTACAGTGCCACATACATGTACACAATTTCCTGTTTTGTTTTTGAAACCTTGGGATCGCGCAACGAGTCTCCAGAAAAAAATACTTTTTTTCACGTTTTTCTCCAGGCTCATTTAATTTAATGATGAACGATGGAACAATACTAAGTTACTAAATGGTATCAACATGACGCCGCAATAGTTCGTACATAACAGTCTTCAGATAATATTTGTTATGTAACATTTTATGCCAGCTTATTTCCTTGAATAATGCCAAAGAGTATGCCTTTCTAGATGACATTATCATGCGATTCAATCGCCCCACCGTTGCCTGGTTTATACCAATGCAATGGTAATTGACTAGACGATCATGTGACATGAGTAGTAATAATTCGCATGGATCAATTAATTTATGATATTTCATCACAAGAACAAACATGGTACCGAATTAGTGCGACACTGATTTCGAATCTTTTTTGTGAAATATATCATTTTGGATTACACAGATAAGGATTACGAATAAATTATAACTTAGTATTATCACATTTGTTTCGCACAGTCCAAAAACATTCTCGCAAAATTGACGACAGTCAGTCCGTTTGTGATAACACCGTGCATGCCACTCACAGTAAGGGGGTCATTGTTCTGCTTGCTGTAATTGTATTGTTCTTCCGTATGCTGTCACCAGGACATAGTTTTGCGCTTTGTGTTTCGTGTTTCACTACGATGAATGATTTAGTTGCCAATAGTAGACACAAGCTAATGGCGATCAAAATTTAAGGACATAATCTCAGAGTCATCTCCCACATTGAGGAGCTGAGAAACGACCGCGAACTTATTAGCACGCCACGGCGTGTATAGCTGTCCTTGAAAATATAAACATCACTGGAGCTATGGAGGATTATGGGTAATGGAGGATTATGGGTAATTAGGTCGACGTAAAAGTAAAAATGGGTCGCTTTAAAAGCTGCAGTGTTACCCCGATTAATAACATAGTCCGACACATATTATAGCACATGTGCTGATATTGATATTACAACACCCTTTGGAAAGCATCCGATCGTGTGGTAATCAAAGATGGAAAGCCGAAGGGGACATGCTAGTTGCTAATTGCTGGTTGATAACTTGCTAGTTATACTATGACCAAAATCAATGGGACATGTCACAGCTAGGTACAGCTGACTTATGTTTTGTTCTGCGCGGGCTCCAATTTTGGGTTCAATATTTTAAGGGCCAATTTTAGAAAATATTTATGGGCCCATATATACCTTTGAACTCTGGGCATATAATATGAATGTTGGGGGGGGTGGGCATGTCTCTATTCCGAAGATTCGCTATTCCGAAGGTTCACTATTCCGAAGGTTCTCTATTCTGAATGTTCGCTATTCCGAAGGTTCACTATTCCGAATGTTCGCTATTCCGAAGGTTCTCTATTCCGAAGGTTTTTGTTATTTTAAGGTTAATTCTATATTATAAAGTATTGAGAGGGTTCGTTATCACGAAGATTCTTTTTATGAAGGAAATAACTTAAAACATTAAACAATAAATGTGATTTGGTTTTGTTTTCGCGGGTTTTCTTGAGATTTAATGGCATTACGTATGACGTTATTTCTCAATACATATTCACGTCACGCAGTCCACACAATTGCTATGTTTCCATGCGATTTAATGTCATTACGTGTGACGTAATATCTCAATAATCTCAGAGGCAAGAATATGCCAGCAAAAGGCGGATTATAACAGTTGGGCTATAACGCTTAATGAATACTGGAGGCTATAACAAACTTTGTAGCAGAATATCGCTGAATAGACGGGTATGAGAGGAAACTAACTGCAATTGTGACTGTGTATTGACTTTAAAGGCCCACTTAATTTTCGAGTCACCAATTTTGTTTATAGTATATACGGTTTTAATAACAATTTATGCCATACAATATGAATAAAATACTATAATTCATCACCAATTGAAACGTTTATGTCTCAGAAGATAATAGAAAAGAGCGGAATTCAAACTAAAGATGGATTTTCAATGGAAGGGGGATAAATATCTTTAAAATATAGAGTTATTCCCCCTCAATTGAAAATAATACACTTTGCTCAATAAACTAGATGAAACTTCAGCAGCACAAAAACACGTCGGTAACTCAACAAAAACAACATGTTTATTTTACCGGTTTATTAACAGTACCAGATAAGTTGACAATACAATGTTAGAGAGCTTCCTATTTCAAATGGTATAATATGGCATATATTTTTTTATATATGTGACATGGGGGTTGATATTCCTTTCAAATACATGTTGCCAGTTCGGACAGACTGTATCTCTTACATGTAGTTTATTTCAGTCATGCAATTATCGTGTTTTCAACTTTCCATAATAAACGATAAACTGATACTTTCTTCTTTCTAATAATAAAAATTTTGGTATTAGAATGGGATGTATAAATGTACTATATGTGAATACTAGCATAATAGTATTTTTTATTCCTCGTGTGGTTTTTGTTGAGGGGGGGTGCAATTTTGATTCATTTCTGGTTAAAAACGCCCAAAATAGAAAACCTTCGGAATAGCGAACCTTCGGAATAGTTAAACTTCGGAATAATGAACTTTCGGAATAAGGAACCCTCGGAATAATGAACATTCGGAATAGCGAACCTTCGGAATAATGAACCTTCGGAATAGAGAACCCTACTCATGTTGGGGTATATATGGACCCTCCTGCATCTAGACATGACAATCGCCAAACCTCGGTGATTTCCGTAGCATTCTATTTTCTCAAGAACGATAATCCGAGAAGTTGCGATTGCTAGACATGACACAGGTATAGCTGTCTTAGGTATGGCCCCATGAATATTTTCTAAAAATGGCCCTTAAGATATTGAGCCCCAAATTGGAGCCCGTGCAGAAAAAATCAAAGTCAGCTATACTTGTGTCATGTCTAGATATAGGAGGGCCCATATATACCCCAACATTCATATTATATGCCAAGAATTGAAAGGTATGGGTCCATAAATATTTTCTAACAATGGCCCTTAAAATATTGAACCCGAAATTGGGGCCCGTGCAGAATAATTCTATCTCCTAGTTTGAAACATCCTGAAACACCTTGAAAAAACCGCGTCAAGTCGTGCGTCGTAAAGTTGATTTTTATTGGTTATAGTATAACTAACTAGCAACTAGCAATTAGCAACCAGCATGTCCCCTTCGGCTTTCCATAGATTTCGACGAAATTTGATACTTAGGGATACTTGTGTCCGGGGAGTGTTTTGGATGGGTCAAATCGTGACCCCGACATGGCATTGACCTTTAAAACAGTCAATTCAAGGTCAAATTGCGTAAAACGGACGGATTTCGACGAAGTTTGATACCTAGGGGTACTTTTGTCCGGTGGGTGTCTTGGACGGGCCAAATCGTGATCCCAGGGTGACTTTGACCTTCAATATGGTCAATCAAAGGTCAAATCGGGTAAAACGGATGGATTTCAACGAAATTTTATAACTATGGGTACTTTTGTCAGGGGAGTGTTTTGGAAGGGTCAAATCGTGACCCCAACCTGACATTGACCTTCAAAATGGTCAATTAAAGGTCAAATCGGGTAAAACGGACGGATTTCGACGACATTTGATACATAGGGATACTTTTCTCCGGGGAGTGTTTTGGACGGGTCAAATCATGACCCCGACCTGACCTTGACTTTCAAAATAGTCAATTCAAGGTCAAATCGCGCCTTTCGCCGGTTCCACCAGCTAGTATAATAAAAAAGACAGCTTGAAGAATATAATGTATAACACGAGAAACGGGAAAACTTGATATATGGAAGTATCCACATTTCCCACATGGAATTTGAAAGCTAGTTTATATTATAATTATATTATAATTTATATTTATGGCTAAAAATATGATCTTGGTGGCGGTACCATTTCTGACTATGGTGTTCTTGTTAATATATGATGCGATTTTGTTGATTATCCGATACCGTAATCATAACTGCGGATATGGAAAACGACAAAGGCTATACAAAACACACATTGCAATGACCTATTACCATATTCGCAATTATTATATGTAGTGGTTCATTATGCGATGTGTGTCCTATAACTTCAATCAATCTGGCAGATGTGTGTCCTACACAACTTGGCTATGCTCTGCACACTCTTGCTGGGACTAATGTCTGAAATACATCCCGACCAAGCGGAGTTGGTCTGATGGCAAAACACGCTGTGAAGCTGAGTCTGCGCACTTAGTTGTTATTGATAACCGCGGGTCATGCTAGACGAACTGATGGCTCTCCTTGCTTCATCATTCGGACACAATGAGGGTATGTAAAATAGAACACATTTCACACCAAATAAGTCAGAAATTATGAGCGATGTTTCCAATACCAGACAACAGAAACTAAAAAAAATTTCAATTGCCACGATTCGTATCACACAGCCTGTGACACAGGCATCACAAAAATCCACTCTTAACACTTTCATGACTGGATCTGCGCTGGCGCAACATTAAAGACCCTGTACCAACGCATTGTCTTCTATATGCGAGTTGACAATAGGTTGCCTCGCATTACGATAATGCATTGGCCTAACAGTTGTTTATCCTTTTTATCAAGTTTTTATATAATTTTGTATCATTGTTTTTACCGTTTGTTCTTACATTATGTAACAATTATTATCAATTTTTATAATTTTTTCTTACATTCTATAACTATTTTTGGCATTTTTTTCTTATTTTCTTTAACAGTGTTATCTTTTTTTAAAATAATTTTTTCTTTCATTCTTTAACAATTTTGTACAATTGTTTTATTTTTTTTACATTATTTAGCAACTATAAAAATTAATATAAAATTTGTTAGGCCAATGCATTCTCTTATATACGCGAGGCGGCCTATTATCGACTCGCATATATAAGATAATGCACTGGTACAGGGTTTTCGCAAATCAATACGAATTCCGTCGAAAAGGATAACAAAAGCTCATAAGTAAGAGCATTCTTTATTAACTACATACCTATGGTGGTGGCATAACCATGTCCACTCTGTAGAAGAGACGATCATTGCAATTTCTGCAAGACTGACCATTTCGATATTAAATAACCTCTTATGGTGCTTATATTTCACGAGAATAGGCTGGACAATAACGCAAACAAACTAACTCATGATTTACTAGATTTCACAAACGAAATATATAGAACTTCGTCAAGTAGATAACGAGTCGAAACTTGATGTGACATGCGCTTAGCATGGCATATAGTCAGCAATCAGCAACAGTTTCTGATGATGGTCTTATCAAAACATTTTGACATCTTTTTAACTCATTGGGAGTAATTTTCAAAAAAATTGAAATTCTACCTTTGGCATTAACTAATCTTGTTTTTGTGGGGTACGTTCTAAAATTATTTTCAAAATTCTAATAATCCGCTCCAGGGTCCAGCTTCCACCTCAAAATTCATGTCATCAGAACGAGGAGCAATTTGTCTGCGAGAAATTGGGACCTTGGTCCTCATCACATTTAGCCCCGAATCTTCTTTAATTTGCCTATAGCAGACAACCTCCCCTTTCTTTTGACATTCATACAGTTGTGCACCACCTTCATTATGTGGGGAAATTATAGGTTGTAAGCCATTATTTCTTTCACTCTACTTATGTTGACAAATAGTATAGTCGTTGTGGTGATTTTGGAGGGTGAACCTAGAAAACATTGTTATAAAGCCAGTTTTGGTGTCATCTTGGCCGGGAATGTTTGGAAAACAATATAACCAAAATCCGATAAAATCCACTGTGGGGAATTTTTTCTACAGTCACTTGAATACAAGGGCGTTTCGTCATTATGACACAAAATTTCGTATTGTAGATAAATACAAATAGTTTACTTGTGTTAGCTCGCAAACCACTTATGCGTGACAAGTTCTCATGGATCATTGTCATGTGATGATACGATAGCATGAGCCACCACTAATTGAGTAAAACGCCAATGCATGCGTGCGCACCATACATGTACATAAAGAGCGTTATACGAGCGTTGGAGGACAACACCACAATAATCCATGTGTGCGATCCAGTAATAAAGAGCGTTATCATATCACGCCATAACGCACTTCACTGCAGTTGTGCAAGCCACGGGTCGCATTGTTCAGTTATTTCTCATTTATCACTTCGATTTTGTATCTCTAATTGTGAAAGTTGTAAAAGTAGCTTTTTTAGGAGTCGGTCACACGTTTCCTGTTGAAACCTAACGGTGACAACGTGCGCAGGGGATTTGTTTTGGTTAATTTGATTGCTTCATTCGTTGGTTCTCGTGTTCAATTTCATGATTGCATATTTATTCTCGCTCTATTTCATTTCTTATTTTTGATAATGGCTGACAATCGTCGGCCATGAGCTTGACCCAACTGAAGATCGCTGAGTCATATGTGGTTTTGGTTTTGTTAATGATCCACCGGTAACGGCTAGTGAACGAGTTATCCCGGTTGGGATTCTCTGTTACCCACGGTGAAGTTGAGAGGTACAATCAATCCGTCATTCAGACCGAAACGCCAGTAAAATACTAACTGACTATGCACCCGGTGCTTTTATTCAGTGGGTGGCCGATAATTTCGACCACAACATAGCAACCCTGGATGGCAGGGGGACCTTACATGAATCAATCAGCACTGAACTGAAGTGGCGTGTGATCATGATACAAAATCGGTTGAGGGTTGATGAGCCCGTGAAGGACAAAGCAGTGTCCATCTCTCGATATGTTGATGTTATTGGCAAAGGAATTTCCAATATCAAACTGAAACCTCTTCTTCATTTGGCCATACCCTATACCCTCTCACCTGACCTCAGCACAGATCTCCTGTGGCACTCAGCATGATTTTTCAGTAAGAGTGAAAAACCTAGCGCGAACTGGTCAGGTTTAATGCAAAGTGGTTACTCGCAGGACGACACTCTGATCGCTGAGAAATCAGATGTTCTGTTCCTTCCCGTCATCGATCTGAATCCGTCAGATGACGATTGCATTTATTCTACACTTATTTATGTTGAGGAACAGGCATGTAGATTGAAGATCCACACGCCATGTATCACTTTCGACCAGCCGTTGTGGTTCAAGGCTGTAAACATAATAAGTTCTATGTCGATGAACATAGTGTGTATGCTCGGAGGATTTCACACTGTAATGAGCTGCATGGGAAGTATCGGTTCGATGATGAAGGGGTCGGGGTTAGAAGAAGCTTTTGAGAAAGTGTAAGGTCAGAACACAGTGACCCATATGATATCTGGAATGGCAGTGTCGAGGGCATTCCGTGGTAACTACCTAGTTGAGGCGGTGCTTTTCAATAAGTTGATAGCTGAAGTTGTCCCAGTTGAGAAGGACGGCAGTTCTGCGGATAATGAATCGATACGGGAACAAGATGACATAGAAGTCTCACACGTGCAAGTTGCAACATGCTGATGTACACGTTGTTTGTGAAAACACGATGGGCAAAATCCACCAGAGTGAAATGGACGGAATACGAAAACTGTGTGCAGAGATTGAAATTGGAGTTGTTCCTATATCAGCGGCTGCGGACTCAACTGAACTGCTGAAGCTCGAGATATGTATCAATAGTTATAAATCACTGCTTGTCAAAGAATCTCTCACAGCAAAATTGTGGGTGCAGTATATTAATTATGTGCAAAACCTGAAGAACTGTATCCGCGCTGAGCGAACAAGGGGTTGGAACCTGCATATTGTAACAGTATGGAGGATGCTGAACCTCTTCGCAGCCACTGGTCATATAAATTACGCAAAGAGCTGCCGAACATATCTTCAAATGATGCTAGAATTGCCAGTGAAGCACCATTGGGTACATCAGTGTTTTGCGGAATATGGCTTCCATGTAGCTCGTATAAGTAGCATATTATGGGCGTTGTTATCAACCGATCTTATTATTGAACAAGTACTGATGAGATCTATCAAGAGTCGATGGGGTTTAGATCGAGGTAGAGGACTGACAGAAACGGTACGTTTGCAGTGGATACTCAGTATGCACAGATTTGCAGAGATACACGATGTAATGATCGAGTTGACTAAAATTCGACATGGTACCAGTGAGCAGCACATGGAAATGTGAGAATCTAGGCGAAAGCGTAATTTCGATGATATGGTTAGTTTGCAAATCTGGTTTGATGAGCACGATCCCTTTCATACATGTGAGAAGAAACTCAGTCCGTTGTTAGTGTGAAACTTCCAACAAATTGGGTCAGTATTTTCAGGAATTAAATTTCCAACTGTAGATAATTTTGACTAAAGTTGTGAGGGTGTAACGCAATGCCATGTTATTTGCGTCTACTGCATGGTCCGTGCGGCCCGAAATTTGCTTTTGCCAATGTAATTGCAAAATGGAAATATTTTTTGTCAAATGTATTTATTTCGTTATCTTATAAGTCAACAGTAATTGTGATACTTCCTGATATAAATAGCTTGATCAGCAGCTATTTGCAACAACTTTCTTCGGTAATTGATGTGCCTCTTACCAAAACAATTCAGAAATGAAAATCAGTTTTGCGAAATGGACCAGCTTCTGAGCCGCACTATACTAACAAACCGCCATTGCGGCACATAATGTATATCCCATTGCATATATGTTCATTACAGTCGTAAGTTGGTACTTAGTTGTGAGTATTAAATCAGTCAGGCTAAATTCAAATTACATGTATGTTTGCATTTGGCAAATTTGGCAAGTGTCAGCGCTAACCTTGATCTGCCCACAAGGCAGTTATACGGACGAACCTTGGTCTGCCCACATGGCGGTTCTAGATGCGAACCTTGGTCTGCCGACATGGTGGATATAGAGGCGAACCTTGGTCTTCCCACATGGTAGTTACAGAGGCGAACCGTGGTCTACCAACATGGTGATTATAGAGGCTAACCTTGGTCTGCCCACATGGTAGTTACAGAGGCGAACTTTGGTTATCCCATATCGTTTGGTCTGCCCACATGGTGGCTATAGAGGCGAACCTTGGACTGCCCACTTGGCGGTTATAGAAAATCGGAACAAGCTCGACTCTCTATTTGAATAATTCGGATTTGTTGATGACAATTTCTCACTTTATTTAAAGGTGCACAGTCCAATATGACACTGGGTAGTTCAAATTCCAATGAGGAAATGTTCAGCTGTCATGAACAATAAAACATCTGAATGTTACATGGGAT
The DNA here is from genome assembly GCA_032622095.1 of Siphonodentalium dalli. Classification (NCBI taxonomy): domain Eukaryota; kingdom Metazoa; phylum Mollusca; class Scaphopoda; order Gadilida; family Siphonodentaliidae; genus Siphonodentalium; species Siphonodentalium dalli. The sequence goes on from CP136067.1 coordinate 91,142,108, forward strand.
AACCGCGCGACAATCGGCTGATATCGTCTGAAAATTTAACTAATTTTAAAGGCGGAAAGTGTGTAATAGACATAACAATCAATTCAGTTTGGACTATTGCGCGATATACCAGTAATTCACTTTGGACGTCAGATCTACTGGTAATAGTTCGCTCAATCAGCTATTACCAGGCCCGACTCCCACCGTGAACAATTAAAGGTTATTACTTGGTTGGTTTGATAATAGGCCCGATATCAGCCCGAGATAACCTCAAATCAGCCTGAGACCGACAACCGAATCGCCACTTAGTAATTGACAGCTATTTTATATGAGTGTCGTCACACAAATCGTTATCTACACGTTGTTTAGCAACATCGCTCAGGTTTGTGATGTCTTATAATAACATTGCTCGAATTAGTGATGTTGTAAACTGATATTACTCGGTTCAAGAGCAAATTGAAGCGATAGTTCGATAATAGGCCGTTCTGGACAAACCTGTCATATATAGAATATACGCATAGTGTTTATGAATAACAAATTTAATCCACGAGCGGGATTGGCGATTTACACCACGAGCTTCAGCGAGTGGTGTAAATCGCCAACCCCACGAGTGGATTAAATTTGTTATTCAGAAACACTATGCGTATATTTTGTTTATGCCACGATCTTTACAATGCGATGGATAAATACTTTTCTATTCAAATTGTATGCAGAAAGTTTAATCCACTCTGCGAAGTTTATGCCACGATCTTTACAATGCGATGGATAAACACTTTTCCGTTCAAAGTATATGGAGAAAGTTTTATCCACTCTGCGAAGTTTAATCAACAGTGGGCACGTTTAATCAACAGGTGTTGATTAAATGTAAAATTTAAACAGATGGCTTTATTTATATAGTAAGATAGGCGATCGTGGTATAAATCTATTTAATAATATCACGTAACCATCGGAACCAATTGATTACTCTACGTATGTCGAGTGACTGGAAACACAACTGTGATATTTTGTATCGATTGATCTCTTATATTTTCAGTGTACCTCTACATCGACGGACAAAACACACATAGTAACGGCACGATGTACCGATACGACGGTTGTGTGCTGCCTTTTGTCGACTGGCAGCGAGGGGAGTCGCCAACACTGGAATACCTCCTGCTACGTAGCACCGTATCGGGGTGGTTCATGTGGGACGGACCGGGCACCACACTGCGCCCCACAGTATGTCAAATATTCTGAAGACAATTTAAAAGGATTGGTCAGTTTATGACTGAATATAACACATTATGTGCAAACTGATAGGCATAGTTCATTCTCCTGATACGCTGAGATATAGTTCAGTCCACTACTATACTGGACTGAATACTGTCATCTCGTACACAGGGTGAGAGAGAATCACTCATAGAGTTCAGTCCCCTGATACGCTGGACTGAATACTGTCATCTCGTACACAGGGTGAGAGGGAATCACTCATATAGTTCAGTCCCCTGATACGCTGGACTGAATACTGTCATCTCGTACACAGGGTGAGAGGGAATCACTCATAGAGTTCAGTCCCCTGATACGCTGGACTGAATACTGTCATCTCGTACACAGGGTGAGAGGGAATCACTCATAAAGTTCAGTCCCCTGATACGATGGACTGTAAGATAGAGTTCATTCCCCTGCTATGCTGGACTCTAAGACATAGTTCAGTCCACCACTACACTGGACTGAATACTGTCATCTCGAACACAGAGTGAGAGGGAATCACTCATATAGTTCGATCCCCTGCTACGCTGGACTCAATACTGACACAAATCACTCGTAGAGTTAGTCGCCTGCTACGCTGGTCTGACAAACATATAATAGTTCAGTCCCTTGCTACGCCAAACTGAATAATAACATCTCGAACACATAATCTGATGAAATCACTCAGAGTTCAGTCCCCTGATACGCTGGACTGAATACTTCCATCTCGAACACAGAATGAGAAGTCACTCACTATTGTATTTCATACTTTTGTCGACAATAATTCATTTTGCATTATTCTTAGAAACCCAACTGTCCATTTCATTCGGAAATTGGCTAGATCAAGACATAATGACATAATGACCGAACTCTGTATTGCAGCGTGTCCTCAGTGCAGTACATACTATTCGAGTGCTCTCTATTTGTATTTATTGCATGTCTAGCTGATGACATCACTTATACTGGAATTTCATTCAGAGGATATCACACGAGGACATGTATGCCATTAGAAATGTGTATAAATATAACTTATAATATCCATATGCATGTACTTTCTTTATACTTAACTCACGTTGGTAAACATTTATAGGACGACAGAACATTCAACAGTTCTTTGTTTACCTATTTGGATGACCCTATACATATAAACACACAACGAAACTAGTGTGTTAAGTGGGTGTATCGATGTGCCGCGAGTGCCAGCGTGGAATGGTAGAACGAGAGGCGTATCCTCGAATTATATTCTTCCGCGATTTCACAAGTGCCGTAACGACAAATCCATTAACAAGTTTATCGTTATGTGTCTATTACACGCCACCATTATACAAGTCGACGAATTAGGTAACTGACTTACAAGGTGTGTTCAGGCACATATAAGAATGATTGTTTTGTCATGCGTGATTACCGAAGCGTCATACTGTTGATCCGAACGTCATTTACTTTTAGGATTTGCAATTGTGGCATATCAGAAACACTGTAAATGTAGGAACAATCGTGTAATAATAGCCGAAATAGCACAACTCGGTTACCATCCAACTCTATATCACCAGCGTGTATCGTGTCCGTCATGGGAGCCGGTCCTGGGACCAACATCCCAGTTTACAGGATGACATATAACAAGAACAAAGGGGCGTACCACCTACTAACTAACCCACATCAGAGTGACCTACGTTTCGCATGTGGCTAGTACTATAAAACGTATGCTGGTGTAATATAGAAGACGGTTGAATCTCATATTGGTCACGATGTAAACAATGTACGTCGATGTATAGCATATCCTGAATTAAAACAATTTCAGGCCAGTCAACGAAGAAGCAGCCGTAACACATTCGTGTGCATATTACCATCAACATACTGAACGAGATATATCGACACCAGTGCCGAGTATAATGTGTACACATGAGTGGTGCGAAGGAGCCACCGTATGTGTGGCTTTGTTCAAGGGTCACAACATGGTACGATATTTGAACAGCGTTCGATCCGACAATTCGACCAAGCCAAGTGAGGATGTGCGTATGTGTGTGTGTGTGTGAGGGTGTGTGTGATGTTGTGTGTGCGTCAAGCGTGATTTGTGAGACTGAACATTCCTTCACCTAGCGAGGTTTTGTAATTTTGAGAGGTACTTTTTCCCATGACCTCGCTATATGGTCTCGGTAAGGGAACCACAATTTTACACCAATTATCATATTGCATTGTGGGATATACCTCGAAATACCGGTGCACAGTCAGTGGAGTGCGTTTTCATCTCGACATGTCTGCCGCTGCCAGATAACATTTTCACACACTAATGATTCTCATTGGTCTCACTCACAGAGGTAAATGCTATTTTTAGAAGAATTAATTTTTTTCGTTTTCAACTGGCGTAGCCTTTCATGATGATGCAAGCAGCTCGGCGAGGTAAATGTTATTTTTAGAAGTGTTTATTTTTCTCTCGTTTTCAATTATCTAGTTACACAATGATTTAGTTTTATCACCGCATTTTGTGAATTCATAAATGCAAAAAATATTGATCTCAACGTCTCAATCCTGCTTCAATAAATCTGATTTGTGGTTAGTTTTGGACTGAGTCGAAATTTGTAAGTACATCGGTATGTCTGTGTTCATGGCGAACACGTTTTATTACCACCTATCAGTGTAATTTTTCACCCACTGACCGACGCGCGAAGCGCGTCCAGTGGGTGTCTATAATCGTAGGACTCATGCGTTTCTGCTGAATTGAACTAGTGCCTATGCTTTTCTGCTGAGCTGCACTGACGTTTGATCGCAAAATAAAATTATAATCATTATCAAAGCACAAGTTTGGATAACACCGCCATAAACAGTGACATATTATGATGTTGAGCTCGTATCGTCAATACAATTAGAGTTATAACTTATAAAACTAAGAATTACTGCTAAAGTATTTCTACCAATTGGGTAACTAGATTCGGGTTGAGCTGGAACTTGAGAAATTTCCATTTCAACCAGTTGAAATGCCGTTGAAAACCGAAGGGTTAAGCGATTATCGCAATAGGATATTGGAACACCGTGTGCGTAACGTAACTATCACAAGTATAACGTACTCTGAGTCTGATAACAACTTATCGCCAAATTCATGCTTCAAACAGTTTAAACATGTCATCTTCGGCTTCTTTTATTTTATTGTTATGAAAATTAATAACAAATGGGGTGATAAATATGTATAATATGTATATAACGACAAATAGAGTCAAATTAGCCATTTTCCCGTGAAACTTATTATAGGCAAGCCAGGTACAAAAATTGGTGAAATATGAGTACGAACGTCAAAGTGTTCCCCTATCGTATTGCGATAATTTCCAATCATCACCGCGAAGCGAAGCCTCCAATGGCGATTATAAAGTTCATTCATATTTCGGCTGTTCAGTCTTCTGAGCTATTAAAACTTTCTTGGATATCTTGGAAGGATTGTTTTGATATGTATATATCGGATTAACCTTCCAAAAAGGTGAGTTTGACGCCTGCATTTCTTGGCATGAATATTAACGAGCGCTCGTCTGCATGTACAGTCATTGCCGAATCGGCGTGTTTTTGTGAAAATGTCACCAAGATTTCTCCACTCGATTCTCTTAAAATGCACCCTAATCGGTCAATTTCTTTTGATAATTCTATGTAAATACATCTTAGCTACTATTCGGATGAGCTGTCCCGGTCGAAAAAGGTTTAGTTTGACCAAAACGGCTACTGACAAAGTTTGTTTACAAAACCAGCTCGATGACCCGTCCACGCTGTAATTTGTAAATTTATTATCGAAAATAAATTCAATTTCTTCCATCTAAAACATAATTACGCGCTGGACTCTGTCATTTTAGGAATATATAAGTATCCCACGCAGACACACCAAGTCTCAGCTCAAATTTAAAAAAAAATGACAGTTTTATCGACATAAATCGATTTTAATGCCAAATCCCATGTTAAATTTTATCATCGAAAAAAAATAATTTCCTCCATCTAAAACATAATTACGTGCTGTACCCTGTCATTTTAGGAATATATAAGTATCCCACGCAGACACACCAAGTTTCAGCTCAAATTTTGAAAAATGACAGTTTTATCGACATAAATCGATTTTATGCCAAATCCCATGTTAAATTTTATCATCGAAAAAAATTCATTTACTCCATCTAAAACATAATTACGTGCTGTACCCTGTCATTTTAGGAATATATAAGTATCCCACGCAGACACACCAAATCTCAGCTTAAAATTTTGAAAAATGAGAGATTTATCGACATAAATCGATTTGTATGGCAGATTCCATGTTAAATAAATTTTAGGGCCCTGCAAATGTTTTCTGAGCTGTTCCATATTGGCACCAGAGTCCATATTTGACCGGTTCTACCTGATAATTGTGCGACAGTACAGTCGCGTTACTTTATACATCAACATTGGTCATTATCACCCGACAAATTTATTTCGGTCTATCGTATCAACCGCTATTTCCCCTGCGTAGCCTGACTAAGTGTCAACATTGGTCTTTATCGCTCCACTAATTTGTATCGTTTCATCGGTATGAATTCCATATCCAATTATCCATATATAACCAACCCAACCTCTAATCCCGGTCCAAATTTTTTTTTTTTCATCGCTATAGTCACGTTACGTAATATTTTATCGCGTGATACTTGTACTTATAAGTCTATGGTATTACTATAGTATACCATATATGTATATCAATTGCTATTCCTTTCTATATAATCCTGGTGCCATCTATAGATATAGAATTAATATCAGACCCCCCCCCCCCCCAATTTTATATCATTGCTGCTTTAGTACAGTCGCGATGCATTACATGGCAACATCGCTCCACTAATTTCTGTCAGTTCATCGGTACGAACCCCTTTTTCTCCGAGTCCATATAACCAACCCAACATCCTATCCCGTATTACTATAGAAGTCCATAAATGACTATTCTGGCACTACTAGTATATGGAGATAACTAAGATTATGACACCCCCACCCTATTTTATAGCCTTGTTTCAACAGTATAGTTGAGATGCATAATATGTCAACATTGGTCGTTACCCATAATTATGCTGTGGTTAAGTGGTCAATTACTTTGGGCATTACTGTAACCAATATAAGGATTTGAGGTTTAATGATAACTCAATCCAGATACAGTAATGTCCAAAGTAATTGACCACTTAACCACAGCACAATAATGGGTAATTTGTCAGGATTTTAAATGCTGAAAAATACCCACAATTCGGCTGTGGTAAAGTGGTCAATTACTTTGGGCATTACTGTAACCAATATAAGGATTTGAGGTTTAATGATAACTCAATCCTCATACATAATGTCAAAGTAATTGACCACTTAACCACAGCAGAATTATTGGTAATTTTTCAGGATTTTAAATCCTGAAAAATTACCAATAATTCTGCTGTGGTTAAGTGGTCAATTACTTTGGCATTACTGTAACCAATATAAGGATGTGAGGTTTAATGAGATCTCCATCCACATAACTGATAAATATGTGTGAAAATTAAACAAAAAAATTAAATTACATGATGGCATCCAATATGGACAACCTAATTCTGCTCCAAAAAAATGTATATTGATATATGGATGTTTATGGAGGAAACCGATTATGTCAATGATATTTTCATTAACTGGGATCCAAAACCCGACCTACGGGAGCGTGCTTCGCGCGCGACTGTATCTTAAACATACCGGTATGTGCATATTTAATAAGCCAACAATTGGAATCCCAACAGAGAAGATTGGCGGTGGTCCCTTGCGCATAGACATCGTTGATGATCTCTATAGGAAATCAAATTGACATTTAATAGAGAATTTCGATTAACTGCAATAACTTAAGGAATCTCTAATTAGGGCTGCATGGTAATGAAAAAAAACATATCGAATAACTTATTATTTAACTAACCAAATAACTGATTGCGCTCAAGCCCAATACGAATATTCCTTATGTTATTGTGCTTAAGCGACGTTAAAGATACCTTATTGCGCTTATTGTGCAATAAGAAATATTCTTATTGCGCTTAAGTGTAATAAGACATTCCTTATTACACATAATCGAAATTACATTCATATTGCACTTAATCGCAATTAATATCTCTCTCATTAGATCGCCCTTGTGCAAATAGTAGAATAATCCTATATTTGTTCCACCCATTGTACCATGGAGATGGACTACACCACCTGAATTATAGGGAGTTTATGTACTATATATAATATATTCCTTATTAAGAGATACCTTATTGAGTTTTATTATCTAAGCGCAATATGAAAATTCCATCATTGCACTTAAACACAGTTAAATACTTCCATATTGCGCTTAAGCACAATGGAGATTCCCATATTGCGCTTAAGCACAATTAGCTCTTCTTGCGCTTAATTAAAAGAAATTGTTATAATTGTATTGTATCTATTGTTTTGTCCTTTAATATGGTACATCATGTACACATAAGTTATGCTAGAAAAGTAGTACTATTGTTACTAATAGTACTCGTAGTAGTTAATACCACCTTACTGTCAATATTCTATCATGGTTAGTTTCAAAATCATAACGTTAATTGTTATTACTATGTGTGTGTATTGTACATGTACATCAGTCATCAATTAACAAACGTAAGCAGAGCCTGGTTGAATATCTACCATATATGGTGGGTTATTCCCACTTCAAGCTGTTGATGTCATTGAGACATTCAATGTTATTTTGCTATTTTGTATGCGAACTAGTAGACCCTCCAATAGCTTATCATTACCACTCGGGAAAGTGGGTGTTTTTCCTCAATTAATTGAATTTCTTGTTATAAGTGTTTATTTTTCTCTCGTTTTCAACTGTCTGACTGTTTCTGCGTCCCAAGCTATTAAACTGTGTGGGATATCTTTAAAGGTGTTTAGAAAGGATTGTTGTGATATCTAGTTATTGGATGTACCTTCCAAAAAGGTGAGTTTGAGGCCTGCAATTGTGGCCAGCAGTTCTCAAATAGATCGTATGTGATATTACACGAACAGTAATACGGATAACTTAGCATTGAGTGGAAAACAATTATCCGAATTTAGAGAACGTTTTGTGATTAAAATTTTCCCCATTGTGTATTATTATGCAGGTTATTAACGAACCAAAGCCGGAGGCTTTGGTTCATATATACATGTAGACTATATCTGATTTTGTGACGTCACCAATTAATATCTAATACGGTACTGGTGTTTTGAATTTTTGCGAGCACTTTTGTCGCAAAGTAGATCGGTGGGCTTAAAGCATTAATGTTGTAATCTGAAATAAACGCCTGCGTCTTTCAATGTCCGGCGTTCCAAGATGATGGGATTTACTATCGGAATTATGCACAGTGAAGGTCATTCATAGCCGCGGTTTACATTTTATTGAGAACATAATTATAACATATTATGGACTGTCAAATATTTGCATTGGAGTGGCTTAAAATAAAAATGTCGCGTGCAATGGGAAAATCTCAATCACTCTGGCTGGGCTGGTAACAATACTGGAATCTAAATCGAAATTCGTGATGCAAGCAAACGTTATTATATCGCATTTAAATTATCCTAATATTACAAAGTACATACGTAAATCTGATAATCCTCAGATATCCTTCTATGTTCATGAATCGACAAGAAACACATACCTATGGACAAAGCAGACGATTTTTTCAGGTTATCGAAAATTGGGTCGATGGTGAGAGCTACATGAGTTTCGTTGAAATCGACATGATGACATTTTATGAATGAAATCGACAAGCTCCTTCGTATAGTACACATCTCAATCGGATTGCGCACACAACGTCAATAATATAATGGTTAATTTCAGTAAAATACTCCCCTCTAGACAACAACAAACAGTCTTGACTTTTGAATACTTTCAGTTTGATGTTGGTGGTTTATACTCTATTATAATTGGTACAAAAGGAACGGCTTTTAAATTTTTTATTTAGGCTTTAAGACTGAGTCGTTGAGCTCGTAGTTTGTTAGCATTGTGCATCTCTGATTTCTCACATGCCTTGATGTATGATATGATTGACCTAATTTATACACGAAATTGTTATAGGACCCACTCTGTCGATGAACCCTTGTGCATGTCTGGAGTGCAATATATCATAATCACACCACGATATAAGGCCTAAGTTAATATTATTTGATGGGAGTACGCATCTATGAAGTTATTTATATGATTAAAAAGACACAGTTATATCCTAGCTTATGTGTGTGTTTAGCCGTGGTTCGTTAACTACGCCAGCGTATGGTCATATTAGCAATATTATTACAATTTTATCGAATATAATATTGGGAAAATCTGAGATCCGGTTGGATATGCAGCATTTGACATTTCAAAATTAAAGACTTGGGGAAATTATCCTGTCAAAGAAAACCGGACTTTAAAGACATGTTATAGTTGAATTACCTAAAACAAAACACCAGTCAAATGTCTAAACCTAATCTAATGTTATTGGTGGTGTTAACGTCACTTTGTAGGGTTCATTAGATATATGGGTTATGCACCAGTAACTAGAATACATCTGAGTAATTGTTTTATTAGCATGCATGGCAGGAGAAACATAAAATGTTTTATGTATGGTTGTCTTGTCTTTCTGAATTGAAGATAATACGAATTTTCTTGAATCAAGAAAACATTAATTTCCACTCATCATCTTCAGTTATGTTCTAATGAATACATAAAGTTCACCGGAGACTTTGTTTTATTTTCCGTAAGCCCTTCCGAAACAGAAATGATTCCGAAAATCGGGAATGTGTTAATATTTACCACCACCACAAGTGATTGATGTAAATGTTGTATTCCATTAAAACATGCACATTCTTTAAAACAAAAATAAACAGGACACGTTTTTAGAAAGGACGGTTTGAAATATCAGGAACATGTCTAGGCAAAACGGATGTTTGAACTTTTGTGCCCGCGACCCACCCTTCACACTCAGAGTATTTGGCACAGAGTAGGTCGCGCTCCACCTCTCCACACGCAGAGTATTTGACACATAGCAGGTCGCGCTTCACCCCTTCACATACGTGGTACATGTATTTGGCACAGAGTAGGTCGCGCAGTGTAGCCTGGTCCGTCCCACGTGAACCATCCACTTGGGACCACGGCTAAGACGAGATATTCGCCACCGCTTGGTGGTATTACCCAGTCGAGGAATGGCACTGGAATACCGTCATGTCCATACATCACGTTGTCACCAAATGTGTTGTATCCATCGACGTAAATAAAACCTGTAATAATCGATAAAAGGCTGACTCCATATGTGACACAATCACGATGTGGAATCATGTGGTTTCAAGTTTATGAATATCATGCTCTCAAAATGGCCGAGGCGATCGTACACGCGACCAGAAACGAGGGAAATGTAATAAACTAAGATATGACATGCTGCAGAGTATTTGGCAGCTACGAACATATTCGATACTATTTTTTCAAACAAGCTGATACGTCATTCGTGTTCAAACTCACCGCTGTTTGCTCTAACAGTCGAAGGATTCTCCTAAATATATGGACTGGTGTGTTTCGCGAACATCTGGCAGTCTGACTGGCAACTTTAGTCAGAATGTTATAGATATCTACTGAGTAATTAGGATCAGATAAGGTATCAACTTGTTCTAAAAATAAAAAATCGTATGCTCGTGACAGTCAAAATACTACGTGTTGTGTCAGTTCATCATTATTTATGTGTTGTACGTTTGCGCTCGTCTCTGTCATTTTAAATGCGTGGTACTCACCGATTCTAAACTACGCGATTCCCAGTCGTGGCACTGAAACACCACATGTACCCATTCAAACCCAGCACATTCTTACATGGGACACATGAACTATATAAGTGATGGGTTTATGTGTTCATTTCGCGACATCTGTGCTACAAGAATGATGGTGATAACGACTATTGTGTCGATATTTTTGTCCAGAAAGCCAAAAGTTAACGTACAACATTTTGACTAATTTAGAGTCAAATTCGGCAGGACATCATGTACATATCCACCGCATGGTCTCGCCAAACAAACACTCTCGGTGAATTGTTTACTGATAACAAGTAGGTGTGTAACCGTGTACAGTGTCTACAATGTAAACACACTAATTGCATACAAGTGCATGTGTGTCCACCCTTAAGTCTTTTGTACGCGGTGGGCAATTACTAAACTATATCGATTGGTCATTGGGTTGGTTATAATGCGATCCTATTACTAACTTCACTGTTTATGTGTTGATGACATCGTTTTGTTATGCTGCCCTGGGGATGACATTTGCTTCGGTACAGATTGGTTATTGAATGCGTTCTTATATGTTAGACGATACAATGTGTCCCTGGTGATCCAGTTCCATGAATGTGTTTATTGTTCTCCGATATCGTCTAAAATCGATAACCACCCCTGTGCAAGGAACCCTGCTAATTTTGTATGATGCTGGTTGGTACTTCTGCACTGCTTTGATGACTTGGTGCTGTTATACAAATTTACCGTTATTTGTCATTTTTTGCTGTGTCTGACTAGTCTGAACGAATCGAAGAAGAACTAGTGCTGTAACAGCTGTATAGTCAAGAACCTTTTAAGGGTCACATTTTCCAAAATTTTCTGGTATTTCCAAATGGATTTTCTCAAAATATGTCAGGAATTTATTTGGTAAAGCGATTATCGTGGCTCAATAGTTAAGAACTATCGAACAATTGGATGTTATAATCTCATTTACTTCACTTTTATGTTATGACAAATATTGAAAATTTCACTGTTTTCAGGTACCAAGAACTTCTTTAAAATAAAGTTCTTTCAAACGTGCTGTTCATATATCCATTATATCATTTATGAAGATCATGAGACTTAGTTATTCTTGATTCGTGAAATGTTATGCTTATTTTCTTTTAGAAAGGAAACCACCCACAACTACTTTGCTATATTTGAGAACGTTCATGTCATACATGTTGATGAACGAAAACTTGGACTGAGATGAGTTGTGTCATGGGTTAATAACCATGTTAAAGGTGGATACCATATCTTTTAACACTGTGGCCTAATTATAATTGATTGCCCCCTGTTTGGGTGGACCACACTGGTTGGATTGGAGTGGTGTGTGCAAGTATTAATTTGTCTAGCTGTGTTTGGTAGCGAACGGGACAAGAAGAAAACAATATTTTCAAACTCTCACATGTAGTAGAATCCATTGTTTTGCCATGTCTTAATAATTCCTGAGATTATAAATACAATGAAGATGATGATTTCTGAAGTTGAAGATTTTTCGCCGGATAGATCCAGAGAAATTCTTTGTTGAAAATGTCTTGCCATTTCGACTGCATTTATGCACAGAGTAAACTAGTTCAACGATGGTTGCACTGGTGCTTTTAAAACGTCAGGATTATGGTATGGTATGGCACAGTATATTTTCCACAATAAGCACACCCATAACTACTATTTGTTATAACATATTACCTTTGAACGTTTCATACGCCTAACTCGATTCGTTGAGGTTAGCCGCGAAAATGAAAACTTTAGATAAACTATGACGATGTTTTGTTATTAACAGCATCAATGTTTCCTATCAGCACCATAGCATTTCAACAGGATCGGCCAATACTGTAGAGAATTAACAGGCACACTTAACCACCACCGTAAACCTGCTATCACCAAACCGGAAGGTGTCACCGACACCGGATCAATGTTTTAAGCAAATGAGCATAGCTTGCTCTCACCCCGGTACCTTTAATAGAAATTCTCGCTCGATTTAGATGTTTTCATAAATTATAGGAACCTTTTGACGTTAGATAGTTCGTAAGTATCCGCTATTGCGCCCGATCCGCATAGCATTATATATACTTAATTGTGCCACGTATACGCACCGTTGAGCTCCCCGTTACGGTATATACAGCGTCATAATAGACTTATTGCAGGTACATTCTCAGAAGGGTGATAACCCGATATATTGATTTACTTTCGACAAAATAACGGAAATATCTGAAACAATTTACAACACCACATATTATCAATTTTGAATTTATATAAGTCAAATTTCCTTATTGTTGGGCTTGGTGTAGGCTTTGTGGTGCTCTTTAAAATTAGTTATTCTAGATAAAAACGCTCATAAAAAACGATCTTTATTTAAAATAAATATCAATGGGAGGAAACTATTTCACAAGAATCGATTATATCGCCTATCGGGTTCCGTCTCTATCGAATTAAGTCCCGTCTCTTTCGCGACTTGAAACAAATGTTTTCAAAGTTTTGACCTCCATTTATACACTAAATGTTAAAACAGAACGTATTTTACAAAAACTATCGCTTGATTGTGTCTTTGTGCGTAATTATTGGTGATAATAATGCGAAGTCGGCTATTCTTTTCACACTTAGAAGTCGCATCATACACGTATATGACTATAATATAGATTCGGATATTGTACACGTAAACCGCGATGTATACCCTGACCAGTAATATGGGACCGGAGACTATATGGTGGTATTGGTCCTACTCAAAGTAAAGTTTGTAGTGACGTATTCATCGATTTCAATTATGTATAAGGCTATGTAAAACCGGTTGTATTGTGAGCGTATCCGATAATTGTCGGCTTCTAGCGAAGTTGACAATCGATGAGGGCTTTTTATCGTTCATGGTGATGCCAATTATTTAAGCGGCACCACATCGATATGTCGTGTTATATGCCACTGCCATGGTGATAGTATAATGATAGTTTTACTGAATTTCTAAATGGGTGGAACAGATCATAACTCCACTATAGAGGGTATAAATTAAATTAATATATATTTTAAAATAAATTCGTTGATTCTTTCATATATTAGTTTATTAAGAAGTCTTGGTTGGAGTTGATTTTCTTAACAATCTTATTTCTTATTTCAGTGCAGCATGTTGGTGGCAATTGAATAATGATTTGATACATTTCAGTGATTTAAGAAACTCCTGTCGTGTAAAACGAAAATGAAAACCACACAGGCATCGCATATAATCACATAATCTACCAATAAGTAATACGTTCATAACGTTCACTAAACCTCATAATTGAGAACGTTCGTTAGTACAGTATCTACCGTTTTGGGCGACCGTAGTATATGCACTCTTTTTTCTTTTCTTTTTTCTTAAGAAAGAAGAATAACAACAGAGGAAGAGACAATATACATTAACGCATTCATGCTCTCAATCCAAGACATGGAAGAGTTTCACTCTCCCATGCCCTGGATACTTTTTTACGTGTGACATGAAATTAGAAAATATTTAAAGGCACACAATGTGTTCGGACAATTTTAACAAACACCGTTCAACTTAAAAGCAAGACGAATCAGCGATGCCTGGTACTACCTTGACATATTTTTGCCAGAAATCGACTTTATTTAGCTACAACAATGGTGATAAAAAACAATAGATTATTTTTTTGTCTTCATCACAACTTTAAATTTCACTTTTTAAACAGCTAAAGTGGTCGATGGTGTATAATATTTAAGGTTTGGAGATTCAATGTTCCAAACTCTATGTGCAGCTTTAATTGATTTAAGTTCTGAGTTTAATATAAACAGTATAATTATTAAATTTAACCATATTGAAACCGTATTGTAAATATTGTAAATACTGGTTGGTTCGACAGCAAAAGGGGAAAATACACAACGCTCGCTTGAAATGCGTTTGGGACTGTGACTGAAAAATGTTGTGATGTGGTTAATCAAACCATGTATATATATATATATATTGACGTTCTCGTGAAAGCATATGCAATCTTAATAAGAGGCTGTCATAATATTCTAGACTGACAAAAATTAAAAACAATTTAAAACTTCCTATTTTGAAAGCGGATAGCTGGTCAACAAAACCTACCACTCAATGTTCTGAGTTAAACTATCATACATGTATCTACTCAATTGTTTGAGTTAACTATTGTTCAGTACAGAAAACGTCCATAATGTGGTGTAATTATGTCAAATCGGACAGGCCACATGACAGTTGGGAATATATGTACATGTATGTACAGTCCCTGCGTATCACACTAATTCCTGGTTGGTGATTTGCCCATTTCTGTCAATTGGATCATGCGTTTGACCTGGATGACTAAATGTAATAAATATTATAACAAGCCACGTGTTCTAAGTGCGAGGCTAGACACAAATCGATCGACAATGCGCGGATATAATTGTGTCCAATTTACAGTGCAGCATGGTATAATATCCAACAGCAGACACATTTCCAAAAATAATCAGCTTAGTTTAATAAACTCAATCAGGAAACTGCTATTTATATATAAGAACTGAACGCAGTTTGAGGGTTTTAGTGAGTGGTATGTCGCGGTTGTTGTTGGAGATCAATTGATGGCCACAGCGATGTACCCTTCAATAAAACAAACTCAAACTACAAGACAGTGCAACAGAAAAAAATTCATGCTATAAGGAGATTAAAGGCACTGATGGCCATCGTGGTGGGTATTACTGTTAAAATAGTCACATCCGTTAAAACCGCCATAGACAGAAAGAATATTAAAATATAGACTGAGTTTGTTCTTATACCAGCCATTAACACAATTTTGCGTTTTGAAACCATTGTACTGCAAACATAACTGTTATAATGATTTTGTCAACACACATTGGTGAAGTAAGTTAACATATTTTAGTCTGAATATAATTTTCAGAAATGTGTCAATGCTTTGACCTTATCCATTGTTTACCGCCAGGTTCTGAATAAACTTTGGTATCTTAGCGAACCAATTGGACTCTCGATAATACCACATCAACCGTAATGTGGTCACATGTAACAATACAATTTTTAAACAAAGTTTGTCTATTTTTGAATGTACTTGTTGATGGTTGTAGTTGTGTTACAAACTTTTATATTTTTGTGTTCTTATTTCGCATGAACTTACTTCGAAGGTCATGGGTACTCTAACAATAGTAGAACAATTTTGTTTGTTTTTATTATTTACATATAATAACTGCGAACACCATATGGTCATTAAAATGTGTTTAGCTTACCATCAGTGTATGAGAATGAAGTAAGCAGTAGAGATATCAGGGCGTCCATCATGTTCCGGTTCTCAATAACAACCAAGTGCGCAGAGTCTGCTGCACAAAGTATTTTGGCATCTGGCCAACTTCGCTCGGTCGGGATGTATTTCAAGCAGTAGTCCTTGCCATCAAGGCTATACACATCATACCCGAGAGCTGCTGGACATCCGACAGGATCTGTGTATATGAAGAAATATGTAGACAAGGATTAAACGGACATGATTCGTTCGAATCCGAATATTATGGATACAAGATTTGGTAAGATTTACATGTATCTCAAAACATACCTGCGCGGAATATTTCGGAAGTAAACCGTCGATCTAGGGCTGAAAATATTTTTTTTTCTTTCATATATTTTCGGTTAATTTCGAATCGTTTCGTTTTTCTGAAACGTTTATACAACTACATAATATGCGCATTTCGCATAATGAGCGACGACAAATATTTGCTACGGATGGCTGTTAATTTTGTAGTCGTAATTTGTTCGCATTGTCCAAGCAGCTTTTCGAAGAATTGGCCACAACGAGTCTGTTTGTGAGACAATCGTGCTTGCTACTCGCAGTAAGGGGATTGCGGGACAGCCTGTCGTGAATATACTCAATTATGATGCTACCAGGACATAGCTTAGCGCTTTGTGTTTCGCAAGTGTCTCGTGTTTCACGACGACGAATGATTTGATTGCCACTAATAGATAAAAACTTATGAAGTATACACTGAAAAAAAAATCTGTGTCATCTGACACATTAATTTGTCCTCAGAATCTAGGTCATCTGACACATCTATGGTCATACAAACAGGTCAAATGACACACCTGCAAAAAAAAGCCTGTGTCGCTCAAATAGGTCATCTGACACATATAATTATGAAAAAATTATCCAAATGTGTCGGCCAATTTGTCCTCAGAATGTGTGTCTCGTGTGTCAGATAACACATTTGGGTCGACACAGGTGTTTTTCTAGGTGTGTCATATGACACACCAAAAATTATCCAAACGTGTCGGTCAATTTGTCCTCAGAATGTGTGTCGCATGTGTCAGATAACACATTTGGGCCGACACAGGTGTTTTTCTAGGTGTGTCTTATGACCCGCCCTGATGGCAGATGTGACGGTTCGGTTCAGGGATTTGACAACATGCACTTGTACTGATTGTCCAATATCCAGAAATGCTGAAAATAATTAATTGGGAAAAAAATTGAGTATCAAATACATGTATATCAAACTTGAGAAGCTTAGGATATTTGATACTGGGATAGTAATCTTTTTAAAGAAATTCTTTCACTTGTTCTGGTTTTGGCAAAAATTTATACAAGTCCATACGGTCTAAAGCCCTAAATCAAACTGACACACTTGGTTTCAAGGAGGGTCAGACCTGTGACATGGGCATCACAACCCGATCACCTTGCAGCCAAATCTACAAAAAGGCTGTTTTTGGAATAGGCACATGTACACTGCAAGTAACATGATGGGCATGTATGGGTTAAGTCAGCTAGATAATTCAAAACATAGTTCATATAGATGTAGTTTATTAAAAGTAACTAAATAATTATACATGTTTGTTATAAAATATAATACATATTTATTCAAAATATTCAATTACTTGAATTTACTTCATACCTGTATGGAAAACAAGATTTATTCTTCTCTATGTAATTTATTCTTGACTAATACTCAGCTGAGGATGTATTAAATATTTATATTCTTCTGTGAAGTATGATATTAAGCGGTGTACATGTAGTACATAGGTGTCCTGAACAAAACTTGTTTGGTATACAATCACATGTAGAGAGTTTTGGCAAAATTCACAATAAGACTGGGTTATAGCAGAAGTCATGTTATTGAGTTGTCCAGTTCACATGATCCAGATGACATCTCCAGATAATGTACATGTATGTTGAATCTTGACAGTGGATACCCGATGACGCTTAATGCTGAATCTGAAAGAAATACATTAATAAATTTGAAATGGAATTATGTGGATGAACAATTGTATGTAATACATTGCTTTGTGATCCAGCTCAGTTACATGTAGGACTCTATTACATAGTGACAATAGTGTGTACATACCGGGTAGGGCAAAATTTATAAATGAGCCATGCTGAACACCTCACTTTGTATTTTTAGAAAGAATAACACGATCTTTCCCTAAATAATATATGACCATGGAATTAGGGATGTTGTGCATGGATCCTGCATGGGGTGACCTTTTAAATAAATTCCTATACTAGGGGAAGCGGTCAGAATTAATATGTAAATTTAACCAATTATTGATACAGTCAAATCAGTCATATTCCTAATTGTAGTTCGGTCTCCAGGATATTTATTTCTCACCGACACAGGGAGGAGGGGGTGAGAACAAATATCTATGTCAGTATCAATCAATTTATGGAAACTGTCAAATCGCTCAAGTTCATTAATGTGCTTCAGGCACCAGGATAAAATTTATATCTCCCTATAACAGTGGGGGGAATGTCAAAACAAATATTTATGTCAATATCAACCAATTTATTGTTACCATCAAAGTGGTCATGTCATCTAAAGTTGCACGGTCACCAGGATAAAATTAAGTTGGGGGTGGGGGACAAATATCATTATCGACCAATTTATTGACCGTCAACTAATTGGCCAAGTCCATTAATGTGGTTCGGTCTGCAGTATAAAATTTACTTCTCACCACTTTATGTCACTATCAACCAATTTATTGATATATCAAAGCGGTCATGTGACGTATGTCCAAATATTTATGTCATTATCAACAAATTTATTAATAGTCAAAGCAGGCATTCCAACTAAGTTTGTTTGGTCACCCGGCCAGGATCAAATTTATTTTGGGGGGGGGGGGGGTCGAGTCAGAACAAATATTTATGGCATGTATTTGGGGGGCATGAAAGTGGTCACACCCACTAATGTTGTTCGGTCATCAGGATAAAATTTATTTCTCACCTGTAATGGTGTGGGGGTATTTATTTCTCACCACAAGTGAGGGGGTGTAAGAACAAACATTTATGTCAGAACAAATATTTATGGAATTATCAACCAATTTATTTGATACTGTCGATTAATTGGCCATGTCCATTGTGGTGCCATTATCAACAAATTTATTAACAACGGTATACAAATCGGTCAAATGACTCATGTCTACTAAGGTTGTTCGGCCACCAGGATAATATTTATTTGGGGGGGGGGGGGGTGCCAGAACAAATATTTATGTCATTATCCAGCTGCATTATCAACCAATTTATTGATATCATCAAATAATTCGTTCGAGGATAAAATTTACTGATCACCACGACATAGTCCAAGTCTTCTCGTACTAAAACCAGCTAAGATATTCGGGATGGCTATATGCCATCGTCTAGCCATACCAATATCTTAGCTGGATTTAGTACGAGAAGACTTGGACTAACCACGACAGTGGGGGGGGGGTTGTCAGAACATATACATGTATTCAGGTCATTATCAACCAATTTATTGATACGTCAAAGCAGTCATGTGATTCATGTCCGCTAAGATTGTTCGGTCACCAGAAATAATTAATTGGGGGGGGGGGGGTCAGAATAGAATTTATTTGGGGGGGGCATGAAAGTGGTCACACCGACGAATGTTGTTCGGTCATCAGGATAATATTTATTTCTCACCTGTAATGGGGTGGGGGGTATTTATTACTCACAACAATCGAGGATAAAATTTACTTCTCACCACGAAATAGTCCAAGTCTTCTCGTACTAAAACCAGCTAAGATATTGGGATGGCGAAATGCCAATTTCTAGCCATCCCAATATCTTAGCTGGATTTAGTACAATAATACTTGGACTAACTACGACAGTTGGGGGGGGGGGGTTGTCAGAACATATACATGTATTCAAGTCATTATCGACCAATTTATTGATACGTCAAAGCGGTCATGTGACTCATGTCCGCTAAGATTGTTCGGTCACCAGAAATAATTAATTTGGGGGGGGGGGGGGCGTCAGAATAAAATGTATTTGGGGGGGCATGAAAGTGGTCACACCCACTAATGTTGTTCGGTCATCAGGATAAAATTTATTTCTCACCTGTAATGGGGTGGGGGGTATTTATTTCTCACCACAAGTGAGGGGGGTGTAAGAACAAACATTTATGTCGGTATCAACCAATTTATTTACACCGTCAAGGCGATCATGTCCACTAATGTTGTTCAGTGCTCGGTCACCAGGATAAAATTTATTTCATTGGGGGGGGGGGGGGTCAGAGCCAATATTTATGTCAGTATCAAGTTATCAATTAATCGATAATGTCAAATCATGTGAAATCAGTAAGTTTGTTCATTAATGAGGTTCCAGTTTTTTTAGACTCTATTATACACATGTACCGCGCTTGACAGAAATGCATACATGAATTTACTATCTATGTCCTTATCCAAAGGGTTTGAATTTTTAAATTAGAGCTGCAACAGGCAGCAAATACATGCAAATACAACCACACTTATTGACATACCATAAATTATGATTCTTTATTGACCAGAGGTGGCAGCGTTTAGATAAATGTGCGTAAATTTAATTTTGTTTGCAAATATGTATGGTTGGTTGGGGTTGACCATTGCTTCAGTAGCGAGGCTGACATATAGGGGAAAGACCATGCAGAGGATTGAGTAATCACTTCACTGCATATATAGAAACCACCAGCCAATTCTCCATTTGGGGGGGGGGGGGTGTCCACCTTTAAAATTTCCGACCAGCAACCCCCCCCCCCATTTTTGCTTATATAAGCTATACTCTAATCCACTGGGCAGCCCATTATTCAGGTATTTTTATAGATCTGAACCAGAATCTGAAAATGAAATTTGCCAAATCGCCCCTCCCCCATGTCGCCACATCCCTGAGTGGATCACAAATTTGTTTTGGACAGCCTTTGACAACGTAAAACATTTAGCACTCTACGGACTGGACCGGGAGAAGGGGGCTACAAAAGTTTATGATATAAACACAACTGCGTATCATTAAAACAAAAGTTGCCTAGATTAAAAAATGTACATACCGTTGGACAAGCTTCATAATAATTCAGCCATTTATTCATATATTGATCCTGAAATCCAACATCCATATACGGTAGGGCTGGCATTGACTGTCCTGAAAATAAAGAAATTATCTCATATACTATGACATGGTAAAACTGGAACCAATATAACACAGGTATCAATATGTTTCATATACCGGTATGAAGTTATTGTCAAAAATTTACCCCCCCCCCCCCCACAACTGAAAGTCTGAGACGGATATTCACTGTGAATCTAGAATCATCCACATTTTTAGTAAATATACAGGATGGCTTTTCTTTCTATATTGTACTGTTGTGCTTAAAATGAGATACCCTGCCAGGGGGGGAGGGCGGAAAAAACTGCGGGACACAACGTACCAGGGGGTGGGGGGGTACCTAGGCGTAAAAAATTTACACGTAAATTTTTTCCTTATTCATTTAGGGGGGGGGGGGGGTTGCCGGAAAATGTAATTTTTTTCCAAATATGTATTTTCAGACTCACAACTTCAATTTTCTCTCATTTTATAGAATATGGATTAACCTTAATATCCAAATCATATATACATGAGTAGTACAATCCACCTAAAACAATTTTGGATAACCACTGTCTTGGTTTACATGTGATATTGACCCCATTAACCCTCTTAATAATGCCGACTAAGTCAGTGTCTACCATTCGAATGCAGAATTCTACCCTGCGATCGCATATCTGACAATTTTTTACTGCAGAACTATCCCATGTATTAAACAATTTCTCCTCCAATGGTATCAGAAAAAAGTTACCGGTATATGCTGGTATCACACTCATCTCATTTGCATCTTTTTCAAAGTCGAGGTAATGACTGGTTGTCATTTTTTAAAGTGCATACAAAGCGTTGCGATCACCAATATACATGTTTGTACATGTCATGACATCACGAGGTACAAATCTGCGTTCTACTGGTAGACAATGACCATTTAAGTCATAATAATCTAAACTAAGTTACCAAGCACCTTCTCGTGAATTGTATGCTCCGGTGTTTTTTTCGGTTTCCGGTCAAACCGAGTTGTTGTCCGGCTGGGGTAGATTTGATTTTTCTGGGGGGGGGGGGGGGGGGGGCAATGGTCAGTGGAAAAAAACTGCAGTTTTTGCTGTTTGGGGGGGGGGGGGGGTACCCAAACCGAAGAAAACAGTTTTTTCCACCCTGTGTCTGCATTTTTTTCCAGCCCCCCCCCCTGACCCTGCTGGACAAAACAAGTGTCCATTGGCACCGTGGTGTGTTTGCCATTCGGCCGCGGTGTCAGAGTTTGTAACTGCAGTTGAGCACCGCGGCTGAGTGGCAAGTACACCGCGGCCGACCGTCAAGTACACATGTACACCATGGCCGAAAAGCAACTACAATGGGGCCGAATGACATGTACACCGTGGTTAGATTTCTGGTTTGTATTGTCTTTTTTCAGTTTCGAATGTACACAGCGGCAACTACACCATGGTCGAATGGCAAATACACCGCGGCCCAACTGTAGTTAGCCGGTGGAGCCGCGGTGTAGTTGCATTTCGGCCGCGGTGGCAATGCTAACCGCACCGTGGTTAAGTGGACACTTGTTTTGCCCAGCAGGGTAGATATATCATTCACGATATATGATAATAACCTTATATTTTATTACAATTTCAGCTGTGTATATAAATTCAGGAACATGTACATTGCATGTACAGACTACGCCGTTGCATGCAGTCAGGGACGTGGCTAGAGGTAGAGGGTTTCCGTTCGGGGATGTCCACCGTGGGTAATTCCAACTGTACCCCCCCCCCCCCCTCGAATCAGCCCTAATATCTTATATCTTCATAAACCATGGTTCTATATTCCCGTTATGAGATCAGACAGATATTATAACCGGATAAACTGCATAAATCCTAACATCTAGTGATCTAACTCCAAACAAATACACATGGCTACGGGCAAGAGACCACGACACACCGGGCTGACCATGGTTGTTCGGCCCGGTGCGAGAAAATTTTGAAATTTTAACCAAAAAATCGCAAATCCTAGAATCTAGACTGGCCTCAACCTATAGTGTTGGCAATTTCAAACCTCATACTCAATGTCCCCCTCAGGTAGGAAAACTCTCCAACTGATGACCATTTCAGTCCACAAGTTTGATTAAATTTTGTAAAATATTGTTAAAGTTTGAAATAGTACATGTAGCATTTTTTTATTGGCTATGGGGGAGAGACAATGACACACCGGTCGGACCATGGTTCGGCCTGGCGTGCGAAAATTTTGTAATCTGAACAAGAAAATCAAAAAAATCCTAGCATCTACTAGTAGACTAGCCTCAAGCATTCCTAGAGTTAGAATTTTCAAACCGGACACCCCACTTTAATAGGTTGGAAAATGTCCAACTGATGACAGTTCCAATGACAATGTTGACCAAATGTATGACAATATTGTTTTCTTAAATTAACTAGCAGTTTTTGACTTGCCACGGGGGAGGGACCAGGACACAAGCTTTCCAATTGTGGGAAATTTCCAACTAATGTTTTGGCAGGTATGAAATTTCCAACTGTTGATAGTAATGATTCAATGCTCATCACATTGCAAAAAAAAATATTTAAAATGATATGCTTTATAGCCAAACAGTTCCTCCCCCAACATTTTAAAGCTTAGAATTTTGAATTTGTTTTTACAAATTGGATACCTGATCGCCAAAACTTTTGATGATTCGGGCAAAATTGAGATAAATTGCAATATTTTTCAGATCTCAACAGGAATTACGCAGAGTTTAGGTTATTTTAATACATTACGCTACATGTACAGTGTGCAAGTTCATGTTTATTCATGGGAAATTCTACATATATCATTTTTGTTCAATCCTGGAAAAACACTGGACACAGGCCTCAGTCCCCTCAACTATTTCAGGCATGTTTGGCATTGAACAAAATGACCCTAGAAAAGGCTAAATACTACATGTACATAAACATTTCGGAAATTAGAAATTTAGAATTAAACAAAGACTTTATCAGACTTTGTTTGCTGCGATATACCGTACATCAATGTACATGTAGCACATGGGCGCCAAATTACTTGTACAAAGTTTACCTTGTTGGTATCGAAAATGGACAAATTACTATACATGTATGTGAAACTTATTTGATGGATTACCTAATACTTCATATATTGTAGATTGTCAAGAGTGTTTTTCTCATTTCTTTCTGTGTATGATGATGTGGCGGCATTGGTACCAGTACATGGCAGACAACTCCTGTCTATCTTTATACATGCATGCACCGCCCGCGTATGGTTTCTGTAATGAAAATCAATGAAAGAATAAACATGTATAGAAATGTACTGGCCTGTATATCAATATAATGTAAACAATGATACATGCATGATTTAGGCACATGTAAATGTATGTCAAATAAAACACCTGCATCGGTTTTCACACTAATTCTGTCAATGAAAGTTGTAATGATCTGTAATGCCTAAAGCAGGCCGCACATGAAGTGATATTTGGTGCACGAATGCAGAACGATATTTGTCAGATTTTGAACATGTGACTTGTTTTTAACACTTTAATATGGTAGACCACTGCACACAATGTGATCGGGTCATGAGATCTGGTTTTTACTTTCTCAGAAAGGCAACATTGGGTTATTATTAACATGCATGATGGATAGGTTATATGCATAGGTCTCTATGTGTATTTATCGCAGATATTTAATACAATATTCCAATAAATATTACAAGTTCTTGAAGTTATATAGACTAGTACTCTCGGGCTCCGAATAAAAGTGCAGGCCCAAATAACAGTGCAGGGGGGAATTCCATTGAAAGTTAATAAAAGTACAGACCCAAATAATAGTGCAGGGGAACTCCGAGAAAAACATCAACTGTGGTTAACCAAATTATTTTTATAGCAGGTTAAGTATAGGAGTCAACATAGTATGTATCATGTGGTGTTTTGGTATGCCACATACCGGTACTTGAATATGTACATGCAAAAGTTATCAGTAAAGCTCATCATTTACATCAGAATCATATATAAATATTGAGTTTGTACTGATTTAAATTTTCACAGCTTCAAAATTAATAAACGTGCAGACCCAAAAAAGCACGGTGCAGGGGGGAATTTCCCAACAAAATAATAAACGTGCATGCATGTTTATTTTAACCCCAAGAGTAGGCCCTATACCTGATTTATTTCCCCACACAAATTCGCAATCAGATATTATATCGACACCAATTTGCTGATGTCCAGGACTTCCACCTTTTTTGTTTTGTTTTCGGTAGTCGGTGGCCGAGAGGTAGCGTACTGGTCTCTCGTGCTAGCGAACCGGGGATTGCAACCTGGTCAGGGTATACTGACAAAAATAAGAACTCGGTCAGATACCAAGTTTGCCAGACTGAAAAGTCTCATTCGAGATCACTGAATAAAGATCCGAATGCAAAATGCCGACCCCCCCCCCCCCAATTACAACACTTGTCCAGGTATGTTGTCGTGGGTGCAGTACTGCAGTTCGCTGTCCGATCAGGTGCAGACATCAATGGCTGACCCGTGTACACGCCTCGGTGTGTGCATGTTAAAGAACACTACTGAGTCACTGTTATAAAGTTACTCGGCTGTGGTAGCACTTGGACCAGTGCATCTACAACCATAATTGGTTCCTGTACTGTAATGTCTACAGATACAGATTTTCAATTGTACATGTAGTTGTAGGCCTATTGTAGAGGCATGAATATATTCCGTTGTACGAAATATCCCGCTACTCTGACTTTGCTATTCAACTTGGACTTGAAGGACATGCTGGATGCCAAGTTGAATCTGATTGTCTACTTGGAATAAATCGCACGACTCTATTGTACATGTACATAATAAAAAATATTTGATTCGTTGCGGAGCTGATCGTGCGACAAAATGTTGCGCTATTCTCCACCGAACGCGCTACAATTTGACTAGGCTGTAACCGGTGCTCGATATTTGTTGAACAAAATATATCACATTGTGTGATGACTGATGTGCGCTTAATGCACTTAACGGTTTGTTTAAGGGGGGCGGTCAAGCGAACAATTTTGAATGGGGATTTCCATGTAAACCTGCGGAGCAAAAGTAACAGAGTTGCACATACTTCCGAGTGTGACTTGATGTGGTATTGGAAACAACCGTTATTTATCTGGCGGATCGAGAATTTTTTTAATGGAATTACATCACTTGACCTACATTTGAAAAATCAATATAAAATTCAAAAATAAATACACCAACATTATCATGGAACAAGTTCCAATAAATACTTGCTGTTTCCAATAACACATCAAATCACACTCAGAAGTAGGTGCAAGTCTGTATTTTTTCAATTTGCTCCGCAGATTTGCATTGAATTTGAAATCCAGATTCAATTTCAAAATTGGTCACTTGACCTCCACCGTAAAGAACGTTATCGAAACAAAAATTATATCGTCTATGTGTGCTATGCATCAGCTACAATGATAACGCGGCAACATAAACCTTGTTAATGACAACATAACGAATATATTCATCAAATACAAACCGAAATAACTCGCACCGCAAAATTTTGAAATTTTTCATCCGGAAGTTCTTGATGGCTGTATTTTACTAATTTACGTACCTGAAGATTACGTACCATCCTATCATGTTATTGGTGTATGGAATTTTGTGGTGACAACCAGGTATATTGTTATTATATTAATAGATACCCATATTGATATGAAATATTATACAATATATATTATATTTAACATAGTACGAATATGCTAACGATTAAATAATAGAATATAACGCGATATTTGCATATATGTGTGGTGCACTATATACAGTATAGGCCAACCTTACCTGTAGGCCTGATGAGGAGTGTCTGTTTTTTCGCAACTTTTCTCCCAGACTCATGGACCGATTGCAACCAACTTTGATGTGGTGACTCGGAGTAACCAGGCGAATGTTATAACACGTTACTTGAAAAAAAAATGTAAATTTTGTTTATTTTTATTTTTAAATAAATTTTTAACAAAAAAAATCAATATTAATTAGTACGATATCAAATTTAATTTAGTGAGGAACATGTCATTCGACTTTTAGTCCCAAATAAGGTAAAGCATTTGGTAATGCTATAATATATCAACAATTTAAGGTCAGCAATAAAAGTCATATTTCTGTTGGTGCATGCTCGATCGTGCACAGGGGCGATTATATAGAATAGCTAACAGGGACAGCTTGTGAGCATCAGCCCAAATGTATTATCATATATAATTGGAAATTCGAACAGTCCATTTATTTTATTTTTTAACATCAATAATGTAATGGTAATCGTTTTTTTTCTCTCTCCAAATTTGGGGATGTGAACATTAAATTATACTACGCATTGGTGCTCCAATTGGAAAATTCCATCTGAAAGGGGTTCCATAGTAAATTTCTGATATACCGTATACGGTGTATGCATAATTAACGCCGAAGGGGTCACTCTCACAAACAAAAGTGCTGAAGGGTATACAGGATTTGAAAATGTGCTGAAAGGTTTGAAATGTCGTTCTAAATGGCGTTTAGTTTTGTATCTGCCATGATTTCTGTTAGAGAATTATACGTTCCAATAAACATTAAAATGAACTGAAATAAAACTGCTACTTGGGCTCCAAACTTTCAGAAACACAGTTTAAGTAACGATGTTAGTGGCCGCAATAAGTGGCGATCACAAACCCTGTGTACCCTTCAGCACATTTTCAAATCCTGTGTACCCTTCAGCACTTTCTTTTGGTGAGAGTGACCCCCTCAGCCTAATTAACATAAATTTATACATTTCTGCAATTAACATTACACAAAATTAAACTATCCACTCTAACTTTAGAGCTCCAGTTGAAACATTTCAATCCAAAGAGGTGGCGCAAATTTCGATCTATAGTTGGAAATTTTGTAGGTCGAGATCAGTCAAAACTGGGACCCATTGGATGCAATATGAAATTCCGGACTAAAAGTATCTCATTGCAAGGTCATATACCTATGCACACATATATTATATGTATTTGGTTCGTTTTCCACTCATAACAATTGTTCGTAATAAATACTTACCTAAATACATACGTGCATGATGATATCTGCAAACTCCATTTAATCCACTTGAAAACAATTAAATTGAAAAATCACGATTTTTATCTGTGTTGGTCCGCTTGGAAACGCCTCATACCACACATGTATAGTAGTATATATAAGAGGCAATCAACGACAGCATGAGAGCAAGCATAACTGTTTAACACTTAACGCCAGTTCGAAGCATGCATGCTCGCGGTATAATCTTATATAAGAGGATTAAGAAAACACATGCTGTCACAGTTAATAACCACCGGACGTTAATTGTTGCCTTTAATTGCAATATTGTTTCCCTGTATATAGTGTCAGGGCTAATAATCACAAGAGGTTGTTGTCATTGCAATTGTTTTTATCTCAACTTCATATCATGTCATCTGCTTAGATTTCCCCGGTGATATTATTTTGATGAAGGTGGCTATGCCCCTTTGATGGTAGCGTGACAATGCCGCGCCTTTTGTATAAAAATTCATACAGGAAATTATAAGTGTCCCGGGTTTAGCCACCCCCCCCCCCCAAATGACCTTCCAAAAAAAAGTGTGCCAAAACACATTTATAGGTACACTGAAAAATAGAGACATCTATATACTGACCCATTCCAATGGACGCGAATCACCTATACATGAAAATATAGCCATATATATACAATGTATATATTGGGACGCACGTAATAATTCTCATTTTTGTTTGCGACATATATATGTATACCAGTACGTACTAAAAATATTTGCCCCTGTCCATTATATTTATACTCAAATATACTTAGACTATTAAATAACAGTAAAACAATCGTGCCTTCAATTACTAATAGGTCCTGGTATTCTATGAAAAAAAGTTGTTTGTTACTCAAGGGAAATTCCAATTGGATTATCTGGTGCACGCACATACAAAACATATTTTATTTGGAACAGTTGTGCATTTCCATAATAAAGTATATATGTTCTCTCTGTATCACAAAATCAAGATTTGTTTTTTTCGAAATAATTGGGATCGGTCAGATGACACGGAATGGAGCAATATGACACACTAGCGAGCTTTACTAAAAACAGTTGACACATCTGAGCCAATAAAAGAAAAAAGAGCCGTGTTATCTGACACATTAACAAACATTGTGATAAAATATGCTAAGTGCAAATAGGTCACTTGACACACTTACGATGGTGGTGACACGGATTTTTTTTCAGTGCACATAAGGCCACATGCCGAACAATTTAAGAACATAATCTCAGGGTCATCTGACACATTGAGGGGCTGAGAAACGATCGCGAACTTTTTACTATATCATGTGTTTGTTGAAAATCAGTACATTTCCGGATTGTTAATGTGTATAAGTGAGGGACCAGTAGGAAAAGGAAAGTGATCGAAGTATCGAACATGTTGATACCATTGAAACACATAAAACATAAACAAACAATAACATGCACGCCGCTGAGTGCGTATCTAATTGTGTGACAAAGCATTGCGTGGTATCAATAACGAAATAATATTTGATACTTTGAAGTGTTATGTTATCGCGTATATAGTTGTCACAAATCTTCGAAAAAAGGTGGGTCTCTAAAATATTAATTGAAAAAATAGACGGTTACAAGATAGGTGAACATAAAAAACCACACATTTGTCCGGAACGTTTTTCCTCCTTCCCTGCAACATGTGATTTAAAAATGTTAACACGACGAACATGTGTATCCATGTGTTTGTTTAATTCGTTAGGCAGATAAATGATACTTTATTTCCATATGGGAGTACCTAACGTATGCATTTGACACGTTTTGTAAGATTTGTTCTATATTATAGGGATGTGTACTGTACTACATATACATCTGGTATTTCGCATGCATTTGGTCTTCATTTACGACGACAGGGCATGCGGCTGATGACTAGTGTTGGAAAACAGTAGTATTGCATACATTATTTGCTCTTGCAAAATTAACGGGAGTGATTTCTTGAATTTCTTGACGATTCATGTGGGTTGTAATGTAACACATATGAAGTCTTTAATAAATTGTAAGTAACATACAAGCGTTATACTCATACACATGGTGGCAGTCGACCCGAGTATCAGGGCAGTGGCGCTCTATATGTATAGAAACGCTGGAACTGAGTAAGCATGATGATTAGTGGAATTGTAGTTTCTTATATATAGTATTAGTGTCTATTTAATGATATATTTGGTAATACACCTCAGGATTGGTCCTGCCATTAGGGTCATACTCATACTCCATGGCGATATATGGGGAGCTGACTTCATTGCATAATAGTCAACATTGTGGGCAACAAGCGAGGTTCACACGAAGAAGCCAGCGCCTGACATTTGGGTCTGCGTCTTACTTATATGAATATATATATATATATATATATATATATATATATATATATATATATATATATACAAGTATGGTCCCTGAAACAAGTGGTGGCATATGGTTTTGGTTTGATTACAGCTCACATGCGACAACGACGGGTTTGGTACGATTCTGGGGTTTTGTTGTCCTGTGTAGTTATTTATAATCGTACAGCGCAAAATTGAATAGAGTTGCATTAATACTAATGGGATTGCAGTAATTGGTCAAGCTGTGGTGATATAAGAATTTGATGATTTAACGCGTGTTTAAAATGGGTTTCAAATGTGAGTACGGATAAATAGGTTGATCTAGCGATGCCTGAATTATCGTAGTTCGAGGACATAACGTTTTGGTAGTAGAATCATGATGAATATCCATTACACGTATATCGCGAAGAGAAGTTCGAATAGTATGTGTGTCCGGGGATATATGGTTGAAACTATGAATCTGTGTTTATAATCTGATGTCATAGTTACGAGAATGATGAACACGATATGTGGAGGTGTCAGTGTCAATAGTTTGTCGTTGGGTCGGTAATATTGTTTGTATATTGGTAATTGTGACGCTGTGTGTCCACAAACGCTTGGTTGAAACTGGATGTGCGCAGATAGTTTTCCTGATTATGTGAATAATAATGAACATGATTTCTGGAAATATCTTCAGTTTGGGTGCTCGTGGTTGAGTAGTTGGTCGGTGGTGATTGATTTCGGTCGGTCTGTTGGCTGTGGTCGTCTAGATGTTGTTATGACTTCAAGTTGTGTAATATTATGGCGCATCGTGCTCACACCACCATCAATACTACACGTATGTGGCAGACCGACCCGAGTGTCGGAGTAGTGATGCTATATAGATAAAGAGACTCAAGGTGGAACTGAGTAACCGTAATTAATGGTGGAATTTTAATTTCTTATAGTGGTATGTCTATTTAATGATATGTTTGGATACTTAGACACCACAGGATGATCCTGCTGTTATGTTCATACTCCATGGCCACATATGGGAGCTGAATTCACAGTGTAATTGTCACCATTGGGGACAACAATCATGCGAGGTTCCAATGAAGGAGTCGATCACTTAGTATTTGGGTCTGCGTCTTACTTATATGGATGTTGATATTAGATTGAAGATTATGGGAATTGAAGTTTTTTATTTAGTATTAGTGTAAATATTGAATGATGCATTTGGTAATATATCTTACGGTTGGTCCTGCTGTTTTGATCATATCCAGTCTGATTAAAACCAGAATCGAACTGGCTTCGCAGCACAGAGTCTGGCGAATTTAGCTCTGTGTCACAATAGATTCGCTTTGAATGACTTCTGCATGCGCTCGGGGGACCTGGTGGTCAAGTCGTCAGAGTACTCAGTGCGCTGATGAAGCTTGTTCTAACCCCGACAAGCGCAGATTTGATCCGCGCAAAATGAGGGTAACGATTAGTCAGTTGCTTTCCAGGGTCGGTGGTTTCTACACACATTAGAGATGTTTCCCCAGTGAAATTAACCCTATATGCAGGTTCTGTCCTCCATCCGTTAAACTGAAATGTCGTAATATGGCCTAGCGGCCGAAACGACGATAAACCCAAATCACCCACCTAATATACATGCGATCGTGCAGTATGTTGTCACAGCGCATACACATATTTACGAATAACATTTATATCAATCGCTTCAAACTGGTGCATGTACTCATCGCATATGCCTTCACTGTTTACGTTAATTTATGAGAAAAGCACCAGTGAAATAAGTCTAAATCCTCAGACGCGGCCACTACGCGGAATTCGCCGTGATCCGATCAGAAACTGATACCATGTAAGCACCACAAACTCAATGCCATTGACGATAGCTAGTGTTAAGAATATGCGGTTAGCTTTATATTTATTTTACATCATTATAACATAAGGTGATGAGCGGAGATGGGTGAATTATTTACCCAAATTATTTAATTATAATTACTTTCAAAAATGATCAGTTACAAATACAATTACATTCAAAACTAAAATTAATTAATTACAATTATTTGAAAATGCTATTAATAATTTTCGATTACTCTGATGGCACTTTCGACGTTTTTATATGTTGATTGTGAACGGTTATGTACCCAACAATCTTGTCACAGAGTACATGCCAGAAGATACTATTTTATTAGCATCATATTTGACTACAAGTACATATATACAACACACACGCAATCAAACAGAATATGTACCATTTGTTGTCGTATGGACTTATATAGGTGATCGCCGATCGTTCAAATTTGTAGATGTTTTATTATGGATCGTTGTATATCAGCATGAATGACAATACAGTTGTGATATACAACACAAGCCAATGACAGTGAAAAGTTATAGTATGAATAAGGAGGCTAGCCAACAGACGTTATGTTTACGTCTTATTGGGAATGCTGTAGACAATGGATGTAGACTCACACTGAAACAATATAGCTAGTTAACTGAACACAGAATGTGTGGTGTACTTCAGCAGACCTATTCAGCTAATGTCACTCGGTGTGTTCATGGAGATTCAACTGTTTTTAATCCAATAAACATATGTGTTATTTTCACTGTTTTTGGTGTTAAATCTAACCGAAAAGCACACAATTTATAACTGTTTCCAATGATTTTATTTAGTTTTGTTGCAATGCATTTAAACAAATTAAAACAATATTTACTGATTGCAAAAACTAGTTTTAAGTTATTGCTGAAATATGGGTATATAGTGGCAGCTTGGATTCAAATATGCGATTGATTTGGTTGGGGGACTAACACTTGATATATCGATAAATGAAGATTCGGTGTACAAATGGTGGGTTTTTTTATCGATAAGGATTGATATTGAAGCGGACGATATATATTTACCTGTGCTATTGAGTTGCCCATTAATTTAGCCGGTGCTCTCTGTGGTTGTTGTGTTCAGCACCTGTGTTCGAAGTTTTGGAAAAGATTATCCTAGAGCTGTGTATTTTAATTGGAAAATATAGCGTTTACTCGATCGACGGGCGTTTGAATTTAAGAATATTCATCACGGTGGCGTCAGTTTTATCCAACCTTACTGTATACGATGATTCACCGCGACACACGAAGGGTCTATGGGCAGCCAAATTAACATATACTCAACAATATGGAGATATCTTAAATATTTGAAGATATCTTTAAATATTTGGAGATATCTCTAAATGATTTGGACAATATCTCTAAATATTTGGAGATTTCTCTAAATATTTGGAGAAATCCCTAAATCTTTGGAGATATCTCTAAATATTTGGAGATATATCCAAATCATTTGAAAATATCTCTAAACGGCACATATCCACAGTTAGACTTTTACATTGCACTTATCTCTAAATGAATTAGAGATATCTCCAAATGAATTGAAGATATCCCTAATTCATTTAAGGATGAGCTCTTTTTGGACATATTTGTCATAAAATAATTCTCCATATATCTTTAAATATTTGGAGATATCTCAAAATATTTGGAGATGTCTCTAAATGTTTTGAGATATCTCCAAATGAATTAGAGATATTACCAGATATTTGGAGATATCTCTAAATGGACATATCGACAATTGGACATATCCACGTAATTAAGTACTTCCCCTAAAACGCGTTCCATCCTTCATCCCGAATATTCCCAAGAACAACAACACCCTTATAGGATAGCGCGTTGCATCGTCACGCGGACCACGTTTAATCACACCAACTACACATAATAATTCCAATATACATACACAAAAACATTCCATCACAACCATATAACAAACAAGGACATTCCATCACAATTACATCACCCATTTGCATCTGCGCAGATGGCCCAACACCACTGAATGTTCGCAATCACACCCAGATAGGAAATTACGTTGTTGTGTACATGCTGCCCATCTGCATCTGCGCAGATGAAAGAACATCAATGAATGTTCTAACCGCGCACTGTGGATGACAGTGCATCATTATAGTCTATCACGCACACTATACCCGGACCGTGCATCACATTGCAGTGCACCACTGCGAACTGACATGAAATCGCATCGCATGCGCACTGCAGTTTAAATGCGTCACTATAATGACAGTGTACAATTAGTCACCAATATATACGCAATTTGCCTATTTCATCGGAAATATGTACGGATATGTACATCATCAATTCCACTTTTACTGTAGTATATATTTCACAAAACAGTCCACCAAAAACCGCGTTGTATCGGTTCTAACATTTAATCATTCGCAATTCTCAATGCTCTAATATCCAAATATTCCACATGTTAGTCCACTAGAAATACATAGAACACATAGCCATCTATTAAGCATTGAGAGATGACTGCATCGAATTATGGAACCAAAATGTCCGTTTGCATCTGCGCAAACCGCAGAACGTCACTGAACGTTCGGAAAGCGTACTCTACATGAGCAGTATAACGTCGGTCTGTATTGCCTATATAATCCTAATTGAATTAATATGCATATAATTCGCCAATAATGAATGAAAACAATACAACATATATACACCCATACACACATGTACATATATATACACACTCATATATACATATATATCTATACATATATATACATACATACACACATACATATATGTATCGATAAGCATCGAACAAGACTTTGTTGATAATACACCAATCGCCCGCCTGCCACTGAGCACACGGTCAGAAAACCAAACATCACTGATTCCAACACGACACTGTAGTTTTGTCCAGTTCACACGATTGTGTTTATGGACCCAAAACAACGTTTACTGTACTATAATACAAAACAGTTCACCAATAACCGCATTGCTTCGGTTCTAACTTTAAATTATTCACACTTCTCAATGCTCAAATATCTAAATATTCCATATTTCAGTCCACTGGAAATACATACAATAGAATAACTAGCCATATAGTATGCATTGAGAGATGAATGCATCGAATTATGGCGCCAAAGCATCCGTTTGCATCGGCGCAAACTCCAGAACATCACTGATCGTTCGGACAAGCGAACACTGCATGGGCAGTATAAGGTCAGTCTGCATTACTTATAATTCTGTTTGAATTAACGGTGATATGCAGATAAATTCGCCATTAATTGAACAAATATAATACAAAGCCAATATATATATATCGCCGATATATATATATATATCAATAAGCATCCATACAATCCTATAATACATCAATATCACATCTGCCTCTGCGCATACGATCAAAAAACCAAACTTGATTTGTTCGAACACGACACTGTACTGACAGTGAGCATAAGATAGATCCGTTTACACCATTGTGAATAACCACGGTTACTCGGTTTCAAATTTCCATATATCCACAAGTAATTCCAATGGTAATTCGTATTCCAATTACACACCATGCCGATAACAAGATACACTGAAAATGCAGTGGATACGCTGCACTTCAACATACAACTGATGCGATATGATAATATATGTTGCATACGGCCAGTCGGATCTACTGTAGAAAGACTATTTCGAGTCTTAACACACTACAATATATTACTCTACATGTAATACTGATTTATGAAACATAATATATCCAATATATATATATATACAATCATATTATACAATCATACTGTACTGACAGTGAGCACAATATAGACCCGTTTACACCATTGTGAATAACCACGGTTACTCGGTTTCATCTGGAAAAATTTACGAATCTCAAATTTCCATATATCCACAAGTAAATCCAATGGTAATTCGTATTCCAATTACACGCCATGCAGATAACAAGATACACTGTAGATGCAGTGGATACTCTGCACTTCAACATACAACTGATGCTATATGATAATATATGTTGCATTGCATACGACCAGTCGGATCTACTTTAGAAAGACTATTCGAGTCTTAACACACTACAATATATTACTCTACATGTAATACTGAGTTATGAAACATAATATTTCCAATATATATATATATACAATCATATTATACAATCATGGATTTCACAATAAAAGACAACATGAACCATAATGTTACTACGGTACGTGGCCGGCCAGGAAAAACCATAGATAAAAACCCGTAGGATAAAACACCTATGGAAACCTGTGACACCAAACCAATGCCAAGTAACAACTTATACCGTCCGATCTCTACCAGATCTGTCGATCGGTACCGTACCTCAGTGTCGGCTTATCACTGGAAACATTATTTCATGCACACAAACCACTCCCTACATTTTCTCTAAATCGGTGTCAGCAAATGAGCCAATACATGACATGTATTTCAACATGTCCCATACAAAGACATGTATCGATTTGATTCATGAAGAACTATCAGATTCATTGCAATGCGGATATAAAGACGTATATATATACGTATTAACGCCTCGTACACCGTAAAAATTTAGGCGGTCCACACCCAAGGACGGAATCAACGCAGATGAACATAAACATCTCGCCAACGAGAAGCGCCACATTCGGCGATTCGTCTTTCACCGCTAGGGGAAAGTACTTTAACTCTAATTCCCTCCGGTCAAACGACTTAAAGAATATTTCCCCTAAAACGCGTTCCATCCTTCATCCCGAATATTCCCAAGAACAACAACACCCTTATAGGATAGCGCGTTGCATCGTCACGCGGACCACAGACTGACAAAGAAAGAATGATGAATAATTATATATCTCCAATTTCTAATAAAACTAAACGGCACACTGAGTACCTTATCACATTCTGAACTTCGACAATGGTGCCATTGAATCTGTTATTGAAATTTTCAAGATTAACACATTTGTTTCGAAGATACTGTTCAGTCGATTATTTGCATATAATAATATATCTATTGGTCACGCATGTCATAAATTTATAACAATTAGCCCACATAATGATAACATATATCCGCAACTCTATATGATTACTAGCTCATATGCTGATTCCAATTTTAACAAGAACCATCTGGAGTTCAGTTCTAAGATATACAGAACACACGAGTTCCGTTGATGTATAGATTGATTGCACAGTCCCATCAGTCTGTTACATGTGAACACATGAATTCAGCGCCATACATTTCCAATTGAACACTTAATTGTTCGGAGACGAATCCTCACCGAATGATGACAGCCAAGCTGTGATGTCTACACACTCCGGTAAAACCAAGCTTTTCGCCATACGCCTGGAATGGAACATCGACAAAACCAGTACGCACAGTCACCAGTGATATTTCAACCAAATTTTCAAAACAATATGTGTAAATTGGAATAACCATTCCCTAATTAATTTTTCGGAATCCGCAATTTTGAAAAGTTGACAACTCTATGTAATATATGGTATGTATATTTTAATGTTCACAATGCAACCAATATTGTTTGCAACCCTGAATCAGTGAGAATGCGGAGCAAACCAACTGCAATATCGTTATGCAGCTCATTCAGACGTCATGTCGAATTCGGAACCAACATTGTGTCACAATTTTCTCGTGATTTACACAATTTCACACATTCGGAACCATACTAAGAATTCGAATTATTTCGAATTATTTCGAATACTACACGTATGTGGCAGACCGACCCGAGTGTCGGAGTAGTGATGCTATATAGATAAAGAGACTCAAGGTGGAACTGAGTAACCGTAATTAATGGTGGAATTTTAATTTCTTATAGTGGTATGTCTATTTAATGATATATTTGGATACTTAGACACCACAGGATGATCCTGCTGTTATGTTCATACTCCATGGCCACATATGGGAGCTGAATTCACAGTGTAATTGTCACCATTGGGGACAACAATCATGCGAGGTTCCCATGAAGGAGCCGATCACCTAGTATTTGGGTCTGCGTCTTACTTATATGGATGTTGATATTAGATTGAAGATTATGGGAATTGAAGTTTTTTATTTAGTATTAGTGTAAATATTGAATGATGCATTTGGTAATATATCTTACGGTTGGTCCTGCTGTTTTGATCATATCCAGTCTGATTAAAACCAGAATCGAACTGGCTTCGCAGCACAGAGTCTGGCGAATTTAGCTCTGTGTCACAATAGATTCGCTTTGAATGACTTCTGCATGCGCTCGGGGGACCTGGTGGTCAAGTCGTCAGAGTACTCAGTGCGCTGATGAAGCTTGTTCTAACCCCGACAAGCGCGGATTTGATCCGCGCAAAATGAGGGTAACGATTAGTCAGTTGCTTTCCAGGGTCGGTGGTTTCTACACACATTGGAGATGTTTCCCCAGTGAAATTAACCCTATATGCAGGTTCTTTCCTCCATCCGTTAAACTGAAATGTCGTAATATGGCCTAGCGGCCGAAACGACGATAAACCCATATCACCCACCTAATATACATGCGATCGTGCAGTATGTTGTCACAGCGCATACACATATTTACGAATAACATTTATATCAATCGCTTCAAACTGGTGCATGTACTCATCGCATATGCCTTCACTGTTTACGTAAATTTATGAGAAAAGCACCAGTGAAATAAGTCTAAATCCTCAGACGCGGCCACTACGCGGAATTCGCCGTGATCCGATCAGAAACTGATACCATGTAAGCACCACAAACTCAATGCCATTGACGATAGCTAGTGTTAAGAATATGCGGTTAGCTTTATATTTATTTTACATCATTATAACATAAGGTGATGAGCGGAGATGGGTGAATTATTTACCCAAATTATTTAATTATAATTACTTTCAAAAATGATCAGTTACAAATACAATTACATTCAAAACTAAAATTAATTAATTACAATTATTTGAAAATGCTATTAATAATTTTCGATTACTCTGATGGCACTTTCGACGTTTTGGAAAAGATTATCCTAGAGCTGTGTATTTTAATTGGAAAATATAGCGTTTACTCGATCGACGGGCGTTTGAATTTAAGAATCAATGCGGGCCTTTGTGAATTATAGCCGTTATATGTGAGGAGGTATCTGAACCATTATTACATATGTATTGTTTATCGATGCACATTTTAAAGTGGCGCTCGTTTTAAACTGATGCATGTTTTAATTTATATTTTACTCGTTTTAACGGCACGCCCCTGTGGGTTGTCGTTAAAGTGTATGCAGTACGTAAAGGGTGTGTGATCAATAAAACACCAAACGCCGTGGAGATTTTTCTCGGAGAGTGATTCGCGGCTTCCAACTCAATACCGAAAGCTTGAGTGGTGGGGGTTTTCGAGAGCGACAGGGTATTCATCACGGTGGCGTCAGTTTTATCCAACCTTACTGTATACGATGATTCACCGCGACACACGAATGGTCTATGGGCAGCCAAATTAACATATACTCAACAATTTGGAGATATCTCTAAATATTTGAAGATATCTCTAAATATTTGAAGATATCTTTAAATATTTGGAGATATCTCTAAATATTTGGAGATTTCTCTAACTATTTGGAGAAATCTCTAAATATTTGGAGATATCTCTAAATCTTTGGAGATATCTCTAAATATTTGGAGATATATCCAAATCATTTGAAAATATCTCTAAACGGCACATATCCACAGTTAGACTTTTACATTGCACTTATCTCTAAATGAATTAGAGATATCTCCAAATGAATTGAAGATATCCCTAATTAATTTAAGGATGAGCTCTTTTTGGACATATTTGTCATAAAATACTTCTCCATATATCTTTAAATATTTGGAGATATCTCAAAATATTTGGAGATGTCTCTAAATGTTTTGAGATATCTCCAAATGAATTAGAGATATTACCAGATATTTGGAGATATCTCTAAATGGACATATCGACAATTGGATATATCCACGTAATTAAGTACTTCTCCATAATTTATAATCGTATAGCGCAAACAGAGGCGAATTGAATAGAGTTGCATTAATACTAATGGGATTGCAGTAATTGGTCAAGCTGTGGTGATATAAGAATTTGATGATTTAACGCGTGTTTAAAATGGGTTTCAAATGTGAGTACGGATAAATAGGTTGATCTAGCGATGCCTGAATTATCGTTGTTCGAGGACATAACGTTTTGGTAGTAGAATCATGATGAATATCCATTACACGTATATCGCGAAGAGAAGTTGGAATAGTATGTGTATCCGGGGATATATGGTTGAAACTAAGAATCTGTGTTTATAATCTGATGTCATAGTTACGAGAATGATGAACACGATATGTGGAGGTGTCAGTGTCAATAGTTTGTCGTTGGTCGGTAATATTGTTTGTATATTGGTAATTGTGACGCTGTGTGTCCACAAACGCTTGGTTGAAACTGGATGTGCGCAGATAGTTTTCCTGATTATGTGAATAATAATGAACATGATTTCTGGAAATATCTTCAGTTTGGGTGCTCGTGGATGAGTAGTTGGTCGGTGATGATTGATTTCGGTCGGTCTGTTGGCTGTGGTCGTCTAGATGTTGTTATGACTTCAAGTTGTGTAATATTACGGCGCATCGTGCTCACACCACCATCAATACTACACGTATGTGGCAGACCGACCCGAGTGTCGGAGTAGTGATGCTATATAGATAAAGAGACTCAAGGTGGAACTGAGTAACCGTAATTAATGGTGGAATTTTAATTTCTTATAGTGGTATGTCTATTTAATGATATATTTGGATACTTAGACACCACAGTATGATCCTGCTGTTATGTTCATACTCCATGGCCACATATGGGAGCTGACTTCACAGTGTAATTGTCACCATTGGGGACAACAATCATGCGAGGTTCCCATGAAGGAGCCGATCACCTAGTATTTGGGTCTGCGTCTTACTTATATGGATATTGATATTAGATTGAAGATTATGGGAATTGAAGTTTTTTATTTAGTATTAGTGTAAATATTGAATGATGCATTTGGTAATATATCTTACGGTTGGTCCTGCTGTTTTGATCATATCCAGTCTGATTAAAATCAGATTCGAACTGGCTTCGCAGCACAGAGTCTGGCGAATTTAGCTCTGTGTCACAATAGATTCGATTTGAATGACTTCTGCATGCGCTCGGGGGACCTGGTGGTCAAGTCGTCAGAGTACTCAGTGCGCTGATGAAGCTTGTTCTAACCCCGACAAGCGCGGATTTGATCCGCGCAAAATGAGGGTAACGATTAGTCAGTTGCTTTCCAGGGTCGGTGGTTTCTACACACATTGGAGATGTTTCCCCAGTGAAATTAACCCTATATGCAGGTTCTTTCCTCCATCCGTTAAACTGAAACGTCGTAATATGGCCTAGCGGCCGTAACGACGATAAACCCAAATCACCCACCTAATATACATGCGATCGTGCAGTATGTTGTCACAGCGCATACACATAT
The DNA here is from genome assembly GCA_032622095.1 of Siphonodentalium dalli. Classification (NCBI taxonomy): domain Eukaryota; kingdom Metazoa; phylum Mollusca; class Scaphopoda; order Gadilida; family Siphonodentaliidae; genus Siphonodentalium; species Siphonodentalium dalli. The sequence goes on from CP136067.1 coordinate 91,183,967, forward strand.
TTACGAATAACATTTATATCAATCGCTTCAAACTGGTGCATGTACTCATCGCATATGCCTTCACTGTTTACGTAAATTTATGAGACAAGCACCAGTGAAATAAGTCTAAATCCTCAGACGCGGCCACTACGCGGAATTCGCCGTGATCCGATCAGAAACTGATACCATGTAAGCACCACAAACTCAATGCCATTGACGATAGCTAGTGTTAAGAATATGCGGTTAGCTTTATATTTATTTTACATCATTATAACATAAGGTGATGAGCGGAGATTTGGTGAATTATTTACCCAAATTATTTAATTATAACTACTTTCAAAAATGATGTAATGGTGTACTTCAGCAGACCTATTCAGCTAATGTCACTTGGTGTGTTCATGGAGATTCAACTGTTTTTAATCCAATAAACATATGTGTTATTTTCACTGTTTTTGGTGTTAAATCTAACCGAAAAGCACACAATTTATAACTGTTTCCAATGATTTTATTTAGTTTTGTTGCAATGCATTTAAACAAATTAAAACAATATTTACTGATTGCAAAAACTAGTTTTAAGTTATTGCTGAAATATGGGTATATAGTGGCAGCTTGGATTCAAATATGCGATTGATTTGGTTGGGGGGACTAACACTTGATATATCGATAAATGAAGATTCGGTGTACAAATGGTGGGTTTTTTTATCGATAAGGATTGATATTGAAGCGGACGATATATATTTACCTGTGCTATTGAGTTGCCCATTAATTTAGCCGGTGCTCTCTGTGGTTGTTGTGTTCAGCACCTGTGTTCGAAGTTTTGGAAAAGATTATCCTAGAGCTGTGTATTTTAATTGGAAAATATAGCGTTTACTCGATCGACGGGCGTTTGAATTTAAGAATCAATGCGGGCCTTTGTGAATTATAGCCGTTATATGTGAGGAGGTATCTGAACCATTATTACATATGTATTGTTTATCGATGCACATTTTAAAGTGGCGCTCGTTTTAAACTGATGCATGTTTTAATTTATATTTTACTCGTGGGTTGTCGCTAAAGTGTATGCAGTACGTAAATGGTGTGTGATCAACAAAACACACAACGCCGTGGATATTGTTCTCGGAGAATTATTCGCGGCTTCCAACTCAATACCGAAAGCTTGAGTGGCGAGTGTTTCGAGAGCGACAGGGTATTCATCACGGTGGCGGCAGTTTTATCCAACCTTACTGTATACGATGATTCACCGCGACACACGAAGGGTCTATGGACAGCCAAATTAACATATACTCAACTATTTGGAGATATCTCTAAATATTTGGAGATATCTTTAAATGATTTGGAGATATCTCTAAATATTAGGAGATTTCTCTAAATATTTGGAGATATCTCTAAATCTTTGGAGATATCTCTAAAAATTTGGAGATATATCCAAATCATTTGAAGATATCTCTAAATCGGCACATATCCACAATTAGACTTTTACATTGCACTTATCTCTAACTGAATTAGAGATATCTCCAAATGAATTGAAGATATCTCTAATTCATTTAAGAATGAGCTCTTTTTGGACATATTTGTCATAAAATACTTCTCCATATATCTTTAAATATTTGGAGATATCTCTAAATATTTGGAGATATATCCAAATCATTTGAAGATATCTCTAAATCGGCACATAACCACACTTAGACTTTTACATTGCACTTATCTCTAAATGAATTAGAGATATCTCCAAATGAATTGAAGATATCTCTAATTCATTTAAGGATGAGCTCTTTTTTGACATATTTGTCATAAAATACTTCTCCATATATCTTTAAATATTTGGAGATATCTCAAAATATTTGGAGATATCTCTAAATGTTTTGAGATATCTCCAAATGAATTAGAGATATTACCAAATATTTGGAGATATCTCTAAATCGACATATCCACGTAATTAAGTACTTCTCCATAAGTCGATTTGAAGATATCTCTAATTCATTTGAAGATATCTCTAAATAATTGGAGATATCTCCAAATAATTGGAGATATCTTCAAATGAATTAGAGATATATATAAATCGAATTTGAGATATATATAAATCAACTTATCCACAATTCAAATTTGAAACGAACATAATTATCTATAATTAAAATATTATAATAATAAATTCTCCCCTTCATTTCAACTCGCGATTGATTTTCTGATTACGTGTACACAAGCGGTTCTGCTCGCATCTGTCTAGCTAAAACGAGCTATCACCTGCCCTGAATAACTTTGTTTTAGCGGATTTTGATGCGAGGCGACGTCATCATGTGTCCATCTGGGTGCGATATTTTTAATGCTAAAATTACACAACATGAAATGAGTCGCGAAGCGGTTGTCAATGACGCTTCGTTTGCGTAAAACGAATCGTGGAAAAAGTAGCAAAGCAAATTTAATACTATTAGACAGACTCTGTGTTGATCTAGTACTATCACCACATATGAAGTTATGAATTAGGTATAGTAATATATTGACAATGAAATTATGGGATAAATATTGGACATTGTATCAGTTTGACTTTCTTGTCCATTTGTATTGCGGTGCTCAACTTCAAGTTCAACGTTAAGATCATGAAAATGAATGCAAGAAACTGTTGAAATTGATATCCGATATCTTTTGACACGTCAATCAAGTCAGTGAAGTTATGATTATATATCATTATACCTATACACACACAGCGCATGTATCTAGCGCCAGTGTAAAATCAACATTGATCTCATCTTGGAGTGAGCTAAAAGTAAAATTAATTATGCGTGTCTTACTGTATAGTCTACTGTAACTGTCGACATACCGGTACCATAGGATACAAGACAACTAAGATGCATGCATCAGGTCGGCCGTGAACTATCTACCATAGAATTGTTGTAGCTATCGATTATACATTTTGAAACACCTGTCTGTCTGTATGTATGTGTGTATGCATGAATGCATGTGTGTATGTGTTATAGACTCTAACACTGCTCGAATTTGGTATTTAACGTGTCAACTTGACCTCGCTCATAGGCATGTTTCTGGACCTTGACCGATCCGACTAAAAATTTGTGTGTAGGACTACTTCGATCCCGGGAGCAATATGGACGGGTCCAATTTCACGTGGGACCATGTTCTCGAACGTGCTGATATAGGCATGTTTCTGGACCAATTGAACAATAGTTTGGCCGGACGCTGTATATACTGGGTACTGTCCAGATGGAGGCGATCACAAAAAAATCCCTAACTAGCCCGAACGAAGTCGAGTACATCAGCTAGTCTAATATATATTTTAGACATTGGTCTGTATGTTTGTCTGTTAGCTATGGCCGGGAAAACTGCCTGATAGATTTGACGAAATTTGATACCTAGGGGATATTATTTCCAGGGAGTATTTTGGATGGGTCAATTGTTGATCCCGACCTGACTTTGACATTCAAAAAGATCAATTCAAGGTCAAATCTGGTAAAACGTAAGTATTTCAACGAAATTTGATACCTACTGTTACTTTTGTCCCAGGAGTGTTTCGGGTGGGTCATATCATGACCCTGACCTGATCTTGACATTCAAAATTGTCAATTCAAGGTCAAATCGGGTAAAGCAGGGCGGATTTCGACGGGTAATTTTGTCGTGACTTTTGTCCGGGGAGTGTTTTGGACGGGTCAAATCGTGACCCCGACATGACATTCACCTTTAAAATAGTCAATTCAAGGTTAAATCGCGCAATTCTCCGAAAATCAGAGGGGAACATCCCGGACGAAGTCGGGTCCACCAGCTACTATTATATATTTCTAGATTTAGTTACAAACTAAATACCTGTATATTGTACAAAGAAATGTTTGACAAATATATCTGTATCAATATTAGCATGCGGGTCATTAAAATAGATACGACGAAAAAAAATTTGAAGGGTACATGTATCAGGTAAATTTTTATATTTCAAATGATGACAGGAATGCGGAAAGTTGAAGTACCTACGTAATACTGGCTATCCGCATGAAGAGATATACATGTATATAAAAACCAAAATAGAAGATGACTGCTGGCGACAATGTTTTCCAAAAAAAATTCAAAGCATTCGATAGCTCCCATCTAGTTGTCAGCCCGAAGATCAATATGAAGTTTGGTGACTATCAGATGAGGGATATGTCTGTACAGTTGCTAAACAATTCAGTCATGCAAAAGAGGATCAAAGAGTAAGATACCAAATTGCTGCCTGTGGTAATGTTTTTAACGAAATTCGGGAAAATTAGATTACTCTCACGCTGGTTATCCAGAAGATCATTGTGGAATCTCGTGACGATCGGACAAGGGGTGTCATCTGTAGGATCAACCAAATTATTTAGCCATAAAAATAGTAAAATTGAAGATCACCGCTGGCAGTGATGTCTTCACAAGGACAGTTTGAGAACAAAATATGGCTCACATCTAGCGGTGACCCAAAATATCCACATGAGAAAAAGTTCTCCAATAAAAGCTGGCTGCAGGGTGCGCCAATTGATTCAAATTCGAAATTTAGCAGGGTGTACTGCTTGTGGCCATGTTTTCCCCGCAAATTTGATATACTGATGGACAAAACCACTGAATCCGTTGAATCAATATACATGTATACATGGATTAATTTATATGCATTGGTATACACAGTACTGGTATATAAAGGTACTGAAAATAACTATATTACTAGTATACATAAAATAAACCATATGTCATGGCTATGGGTTCATGACAGCTGAGAACTTGGTGTGAATTAAAGAGTGGTGGTTTCTCAAGCATATCTAACCCTCCACGTTAGAAACATGCCATTAAATGTCATAAGTATAATCTAGCTTGAGGACAGAAGTGATCCATAAAACCCCCCTTAATTCAACCAGGTCCTCGCGCGATGTATGGTCGATCACATGATGATCTAGGGGGGGGGGGGTTAGAATTGTTGTATAAAAACAGCACTGCGTGTAAATATAAAATAAAATAGTGCTACATCTTATTACAGATTATTGCCATATATAATCAGTGATTATACAGACAGTCTGACAAAATAAAGTTTCAGTGACACTCTATCCGAAGAGGGGAATAATTTCATCTCTTACAGTCAATGGAGCAATTATGAATCTGGAAAGGTGAAATTTCTAAGTAATACTAGATATCGACATAACGCGATAACATATAACGTAAATGCAATATGGCCGCTGGCGACCATTTTTTCCTATGAAATTAAAAAAATATTTGATGGCTCTCATCTGATAGATCAATATCAAGATAATTATAAAGTTTGGTGATGATCGGATGAGTGAAGTGGACTGTGGTCTGTGCTAAACGGTTTGGTAATGCTTAAAAAGATTCTTACCTTAATATTTTTATGTTCACTTTATAAACTTCACTGAGTCATCGTTGTCATGTATTGAGTTTGATATCTTTTGTTAACAGTTTATAAATTATGTATGTCTCGTGTTCGTTATTATATTATATACACTTTATAGTGTGTTTTCAGAACAAACAAAAAAATGAATAAAATCAACAAATTTGTAAATTTAAAAACAATTCAAACGTTGTTGTATTCCATGCCCCAGCCCGGACATATACACCAAATTTCAATAATATTCATTGAGAAACAACGGACAAAACGCTATATAACACCCGTATACATATTTTATTCCGAGCCAGACTCATCCTCGGGTACATGTTATAGTAGGTACCGAATTGACACACGTCGACTGGGGCGAGTTGGCCCTGGGGCGATTAGGCCGATTCCGTCACATTCTATAATTTACCGTATGTATCCGTTTACGCGTAGTTTACTTTAGAAAGTTCCGCAATTAATACCGTAAATAGAGCGACCATATTTGACAGAGAATGCCTCTGTTATTGATTATCAAGTTGCTATACATTAAAAACGACAAATCCACATGCTCGTTCAAGCGCAGTAGTCTATTTTCCCCATGTTAAAGGACATCCACAAATACTAAATAACGCTAACCTACTGCCGAATGTTTTACACGACAACTGTTAACATATTTGGGCTGAATTCATCTGACGCGGTATTATTCCTCAAAATAAACAACAAAACCATCGTTACTTGGAAATGTAGTTTGGGCTAACATTTACATAAATCCTCCACATCATTTATTCGACACACACGTCAGATGAAAAACAGACATGAAGTAACCGGCCAAATTGGCCGAAATGACATTTCGTGGTCATCAGCAAATAAATGTGTTTTTTTCCCACTGCTTTTCTGCGTATTCAGAGAGGCATCATTGCATGTTGAAATAAATTTCATACAAGGAGTCTGTCTATATGAGGATCTGTCAGGTCCTAATTGACTTCAAATCATTTAGGAACAGCTAACTATATCTATAGTTGCGAATGGCTGTCAGTCTGTCTGTCTGTGTTATATAGAAATTCACAGGGGACCACCTAGCTGGCAGAAAATGGGTCTAATAGGGATAACTTTTTACGCGAGAAAGATAATGGCGAGGGTTAGAATTTTCTAAAGTGACGCCGTTGTTGTCAGGGGCAGATAAGGGGGAGGGCAGAAAAAAATGTCGCCGATTGCCACCAAACTTATATATAATCATCCCCATAATATGAGAAATCTAATGGTGTGGTTTAAATATTTCAAACGTCGCGCCGTTCGCGTCAGGGATGCACGGAATGGGAGAGGGGCACTAAAATTGATCAAAATAATTTTAGCGCCGAATTCCACCACATTGATGCACATTCTTCTGAGATCTTCTCCATGATACAAGGAATTTTATTGTGTGATGTAAAGTCGCCAGATTTGTGTCGTTGGGATGAGAGATTTGGGGGTGGGAGCGGTGGGTGGGTACTAAATCTGATAAGAATTGGTTTAGTCGCCGATTGCCACGAAACTTATACAAATGCATCCCCATGGTATGAGGTGTCTAATGGCGTGGCTTAAACATGTCAAAAGTGTCGTCATTCGAGTCAGGGGTGCACTGAAAGGGAGCGGGGCACCAAAATTGATACACAATATTTTTAGCGCAAATTTCCACCAAATTGATACACATTCTGATCCATGATATGAGGAATCTAATCGTGTGATTTTAAAGACGTCATATTGGTGCTGCTTTAGTGAGAGATGGGGGTTGGATTGGCACTAAATTTGATAAAAATGTGTTTAGTCGCGGATTAGCACCAAACTTATAATATTAATCTCCATGATATCAGGAGTCTAATTGTGTTATTTAAAGATGTCAAAAGTGGGGACATTCGAGTCAGGGGTGCCAAGAGGATGAGAGGGACACAAACATTGATAAACAATATGTTTAGCGCCGATTTCCACCTGATTGATACATATTATTCTCCGTGATACGAATAATCTAATCGTGTGGTTTAAATGCGCCAAATTGGTGCCTTTTTGGGTGAGAAATATGCAATGGTGGCCCTAAATTTGTATACTCGCCAATTTTCATAAATTTGATATATATTCATCTCTATAATGAGTCTAAGTGTGTGGTTTAATGGTGTCAAAAGTGGCGCCGCTTGAGTCCGAAATAGGGACGGGAGGGTCACCAAAAACTTATAAAAATATGTTTAGTGCCAATTACCATAAAATTGTCGTTGTTGGTGTCAGGGGTGGGGCTATTTTAGCGCAGTTTTGTATATAAGATGGTGTATGTACATCCCACCGAAAGCCAATGACTGGCGGTAGCGCATGTTTTCGACCAAATTGATATATTATTCTTCTCCGTGATACGAGGAAATAAAGGTGTGATTTAAAGACGGGAAATCGGTGCCGTTTGGGTGAGAGATGGAGGGGGGGGGGGTAATAACTATGATAATAATTTGTTTAGTTGCTGATTACCACCAAACTTATATATAATCATCTCCTTTATATAATGCATGCACGTTGTTTAAATATGACAGAAGTGGCGCGGTTCAAGTCAAGTCAAGGGGAGTTGCACAAAAGTTGATACAAATATATTTAGCACTGATTCCACCAAATTCATGCACGTTCTTCTCTAATGATATGATGAATTAAATCACATTTGGTGTCGTTTTGGGTCATGGATGGCGAGAGGAGATTCACTAGCATTTAAAAGATTGTTCAATTCGCCGATATCGAACAATGTTTTTATTTTTTATTTTATTCGAATCAAAAACATCAACATGTATTTACAAATTGTGGCAATAAGGTAATACATTGTTAAAATATCTGTTGACAAATAATAGTTTTATTTTTATTTTTGGTTGGAATGTGTTGCACATGCAATCTCAGAGTAAAGAATAAGCTACATCTCACCGAGACCCGGTTGACATTGATTTGTCAGCAGAGTCTCGGTGACACCCAGCCCATTCCACCCCTATAATATTGCAGGCTCCACATACCCATATGCGTGCTAACAGTTAATGCCACAGTGTAGTATATGATGCTTTATAAAGTGTAAAGGGATAAATTTCAAGAGTATATATCTAACTCTGTAAATTCATTTATAAAAGTTGGATGCTTTGTTATGTGTAATTTAGATGCGAAGTGACTGAATTTTATTGGCTAACTGACATAGAAGACACATAGCAACTCTAAAGTCTAATTACCATGATGTCTTCTTCTATATTATGCATATGTATCTAAACCGAATTTTCGCATAATTACAAATGGCCATTTAAATAGATATTTAAATAACATAAATAACTGTTAGTTGAAATTCGTGCGATTGTCATGAGCTCATATACCATATTATTTTGTTCAGGTTACCTAAACTAAAAGAAAAATGGATCAGCAATGTGACAAATCATTTATGAACAGGTTTTCTATTAATTTCCACCTTTCTTGGAACAAATTTTCTTTTTTGGAGGCGAAGTTTTTCAGGGGAACAGTTTCAATATTTTTATAAAATTTTAGCCATTCTAGTAAGCCAACAGGTGAGGGCAACGGTTCTCTCATCTTACATGATTATATGTAACGTTCGAATAAAAGTATACATATGTTGATTATTTATGTATTACAGTCATTTGACCTGTAAAGTCCAAATATCACATTTTCTAGTGATATATCCAAGTTTATTCCACAAACTTCTAGTTTTTGCTTCAGCACTGCTGTAACAACACTGATTTTGATATCGAGCATTCATATAAAAGATGTAAGATTTAATTGTTTCTCTTCCTGACTGACAGAAGGTACACATTTCAGTCTCTGATAGATTACACTGGAAAAGTTTGGCATTAGTATAAAGGATAATTTGGTTTATTTGTATTGGAATGAGATAAGACTAGTATCATTGGTGAGTTTATATATGTTTAAATAAATAGCTTTCCAGTCTGGGGGAATTGTTGTTTTTAACTTTCCTTCCCATTTCTGCTGTGTAACTTTACTTGTGGTAGAAGAGTTCTTTAAAAATTGTGGATAACATGTATGGCAAGCTTTGTCACATTTTATCAGTTTTTATATGTTATGATTGGTCACACGGCTGAGACTCTTGTTTTCTTTTGCATATGCATTCCAAGCTCGGGATAAAGCAGATATCAGTCCTTAATAGGTGGTGAAAGGTGTATTGATGTTGTATGTTTAACATAATTATTCATAACTTAATAAGCCTAAGCCCTCTTTCATTCGATCATTTATATAATATATATTATTTTCTATCCACTGTCTATTAAAGAACATCTTCTTATTGATACAGATTTTAAAATTATAATATAAAGGTTCACATGGGATATCTAAAGGGGTTGTGGTATCATTATGCTGAAGGAATGCCCATGCATGAAATACATCTTTCCAAAATGGATTATCTTTTTTGCCCATTGCTTCAAGACCTTCTATTCGAAGATTCCACACTTTTGACCTCCCAATGGTTCCAATTCATCAATGATTAGAGTTTTCCAACTAGCTTCAATTTGAGGATCTAAAAGTTTTTTTATCCATGTCATTTTAAGTGCTTTACAGAACGAATCTAGGTGGGGGATTTTAAACCCCCTTCTTCAATGTTATTGATGATCACGTCACGTTTTACTTTGTCTTTTTTCCCAGACCACAGAAAGTTAAAAAAAGTTTTTGTATTTTTTCTGATAATTCTTGAGAGGGTGAGGGTAATACCGTAATACAGTGGGTTAATATAGGCAGGGCAAGTGTCTTTACAACAGTTGTTTTGCCATATAAACTAAGGTTTCTAAAGGACCAGTCATTTAGCAAGTTTTCGATCTTCTTTAGCTTTGTTTTATAATTGTTTTCAATGAACGTTTCATTGAATAGGTTATATTCAATTCCAAGTATCGTGAAAGCCTGATTGTGATTCCATAGTATATTTTGATCTGTATTTATTTCTTCACCACAACCCCTTTTTGCCCCAATCCATACCGCTTGTGTTTTATCAAAATTCAATTTTAAACCTGAAATGGCCTCAAATGCGCTAAAAGTATTTAATTCAGTGTTCATAGATTTTGATCATCTTGGAGAAAGAGGGTTATGTCATCTGAATATTGGGTCAAGGTATATTCAGAGTTATTAAATTGTATTCCTTTTATATCAGGGTTAAATTTTAAACAGGCACTAAGAATTTCTACGCACAAAATAAATAAGTACAGAGACAGCGGTTAACCCCTCTAAAAATATCTATTTTATTTGATACGTTACCATTATTTATAACGTAGATATAGGTATTGGTGTAGAATGTTTTATACATGTTTCATTGATGGGCCAAAATTGAAGAAGTCAATACATTTTTGTATAAAATCCCACCACAGAGAATCAAAGGCTTTTACAAAATCTAAAATCATTAGTATTCCAGGTGCATCATTTTTTTCACATTTTTCAATCATATCTAATATCAGTCTTGTTGATTCGCCTATGTTTCGCCCTGACATGAATCCAAATTGTGTACCACTAATTAGCTTTGGTAAGTACTTTTTCATTCTATTTGCTATAACAGCTGATGCTATTTTTGTATCAACATTAAGAAGAGAAATGGGTCTCCAATTTTTCAGATAGTGTTTACATTTGTTTGGCTTTGGAATACAGGTGATTACTCCACAGCGTTGAGTTATTGACAGTTCTTGGTTTGAGTAACCATCATTGAGAGAGTTTATAACAAATTGACCAAGATATTTCCAGAAATATTTATAAAAGCTAGCAGTATAATAACAACAACGTTATATATAGTCATCTCCCAGGCCATCTCCATGTCGTTCTAAGGAGTTTTTGGCATTCCGATTTCACAATCTCGACAAATGGTGACCGAATTAAGTCACTTGAACAATTATATCTTCTCAACTGTCATATGTATATGGGGATGGAAATCAGGGCATTCCTATAATGATATAGCAACACAGATGCATAGAAGAAAGCATTAAAAGTATATTTATATAAATCTATTTAAGAGATATATATATTCATTCAAACTGATGAACCTTGAATCGTCAGTGGATTGTATATTAGAATGGCTCATGTATATATTATAACACGATTGAGTCTGTTCCATTCTATATAGTTTCCACACAAAAAGTTACAATTGCCAAGAGCTATGGAAATGTAGAGCAGGCCTGTTCCAAAATAGTGGTCACAGTGTGCAGTCAAATATGGTTACTTCTGAGATAAAGGAAAACGAAGTCCGTAGCACATGACTTTTCAGGATCCTCCAATAGTGACATCTGACAAGGGTATATCTGCCCGATACAGAGGATTTCTTTCATTTTTTAGAACCGACTCATCGCCTAACAAAAACAACTTAAAATCTCGCTGTGTCTGGCACATGTAGCATACAAGCATAACATCATTTATTTTAAACCGAAAATGATTAGCCAGTACATAGCACCAGAACAGAGGAGCACCTGGGCATATCTTTAAAACATCTGTATCTTCATGATGATATGATCAACTAGATTGATTGATTTATTGATTCATCTCTATGTCAAACACAATTGTCGTCTTTTATTTTTTCGAACTAATGTGTTTATGATGTTCATGTTCCATGCTATAACGTCTGAAGTATACGCAGTTGTAAATAAATAAATACTTCTTTATTGGTGGAACGGATTAAACGCGATAAAGACAATGATAATCGCTCCGACCTGACAAGTTGAGCCACTACTTATATTCCATGTGTAATAATCATGTTTTGTGATGCCATTTGGATATACAATTTATGAGAATATGTGTAACACTTTGAGAGCAAGAGTATTCTCTATTCCCACCAAATATCCACAGATGGTTTCACATCAATTTAACCTGGGCAATGCCGGGTAACCCTGCTAGTAGGCTATATCGGACTATGTAGAGATATCTCCAAATATTTAGAGATATCTCCAAATGTTAAGTGATATTTCCAAATATTTAGAGCTATCTCTAATTGGTTTGCACTTCTCCTCGAATGAGTACTTATCCACAATAAAGAACGTCAATTGGAGAAATCTCCAAATCATTTAGAGATACCACTAAAGTAATTGAAGATAACCCTAATTCATTTATGGACAAGTACGACAAATCGGATTTACTTCTCCTTAGATGCAATTGTAGATATCTCTAAATGATTTGAAGAGACCTTCAAATATTTGAAGATATCTCCAAATATTTAATGATTTCTCAACTTAATTGCAGATACCTCTAAATATTTAGAGATATCTTCAAATGGATTGATGTCCTAAATAATTAAGGTTTGATTGAAGAGCTCCCCAAATCGATTAAGATATATCCAATGATTTGAAGATATCTCCAAATGAATTAGAGATATCCCTAAATATAAAGATATATCTATAAATATTTAGAGATATCTCCAAATGAATTAGAGATATCTCTAAATATTTAGAGATATCTTCAAATGATTAGAGATATCTCCAAATGTTCAGAGATATCTTCAAATATTTCAGTATATGTTAATTTGGCTGCCCATAAGGGTCACCAGTAATCACGGCGAACATTGTATATGCATGTACATGTGTTCAAAGGGCTAAAACAGGACATAAATATTTAGTTAATACTGTTACAATAAAATTCAAAATTGCGTGATGTGTCTCACTGTATACATGCACTCATCATCATATTCGTCCTCGTAGTCGCCTACTGTACGTGCCCCTATATAATAGCGGCAAAACGCTGCTGGGACCAACATCATGAATTATAATAGGACACACTCACCTTCGGAATCGGTCCAAACATCATCCTGTCCCATCAAAGTTTCTCCCATTGTACAGATCCTGTTGGACGCGATATACTTAAAGGACATGTAGCCGCGTGTTTTGCTTTGAACTGCACAGTCAATTCGAGATCTCGCAATGTAATGAAGAGGTGTTTGCGTTGATGCTATGCAAGCTTGCGATCTTCGGAATGTTTTTTCCGAGATGCAATGATGACACTTGGAAAGATAGCTCATTAATAACGGCGTGAGATATATATAAATGTTCATCATTGACAGCGTCACAATTTTACTTCGGTTGAATAACTGTCCTCTCACGACTCTCTGGCCCGGACGAATATCGCTTACAGCTCCTAATTAATATTTTATCTCAAGACCGTACATTGTGAATTGATGCCTTTGTTCGCAAAATATAGGATAAAGAGATAGAAGAAAGCTAATGTGTGCGGTCCGTGTCGACCTCTTCTTCTGGGGACCAGCACGATTGTTATATATATCAATACATCAATAAAAAATAAAAGATACTTGAACTTTGCGTTGCTGCATTCTAGTCGTGTCCGAGATATCCTCGGTAGCGGCATGATACACGACATGAACATATATATCGACAGTGACATTAAACCTCCGTTATCAAATTAACTCATAGACACTTCCTTTGCTTTTTGTCAAAACCAACTGATTTCCATGCCACAAGTACATCCTATCACCCTTTGACTGCTTTACCCACTGCTTTGTTGCCAACATATCGTCTTGCATGCATGCACTATGCCTGGACTTTAACTTACTAAATCTGTGCAAATAATAATTTTGGTCCTCCGGCAAATTGTTGCTAAACACAATTATGCCTAAAAAAATACATGTGTTTCCGGTAACGGAAGAAAAAGTAAGGGGCGGTGGGGTGGGCTGGCGATGAATTTTATTCTTTTAATTTTGTTTTGGAAAATTAATAAATGTAATATAATCCTTTTGAACATAATTCCCGGGTAGCATATATAACACAACAATTGACAATGCAGCATATTTCAGATAGTGGACACAATAATGCATCCAATTTTTTTTTTTTAATCTTTGCCATTTTGCCAACCAACTACTGGGATACACTAGCCGATACTAACTGCATTTGGTTTGTACAAATTGTGTCTTCTAATATCGCTCAAATATCACTTCAGTTCACCGTCCTGGAAGTGCCACAAAAACCTGTGGTATAGCATTGAACTTCAGTCAATGGTGAAGTTGTTTGTGGTAGTATTATGGTACATGTACTTCAATGTGTTTTTTTGTGGTATTTAAATTGGTGTTGCCCTTAAACGTGTGCTTTGTTTCTATGTGCATTGTTGTTCTTCGTGATTATCTGAAAAGAAATGGTTTGACACCTTAACGTGTTTCAAACAAGATGTACCCTGGTGTTGATCAGGCGAATACTAGTACCCCTACATTCCATATGAATGTAGAACTAGATGTATTGTCCGAGGAATCTGATACTCAGCAGGAATATTTTCAAAATGATGACTTTAATAGTGACGTTTCAATCGGTCTCAAAATTTGATATCACAACTGGAATGTGGGTTTGTTTGGACTTGCAGCATTTTCGTATTACTATGCTCGGTCGGGGGACGTGGTTCACATTTACATGGTATTCTCGTTAAAAGCTCTAAGGCCCATCGAACGAGTTTGTGTGGACTGATAATTATAGTAATATAATGCCATCAGCATGATGTTGTGTCACTGACTTTAAAATCTTTCTTGAAGGAATAATAATCAGTCATCGAGAGATATAGCCACTTCAAATTGTTCCAGTCGGTTGCCGTCCAACAGAAGTAGCTATATATATAACTGTCGTTGTTAGGCTGTAGTGGAAATCTCTGTCAGTGTGAAATCCTCTCTTCTCTCGCTGTTGTTTTCCAAGTAGCTGACAATTTATATTACCGCTTTACCATATTTGGTTTTGTGGAATGTTATAATCCTTGATTCTTGATTGCAGCGATGGCAAGTCCAACTGTATCAGTAGTCGGGTGACTGTGTCCGGTTCGTGGGTGTATTCTTATCCTACAAAACGTGCGGACTTTCTCTGGACAATCTCGATGCGATCAATCTGATATTGTCCATAGGGGTTCCTTGCCACACACGCGTATTCGAGTTGAGGTCGTAACAAGACTCACGTAGACTTGTCCTGTTATTGTTTTTGGGACAGCTGCCTAAAGTACGCTGTATAATGTCCAGTGCTCTATTTGCTTTTGCTGTTACTTTCGTTACATAGTTGTCCCATGTGAGCGATGTCGAGACATCTAATGCGATATGTGCTGTTTTGTGTGGATTTTAGTATATGACCGTTCTTTGAATATGGATACAGAAAGTGTTTGTGTCGCATTTGAGAAGTATAATTCGTGTTATGTCCATTCGCACTGGTATTTTAAAATCTTAAATATTTAAAGGAACCAACAAGGTAGAATGTATTCTTTAACAATTTTATAATTTCCCCCATACAGATCCCCAGACAAACATGAGCAGAAGACACTCTTCTATATGCTTTTATATATGTGTGGGGCTCCCTGCAGAGTAATGGATGTTTTTTATTTTATGTCCTAAAAATTGTCAGAAACATTTATTTAAAAAAATTATAAAAAAATGTTAGGCCAATGCATTCTCTTATATATGCGAGGCGACCTATGGTCGACTCGCATATATAAGAGAATGCAATGGCACAGGGTAAAACAAAATTTGTTCCGACCGATCCTTACGTTTTGTATTCCTTGTATTGCGAAGTTCGTTAAAACGATAAAGATGCCAAAACTGTTGAGGTGAATTTATATTCTAGAATAGAATCAACTATTCATTAATCCAGTTTTCAAATTTAGAATGTTTCGTTTATATTGTGGTTTTATCAGGTGAATTCTCCAGCCACCCTGTCGGCTTTCAGAATTCAAATCTTCCTACGTCTTGCATTTATCAGCTGATCATTCCTAAATGTTAGACCCTGTGTGGGAGCTATAACAGTTGATTTCCTGTTTGTGACAAACTTGGCTATCCGAAGCCATTCTTCATCCGAATTAAGTAACACCCATTGCATCAAGTTGAGCTAGAGACATTGACACTTCTATTGTTTCCCTCCTCAATCTATAAATGTTTCTCCTGACATTCGAAATCACATAATTAAATATATGTTGCCTGCTTAGACTTGACTATATATCTATCTGCCCAAAAGCTTTTAAAGGCATTGTAATGTAGACCCTAACGAAGAATGTAAGGTATTATTATTTCCTCATATTGATACAAGAAGACTTGTTCTCGGAGACAATGAATTTATAACAAAATAACACACACTTTATATCCCATGAAAATAAGGCTATAACAAGGTCAGGCAAGTCCTAATTAAACTATTATAGTTATATTTAACCATTAAAGTTTATTTTGACAGTGTCAAATACATTAAATTCACTGTTTTGTGTGTGGGAACTACATGTATATGATCGCGCTCCCAGTGCACAGTTACGCCAGCTTTTGAAGTAACTGACCATTTTTGAAGTAGGTCTCCACCTTTGAGGTAACAGTTGTACCTCGCCACTTTTGTAATTAAATCGCCAGCTTTTGTAGTAAAGTGAGGCCTCCGATTTTGAAATAAAAGTCGGCAGTTTGGGTAGTAAAAAAACATGTCTCCACGTTTGTAATAACAATATTACAGCTTTTGAATAAACCGACTCTCAATTTTTACGGACGCTGGACTTTCATGACAAAGTCAACCCGATAATCCATGGCGGCTGTCGCTCATTCAAGTGTTACTCATGGCCGAAGGAATTTAGTGAGCCGGTTACCTGACAAAAGAATCCAAAGCGGTAATCGACCATACGAGTGTGACGTGGGTCGAATAGCAAATACAAACACACACGATAATTCACACACTCGATCGCCCATACGAGTGTGACGTGTACCAGGAGCCATTTATTGAATCCGGTTCCTGTCTAAGCATAAGAGAACACACATGTGATCAATCATACGAGTGTGCAATATTGTTCAGTCAGTCAGGCAACCTGACAATCCACACATGTGAACGCTCTTACATGTGTCAAACTTTCGAGCCGCAATGTTCGTGGTGCCAAAAGGTTAAGTGTCCTTTCAAAATGTATTCAACGAAATGTACGAATACAAATAATTTGTTAGTCGAATATCAGGCAGAACATAACACAATTAGGAACGAATTGAACGCGATTGTGGCTGATGAAGTAAAATAATTAGTCAACTGTATCCCCAACCTCCCTGTGGATCTTATCGTATATGAATAGCTATGTATACTATGCTATCATGAAGGCAATACACAATTCCCAATGTTCGTGGAGCCAACAGTTTCATTTTCCTTTCATTTTTTTTTCAACGAATTGAACGAATACAGATAATTGTATTGTCGACTGTCAGGAAGAGCAATCAAAAATGAAACTCACAACACAATTATAAACGGATTGAACGCGATTGTGGTTAATGAAGTAACATAAAAACTAGTTAACTTGTATCCTCGCCCCGCCCCTGCACCCACATGTATTTGGAACAATAGACCCCACCACCATGAAAACACTCACACACACACACATATATATATATATATATATATATATATATATATATATATATATATAAGACATAACACATAAGACAGCCCGAGTGCAGACAATTAAACTGAGTGAACTCCTGGATGTTTGTGGCAAAGGAAAGTTTAAAATATATCCATTCCATAAATTTCATAAAATGGAAACACCCAGCATGTTCCAAAGACTCATCATGGAAAGGGTATTCGAAATTAGATATAAAACCAAACTGAATGCGATTAACGTCATCATGTCAGTACCGGCAATGAACTCTACGTTGGTAGGGAGAGTATGTAACAATGACAAAACACTTAATGTAACTTCGTAATCTGAAGAGCTCACCAATGAGCGAAATGCCTAGTTACAATTAGAAGATAAACATATATCTGTATTCATGTCAGAAATAATTTGTTCTATATATAAAACAAATTGTATTTTATGTTAAGTTATCAGCACATGAGACACCACAACCTGCCCTGTCTATAGTACACGACTTAATCTGACCCCAATTGATAAGTGCAACATAGCAATAGCAATTTATTATACCATCAAATGTTTCCTTCATGATAGCATATTATACAAAGCTATCCAAGAACTGAAATATCCAAGGGGAGGTTGGGGATAAAGTTAAATAATTTTACTTTCACTCCATCAACCACAATCGCGTTCAATTCGTTCCCAGTTGTGGCATGCGTTTCATTTTGTCTTGCTCTGTCTGATAATCGACAATAAAATTATTTGTATTCGTATATTTCGTTGAATAAATTTTGAAAGGAGACTGCACCCTTTGGTACCACAAACAATGTGACTTGAACGTTGACATAGGACATTTCCTCCAAAGACGAGGCCAAGTAGACGGGCTATTTTCCGTTGGAACTGATACATCTGCTACATCGCCCAATTTCGAGAAAATATATGTTATGTTTCTGGACTGGCAAAACGTCTTCGGACACACATCTGGTCACCAGTGTGAATTATCATATTGCTTGTCAGACTCACGGTCACACCGAACTTCCTCTGACAGACGTCGCACCCATAATGGCGCTCACCAAGGTGAATTTGTCAGGTTGCCGGACTGACTTATGAACAATCTTACATACTCGTATGATTGATCAACTATGTGTGTTCTATTATATATTATTAGGAGGGAATCAGACTCGGCAGATGCCTCCTGGTACATGTCACACTCGTATGGGCGATCGACTATGTGGATTTTCCTGTGCGTTGGTATGACTGAAAGCTATTTATCACACTCGTATGGTCGATTACCGGTGTGGCTTATTTTGCCATGGAACCGGACTCACTAAATTCCATCGGCAACAAATAGCACTCGTATGGGCGATAGCCGTTATTGATTATCGGGTTGCTTTCGTCAAACGCCCCTAAAAATTGATTGATTTGTTTTGCTTCAAAAGCTGTAATTTTGTTATTACAAAAGTGGGACATGGTTTTTTTTAACAACAAAAGCTGTCGATTTGTTTTACAAAAGCGGAGACCTCACTTTACTACAAAACCTGGCGATTTTATTACACAAGTGGTGAGGTACTTCAAGAATGGCGATGTTTGCTTCAAAAGTGGAAACCAACTTCAAAAGTGGTCAGTTACTTCAAATGCTGGCGTAACGCACGTGTTTTAAACCAAATACAGACGTACAGTAATTTCGGGCCAGCGTGTCTGTTTGATGAGAATTGAAACCGATCAAATTAGTTTCAGTAAATAAAAAAAGCATCTGCCAACATCGAGAGGGTGGTAAAATTGCTCATTATATTTTACCTAATACCAGGACTAAACACATCCGGTCGCAAGCATGCAACAATTCTTTATGTCATCTAAACTGTGATGCTATATTGTGTTTAACTGATGATTATTCAATGTTACCAAATCTCAAATGTTGAGAATTTTCTCTCAAAATTAAATTTATTTTATTCGTCCATCGTTACGGTATGCAACAGGTGACAACACACGAAACGGCGAGATATTTCGAGAGCTTGTCCATTCAGGGTCAACTTAATTTTTCAGAAATCCTTACTGGCCTATGGATATTTTTATGAAAATAACCTTTGTGTACAACTTTCAAATACTATAAGGTACATTAGTATTAAAAACACAGATTTAACACTGTAGCTATTTATAATTGCAATCAAACTGTAATTCTTTTTATATAATGCAGGTAAATATTGATCTAGAAATCCGAAGCCCATATTTTCAGAGTATGATCGAAGGAACTTTTATATTATTTTTATTTGATAAATGAGAGTACATCTATCTTGTAATTTTAATACTCTAATTGCCAAAATAAAATCTATCAATCAGTCAGAAGCCTCTTATATTTCGTCAGGTTTATCTGAGTAAATTATTACTCGCACACATCACAGTGTGGATTATATTATGTTTCGCGAGGTCACTCGACTGAGTAATAGTTTTCTTGCACAGCTCGCACTGCGTGTGTCAACTTATGTTTCGTCAGGTTACTCAGCCGATCAAATGATTTCTGGCACATATCGCATCCATATATGGGGGATCCCAGTGTAGATCCTGTTATGTGTATGTAGTTTAACCAACTGCGTAAATGATTTCCAGCATATATCACATTGAAACGGACGATCATTTGTGTGGATTTCCAATGTCTCCTCAGGTGAAAGCTATTGAGAAATAATATCCCACATATATCGCATATAAACGGGCGATCACCCACGTGGATCCTCTTATATGTATTCAGGTTAACCAACTGCGTAAATTATTTCAAGCATATATCACATTAATACGGGCGATCATCTGTGTGGATTACCTTATGTCATCTCAAGTGGAAGTTGTTGATCAATGATTTCCCGCATAGATCGCATGTAAGCGGGCAATCACCCGTGTGGAAAATGCTACATATTTTGTTAGCTTATATATTCCTTTATCATACAACAGAAATGTGTTTATTTCAGCTTAATTTGCGATTTTGTGCTCTCGATAATGTTTAGTCGGGCAGCTAGGTACACCCCCTATGGACCCACCAGGACTCCTCCGGACCGATTTTTGTATGTACCTGGATACATCTAGAGTAGTAATCCGGACGTTAACAAGAAATCAACCTGGCCGCATATGACGTAATGCAAGATGGCGCCCATGAGGGTCGGACAATTTCGCGATTTTACCCTATGTCTATGTATATGACAGTGGTGGAACAAATTATTCAGATATGACATTACAATGAATTGCATTTTGTTCCTTATATATTTCTATGTTAACTGATATCAAATTTGTAAATTAAAATCCAAAATTGCCGCCAGAATATGGCTCAGAATTTGAAAAATTGGAAATTTTTTCAACAATTTGTTCAGAAAAAACACAAAACCAATCATAATATGACACAAATATTTGAACATTATGACGTTTATATGACAGCAAGTAATCCTTCAATATCATCTGACAAAAAAATCTGCAATCGACAACTCAGGGAGAAAACAAAATGGCCACCAGTGCGATCATCCGCAACAGTCGGTACATTTTGCGATATTACCCTATGTCCAGTTATATGAAGATTGTGGGTAAACCATTCGCTATATTACATGTGCTGTATTTCTCGTACTTTTTTGGTGTCAATGATGCCAGTAAAGACCCAAAATGGCCGCTATGATATGCCTTAATTTAGAGAACATGCCTGTTTTTGTTACGTATTTTTGTTTATAATTATATAGTCAGGTAGCGTGGTTTACCTGATATGGAACCCGAGAGTTCTCAGGACATATTTTTGTATATACCCGGACACATCTAAAGTAGAACTTTGAATGTTAACAAGAATCATCTTGGCCGCACATTACTTAATCCATAATGGCCACAAGAGGGTGAAATTGTTTTCGCAAATTACCCCTAAGTTTATAGTTATATGATTGGGAAAAAACTATATGTTCCTTATACCATTCCACGTATTGTATTATGTGTTCTGTTCAGAGAGTAAAAAAACCCTCCTATCTACCCCACCAACGCGGAGGAATCAGGCACCGGGCAATTGAAAATAAATCATGTCACGAATGTGTGACAATTTGTATGTAAACGTTACAACAAGTAGCTCCAACCTCAACATTATTCATCATGAACAGACGCTCCGAGTAGCCTATGTTAAACAAGACTGGCACTCGTATTTATTAATCCTGATATCATCGGATTCAACATCTTCGTCGTCAGAGCTTTCGATGTTTCCTTCGACAGCAATTCTTGGAGTGTTGGTGGAAGAATGCCACATTCGGACCACAGTGTCTCTAAAATTCCTTCGCCATCGGTCCGTCCATTTTCCAATGGTGACGGAATAGTGTGCTTATTCACATGCGACAGTTTCAGTTGACCAACATGGAAGTTCACCCGTTTCATATGAGGCGTCAGCTACCTCTTACGTGGTGGCATTTTGGATAAGTCAACTTTTGATGACTTGGTGCCGATTAATTCACCTTTCCCATCCATCTATATCAGCATTAAATATCTCACCTTGTCAACTTTCTTCGCTCTATAGGAAATCCAAGTCCATAAGGCGTCTTATTACCATGTCCGATATATGCCTACCAACGTCTGGCTATCATATGGTTTAACCGGCAATTCCGTCACTACCTTTTGGTCAAGCCCTTCCTTCTCAGGGCGGATCATAGCAGCCTCAAATGGTTGATGGATTTCAAGACCCCCAGGGTCAAATAGCTAGATGCTTGGAGTAGCTCAGCCAATATGACAGTGGTTGAGCACCGACCGGGAAATAAGCATGTATACGCTGACGCCCTCTCCCGAATACCAACTGAGGTCACTTGCCAGCAGTATACCGCGGGCTGTGACATTAACAAGTTGCCATACAAGAGCTGCAAATACTGTCAGCGTCTCCAGCGAAACTGGGCTAGATTTGAAGAGGAAGTTGATAACATTTTAGCCCAGGGGTCATGGGAGTTTGTAACTGAGAATGACCAAGTGACTCCATCTGTCTCAATGGTAACCTCCGCTAATTACTCAAGGGGGATGCTGGCAAGATGGATTCCAAGGGCTGCCTTGGGACCCAGGAGGCGACTGGTCGGATTGCGAGCCATGTACGGGTTGAGTCTGCCCAGAAACTGGATGGATGCACTCAAAATTGGACTTGAATTACCACCATATACGTAAGACAAAGGTAAATGTGAGACAAGTTACAAGTTCAGATCCCGACCTAAGCTTGGCCGGTATATGCACTCTAGTTGAACTGGGGAAACAACGTAAGGATCCGGATCTATCCCCAGTCATTGCGTGGATAGAATCCGGTCAAGAACCAACAGAGGGTGAATTATTCATCTCCATTAAGGCCACTAAATATATCTGGATTAATCGTCAGAGATTTGTGATAGTAAATGAATTACTGTATATGATAAAAAGGAATGGTGAACAGGTTTTAGTCATTCGCAGCCAATTGTCGGCGGAGATCTTGGCTATGGCCCATGATATACCCGCTTCTGGTCACCAGGGGGTGGTGCGTACCGAAGCTAGAGCCAAAAAGTACTTATATGCATGTAATTACACAAGACATTGAATCATTCATAGGGGCTTGCCCCCAATGCAACCAAGGGAAGAAACCATCGAGGCATGACAAATGGGAAATGCAAACATTCCATGCGGTAATCCAATGGAAAGAGTGCACCTGAATTTCCTGGGACCATTGCCACTTATTGAACAGGATGACAAATACATTTTGGTGATCACGGATCAGTTTACTAAGTGGGTGGAGTGTATTCCCCTTTCTGATAAGACCGCAGAA
The DNA here is from genome assembly GCA_032622095.1 of Siphonodentalium dalli. Classification (NCBI taxonomy): domain Eukaryota; kingdom Metazoa; phylum Mollusca; class Scaphopoda; order Gadilida; family Siphonodentaliidae; genus Siphonodentalium; species Siphonodentalium dalli. The sequence continues at coordinate 91,207,348 of CP136067.1, forward strand.
ACGATGGCATGTGCGGCGGTAAATTAATTCTTTGCACGCTTCGGATGCCCCTTGCAAATTTTGACGGACCAGGCCCCATGTTTTGAAAGTAAACTGTTCTGTGCGATCTGCGAGTTACTCCAGATACATAAAAGCCGAACGATCCCTTATCGACCTTCGGCAAATGACCAGGTGGAACGTCAAAACCGGACACTGATGAATGCGGTCCGATGTTTCGTGGACAAAAACCAATTCCTTCCCCAAATAGCGGGCGCGCTAAGATCATCAGTGCACATACTTACTGGCCAAACCCCAAATAAACTTATGTTGGGACGTGAAGTTAATCACCCAGTAGACTTGGTGTTTAATTTTACGAAAGAAACTCAGCCTAAAACTGATACCGGTCAATACCTGAAAGACCTTGAACAAGAAATGAAGCGGGCCCATGAAATTTCCCGGGAACATTTAAAAACTACTTAAAACAATACTTAAGTATTATTTATAATAAGATCTCTGTAAAAAAAACAGGCATGTTCTCTAAATTAAGGCATATCATAGTGGCCATTTTGGGTCTCTACTGGCATCATTGACACAAGAAAAGTACGAGGAATACACCACATGTGATACAGCGAATGGTTTAACCACAATCTTCATATAACTGGACATACGTATGGTAAAATCGCGAAATGTACCGACTGTTGCGGGTGATCGCACTGGCGGTCATTTTGTTTTCTCCCTGAGTTGTCGACTGCAGATTTTTTTGTCAGATGATATTGAAGGATTAGTTGCGGTCATATAAACGTCATAATGTTTAAATATTTGTGACATATTATGATTGGTTTTGTGTTTTTTTTTCTGAAAAATTGTTGGAAACAAATCGAAATTCTGAGCCATATTCTGGCGGTCATCTTGGATTTTGATTTACAAATTTGACATCAGTTAACGTAGAAATATGTAAGGAACCAAATGCATTTCATTGCAATGACATAACTCAATTGTTTTTTCCACAATCGTCATATAAATAGACATAAGGTAATATCGCGAAATATACCGACTGTTGCGGGTGATCGCACTGGCGGCCATTTTGTTTTATCCCTGAATTGTCGATTGCAGATTTTTTTGTCAGATGATATTGAAGGATTACTTGGATTTTGATTTACAAATTTGACATCAGTTAACGTAGAAACATACAAGGAACCAAATGCAATTCATTGCAATGACATAACTCAATTGTTTTTTTCCACAATCGTCATATACATAGATATAGGGTGATATCGCGAAATAATACCGACTGTTGCGGGTGATCGCACTGGCGGCCATTTTGTTTTATCCCTGAATTGTCGATTGCAGATTTTTTTGTCAGATGATTTTGAAGGATTACTTGCGGTCATATTAACGTCATAATGTTCAAATATTTGTGTCATATTATGATTGGTTTTGTGTTTTTTCTGAACAAATTGTTGAAAAAAATTATAATTTCTCAAATTCTGAGGCATATTCTGGCGGCCATCTTGGATTTTAATTTACAAATTTGACAGTTAACATAGAAATATATACGGAACAAAATGCAATTCATTTTAATGTCATATCACAATTTTTTGTTCCCCAATCGTCATATACATAGGGTAAAATCGCGAAATTTTCCAACCCTCATGGCCGCCGTCTTGCATTACGTCATATGCGACAGGGTTGATTTCTTGTGCTATTATATACACTCTTAGATATAACAATCCGTAAATGTACTTCAAAGCAATGGGTATCGAGAAGCATTAGGTTCTGTATATTGATATAATACCTAATCATTTCGTACTAGCCGATCTCGGAATCAAATGGTGACCCACGTGATTGCACCACGTGATACACGATACAATTCATGAAAACATGGCGGCGACCGGCCACTTGAGGCGATTGAGTTTTTTACAGTATATAAAAATGGACGGAAGACACAAACTAATAGCAGATTTATACATGTTATGTTGTAATCGCTCTCGGCCTCGGCTTACAAGCTGTAGCGTGTGCCCAATTAGGTACGTTATGTTCTTTGGCTGCAAGTATTTAAGAATACGGAAGTGAATTTATCGCAAATTTATAAACATATTTTTTGGTGTGAAATTGAACCTAACTTGCTTCTTAATAACCTGGAATATTGTTAGCACTTTTGGATTTGTACATGAACGGGACAAGATGTTATAACCTCCGAAAATTAACGGGCGCTATAATAATTTATATTTTCCTCTGCAAATATCAGTGAACTCAGACAGACCAAATTCGAACAGCTGAGTCATTGAGTGCAGTGGGGACATGCACGAAAGTATTGTGAATTACCCAAGACAGATACTTAAGTTTCACAAAACTATAAACCGCCCAATTAACTCACAAGAGTCAACCACTGGTGACTAGGATTACGAGACATACAATTATGTAGAAATTAGTCGGAATTATGACGTCACAGATCAGTCATGACTCATGAGTCAGTCACAAGTTTGTTGGCTACAAGATACATGTACCTGTACAAAGGACGTTTAATCATATTCTTCATTTTTTCATCGTAACGTGATTTGTGAACCATATCGCCATGAAATATCGCCCAGTTACGGAGTCTGCTATTATTTTGATCGAAATAGCCGGTGACGCTGTGATATTGTAGTGATATATTTATGGAATGACGGATAATCTCGGAGATACGGATCCAATTCTGGGACACACATTATCACGGAATCAATCACAAGCTTTTAGTAACGTGTACTACAGCTATGCTCTAATTAATAGTCCCCTTTAACAAGGTTGTAGGGCGCTAATGTCACCAGTTATACTATACCGCCGTTCAACCACGGTCAAGTGGTTGACATGACATTGTGGCAACCGCAGGTAATCTTTCTACAGTACTATTAATAATAATTTGCGAATTTTTCGCATGACACCCAGTCCAGCTTTTCGTGAGCGCCATGCACCGTGCTAACTATACACAAAACAATATTTCAATTAATAATTTGTTTACGGTTTAATCAACATTCGAAGTTGGTCACTGACCGACATTCGCAACTGCATCACCAATATATATAATTAATGAGGCGTCGAGCATGCCATAAATGTACACTCTGTGGTGGTTATAATGCTGACTTTAAATAAGGATTAACTGTCATGTGGACTGTTTTTTATGGAGATGTAACCGTGAGGTAAGTGGACATAACAAGTTATGACCACTTACCTCACGGTTACATATCCATAAAAATAATCCACATGACAGTTAATCCTTATATTTATATACATTTAGCGAAAAAGCCACTTTTGTAAATGTATTTAAATCGAAAAGTGTATCATGACAAAAACAGCCCAAAATACCCAATAGCACCCTTGGCAAAAGTTAATAGGAAAAATTTCTCTTCAAATTAAAACCCGATGATGTATTAAGTCAATCCTGCGCGAGTCCAAATGCGCCCAAAACATTACGCGTTCGTCTTTCCAAACCCAATGACGTGTCGATGGTGTTATGAGCTTGGCGTTATGAGGCGTTGCGCATTCACCGAGAAATAACTGCAACTAGCCACGTGGGCGCCGACCAATCAGAATGCTGGATTTAGTGATGACAACACTTAGTATGTAAATATAACCGTATGAAGTTCGGCCATGGTAATATTGATCATGGTTAATAGCATCAACAACGCGGTACTATTGGTGGCCAACATCGTTAAGGGGGGGGGTCAAATAGAGCTTAGCTGTATGCATACTTGAACATGTAGACCATTCCAATGTCCAGATGCATCATGTTCTTATCAAAACATGTGTGGCTATAATTCTGAGCGATTCGGACATTTCCGCTTTGCTAGGAAATAACCTCTTCCATAACTGGAAACCATATTCGCGAAATTCTACATAATATGGCTCTGGTGATCAGACAATGACATTGACTCGTTGGCGCATAGATGCGAATGGAGTATAATTTATTCACTATGGCTGTACCAAACTTGATCATATATTAAATACATTAAGCTCTCTTTGTGTTATCTTAGCATTTTTTCATATACCGATACAGCACATGTACGATAATGTACGATAAGCAAAACACTCAACACCGTGGCGATTTTTTCGGGAGAGTGATAATAATTATGGTGACCCATTCAACACCAAAATATTGTGGCGAGGGCTAGTGAGCGCTATAACGCTATATTGCAAACAACGTGGTGTCAGTTTTAATTAACCAAAGTTAATGGTCTCCCCATTGTTGAGTATTTTGCTTATCGCACGCTATTTACAACAGGTTCTAGAACATAATGTGGCTTTCTTCACATAATGCAGCGTGGAACTACGATAACATACTATTTACGCGATATTTATATGTGTATAAAGAAAGGTCTGAGTGAACCACAGATTAACTATAACAGACTGATCGGGCTAAAATAGACCGATCGGTCTTCCTTGCACAGTGCTCATTGTTGTAAGAGAGGGAACTCTAAATTTCTTGACAATTTGAATCTGTTTGTTTGAATATCTGTATACAGCCCGACCATGCTATTATACATGTAGGTCGATTTGTGGTCATCCAGAACTGTTTAAGATGTCTGATTTATTATGTTAAATACGGTTCAAGCCCATTAGTGTCAACGCATAACGATATATCTGCAATAAATCACAAACATTTCTGATAAATCTCAAACATGTTTGCGATAAATTGTAAAGTATAATCACCAAGTAGTTTTATAGTTATCGTAAAGATGCTTGAGATTATTCGCAAAGGTGTTTCTGATTTTTCGCAAAGTCGTTTTGTGATTTATCGCAAAGTTTTGCTCCCCTCATCACACATGCATTCATGCTGGCTGTGAATGACCGATCGGGCTATTTTAACCCGACCGGGCAATTATAGATTGATAGATTGTTCACTCAGACCTGTTTAAGATGTTTACTTTAATTACACACAAATTAAGAAATTTGGACGATTATTTCAGACAATCAGACAAATTTATTCCACGTGCTTGCAACAGGTCAGGGAAATCCTGACCAGACCTGTTTAAGATGTCTGATTTATAATGTTTACAGAAGCCCATTAGCGCCAAAAAACCTTGGCGACACATCTCAAAATCTTTGCGATAAATTGCTAAATATAATCACCAAGTACGTAGTCTGAGAGTTATCGTAAAGATGTTTAAGATTTATCGTAAAGGTTTCCATGTTATCGCAAAGGTGTTTGTGATTTTTCGCAAAGGTTTGCTCCCCTCATCACACATGCATCTGGCTGTGAATGACTGATCGGTCTATTTTAGCCCGACCAGGCAATTATAGATTGATAGGTTGTTCACTCAAATATCTAATTTATAATGTTTACACATAAATTAAGAAATTTGGACGATTATTTCAGACAAATTTTACTCGACGTGCAGGCAACGGGTCAGGGAAATGTCTGATTTATAATGTTTACAGAAGCCCATTAGCGCGAAAAAAAATTTGCGATAAATGGCAAAATGTAATCACCCAGTACGCAGTCTGAGAGTTATCGTAAAGATGTTTGAGATTTATTGTAAAGGTTTGCGAGTTATCGCAAAGGTGTTTGTGATTTTTCGCAAAGTTGTTTTGTGATAAATCGCCAAGGTTTTCTCCCCTTATCCCACATGCATGCTGGCTGTGAAAGACCGATCGGTCTATTTTAGCCCAACCGTGCTATTATAGATCGATTGGTGGTTTACCCAGACCTGTTGAAGATGTCTGATTTATATTTATATTTATACGGTTCAAGCACATTAGTGCCAATGCATAAATATATACAAAAATATACAAACCATTGCGATTAATCGCAAACATTTGTGACCAATCGAAAACCTTTACACTAAATCGCATATATTTATTACAAAGTAGTTTGCGATTCGCAAAGGTTTGCAATTTGTCGCAAGGTAGCTTTTTATTTATCGGGCTATTCTAGATCGATTGGTGTTTCATCCAGAGCTGTTTAAGATGTTTGATTTATAATGTTTACTTTAATATTATTGCACACAAATTTAGAAATTATTTTAGACATTCAGACCAATTTTACTCCACATGCAGGGAACAGTTCATGGAAATCCTGAACTCGAGATATTAAACCTTGAATTAAGTACAAAATCACGATCAATGTTCTATACTAATAAAAGTAATACATTTATAATTCGGATTATTTCATTTAGCACTATGTAAGGGAGTCCATGCGGTTTGTAATTAATTCGATGTTTAAACGCCGTAGCATCATTTGGAATCTAACATGCCACATTGTTAAATTTGCCGTCGGCCATGTTTCGTAATTTCGAGTGCTTGGTATCTCCGCTTAGTACCTAGATGTTTGGTTCTCTGAAGTTCCAAATTGCTAGGTACTATGCACAGTACCTAAATACTTCAGAGTATCTGTCTTGGTATTTGGTACTTCAGATAATATAATGGCGTGTCAAGAAAGCGTGTATTTCTTGGCACTTCATATCGTGTGCGTCATGGCTTCGGCGACATAAAAGCGGGGTGGGTATTATATGCATAATGCCCAGATAGAACCTAAATATTTAGTATGTACTCTAGAGTACCAAATTTGGTACTCTATAGTACCAACATTGTTAGGTACTCACCATGAGACAAAGCTTAGTACCTACGTAGGTACTCTAGAGTACCTATTGTTTTAAGAGTGTAGAGGGAACTCTGTGCATGGTGATAGAAAATATCACATAAGAAAGAATATTACGTTTTTGCTATCCGTTTTCTAATTATTCCATGATACTGTAAATTCTGAGTGTATAAATTCAATAGATGCATGTACAGCAATTAATTTTATCTGTTGACATATTATAAAATGGGCCATTACTAAGCTCATGTGTATATACGCACATATGTATGCCGCTTGTTGCATATGTTGGAATAATTTATCTGGGAGAAATTAAACTCATGGATCCATAAAGATTAATTTATGTATACAAAACCCAACATATTATATGAAATATAATATTTCCATCATTCCATGATCTGTCATGAACTGGATTCAGTGTACTCATGGATTATGCATATATGTATGCAGGAACTTGGCTTGGGTGAAGCAACTGTTTTGTAGGACATTGATTGACAATTCTTCTGAAGAAATCGTATCGCGAGAGAAACCATTTTATATTCACCTCCTTGAATATCTGGAATTTACCATTTTCATGGGTTATCATTACGTTATTAATAACTGATATATTAGATGTATAACTGCCACATCAAGATGGACACACATCATCCTTTCAGTGCCGCGCGATTATCGATACACAGATGAATGCCGAGTTTTTTTGCATTTGATTGAATGCACAACACAGGACAAGTAAGAATTTCCATCCAAGTGAATAACCATTAACTGATTAATTCATGTCGTACATGGTGTTCTGTCGGTCGCGCTGGTGTCAGCCGTGCAATAATATTCACAACATAACGATGTGCAACACGATATAGACCATGCTGGAGTACTGGTACATGTAAGTTCATATCCCCAAGCCGGTGATGGTTGCGACAGGCGAGTATACTTTAATCCGCTTGTAGTACCGTAGCTTATACACAAACTATCCAAATCCAAAAACAGGATAGCAAGTCAATTTGACGAAGTCCTGAAAGAAACAGAGAATAACGTTATCCCAATGCATTTTCTGTGTGCAGCTTGACATTGTAACATGCTGTACACATCTTGATATATAAGAGCCAGACCAATCCAGAAAATCCTACATGCATTTGCATGCACGAGAGTACTTTAATTATTTGACCGGTTGCCAATAGTATATAGGTAAACTATGTATACATGTGCTACTTTAATTATTTGAACAGTTCCCATAGTATCTAGGTACCATACATTTACACGTGGTACGTAATCGTTACATATACTTGTCTCGAGGAATTCGTGAGTTGGAAGGACTTGGGCACGTCCTGATGACACCGACGCCGGTATGATTGGATATGCAGAACGGGGCTTGAGAACGGGGGGGGGGGGGTAATATGTCAGGGACTTCGACAGAAAACTTTCTTGGTTGAGGGGCCAAATTGCAACCACCCGTGAAGCAATCTGTTTTCCCAACTTGACCAAGTTTAATCTGGTCTCCCAGTCGATGCTGAGTTTGTAATCCAACACACTACCATTTAATAGCTATAATATAGTCTTTGTAGAAAATAATATAATGTACTCTAAATATTACATATCTGTTGGGAACCAAAACTATCCAGACGATCTCAGAAAGATTTTGCCTGAAATTCAACTTATGTTATTGAAAATTCCAAATCTTGAAATTAGCTCACCGCATAATAATGACCAAACAGTTCAAAAGTCAGGCATTCCATGGCTGTCACGATATGCATTAGAAATTTGGAAATGTAAACTATCGAAATGATCTAAAACAGATTTTGCATAAGATATTCAACTTATAAAGTTATCGAAAATAAAAGTGTTGAAATTGGGGGGGGGGGGGGTAATACCTCGACCTCTATCGCCACATACATGTTGCGATCACCCTAATTATTTGTTCTAACCCACATCCTTCTAGAGTGGGCAATCTTACTGTCTTATATTTTATTGTATACCTCCTTGTAGGAGAGGAATATATACATACATGGAAATATATATTATACAGCAAATGGAGATAATTAAGAAAACAGAACTGTTGCGTGGCTGATCGTATGCGTCATATCATGAAGAGACCCGTCCATGTCAATGCGATTTTGTTTTATGCGCAAACACTTATTTATTTACACAAAGTAATTGTTACTGGATCAGATGACACATCCCATAAATGAAGTTAGCCATGCCGAGAATTATAGTTTCTTTGTTGTTGTCAAGTTCGGCGGGTGAGTTAATTGGCTCACCACCCAGAAGCAGGGCTAACAGAGACATCTCATCTCTAGAATATATGTACAGAAAGGTCGAGAGACCAACCTCATCAAGAATGTGTTCCCAATACGAATTCCGAAGCGCAAGTGAATTGGCTGCTGTACAATAACGAAGGGCGTGTAATATGTCATTCTGAATCCCGTTACCACAAGCGCGACACGTGCGACCATTAGAAAATGTAGTTCTGTTGAGCAGTAGAGCGAGATTTTCAGGAGCTTGAGACGCGCTAGGGTGCCTTTTCAGAAATGTCCAAATACTCCAAAATGACAGTGTATCATTGTGCACAATGCGAAACAAATCAAATGATGTATCTCGGTCCACTGTAGTTTTCCATTGTATTGTATACTATAGCGTGACTGTACTGTTGATTTGCAGAGGCGCTTCCATGCTGATTTAGAAGGAAATTCGCCAGTCGCAACGAAAGTATCCAGATGCGCGTGCAAATTGTATTGCCGAAGTAACTGTGTACTGTCTGACACAAACCATGTTGTCGCACGTCCGAAGAGGCTCTGTAAGAAGAATTTATATAAGAAAATTCGCAGTGGTTCCTGGTGCCCATCGGCAAGGTAAATTAGATCAGCGAGGAATGAAAGTTTCTTTATGTGTATTTCATTTTCGAGTGGCATAAGACCTAACAGGCTCATTGAAATAACAGTAGGAGTCCGAGTTGGGAGATATTGTATATGCTTAACACACGAGCGATAAGCTTTCTCCATACAGTAAACATTTGAATCTGTAGAGGTTGTCAGAATTTCACACCCATAGAGACATTTCGGCAGAACAACAGTTTTTAAAAGAGAGGTCATCGTGGGCGGTGTCCATTGTTTCGTGATATTTTTACCAGCAATTGCGAAAATGTTTTTCTAAGCTTATCAGAAATATCGGAGGCCCTGGTATTACTGTTCTTGAACTTGCACTGTTGTATCCCTAAATGCACACAGTCTGTCGTTTCAGGGAGCGTTTGGTCTCCGATATACCAAGTTATGTTGCTGCGCTCGTGTTGACGCCCCCGACTCGTTGAATACAACAACAAAACTTGAGAACATGCATAAATCGCCAATTCCGAGCATATGAGTTGCATATATCGATGAGATTCTCTAGACCAGCTTTTGATGTAGAAATCAAGGCGATATCGTCAGCAGTTGTTGGAGCAGTGCAGTTAACATGACCGACTGACAACCCTTCGTTCGTTGAACTGAGACGCGCTAGCATGTCGTTGATAAATACAAGGTAGACGAAAGGGGAAGTCACTTCCCCCTGTCTTGTTCCTTGCAGAATATCCACTGGTTTTGATAACGTGCCATTATACATCACTCGACTCGTGCAGTTATAGTGCATGTTGGAGACAATGCGTAGTATTTTGCCTTTAAAGTCGAGTTCATTGAGTTTCACCAAGAGGCCTTGGTGCCAGACTCGGTCAAAAGTTTTCTGACTATCAAGAAAGCACACGTATGCACGAGAGTTCATGTCACCGGCGTAGCTTATTGACTCCTGCAGAATAAATGTCATCACACAGCTAACGTTTTTCTGAAATCCGTGTTGATGTACGTTAGGGAAATACTCAAGACACTTATCACCTATAAATCTGTTTGGGAGGATGCTCTCGAATGTTTTGTATATCACCGGCAAAAGAGTTATTGCTCTGTAGCTATCCGGGATATGCATGGACTTCGGTGAACCTTTATATAAGGGAACGATTATTCCAATTTTTAGTACCGGTGGAATCCACTCTAACGCCAAGATACCATTGAAAAGACGAAGGAGCGACGTCGAGAGCAGTTCACTTCCATGAACTAGATGTTCGTTAACCACATGATCGATGCCACCAGACTTTTTCCGTTTGAGACCATGCAGCACCGAGTTTAACTCGTCGGAACCGATCTTCTCACAGAGCATGGCACAGTTGTAGTCTGCGTGTGAATTGTCAAGTAAAGATGCAAGTCGCATGTGTCTGGACTGTTCGAAAAAAGGTCATGGTGCTCGTCTGGTTTGTAGAGAGACTCGAAATACGACCTCCATGCTGAAAGAATGTCAGTTTGGTCACGGAGAAATACATCATTGAAGTTCATCATATTTGTAAGACCATTTGCTTGTGACCATGCAGAGTCTGAACTCAATGATTTCCAGAAACGCACTTGGTCGTGGGTTGCATAAAACTCAAGATCTTCGCACGCTTTCTGCTCACGTGCGCGTGAAGAGGAACGTATGCATTGTCTGAATCGTCGTTTCGCGTCCTTCTATAGGACATACGAAGGCGCATCGCATGTGTTTGGTCTATTATCTTCGATCCATCTAGATCGCAGTCGTTTTAGGTCTCTGTGTAGATCTCTTAACTTTGTCATTCCAAAATGGTTTAGCTGACATATGGTTAGATTTCCTTGGCTTTGGCTTATCGCGTCAACGATTTCGGAATACAACAATTCAAGATCAGATTGTGTCCGAATTAGAATAAGAACAACATCAGACAGATAGCTGTCAAGCGAAGACTGGTATGCACGTAGATCCATTTTGTCCCAGTTGAAGGAAATTCTGGTAAAAGGAGATAATATATATGTTCGATCTATCAATCGGCAAAGCAATACGACACGTCACATGCAGGTGGTTGGAAGTGTTGAGGTCGTTGTCGTCGATGATAGAACAGTCAGATTCATGATCTTCAACAACAATGTGGTCAATTCGGGAGGGCGGTGCAACTGTCGAGAAGGGATAGAATGAGCAGCTAGGACCTCTGCATCCAGAAGAACATGTCACAAAATATGTTTCAGTACGGACGAAGAAACGGTTCAGATGTAGCATTCTAGGGCCGTGCCCAGAAGGAACGGGTATTCAGGAGGGCGGTTGGCGTGAGTGTTGAAGTCCCCAATAATAACAACGGAACGGAAAATTGTTCCATATAGTTTTCCACAGAAATAAGACATTCTTCGAAATAATCATCACTATGGTTCGTGCTTGGAAGATAAACTTGCATAATGCTAATAACATTGCCAGAATCAAGTTTAACCTGTAGACCCACAATACGATCATTTGTAGTTTCAAGAGCCATGCACTGTTTTTCAAGTTTTCTATTGACCAGTAACGCAACTCCATCACGCACAAATGATCCGCCAGAATTAGTTGTAATAATCCTACCAGGTTTTCCGAAAGATATATATTCTCTGTCTATAATTTGCAAACATGACAGCTGTTCATCCCTGAGCCAGTGTTCCGATATACCTATAATATCATACTGGTGAGTTTTAAGTAGCGACTGGAGGTAAAGAACTGTGGAATTCACGCCGGTCGCATTCCATGTTAATAGATTGAGTTCACCCATCAAAGTGTCGTGATGCATTCGGAGGCTCTTTGGCCCACGGCCTAAACTCGATGCCTGGTGGTCAGAAGTAATCATCATATAGTATATCGAAGTCAGTCTCATGGACATGGACGCGCGCGGACTTAGTACCTACGCGGGAACTCCATAACAGTCCCACGAAGGTAGGGGTTATACCTTTCATTTCTAGGTACTCCCAAATCTCATTTTCAGTCGAACTTCTGGAAATTCCCCGTATGAAAAGTTTATGGGTGCGTTTGGTACTACAAGGTACTCCATGAAAACCTGTTGGTTCGTCATATCCGTATTGCTGATCGGTTGACACATTTGGAACAGAATAATTCTGGTCCGCTCTGTCGCTCTCTTGTGGGCGAATATGTTCACGTTTAGCTGATATATCAGGACATGCACGTGCGGGCGCTCCGGCGAGAATGATGGAATACTATCAAGCGCTGTTTGTGACAAATTCGGAGAAACAAATGCGGATACAGTTGCACAAGACTGTGCACAGGTTGGTGTATCAGTATCAATAGTTGCACTTGCAGTATATCGAGTGGCGTTCGCAGATTTGCTTGGTTCAATCGGCGATGATGTTGGTTTATGGTGTACATGTACGGGTCTTTTACACGAGTTTGCTGCTGGCGTTGATGTGTTACGGATTGGCTGAATAATTTTAGGAGTCGTATTGAAGGACATGTGATTTTCAGGTTTTGTTTGTATCCAAGCAGATGGAGGAGTTTATGGTGGTAAGTATTGCTGAACTGTTGCACACATTTGATCGAATTTGGCGGAGACATCCCGAGCGAAGAACTCGAACATTGTACTGAATTTTCGTTCAATACTTTCAATCACCTCATCTGACGCTTTTGTCGATTCTTTCCAACTAGCTTTTATGTTGATCAGTTTGGCATTAAGAGTGTCGGCTTTCACATATGTTTTAGATAATTCTTTTTCACGAGATAGCATTTGTTGTGTCAGCTTTTCTTGGTTGGTCGCATTATCAGCTATATTCGATTAAAACAGTTTCAGGCGATTCTTCAAGCTGACAACTCCTGTACATTTGTCGTCGGTCATCCGCGTCACAGTTTGTTCCAGAACAGAGCACTGTCCAAGAATATTTCCAATCGATGATGAATTCGAAGAACATTTGATCTGTAGTAGAGAACCGATTCGTTTGCTCGTGTCATCTTGGCTAGCACAGACTGATTTAATTTCTTTCTGCAATATGGTTGCCTTTTTAGCGCTCTTTGACTTTATAAGAGTAAGTTCAGTCAGACATTCAGCTAATTTGTCTTGCACGCACATTGAAGAACATGCACATGAACCGTTCATTTCGAGTGTTCGTCTGGTTTGTTGAGAGGCGGGCGGGGTGTTCTTGTTGATGCAATCTCGGATATCATCGAAAGAACCCCCCATTAACGAATTGCACAAGGTTTTAGATGTCCCTTGCAGGTCTTGTGCTGACAGGAAAACCGCCGAGATCAGGGTCACGTTGAATGCGGCTCTTAAGGCTGTATTCGAGAAGATCACTACAATCCGTATAGAGTGGGCAATCCTACTGTCAGGTCAGGGACATACGGGTAAGGTTGTCCCACCCCATTAACTTTGACCAAAATGTTCAATAGTTAGGCATTTCATGACTGACACGACATTAATTTAAGTTATTGAAAATTCCAAAATGTTGACAAGTTTGACAAAAATTGGGGAGGGGTGGTAACACCTCAATGTTCAAACCGCTGACGCCACATGTATCCATTTTTTGCACACATTACCATATTTAATTCAACTCACATTGTCACAGACCTGAAATCCTTCTGTCAGAGGCGTGCGGACAACGGGGGGGGGGGGGCTTGACAATAGCATGTTGATCGCAGCCCGCCCTTCTGCCAAACTGCTCTAAATGTACTGGTTAGAACAACAAACTATTTCAGTTGGTAGCTTTGTGAGCCCCAAGCCAAATAAAGTGATATGAATACCTCAGACAAAGTATGGGATGGGTAATATTTCTTTATTGGTTAAAAATGCCCCATATGTATCGCCCTAAATTAATAAAATTTCCAAAAGTTGTGCATGTCCCACATATCCCCAACAATTTAATTACCCACCCAATAATAACTAATCATGTCTATTATTGGGGGGTGTTCAAAATTATGTTTTAGGGACACTCGGCATTTAATACAGTGACAACGTCCATGTAGTCATTGGTCGTTTGTGGGGGAGGCACCAATACACAAATTGACCCCAACCAAATATATAAATCATAATACTAGTATTACTCAACGTTACGACTATACACTCCAGCTGAAATAATTATTGTGACGTAATAACTTCCTTCCAACAGCTCCAGTCATGTGAACATTGACACAACGTATCAATATGACGTGCTTCTTTGACGTAAACAATGCAAAATGATACGCAGGTAATGTACAGTTTGTAAAATTAATAATTTTTTTGCAACTATGGGTGTATGCCCATTGCTGGGCAGCGAAACGCGTTACAAACCCATGTGACGTGAGATATGGTAGAAAAGAGTTGAAAAAAATCATTTCTGACACATGGTAACTTTATGTACGTATAGGTTGAACATGTTTTCATTGTCTGATTTTCCAACAATCAGTAGGAATATTTTTTTTACACCTCCGGTATCATATTTTTTCAACTTTTAGACTTTTCGCACAGAAGTGAAACGAAAGCTCTTTATTTCTGACATATCAGGAATATATAGACTAACACGGAACGCTCCGTGTAAATATCTTATTTTTGGTTGGGACTCAAACATCGTGTTCAATGTTGTATTTGTCATGACTTCAATGCATCTTTCTGTGACATGTATTTATCGACCTATTTCGATATGGGAAAAAGCCACAATAGAATATTATTAGGTGTATTTTGGAGCGCAAACCGACAAGTGGATTTAAGGTCCCGGTTGGAAAATACCGAATTAAGGGGAGGTTGTTCGAATATAGTTACTTAGCATTTGGCAAGCTCCATGCACAATTCAATCCCCTACACAGGGCGTCAGACAGCGTATAGCGAGGGGACTGGACTCTGTTTTGCAGCTTGAGCATTTTATTCAACGAAAGGGTGTGTTGCAATCGTAATATTTCCTATTCTGGTAGTACACGTACCCCACCCCCACAGCTATAAGCATAATACGGTATACAACTGAAAGTGGAACGGTGTCCACTGTCGTAGGCTGAAATCCATGAGCAGGGACGTGGCTAGATGGGTTTCCGCGTTGGGAGGGGTATCATCCGCCTTGGAATTTTAAACTGCACAACCCCTTTGGGGTTGATTTCCCCAACGGTTACTGGCCCCTAACAGCCTGTATGGTAGCATTATTCTAAATGGAGCAGTAGTATTGTTGCCACAGCCAGAAGAGGAACGGAATAATGTTACGGAATACACTGAGAACATTTTGAGACCCAAACCTGAAAATAGCAAACTCCTAACATCTAGACTGGCCTCAAGAATTCCAATTGTTGGAAATTTCCAACCTGAGACCCCCCCCCCCCCACCCTAAGGTCGTAAAATTTCCAGCTGCCACTTCAGTCGAATTGTTCACCAAAAGTAGGACAATGTGCAAATGATGTTCCAAAAACAATTAATAATTGTTGGAAAATCAAACTACGAGAACAATCTCAACCTATACCATTGTAGCTGTGACCGTGCGAAAGTTCCAATTAATGTTGTGTCATGTATGAAATATCCAACTGTTGAAAACTTTGACCAAAGTTGTGGTGGGGTGGGGGATGTGATACACCCGTGCAACACCCTGCCGCTATGTCCCTAAATCCATGGGTACTTAATCAATAAATTGACTGACATTTCCACTATATAGTCATGAGATTCTAGAATAAGCTTTACATTTGTGTTTGTGCGATTGGTAGATGCAGTTCACGTGCGATCACAAGACCACAACATTAGCTTCACGGGCAAAGCTTTATTTTCCAACTAAATTAATGTACAGCATGTTGAGTCGTTGACCAAAAAATGCCTGTATTTCTGCACTATGCAGAGACTATTGTGCAAAACGACTGTATGTAACGAAACAAAACATTTTAAATATGAAATTGCTATAATAATTTCAGGTACATACGTTTATCTAATAATCCATCGATATCACATAATCCTACTATTTCTTGAATAAGAAGGAACATTATAATAACGAACACAGCAGAAGACATATCCATGCAGGTTCACGTGAATTCGGTCAATGGTGACGTATCCGCCGAATTTGAAATCGACATGCGTTCGGGCGGTATTTTATGGATGGAATTATGAAATGAACATGATGGAAGTGACAATGACATTGACAATGTTTTGCTTCGGCTGCAACCGAAGTGCTCCCCCAGCGTTACTATCAATAACATTATTATTTGGCTAATTTCTGTAATATTCTCCCAGGTTACACTCGATAAAAAAAAATTGTCTCCGCATTTAAAATTCTTTGATATAGATCGTTTATATTCTGTAATTATTTGTACACAAGGGACGGATTCTTATGTTTTATTGTGTTTTTAAACTCCGAGGTGGCGAAATCTCGGTTTGTTTACATTACGAACGTTTGAGTCCGTAATCGGAATCAGAATCTGGATTACGACGAAATAACGATTGATTACGATTACGGTCTGTTCGTTTACTGATTCTGGTCTGTTCGTTTAACGAACTACGTCTACGGGGACTAATCCGTAATCTGAATCCAGATTCTCTCACCAAATAACGACTCTGGCGATACCCAATTTTTATGACACAAGCGCCAAAAGTTCCCAAAAACATGCGCCATAATTGCACATTTCGTCGCTTGTGTCGCCTTCGGCGCGCGCCGAAACATGCATGCGTAATGTCGCACATTTTGTCGCTTTCGGCGCGTTAATAGTCGGGCACTTTTTGTCGCTTTCGGCGGGCGCTGAAATCGCCATTAGGAAGCGGTCCTAATAGTATTCCATATATATATCTTAGTTTTCGAGGTTGTAAACGGACACACTTACTTTTTCGTAAACTATGTATTGTTATATTGTTCTATTCCATACCCCGCTATGTAAGACCACTTTCTCAAACTCATTGTTCGGGATAGAAATATTTTTGTTTTCTTTGGCGACTATCAAGGGATTTCTTAACTTGAGATTTTCTGTTGAGCTTTGGATTCTGCACGTTAACACTACATAAAACAGTTAGCACTATGCATAGAGCGACGGAGCCATCATCAAATGAGACTGCAGCTGATAAACAAACACCAGGGAATACGTCTCAAACACACGTTGATAAGTTAAACAGTTTGCCAAATAACACAAAAGATAACGGTGCCCGTTCATACCAGTGCGACATATGCTTCAAATCATGGAGCACATCTGCACATTTGCTGTTTCATAAGAGAATCCACGCGGGAGATCGCCCGTATCAATGTGATGTGTGCGAGAAATCATTTATTCGCTTCAGAGGTCTGTCGAAACACAAGAGGATCCACACGGGAATGTATCAATGTGATGTGTGCGAGAAATCATTTATTCGCTCCAGAGGTCTGTCGAAACACAAGAGGGTCCACACGGGAATGTATCAATGTGATGTGTGCGAGAAATGCTTTACTAGCCAGTACGACCTGACTGCACATATGATGATCCACGCTGGGGATTACCCGTATCATTGTGATCTGTGCGATAAATCATTTATTCGCTCGACAAACCTGACTGCACATACGATGACCCACACTGGGGATTACCCGTATCAATGTGATGTGTGTGAGAAATATTTTGCTCGCCCGAGTGGCCTTACTAAACATAAGAGGAACCATATGGGGAATCCTTCGTATCAATGTGATTATTGCGAGAAATCATTTACTCAGTCGAGTAACCTGGCGAATCATAAGAGAATCCACACGGGGGATCGCCCGTATAAATGTGATATGTGCGAGAAATCATTTACTATGTTGGGTAGCCTGAAAGGACATAAGAGAATCCACACGGGGGATCGCCCGTATCATTGTGATGTGTGCGAGAAATTATTTACTCACTCGAGTCAACTGACGAATCGTAAGAGAATCCACACGGGGGATCGCCCGTATAAATGTGATATGTGCGAGAAATCATTTACTATCTTGAGTAGCCTGAAAGGACATAATATAATCCACACGGGGGATCGCCCGTATCAATGTGATATATGCTCGAAATCATTTACACAGTTGGTTAATCTGAATACTCATAAGAGGATCCACACTGGGGATCGCCCATATGAATGCGATATGTGCCGGAATGATTTATTCAGTTGAGTCACCTGACGAAACATAAGCTGATCCACACAGTGTGATCTGTACAAGAACACTATTACTCAGTCGAGAGACCTCACGAAACATACGATAATCCACTGGAGATCTCGTAAGGGTGGACAACCTCTGTCAGGGGCTGCTCAATTGTAGGGACGAGTATCATAATTTCTCTTGATTAAAAAGTCTGTTGTTCCTAGGAACGGGGAAGTTTAGGACGGGTACCATGAATAAACTCATTGAAAAACAAATAATGCGTTGTCTGTCGTTCCTAGGAAGGGGGGGGATTTCATCGGGTCAATTTTTCCGCCAGAAAAAGGCACAATTAACTCATTGAAAAACAAAGAATTAAATTAAATTAAATAAAATTCAAAAAAACATAAATTAAATTTAAAAAACATTAAATTAATAATAATTACAAAAATGTCATGTTTCTCACCAACCACGCCAGTGGCGGGCTAACCTGCTAGTCTACTATATATTTTGAGACTTCCGTATATAAATAGATATGCGTGTGTATATTTGTCCTCTATAAAATCGAAAACGGCTGGCTCGATTGAGCTCAAACTTCCCATCTAAGGGTAAAAACCACGGAAATCGTCGTCGCGGCGTTTTGGAGAAGCTCTGAGCACTCATTCTCCACTCCCAATCATCAAAAATCACCGTCCTCTCCACTGCGGGGGTTAATCGCGTTGATAGTTAAAGAGCGTTCCTATCCGCAGTGTTGTTGATAAAGATCTTCCATATTTGGGTTCGTTAACCGGCTAACGCTCTTTATTCCCTTCCGCTTTCGTATATTGCATTACGGCTTTTGTTTACGTTATATTATGCGGAGAGATGAAGTCATTAGATACGGGAACAATACTTTTGAGTGCTTTCCGTTTTCGATCGCATTACGGCTTTTGTCTACGTTTATTGGAAGTCATAAGATACGGGAACAATACTTTTGAGTGCTTTCCGTTTCGATCGCATTACGGCTTTGCAATTCGCCGTGAATAGCAAGACTGCCATTCGTTCGAGTGAATAACTCAGACTGCCAACATCTTATGTCTGTCGTTCCTAGGAATGGGGGATATTTTCATTGGGTAAATCATACCTCTTTTAGGGACTGGCACCATAATTTCGCTTGATTAAAAAGGCAAAATTAACTCATTGAAAAACAAAAAATTAAATTAAAAAACATACCGCTTTTAGGGACGGGTACCAACGGGTACCATAATTGAAAAACAAAACATTAAATTAAAAAATTAAAAAGGCAGAATTAACTCATTGAAAAAATTAAATATATTAATTAAAACAAAATAATTCAAAAATGTCATGTTTCAGACGAACCACGCCAGTGGCGGGCTAACCTGCTAGTATATATAATTTACATGGTCATAGAAAGGGAATTAGGGGTCCCTGTGGGCTTGCTTCCCCAATATGGTGTTTTTATTTACTTAAAATTTGATAAAACCCCCTATTTTCATATCATAAGCATCCCTGTCCAGAGAATGTGTCTCCACCCTGGAGCTCTAGTCGTATTTGATTAAAGGGGCATCCCCTGCAGAGATACAAACAATATATGTGGTCATAAAAAGTTAATTATGGGTTACTGGGGGCCTTCTGCCCTCATGTGGTGGGCCTATATAGACTCGAAAATTGAATGAAAAACATATTGCCAAATGCAAATCAAAATCCCTTTCTCGTGAATATGTGTCTCATACCGGAGCTCTTGTATATTTGATTAAAGGGACCTCTCCTGCACTAATACATAGCATTTCCATGGTCATAACATGGAATTTGGGGTCCCTGTGAGCTTGCTAAGCCTTGCTTCCCTCACATGGTGTACTAATTGACTTAATAATGGGTAAAAAAAACACCCGTATTTTCATATGGCCGGCATCCTTGCCCCACGAATGAGTGTCTCCACCCGGGGGTCTAGTATGTTTAAGTAGAGGGACATCTCCTACACAGATCTGTACCATAACATGGTATTTAGGGGTTACTGGGGGCTTGCTTCCCCCATTTTGTTGGCCTACCGGTATATCGACTAGAAAAATGAAGAAAACCCCTCGTTTCATATATAATTATATTCATATTATCAACATCCCTGTCCCAATAATTAATGTCGCAATCCCGGAGCGCTACTATTTTTGTTAATAAAGTGACATATATAAAGTTCACATACCTATACCATTTCTAATGTCATAAAAATGGAATTAGGGGTTGCTAGGGGCTATTTTCCCTCATAAAGTGTATAAGCATATATTTTTACATGTAGATACATATTCAAATATGTTAATATTTGACTTATTTGATTCTGAATTAACCCCCAGTGGACGTAGACACGTTATTCCGTTGGATGGCTCCGGTCACAATAAGAACCCAGTATAAAGACCGTTCTTAATTATGGTAGGCCGTGAGTTGGTTTATTCATGTTATTTTCCAGTCTGTTTTCTTAAATATAAGCACAATATGTGCTTATTTCATATTTAAATCTTTCCAAATGAGGCTGTTTTAATAACCACAATTTAGAGCGTAATTGATTTTTCAAATAATGCCAATATGAACTGCTTTGAGCCAAATAAAAAAAGCGGAATTGTGGTTATTTTCTCGAGAACAGGCTGTTCTTGTGAAAAGAAGTAAATTACGTGATAATTTTGTATACTGCGTTTTAGGCCCATATAGAGAGTATTTGACAAAAAGACGCTCATATGGGTGTAAAACGAAGCGTTCAATATAAGCAGGATATGTGCTTATTTAAATACGAAATAAGCCCATGTTGGCACTACTTATTCTACCTCTAAGTCAATACGACTGACCAGATTCGCTAGCTCTGTATAATGCACATGTGTGTTTCAGAGAAATAAGTCCAATATGTACCTATGTGAATATATAGGTCCAATTTGAACCTATTGGGACGATGATGTGTTAGGATTTTTAGATGGACTGGTGGCACAATAACAATCCACAATCTTTATGTAGACCCGTGCATGTTATATGTCCATGCACTGGGGCTAATTAGCAACAAAACATTACATATTATTCAACCATATACATGATCTTTGAGCATGCAGCTGCATGGGTGTACACGACCTTCGTTGTGATGTTTAGAGGGACTATACTAATCGAAAGGGATAGCTCCGTGGTCGTATTGGGTATGCATACAGAGGCGATTTAGTAACGAAACATTTTTGTTTGCCACGCACGACTTACGCCAAATTTGTGAACAGCTAACCAGTGTGTAGATGGAACAGCTGCTAACAAGAATCCACAAGGATAACCCCGCGTGGTTGCTGTGGTTATATGTCTATATAGGCGATTTAGCAACTGACTTAATATGATAATTGTTTGAATAACTGTATGTGCATATATGACATAGTTTGTGATTTTTCGATGAACTAGTGGCGGCACAAGTAAGATCCACAATGAGCTCAAGCTTCGTGGTTACTATGGTTTCGCGTAAAAGTGCAATTTCTACAACGAAAAATTGCATTTTCCTCGTGTATTTTGACCCAACGAACGATTTACGACAGCTGGACGGGCACACATTATAGTGTTTGTAATTTTCAGCATACTTTCGTTCAAATGGGTTCGTATTGGACCGAATTAATTAAATTATACCGTTGGATGGCACGGGCCACAGTGAACACGCAATAAAACGAACGTACACCTAGTAAGTCGTGAGTTGGCTCATTCGTGTTATTTTCAAACGTGTGCTCGTGAAAATAAGCACGCTACGGACTTATTTCATTTTGAAATAGTCCCATATATACGTACGGCTGTTTTAATAATCAGAGTAATTTGGCCCATATATATAGAGCGTATTTCAATTTTCAAGTAATGAAAATATGAGCTTATTTAGGTGTACGTTCGTTTTTTTGCGTGTTCATTGTGGCCCGTGCCATTCAACGGTATAATTTGAGAATCAAATAAGTTCAAAATAAACCTATGTCATTAATTCGTTGCAAAATCACACTTTTACGCACAACCATAGCAGCCACGAATGTCTCCTTGTGGATGTTACTTGTGCCGCCGCTAGGGGTGTGACTAATTACCGCCCGGGACCGCCCGGGTAGCCCCACGTGCCCGTGGACACAATAGATCGACGTTATAACGTAGCGACATCCCACCAGAGGGCAACATAGAAAAATTTACTCGCTCGCTCGTCTCCGGCCGGTCATAGTAACCCCACAAATGCCGATATTGGCTAAAAGAGCCTGTGTGATTACTGGTGTCTTCGTGTGTTTTCAGACAGATTATTTTGGTGATTCTCGGTAGTGCAATACACATGAGTGTTAATTCCAAATATTGACTCGTTGAGCCGTCCACGGCCGATGTTATTAACCCCTCAAATTCCGGCCCCATGGGCCCGTGGACACTATATCTCGACGTTATAACGTAGCAACATACCCCACGAGGTCAACATAGAAAATGGTACTCGCTCGACTCCGGCCGGTGTTATTAACCCCTCAAAATCCGATAAAATGGTATATAATCAAAAAGAACATTGGGACCGCCCGGGCGGCCCCCTGGGCCCGTGGACACCATATCTCGACGTTATAACGTAGCGACATACCCCACGAGGTCAACCTAGAAAATGTTACTCGCTCGCTCGACTCCGTCCGGTGTTATTAACCCCTCAATATCCGATAAAATGGTATATTAACAAAATGAACACTGGGACCGCCCGGGCGGCCCCATGGGCCCGTGTACACTATATCTCGACGTTATAACCTAGCGACATACATCACGTGGTCAACATAGAAAATGTTACTCGCTCGCTCGACTCCGGCCGGTTTTATTAACCCCTCAAAATCCGATAAAATGGTATATAAACAAAAAGAACACTGGGACCGCCCGGGACCGCCCGGGAGGCCCCATGGGTCCGTGAACACTATATCTCGACGGTATAACGTAGCGACATACCCCACGAGGTCAACCTAGACAATGTTACTCGCTCACTCGACTCAGGCCGGTATTATTAACCCCATAAAATCCGATATTGGCTAAGAGGGCACGGACAGCTCGGTGTCTTCTTTTGATTTCGGACAGCATATTTTGATGATGCATGGTAGTGCAATACCACCTGATAGTGACTTCCAGATATTGACTCGATGACGCGTCAACACAAAATCCCGCATAATACCGTATCACCATAAATATTCGCCCCTATATGATCGTAAATGTCGCAATTTTCTTGAATGTTTTCAATAAAAATTAATAACTTTACACCAATAATTTTTTTATTTTGACACGAGCGGGTGTAATTGTGTTGATTTCGACAGCAACTGCTTGTCTGAAGAGAGCCGCGGCAGATGTTTGAATGTGTTGACATCAATTAGCAGTAAAACGGTATCGCAATTGTTATATTGTATACATTAACCCGTTCACAATAATCAGAAGACATATTGGCGGATTTAAACCGAAACTGTGTTTTCATAACACTTGGGGAAGACGAACAGGTAATCTCGTGACAACAGTGGAGTTTTGCGATGAGGTTTCCGTGTTTTTATTGCAATCGAAAATAATATGACGAAGAGAGTATTTGTGATACTGGACACCCGTGTACTTAATTTGCTTACCGACCAATCACACGATATTTCGTTATGGGGTAGATTATATATAATAGTGTGTGAATTAAAAATAAAATTTAATTCTAAATATCTTAAAATCATGCGACCACGTATCGATTCACGCTTCCATCCATGGTGCTGTATCCGTGTTCCGTCTGCTCTACTGAAGCTGAAAATGAGTCAATATATTTTATATGGGGGGATGACCATATTAATGACGTTTAACAAAGTGAACTATTGAAATATTAACCACAAACATGATTACATATGTATAATGTAAATATTTGCAATTTTTTGCTAAGGAGTACCAAATAGGTTTATCAACAAACTCATATATCGCACCATTGTGCGAACTTGTTAAATACTCGAACAAATCCAAATATCCTAATTATCTAAATGAATTACTGTATATGGGTACATGTGCAACATTTTTCTAATCCATGTACATGTAACAGCGCTCCTTAACTTTTTCTCTGTACTGCTCTTGATTGCTCCAGGGTGCCAAATGATAGTGCCAATTATGACATAATGATAACGATAGAGTGAATTCTGCTTTAATTAAACCCTTCGCAATCATTTTTCACTCGAGAGCACTCATATTGCAGTTCAGAAAACACAATAAGAATGGACAAACAGCTCAACCTGATCCATGTATGTACATGTACAACGTCACACACTGTGACCTCACCCTTGATATCACGCAGATACATGTGCACTAGATATATAAACGGCGACAAAATGGCGACAACTGATTAATCGGAAATTTTCGCTGCCTGTGTTTTTGCTTTGGGACGGGGTTAAATCAACTATTGAACATGCTGAGAAAGTTTAAAGATAACAAGATACAGTATACAAAGTAAATCGAGAAAATCAAGGAGTACAAGGTACAACATTCTAGAGAAATAAGCAATTATATTCTGAACTCTGTATTTAAAACTATAGATTCTAAAAATAGACCGGAAATCGGTAACCAATGTCAACAAAGATGGCGGACGTTGACTCAGATTCAGCCGTTGGTACACAAGCTAACAATGTTGTAATACAAATGAGTGCCTCCAAAACAAACAATGACTGCAGTCAACCCTGTTATACTACTGAAACAGAACTTGAAAACCCCAAAACCATCAAACCCAGTGTCAAAAATATTATCTCTGATGATTCTTCGGCCAAACGTTCACCAACCCAAATGGATTCAGTGGCAGAAATAATAAATTCAGTTGCTGATGCCAGCTACGATGTCACATCAAGTCAGAGTTCTACACGTACTCCAAAGTCGACATTTGATTTAAATTTATCAGCACTATACTCACCATGCCAACCTTCAAAAGGATACATGTCCACA
Source organism: Siphonodentalium dalli (assembly GCA_032622095.1). Classification (NCBI taxonomy): domain Eukaryota; kingdom Metazoa; phylum Mollusca; class Scaphopoda; order Gadilida; family Siphonodentaliidae; genus Siphonodentalium; species Siphonodentalium dalli. The sequence continues at coordinate 91,232,644 of CP136067.1, forward strand.
TTCAATGCAGTATCTGAGAATATGCGGTCATTCAGGTCAAGTGAGAAAAAAAAGCGCAAAGCCCCAAATGATGACTCGGACAAGCTTGACGAACATATAAATAGAACTATAAAAGACCAAATAAGTGTTTGCATGCGGACAGAATTCGAAACACTAGCAGATCAGATGAAAAGCCTCACAAATATGTTCGGACAAATGAATAAAACATAGAGGAATCGGTCATGACAAGCCTAACAAATAATCAACATGAAATGAGTCAAATGAAAGATGAAGTGACCACAATGAAATCTGAGGTACAGTCGCTAAAAATGGAAGTGAAAAAATTAAAAACTGTAAATGCTGACCTACAGGTAAAAACTGCACAGAAATCAAATGCACAATTAGATCAGACCGACATCTCTTGGGTAAATGACCTGGTGGAAAGGAAATTCAACGAGGCGATAAAACACAGCGACACCCTATTTGAAAAAGGCGAACAGTACAGTCGAACAAATTGCCTGCGATTCCACAATGTACCGGTCCCTAGCCATGTGAAAAATCCTAATGAGATAAACGCCAAAAGAATCATAAGCGAGCTATGTGAACAAAAACTTGGAGTGAGGCTACATCCACTTGACATTAGTAATGCGCACCCACTTGGCCCAATACAATCTGGACCCCGAAACCAAGATGACTCAGCTCCTACCTCCACAAGAACATGTCAGCTTATTGCCCGATTCAGCAATTGGTATGCCAGAAGAGATGTTTTCAACAATAAGAAAAGCTTAAAGGGCAAAAGTAAAATAATAATCACCGAGGACCTCACTGAATCAAGACGTGCTATTGTGAAGGAACTTGCCGACAAAAGGAAAACCAAAACAATTGATGCATATTGGACATTCAAAGGAAACATTTATGCCAAAAAGTCAGAAACTTCAAACAAAGTGCAGATAAAAACCATCGAAGAAGCAAAGATCTTCTAATGTTCTGTTTGTCATCATAAAACTGTCTTATCATGTTTTCCCACTATGTTCACCAAACACATTGTTCACCAAACACATCTGATTACATACATACATGTACCCAACCTATTCCACCAAATATGTTAAAATTGGAATGAACGCACTTATAAAAGGAGTTCACATACCCTCCTCCCATTCTCAGTGACATTGGAGGTTTTCCACTAGATGGATGATAAGGAAAATAGAACAAAATTTTATCCTGTGAACATTTGCCACTAAAGGGTACTCCTTTGGCTTCGGGGGTAATAAAAAAAAAAAATAAAAAAAAAAAAAAAAAATATATATATATAGGCCCCTATATTTGATTCAAGTCGAGGAACCCCCCCCCCCCCCAACCAAAGCTCTAAGTAATCAGATATCTATTTTGAAGTCTGTTACTTCTCGAGATGTTTTGATTGGAGGGTCTCAGACAAAGTTGCGGATGAAGTTGGATAACTCTAGAATCAAGTGGAAATGCAGTAAAATTCAAATTAGCATTATTTTGTTCAAATAAACCGATCCCGATAACTAAAGTATTTTTTAAAGAAATGTTGTTGATGTGTCTTGATGGTGGTTGGGTACCTCAGATTGGGTACCTTTTGGCACTTTATTAATGTGACTGGGGTGACCCAGCGAATAGGTATGGTAAAAGGCTATGGCCCACCAGACCTAGTTGAAATGCTAACCCTTTCAAAACTTAATTACTATGAAACTATGGAGCAGTAAAATGCTAATGACCACCAAAAGCCCCCCCCCCCCCCCCACTTTATTTCCTCCTCACCTGAAATAAATTTATAAATTACATTTCCAGAAAAAGTCAATTACCTTCCCGTATGCCAATATCTACCCCGGTACCTCAAATAATTTCATATGAATATTTCCTGTTATGTTTCTGATGTTACGGTACCAAATTAGTTCAAGATTCTATCTTTGATTCTTCTGGGACCAGAGCTTCCAGAAATTTTATGGAGACCCTGTGCTTGATCGATGCATTCTCCTGCGTGTTCATGTCTCCCGTGGGGGCCATGCATGTACATGTATGGGAGAATGCATGTATGTCGGTATTGTAAATATATGCATATAAGCTATAGTTAACAATTAATACCGTGTGGATTTTTCACCATGTGTTCAGAAATTGTGACACACACAAAAGTGGGAAACATAGAGAAACATAGCTTGACCTATTATTTACAAACCCGCACTTCACCAGTTCACAGCTTTCATGTCGCGAAAAATTCTACCTGCTGAATTCAAACACCTTAAGCGAGATAAGGTCCTTAAGCGTGAAAACGGGGATAGCAACAGATAAGTTATAAATATTATACCAGTCATTACCTCTAAATACACATGCAAATGCTGTAATTTGACATGTATTCCTCCCCAAACAGGCGACTAATTAAATCCACTTCTTCGAAAAGAGCGAGCGTGCGACGGTAACGTATCGCTTGACCGATTTCCATGCAAATAAAACAGCGATTATGGAAACCCGTAGTGACAAAAATCCCTTATTTTTCATATCTCCGGCAGAAATCCCTTATCAGGATGGAATTTCGTATATTATGCGTAAATAAACCCATTAGGCTAAGAAAACCGTTACATGTGCGTCGCTATGGAACATGTCCAAACTGTGTCACTAGGACCAAATACCTATTAAATTAAATACCCATTAAATTAAATTTACCAGTCGTGATTTCCGTGAAAAACTATGGAAAATTAAATCATATATAGCTGCATACTCATATTAAACTATACACACAGAAAATTCTAAATTAAGAAACGCTCTCTGAACCATCGTGTATATATCCTACATCTTGCCAGTCATCCCCGTCCCAAACAAAATCACATGCCAGTTGATATTCGATATGGAACCTCACCAATACCACATCATCTTGTATTATACTTCTAATCATCATACACCTTTTCTCCCAATTCTCATATATATTTGTGTATTTATGAACTTACACGTTGCTTGCTTGTCTTGTATATATCTGAGGTTAAATAACCTGTTCCCACTAACTGATCCGAAACACCGCTTTTCACATAGCTGTGGAAACTTTGAGTGCCAGGTGCCAACGTTGAAAATGTTAAAGTACATTGAAATTTTCTCAAACCACAAGACCCAATTGCTGCTCATTTTAACATCGAACCACCGACTAAAATATCATGACTTGTTCGATACAACAATATAGGGCAGCAGTTGGGGTTTTTGATCTGAAGAAAAAGACACCGAATACCCTTGTGGTTAGAGGCGAATCCCTGAAATATAGCTTCCGAGCACAAAATCTTAAATTATTATTCATCTCAACATTTTTCATACTGATATTATCAGGTGATATTGAAATCAACCCTGGTCCTGCCACCAGCGAAAATAACCACACAATTTCAATTTTCCATTACAACATCAGAAGTATTAGAAATAAATTAGAAAAGATTGTTGATACCATTAACGATTTCGATGTGCTGTGTTTTAGTGAAACTCACCTGGACCCATCATTCTGTTCGGATAGTCTAAAAATTCCGGGTTATCAAGACCCTGTTCGGAAAGATCGCGACTCTCGAGGTGGAGGTATATGTGTTATGTTCGCGACCCATATAATATACAGGCGGAGACATGAACTAGAATTTGACTCATCAATACTTTGGTTTGAATTATTTTCAAAAAAAAGCCATATTATGCTAGGAATGTCATATAGATCAGATCAGTTCTGCGATCCAAAATACTGGGAATACCTAGAGACATCGACTTCAGATGCACTTGACATATCAGAAAATATTATTATCACGGGGGACTACAATTCCAATCTCCTAGATGCATCTTCTAAGTTGAAAGAAATCATAGACCGATATAGCATAAAAAATGTTATAACATCTCCTACAAGAATATCACGCTCATCGAGCACGCTATTAGATCCAATTATTATCAGCAATTCGTTTCGTGTACTAGAAGCCGATGTAATCAATCCTGGAGTCTCTGACCATTTGGGTGTATATGTGTCATTATCCTATGATTACTCAAATGTGACATCTTTTCGCAGAGTAGTGTGGAACTACTCCAGAGCAAATTTCGGAAGAGCCAATGAATTGCTCGGAAACACAAACTGGGATGATCTCATATCGGGTCTTGACATCGATTCAGCCACAATAATTTTCCAAAATAAATTTAATTCAATAATGCGAGAAACAGTCCCCCAATCATCTGTTACGGTTCGACCTAAGGACAAAATCTGGTTTAATTCAGAAATCCGAAGAGAAATTCGCAAACGTGAAAGATTACGAACCAAAGCTCTAAGAAACAATAACCCCGATACTTGGCAAAATTATAAGCATTCCAGAAACAAAGTAAATAATATGAAAAAGTACGCCAAATCCAAATTTGAAGAAAAATTGGAAGACCGCGTGAAGGGATCTTCATCGCCTCGCGATTTCTGGCAACTAATAAATTACCTCCTTTGTAAAAAGAAAACAACGAATATTCCGCCCCTGTACTGCTCCAGCGACAATATAAATACCGTAAATGTAAATGGAAAACTATACGCAACCGATGATCTAGATAAGGCCAACATACTGAACAAGAGCTTCATTTCAAATTCATCGATACATGACTCAAATCACAGTTTACCTTTTTTAAATTCTCGTTGTAGCAATACTATGAACGACTTTGAGTCCACCGAAGACGAAATAATTTTAGCAATTAAATCTCTAAAATTAAACAAGGCCAATGGCCACGATGGAATTAGTGCGAGAATGCTTCAAGCCACGGCTAAAAAAATTGCTTATCCTTTAAATTTACTCTTCCGAAAATCATTCGATACCACAAAATTTCCTTCTATATGGAAAAAGGCAAATGTTGTTCCCATCTTTAAAAAAGACGACTCCGCTGATAGTAAGAACTATCGCCCCATCTCGCTTCTACCATGCATTGGAAAGATATTCGAAAAAGTTGTCTTAAAACAGATCAGGAAGTTCTTTAATGAAAATGAACTAATATACTCACGCCAATCGGGTTTCATGCCAGGGCAAAGTACATCTCATCAACTCATAGATCTATATAATCACCTGAGCCAATCTCTCGACAATGGCTTATATACGTGTTCTACTTTCTGTGATATATCGAAGGCATTCGAGAGAGTTTGGCACAGAGGATTGGTACATAAACTGTCTAGTTATGGCGTGCGAGGGAAACCATTGAAATGGATAGAAAATTATCTAAGAAACCGCCAGCAGCGCGTATTAGTAAACGACAGCTTTTCTGATTATGAGATCATTCCAGCGGGCGTCCCTCAAGGCTCAATTTTAGGACCTTTTCTATTTTTAGTTTACATAAATGACCTACCTGACAACATCAGTTCCGTGACCAGAATGTACGCCGACGATACCTGTCTTACAAATAGCCACAACGATCTGAATGAGTTAGCACGGATTATGAAACCATAGCAACATGGTCAAAAAATTGGCTGGTCAGCTTTAATCCTTCAAAAACAATGGGCATGTCATATTCATTGATTGGCACCTCTGGTGATATCCCTAATTTAACTTTTAATAGTGACACAATATCATTTGTTGAGACACACAAACACCTTGGTCTTGAGCTCCAATCAAATATGTCGTGGAACAATCATATAAATGCAACAATAAAGAGAGTAGCATCCCGCTTAGCACAACTTAGAAAATTTAAATTCCAACTCGACAGGAAGACATTAGAAAATATATATAAAACATATATACTGCCTCTATATGATTACTCGGATGTAGTCTGGGCATGCGCGCCAAAATATCAATTGGATAAACTTGACCGATTACACATTGATGCAGCCAGAATTGTCAGCGGCCTCACGCGTTCAGTATCAGATACAGACATTATGACAGAAGTCGGCTGGCCCTCGCTAAGAAAAAGGCGCGAACTTCATAAATTACAAACTATGTATAACATTGTAAATCAGAGGGCCCCTACTTACCTCACTAAAATAATACCACCCAGGATAGCCGATATATCCGAGTATGAATTCAGAAACCCCGAAAATTTTTACACATACTTCAGCAATACCGAGCACTACAAAAAGTCATTTTTTCCCTCAACAATAAAAGCGTGGAACGACATGCCTTCCGCAATAACAGAAGCTCCGACGATTTTCGATTTTAAAGATTATCTTAGAATAATTGATCCCACCGCTAGACCTCCAATATATTTCTATACAGGTCGTAGGAAATATAATGTATTGCACGCCAGACTAAGAAACTATTGTAGTGATCTTCAGTCTGACAAATTTCAGAATTATATTGCAGGAAGCCCACGTTGTACGTGTGGCAACCAGTGTGAAGATGCCTATCACTACTTCTTTATGTGTCCCCACTACCAGTCAGAACGAACTGAGATGTTTCATATGCTACACAGAGAAGGAATTAAATTAACGCACATGAACAATCTACTTGCTGGCCTCCCGAATGCTCATAACAAACAAAATGTGAAATTGTTCAAAATAGTGCAGCATTTTATCGCGGAGACTAAACGTTTCTAGTTAAATTTCAAGATAAGAAATTAGTTTATCAATTATCACATGTTTTCCTTTTCCTTTCGCCTCACCATAGAATGCAACTCGGCGTTGGCACCCCCCCCCCCCACCAATCACTCTCACTGACTCACTCTCATCCTTCCTCAATGAATTGTTACAATCTGCCATCATCACCTTTCTCATTCACCACGTGCAGCTGTAAATAAGTTACTTATTGTGCCATTTTGTTAAACAAATTGTTTGTATCAATGTATACCGGAGAGGGGCTCATTAAGTTTTGTAACTTGTGCCCCAATCCATTTTGTATTATACTACAAATAAAATATGTTTAAAAAAAAAAAAAAATAAAAAAAAAAATATATATAAATGCATCATGCAAATTTAATATATACTTGTTATGTTACTGGTCAATCGTAAATATATATAATATAGTTATGATCGGCAGGAATAATTTAATAATATATAAACATTTATGTATAATATATATATATATATATATATATATATATATAATCAACTGCGTCATTAATACTGAGTCACCGTTTTTGCTGTATAAATGCATCAAGTAAATTAATATATACATGTTCTTTTTTTCTTTTCTTTTTATCCGATCGTAACTATATAATATTAATATAGTTATAATCTGGCAGGAAAAATAAAACATACATGTATGCATATAAACAATGCACTTATGTATAATATATATCCAATAAACTGTAGCATTAACTCAGTCACAACCTCAGAGTAGAGCATACTGCAATAACATTGGAGAACAAATCCATGTATAACTGTGCTAAACCTCATGTGATGTGATAGAATGAGTAAACCCAATTGCAATGAATGGTAATGAAATTATGTATACTCATGCTGCGACTGAATCTATATCAAATTCAAAAAATGGAAATTAAATTATGTATAATTATGCGGAATTTCATAATGTGTTTGAATATATACGTTTCACTATTCTCATACTAGATGTATGATACTCTTACTAATATATAATAATTCAGTGATATCCAGGTACCATACAGTAATGCCATAATTGATCTACTCCTTAACTGCGGTGGAGTTGTGGGTGATTTTTCGGGATTTGGTCGGGGGTGTGGCTGGTTGCCATTCATCCGAGGGCTCTCGACGAGAGTTTTCCGATGGATCACGGCAGGCCATACTTCCGACTGGGTTATGGAGAGTTGCCCATCTTTCTGGTGTGGTTGTGGGGTCGATTGGTTGGAGCATTGCCGTATAACAGTATATGCACTATATTTTAATTATAACAAGTAATGCCACCTCCCCCATTCACCCATATTGCTAATATGTAAAGACCTCTCAATGGAGCAACCGAAATATGAGGAAACGGCATTCTCACCTTGCGATCAACAATCAACAAAGCCATCGTCTAAGTCAAAAAGACAAATTTCCACAAATAAAATTATTTGAGTTGCAAAATAAAGATACGGACGGTGTTGGCAGTGGGTATCTATACTGTTAAAATATTAACCTCCGTCATAAATTGCCATAGACAGAAGAGAAAAACAAAACAAAATTAAATAAATAAATAAAGAGCGTTTATATCAGTTGTGTGTGATTAACCAATATAATTGCACTGTGTCATCTAGACTAAACAGAAGCAAAACTTATGTAACATAAGCAGGCTCTTGTTTACATACACAATCGTATGTCTTGACGACACTATACCATACTGCTATCCGCTGATTATGTCTGGCAATTGCATGTTTTGATATTTCTTCTGTTAGTGGCAATTTGAACAATTATGAATATTTCGCAGCGAACGCCGCCCGTGCCTTTAAGCTAAAGTAAGACAATTCCATGTCCAGAAAACCATGCTACCAAATTTGAATGTGGCTAAGATGAGACCAAGCTGGATGATGAGCATATAAACATATTGTACAGTGGTGCTCTAATTAATCGACTCCTGAGCCACGGCAGAGTTATGGGTGGCTTTTCGGAGTGTGGTTGGGGTTTGGCTTGCTGCCATTCATCGGAAAGCTCTCACCGAGAGCTTTCTGATGGATGTCGGCGGGCCATATTTCCGACTGGGCCCCGAGGGTTTGCCCGTGGTTCTGCTTTGGTTGGTTGGTCGGTCGGTTGCTTGAGGTATTACTGTGCCTGTGCTCTTATTGCTGAAGCTTCAAAATATGACGCCTTACTTAGAAATATACATGTATAGTTACAACTCCCTCCCCCCATTTCAATGTACCGGTACAATTGATACATATTAAATTTTCCACATTTTATCTTATCCTAGCTCTGTTATATGATGAAGACAAACAGCCTAATTTAAAATTTAATCATCACCCCCACCGACAAGCCTGATAAATATTAAGGAAGCCAGCTCAGAACATTTTGAAGTACATATAATATAAATACCTTAATAGTAATAAAATTATCAAACTGTCTAAAATTAATTTAGTTAGTCTTAGATGTATCTAAAACTGGGATATGTATGGCATACAGTTAGACAATTGAGTCATTTTCTGCCTTCACTATCTTAAATAGCATGGTCGGTCACCTTGGTGTAATAAATTATGTATACATGGAGTGTGGATTGGCTTTAAATATGTAATGATGATCATCTGATGTTTTCATCAAAGACATCCACCAGTTCAATTTTGGATTGAATAATTTAATCGAGCTCAGAATTGCCTCAGATACAAGCATTTTTTGTCATGGTAAGCCGACACCAGTTTTTGAGTCTGGTTTACGAACACCTCTTACAACTTTTTTTCCAAAAACAAAAACAAAAACAAACAAAATCCCAAAATTATTTACAAGAATACTGACTTTCATGTGCTGTCGCATCCGGTTCTGCTTATGATCATTCACAGATCCATATTTTCATGTATTTCATGACATGATATGTCTTGTTTGGTTCCGAATTTCATTCAAAAACATTATTTCACAATTTTTGTCAAATTTATGTAAAATTCCACGATTTACTTTATATAAGTTGGGGGGGGGGGGGGGGGACAATTTTTGTTAATTTTATTTTAATTTTTTTCCTTCCTGCATCTACTTTTTTTCTCCCCACATGTTCGTAAACCAGACATAAGAAGTTGGTGTTGCCTAACCAAGTGGTCATAAGAAAATAAGGGTAAATAATCGAGAAATGTTATTTCATCTCAGCAGGCTGAAAATTATGTAAAAAATTCAAATTCATTTGACTACCCCACCCCGAACTAATTATATCTATTGCATACTACGGTAAAGGTACAACTACATATGAGTGGTTACTAAAAGTTTGCACACCACCCATTACTAGTATTTAAACTATTACATAGATCTACCAGTGCAAATAGTTAGATCCTTTTATAATAAATACATACAACTTATGATTAACCAACCCATAAATGTCTATCATCATATGTCGTAGTGATGACTGAGGAATCGATTATTAAGTGTATTATTATAATAACGAGATGGGAGGCTAAGTGACTAGTTTCGGATGTTGATAACTTGATATCCAGACAGACATTCATGACAGGAATTTGTATGACGCCCACTGCAAGGAACATACAGTAGAGGACTACGAACTGAAGCAGCTAGTATGTTACTTGCAGTGGGTGTCATATGGATTCTTGTTATGGATGTCTGTCTGGATATGTTGACTCGAAAAGAAGGTATCAGTTGACTCGAGATTAGGTATCACTTGACTTTTTTCCGAGAGTATCAGTTGGTTTGGGTATCATTTGTCCTGCACCCACGCAGCTATATCATAAATTTAACTCTGGATTGGGTAAATTGTAAATCTTAGCTATGAATTCACATTCATAAACTTAACTCTGGATTGTGTAAATTGTAAATCACAGCTATGAATTAACATTCTTTAGAACTTGTCTTTTTACAGGAATACCTGGAACTTGACCTACCGGTAGCATTCAAATATCAGTATAAAATTCAAAGATAAATAAACTTTTAATAAAATGGAACTAATTACCTACAAAACAATTTCAGCAATTGTGTAACCTTTGTTGTGACAATATGCATGGAGAGGTAATCCAGGACTTGTCACTTGCCCCCCCCCCCCCCCCTCACATACACTTTCAAGGATAATGCTATAAATGAAACTTAAACTGGTGATTCCAAGTGGAATACCACGGTGCACATGTTTAAGTTTTAATGTTCTGTTCAGTGATTCCAGACACAATCCGCGATGAATTAATAAATATAATACTTTCTTCGATATGTCAAACCAAACATGCGTGAAGTCATAAATATCCGAAGAACCACGTCGCGAAAACTACACAAAAAATCAAAATCAGTCAGCCAAGCATCTCTTGCAGGTGTCGATGTCGTTCTTCGCACGAGATTATGTTGCAGAGTTCAATAGATCATCACAATGACGATGGGTGCGTTCATAATATTTTTGTGCAGCAAGCGCCAAAACCGACTGCCTATTCAATGTTGATAGCTGATCCGCCTGATAATTAAAATGCACCCTTTCTCGTCTGGTTCAGTTTAAATAATTAACAGAACTTACTTAACAGACACTTATAATTTCTGTTGCAGAGTTCAATAGTTCATCGCAATGACGATGGGTGCGTTCATAATATTTTTCGTACAGCAAGCGCCAAAACTGACTGCTTATTCAATTTTGATAGCTGATCCGCATGATAATTTAAATTCACCCTTTCCCGTCTGGTTCAGTTTAAGTAATTAGCAGAACTTACTTAACAGACACTTATAATTTCTCATTAATCAATCGTCCATGGACCAAAAAATATAGATGGTGTTTCTATAATACGAAATGGTATAAACTATTATTTAAATAGTAAATTATATAAACGCACCACCCATCAAAGCTCTATAGACACATATTAATCTTTGCACAAATCTAACATACTTCATGAACTTGTACCATAATTTGTCCTTTTTAATACCTTTATTGTTGTTATTGCTGTTGTTATTTTGCTCTGTATCGACATACTCTGACTCTTTATATCTCAGTTCCCACCCAATTCATATTTTTTTTCTTCATAAATGCTCACCCGATCAAAATGATGCCAAAGCCAAAGTACTTATACCATTCTTATCATTTAGCTTATAAATGGAAATTTGCCTCGTTATTCGCGCCGTGAACTTGGGAAAATCCGTGGTCACTAACAGAAATAAACGTTGTTTTTAGCTTAAAATTCAATTAGAAAACTCTTTCCCCTAAACAACTTGAAATACTGCCATCAATTTCCCGAGTTCACAGTGTGAAGCTATCATAATTAATATACCCACGAAAGAAATTTCTTCCCATGCATGAAAAAAAAAATGTCTTACCTTGTCTAAAATTATTTTCAGGTGCAACGTCGTGTGCATACCGTACTTAAACCACGGGTATATGCTAACTGATTTGAATAAGGGCACATATGTTATATCAACTATCATCAAATCACATAATGGCCACAAATAACGTAACACTGAGTGAGGTTAGGGAAGCGCCTAATTTCGATCTTGCCGCCAAATGGGCTAGCCTAGAGGAAGACGAAGAACCAACTTTGTCCATTTGTGATAAAAACAATTGCCGTTACTTCTCAACTTTACAAGCAAAAGATATTCTCAACAAGAAGAATAAACTGTCAATGTTTGGTCTTAACTGCAGAAGCATCAATGCAAATTTTGAAAATTTACAAAACTTTTATGTGACATGAAAATCAATGACAACAATCTTGATATAATAGCGCTAACCGAAACATTTAAAATACATCAAGCATCGGACTTTATACTCTCCGGTTATCATCCCATAGAATTTAAATCAAGGCCTGATCACGATGGTGGTAGGGGTGGTGTTGGTATTTGCATAAGAGACACTATTACGTATAAAAATATACCCGATCTATCAATATTTATCCCACATGTTATTGGAACGGTGTTCATTGAGCTTGAATTCGGAAAACATGAAATATATATCATAGGATGTATTTATAGACTTAACAAGGCACCAAAAGCTCACTTTGACAAGTTTGCCTCTAAATTCGACGAAATCTTAGATATAATTAAAAATCATAAGACTTATATAATCGGCGATTTCAATATCGATCTACTAAATTTCGATGCGCACAATAAAACAGACGACTTTTTAAACAATGTATTCACACGAGGATTCGTGCCCATGATAACAAAACCGACAAGAATGACCGATCACTCAGCGACCCTTATCGATCATATATACACAAATAATCTTCGAAACGAGCACTGCTCTGGTATAGTTATATACATGTGATTTGTCAGATCACTTTGGGGTATTTCTCACTGACACCGAAGGTCATAACGGACATAACCGATTAAAAACCCCACATGAAACCATGCGCACTCCCCGACGAAACTTTTCCCAAGAAAATATTAATAAATTCAACGATACTCTTAAATCGTGTAATTTCCATTCGGTTTGTGATTGTAATAATGTAGATCAAGCATACGAAAACTTTTTGGATATCTATCTGACAGCATACAACGTTGCTTTTCCGCCCATTACCCGAAACATACCCAAAAATTTATCTAACGCGAACCATGGATGACCACCGGATTAAGAAGATCTTCACTTAAGAAACAAGAACTATATACCCGTAAACTAAGCTCGCCTTCCTCCATCCATACGAATTCCTACCTCAAATATCGACAACTATATAACAAACTTATCCGGAAAAGTAGAAGCATGTATTACTGTGAAATATTAGAAAAGAATAAGTATAGTTAAAAGAAACATGGAAGACCATCAAAGGTGCAATAAAACGAGACAAAAATACGGACGGATACCCGAATGTTCTACATGATATCAACATACAGTTTACAAATCCTGACACTATCGCTGAAAAATTTAATGACTATTTTTCCAATATAGGTCAAAAAACCACAGAACTTATTGAAAATCACACAGATGTAAACTTCCTCGATTATTTAACGAATAGACAAAGCAACGAGCTAAATATTACGCCCACCACAATCCAAGAGGTTATTTTAACTGCTACTCAATGAATGGAAAAACCAGCAGTGACTTCAATGGAATATCTACAAAACTGATGAAGGAAACCATATTTTCTGTAGCACCAGCATTAAAGCATATATTCAACTTGTCGTTCAAACAAGGTAATGTTCCCAACAAAATGAAAATAGCTAAAGTTGTACCAATACCGAAACATTGTGAAAAGGGGGATATAAACAATTATCGTCCAATAAGCATTCTTCCCGCAATTTCTAAACTACTCGAAAAACTCATGCAAAAACGTTTAGTTGATTTTCTTAATGAATCGGACATCTTATTTAAACATCAGTACGGATTTCGCCCACACCATTCAACTTTTCATCCCATCATTCATCTACTGGATCATGTTGTGAAAAATAACGACAAGCCCACGAAAGATTCCACCGTAGGCCTTTTTCTTGATCTGTCCAAAGCTTTTGACACAATAAACCACGAAATCTTACTTACAAAAATTTAACATTATGGAATTAGAGGCATGTCAAACAACTGGTTTCGAAGCTATCTCAATGAGAGACGGCAATACGTAGAATTCAATGGAAGCAAGTCAAATCTCCTTAAAACATCATGTGGTGTTCCTCATGGGTCCTTACTCGGGCCCATAATTTTTCTCCTCTACGTGAACGATATGTCAAATTCAACTACCATGGATCTCTTATCATATGCCGACGATACAACCCTTATGGCCAGTGGACAAAATGAAGCGTTAATCCAAAGTTATGTCAATAACGAATTAAGAAATCTATCTGACTGGTGTTGCTGCAACAAACTAGCCATCAATGCTAACAACAGCAATTATATGCTCTTGCATTCACAAAACAATGACAAAAAATGGAATACAATTAAAATATATCTCAATGGAGCCGAACTTCGACGGATAGGGAACATGCGGAACGAATCGTCTGCCAAATATTTAGGTATCCATATAGATGAAAACCTGACCTTTAATAAACACATTTCTATTGTATGCTCAAAAATGGCACATGCAATTTATTGCATTAATAAAGTTAAACATTTTCTCCCGAGCAAGGCTCTCAAAACATTATACTTCGCCCTAATTCAAAGCCACTTAGTTTATGGCAGCCAAATATGGGGACATGTATCGGCAGTGAAGAAACTATATTTATTACAAAAACGAGCCATCAGAATTATATGTAACAAAAAATATAGAAGTCACACCGATCCTCTTTTCAAACAAGAAAACATTTTTAAAATAGATGATTTACATAAATTACATGCATCTATTTCCATGCATGATTGGTACTACGATCGCTTACCGGTGTCTTTTTCTGGTATGTATGACAAGAGAGCAGAACCAAATAGACGACAACCTAATCCTATAGTACAAAAAAAATTTAGGACCATCTCTTTTTCTAAAGTTCTCCCATACCATTCATTCCCCTTTATGTGGAATTCCCTAGAAAGTAAATATACCTCTAAACAATCAAGACATGTGTTCCGAAAACGTTTGAAAACGGATATCATTAATACCTATTCAGTGAGCGTGCGATGCAAAACCCGAAGGTGCCCTGATTGCACAAACGATACATAATTTTCGGATAACAAAATAAACAAAACAAACAAATAATACGAAACAAAATTCACTCTAGTATGCATGTTAATTGGGAAAAAAACAAAAACAATTCCCAAAACCTCACTCACATTATTCCTACTCGGTTCCACTCACACATGTATATTCATAGTAATCATTCATTATATCGACCAAGTAGGTACACATACATACATATGAACCACTTTTCGTACCATCGCCCTAACAACGCCTATATATTAAAAACCCAGTCTGCACACGATAAACGTAACCTAAAAACAATCAAGTTAATTCGGCCATCTTCATCATATAATATGTCACTACATCCAGGGGTGATAGGAAGACAGTCAGCCATGACTATATCACCCCTAGCAATATACATGTATAGTCTATTAATATTATATTTATTTGTAATTGTACTTTCCATGTATGTGTATTGTAAATAAAATTATCCTATCCTATCCTATTACATATTATATATTTTCTTTATTAGCTCCACATATGGAGAGTATGATGACCTCCATCACCGGGAATAATGTTTTCATTCCTTGCCCAAAAGGTCGTGGGTTGGGTTGTAATATGGGGAGGTACTTTGACCAGGAAAATCCTATTATACATGTCCAGTTGACATCAGAGGTCTTAAAAGGGCACTAATTATTAATAAAATAAAATGATTAATTATATAACCAAAATTGTTGAAATATGATCGGTGAAAATTGAAACATGTGGGTTAAATTGGCACATGGCGTGTCAAGAGAAAAGGGCACTAAGTATTGGTAAAATAAAATAATTAATTTTATAACCAAAATTGTTGCAATCTGATCGGTGAGAATTGAAACATGTGGGTAAAGTTAGCCCACAGCGTGTCAAGAGTTATAGATGCTGTTGACTTCAGACGACTTAAAGGGGAAAATACGAGCAATTGTTGGCTGATTTTACAATAAACGCTCTTTATTTGTCATAATATGATAATATTCCAGGCATGTATAAATTGGTGCGTTAGATTAGACTAGTCGATCCTTAAATAGTGACTTTCAATTTCTATAAGTGGAGATAGAGCTGCGAACAAATATATGTGATCTGATTTGGTTTGGGCGGTCCCAAGGTTCTTTTTGTTTATACACTATTTTACCGGAGATTGATGAGTTAATAACATCGGCCGTGGACGCGTCAACGAGTCGATATATGGAATTAAAACTCATGTGTATTGCACTACCGAGAATCACCAAAACAATCTGTCTGAAAACACACGAAGACACCGGTAATCACACAGTCTCTTTTAGCCAATATCGGCATTTATGGGGTTAATATGACCAGCCGGAGACGAGCGAGCGAGTACATTTTTCTATTTTGCCCTCAGGTGGCATGTCGCTACGTTATAACGTCGATATATAGTGTCCACGGGCCCATGTGGTCTCCCGGGCGGTCCCGGGCGGTCCCAGTGTCCTTTTTGTTTATATACCATTTTATCGGATTTTGAGGGGTTAATAACACCGGCCGGAGTCGAGCGAGCGAGTACGATTTTCTATGTTGACCTCGTGGTGTATGTCGCTACGTTATACCGTCGAGATATAGTGTTCACGGGCCCATGTGGCCTCCCGGGCGGTCCCAGTGTTCTTTTTGTTTATATACCATTTTATCGGATTTTGAGGGGTTAATAACACCGGCCGGAGTCGAGCGAGCGAGTAACATTTTCTAGGTTGACCTCTTGGGGGTATGTCGCTATATTATAACGTCGATATATAGTGTCCACGGGCCCATGGGGTCTCCCGGGCGGTCTCAGTGTTCTTTTTGTTTATATACCATTTTATCGGATTTTGAGGGGTTAATAACACCGGCCGGAGTCGAGCGAGCGAGTACGATTTTCTATGTTGACCTCGTGGTGTATGTCGCTACGTTATACCGTCGAGATATAGTGTTCACGGGCCCATGGAGCCTCCCGGGCGATCCCGGGCGGTCACAGTGTTATTTTTGTTTATATACCATTTTATCGGATTTTGACCTCGTGGTGTATGTCGCTACGTTATACCGTCGATATATAGTGTCCACGGGCCCATGGGGTCTCCCGGGCGGTCCCTGGCGGTCCCAGTGTTCTTTTTGTTTATATACCATTTTATCGGATTTTGAGGGGTTAATAACACCGGCCGGAGTCGAGCGAGCGAGTAACATTTTCTAGGTTGACCTCTTGGGGTATGTCGCTATATTATAACGTCGATATATAGTGTCCACGGGCCCATGGGGCCTCCCAGGCGGTCCCGGGCGGTCCCAGTGTTCTTTTTGTTTATATACCATTTTATCGGATTTTGAGGGGTTAATAACACCGGCCGGAGTCGAGCGAGCGAGTAACATTTTCTAGGTTGACCTCATGGGGTATGTCGCTATGTTATAACGTCGAGATATAGTGTCCACGGGACCATGTGGCCGCCCGGTCGGTCCCGGACGGTCCCAAGGTTCTTTTTGTTTATACACTATTTTACCGGAGTTTGAGGGGTTAATAACATCGGCCGTGGACGCATCAACGAGTCAATATATGGAATTAACACTCAGGTGTATTGCACTACCGAGAATCACCAAAATATTCTGTCTGAAAACACACGAAGACATCGGTAAGCACACAGGCTCTTTTAGCCAATATCGGCATTTGTGGGGTTAATATGACCGGCCAGAGACGAGCGAACGAGTAAATTGTTCTATGTTGCCCTCACGTGGCATGTCGCTACGTTAAAACGTCGAGATATTGTGTCCACGGGCACGTGGGGCCACCCGGACGGTCCCGGGCGGCCCCGGGCGGTAATTAGTCACACCGGCCGCTATTTCATCGAAAAATCCCAAACTAGGTGACATATGCCCATACAGCTGTTCAAACATTTATCATAAGTCAGTTGCTAATTCGCACATGTAGACATATAACCACAGCAACCACGGGGTTATCCTTGTGGATTCTTGTTATGCCACTGTTCCATCTACAAACTGGTCATTTATGCCCTTTCAGATGTTCACAAGTTGTGCGTGGCGAAAACAAATTTTCCTTTACTAAATCGCCTCTGTATTCATACCCAATACAACCACCGTGCTATCCCTGTCGATTATTATTGTGCCTACAATTATGGTCCATCTAAACATCACAAAGAATGTCGTGTACACCCATGCAGCTGCATGTTTAAAGGTCGTGTATGGCTGAATAATACGTAATTGTTTTGTTGCTAAATCGCATCTGTGGACATACATGTACATAACAACAACAGGTACGGGTCTACATAATGATTGTGGATTCTTATTGTGCCATCAGTCCATCTAGAATCATAACATATCATCGTCCCAATAGGTTCAAATAGGACCTATATATTCACATAGGTTAACATTGGACTTATTTCTCTGAAACACACACATTACAAGAAAACCATAGTCATAAATGGTAACGCCACCATATTATTAGCCATAAATATAAATTATAATATAAAATATATTGGTTACATGAATGCACCGCCTCAGAATTCCGTTAAAACAACGAATCCTTCCATTTTTTACAAAAAACTACGGCTTATTACTGCTGAAGGGGTCACTCTCACCAAAACAAGTGCTGAAGCCCAGTAAACATTGTGGCACCAATTCGGCACCAGTTCGGTGCCGGATAACGAGGTGATGGTATCCTGGCACTGAATCGGCACCAAACTGGTGCACGGTTAGCACCGTCAAAATTGTGATGGTAATATGGCACCAAACCAATACCAGACTGGTACCTGGTTATCACCATATATATAATATATATATATATATATATATATATATATATATTTTTTTTTTTTTATTTAGCAGAAAGAATGACAAAGGAAGAAAGACACAAATTCACAGACATTCATTCTCTCAATCCAAGGCTTGGAAGAGTGAGACTCTACCATGCCTGGCCTACTTTCTTACATATAATTCTAAAATATTTAAAGGCACACAGTGTGTTTGGATAATTTTAACAAAGAGTGTGCAGGTTAAGGGTGCATTTACATTGCTATAGAACTGTACACAGATCTACACGCAGACTAGTGTAAACGTGTTGATATAGAAATGCACACAGAATGAAAACGGTATTAGTTCGTGTGAGCAAAAATCGTGTCCGCTATACGTCACGGTCAACGCCGAATCATTGTGACAGGCAAATCTGTTTTGATTAATTGTTACTCGGGCTTGGCGAATGTGTTTTAGCGTTCGTTGTCATTTCAACCCGTGTATTTCGAATATTGAACACGGACAGGGACGTGGCAACTTTGGTCAAAATTTTCAACAGTTGGAAATTTCATACCTGACACAACATTAGTTGTAATTTCCAAACCAACAATAGGTTTAAAATTATCTTGTAGTTTGATTTTCAAACATTATATTGGCGGGTATTGTTTTCGTACCAATATTTGCATAATTTCCTACTTTTTATCAAAATTTTGGGCTGGAATGGCCATCAGCTGGAAGTTTTCCAACCTTATGGGGCCGGGTGTCAGGTTGGAAATTTCCAACACTTGGAAAGATTGTGTCCTGCATGGTCCCTCCCCGTGGCCACTCAAAAACTGCTAGTTAATTTAAGAAAAAAATATTTTCCTACATTTGGTCAACATTGCCATTGGAATTGTCATCAGTTGGAATTTCTACTACATTTGGTCAAATAAAGGGTGTTGTAGGGTGGATACCCATTTCATACAGATCCAAAATGGCCACCACCCAGATGGTGTCAAACAGGAGACCTATAGATATATAGATGATCACCTGAAATCCTAAATATTGGTGGAATCGCCATCTAAAGCTGTATGGGTGCTCTCTAGCCTCTCTATCTGTGCACACGGTTGTTACGTGCGCTCGCGCAACAGTATGGCGATCAGACAGATTCGTACGTAGCTTGGTGTCACCCTACTCCGTTTCACCCCATGACGTCACCAAAAACGACGTAAAACCTCGTGGCGTTCTGACATTTTTTACTGTGCCGCGTTTTTGCTTTTTATCTTATGTGTTGTTTTCGATTATTTGTTTGACGCCGATATCGCCATTTGTCCGGATTCCCTGTTTCTATATTTAAAACTGGCATGCTCGTAGTGAGCCTCGATTTCGATTTTTTCTCCCAGGTCAAAATACGTCAGAGTTATGACAAAAATAGATCGACCTACATTTTCTCCATCAGAACTCTACACCAAAGAGTCTATAGGTCTACTCATTCGGGACCTACATAGACCTACATATGACATAGACTCCTTCGTTTGGGTATTTTTACTTATAATTGGGAAGTTTTATCATTTTTTGGTTCGTGCGAAGACCTCTTTTTATCGTGCGGGAAAAGAGAGACATTCAAAACGCGATTTCGTAATTCGACGCAATAGGCTTAATAGCCTAATCTTCAGCCGAGTTCCGGGTCAAATACGACGAATGACGTAACACAAAACAAAACGCATTTGTTGACACAAACGCCGTTTGAAGAGTTTATTATTACATAAAATGATCGTTATTGATTAATTATTGATTAATTATTGATATTTATTGTTGAATATTGGCTGCTATCAATATTTACACAAATGGTATTAATTATTTCTTATAATTGCTCCTTTGGTCAACTTTGACTATCGGAAAATGAAAATCAAAATATGCCGCTGAAAAAAATTTAATCGATATTAAAGTCTCATCCTTTCGGCAACATGGAATTGGTTTTAATTACTTAAATGATTAATATAGTAATTTGATTTTTATCTGTGATGAAATGAGAAATGGTAATTGTCTTTTTTTGCTAACATTAAATTAAATTAAATAAATTAAGTAAAATACAGTGAAATTATTTTTTTAATTATTGTTTATTACATTTTTGCGCACGTTGGCATCTCTCTGAGTGCATTCTAGTTTGTTGTGTATTCCTATGCGATTTTCATTCTTTCTTCGAACCATTATCAAGTGGTATAAGAATACACTTTAAATACATGCGGCACATACCAAATCGCTGTTGTCTGCTGATAGTTGATCCATTTTTATGTCTGGCCTAAATTGACACGACTCGTAATGAATTGTCAATTACCAGAGTGCTGATCAGCGCGCGTTCACTATTAGTAATTATGTTGTGATCACAGTAATGCGCGACACGTGACTTCATACAGATCTGTATACAGTTCTATATCAGTGTAAATGCACCCTAAAAGTGAATTTTAGGCTACGCTGGTATAATTTATTTTTTCTCCAGAAAATTGGCTACAACCATGCTGATAACATAATGTTTTGTTTTTTGTTTTGTTTTTCTTCAAAATATTAGGTTACATGTAGTATTTAAAGTTTGTATAATCAAAGCTCCAAACACTATGTGCAGTTTTAAATATTTTTACATTCTGAATTTACCAAAAAAAAACAATATAAATAGACAATCTAACATATTGCAACTGTATTGCAAATATTGTAATTGTTGTAATTATTGGTTCGACAGCACTCGGGGAAAATACACAACGCTCTCTTGATGTTTCGGACTGTAGCTGAACAAAAATTGTGGTATTGTTAAGCAAACCGGCATATCTATTGACGTTCTCGGGGGAATATGATTGGAAAGTAAAAATGATCGGTGTACTGAAATTGTACAGATATTGTATAAGTGTCTTCCGCTCGGGTACCAGGTAATTGATTTCTTTTGTGTGTTGTCCAGTCATTGTTAAGCTCGGGGTGTACTTTGTGCCTGAAAAATCTTGTTTTCATTTACACTATTATTAAATTTTTAAGGCATTTCGAAGTGTCAGCCATTGGTTATCGAATTCATAGTTCATGTTACATTTTGCGTTGTATCTCTCGCATTCATACCTAAATTGAAGATCACAAAGGAACGGTCGAAGTGATAGTAGTGAGGGCGTGAATTTTGTTCTATATATATATTGTTTCAGCACTAGTAGGAACAGATTACTTTTTGAATTTTTGTATTCATGATCTATGCCAATAATTATATTCTTTTTTGTTAGATCAATGGGAAATTGGTTGTTTCTTGCCCATGTTTCAATTTCTATCATAAAGGTTTTGACGTGGGGACAGTCCCAGAAAATGTGAGAAATGGTTTCCTGTACGCTATGACAACGATTGCAAAAATCGTCGACTCGAAGGTTAGCCACCTTCAGAAATTTATTGGTACTAATAATTCGTGTGTTTATTCTGAATTGGAGCCACTGTAATTTCGTATCCGTTGTCGTTTTAAAGGGCATGCTCAAATATTCTTCCCAATTTTCTATTTTCTCGCCAAATTTGGATTCCCATTTTTGACATGCATTCGGCATGGTTTTCTCATTTGATAGAATTTTATAAAATAATTGACAGCCTTTTACACAACGGAGTATCGGAATGAGATTGTTTGGTATACATGGGTAGGGTATACGGATTAAGGGTTGGTTAAGAGAACTTGCCAATGACATAATCTGACGCTTCATGCTGTTGATTGTTATGAAATCAACGCGGATGTTGAAAGTTGCATAAAGTGTGCGTGGGGTATGGAATGTATTATCTGATTGGAATAGATCATTTATAAAATATATTCCGGCATCTCTCCACGATTTAAAGTTGATCGACGAACCTCCGATTTTTATTTTCGGATTATTCCATACAGTTGAGGCCATAATACTATTATTTGAATTATTTAATCGCATAAATTTACACCATGCTGAGAAAACATCTCTCCAGAATGGATTTGCGAACTTGTCTGTTTGCTTTACAATATAATTTGGGTGATAGGTGAGAAATAGTGGGTCTTTTAAAAAAGAATTGCCATTGCATAGTGAGGCCCATTTCGATTGTTTGCAAACCAAGCGTCTAATCCAGCTAATTTTCATGGCGCTATCAAAGGTTTCAACATTAATCATCTTCAAACCTCCGTACATATATTCGGTACATAATTGTTTTCTTTTTATTCTATCGCGTTTGGAATTCCAGATGAAATTATATAGAATCGTATTTATGGTCTTCAAAAATGCTTTATCTGGACTTGGGAGGGTTATAAATAGGTGTGTCAATTTTGGTAAGATAAGGGATTTGACAACTGTTATTCTACCTAACGGGGTCAGGAGTCTGTGTTTCCAAATTTTTGTGATCTTTTCTATATCTTCGAGTTTATAATTGTAGTTTATATTCATGTTTGTTAAATTAGTGTCGAAACGTATCCCTAGAAAATTAAAAGTGTTTACAGTAGACAGGTTTAATTCCTTAAGAACTTGTCTTATTTTGGTATGTGACCCTATCCCTATCCATGATGCTTGACACTTTTCAGGATTTATGCGCAGACCCGATACCCGAGCAAATTCGTCCAGTGTTAAGTACGATTCGCGTAGACTATTTTCAGAACCATCAAGAATGAGCGTCGTGTCGTCCGCATATTGTGTTATTTTGTACTCTGAACCACCGAGTAATATCCCTTTAATCGTATTGTTTTGGCGTATCATCAGCGCCAAAACTTCAGCACAGAGGAGAAAGATATACGGTGATATTGGGTCACCCTGGCGGCAGCCTCTACATAGCATGAAGCTCTAAGCTCTAAGCTCTAAGCTCAATATTTTATTATTTAACAAAACAAAAAAAATTGTTTTAATATACATATATTTAAACATTAAAAAAATAATATATTTTTTTCAAAAATAAAATATAAAAATATATATATTTACAAGAATTTTTTATTTTTTTTAGTAATCAAATATATTATATGGTGATATCCATGTACCAGTCTGGTATTGGTTTGGTGCCAGGTTACCATCACAATTTTACAGTGCTAACCATGCACCAGTTTGGTGCTGGTTCAGTGCTGCGTGATTGGTGCCAAATGCAAGGTGTTGATTTGGTACCACATTTCTGATAGCGAATTGGTGCCTACTTTCCGGTAGTGAATTGGTACCAATTTTCTGACACCGAATCGATACCAATTTTCCGATGCCGTTCAGGTATGGAATGTTATGGAAACAATTATATGTAACAGATTATAGTAATCGAGTGTACATATGTATATATGCTGCCATAATGGTGCACATGTATATATTGTGAGGTGTGTGTGATACCATTTTTACGGTGCTAACAATGCACCAGTTTGGTGCTGGTTCAGTGCCAGGATACCATCACCTCGTTATATATATATATATATTATTTTAAATATATATATGTATATTCACTTTTTTGTGACTTTCCACACGAAATATTCAAGACAATTATGTTTGGAAGATGCCGATGTATATTGACACCTCAGTGATGGATTGGTAATGTTGTTTTTTTTCCAGTGTTGATCCAACACCAATAAATAGATAATGACACAGCGCTATTTGATAAACCAAGCGAATAGACTGTATAATTATAATATAATTCTAGAGAACTGTACCATGTGTTCTTCAGATCAAAATAATCCCTAAACTCAATTACACATGGCAGTGAATGGTTGCAATTAAATCTATTTAAAGTCTGCCTGCTTGTGCCGAAAGCAAGGTGTTGATTTGGTACCAAATTTCCGATAGCGAATTGGTGCCTACATTCCGGTAGTGAATTGGTACCAATTTTCTGACACCGAATCGGTACCAATTTTCCGATGCCGTTCAGGTATGGAATGTTCTAATTTTATCTGAAACAATTATATGTAACAGCTTATAGCAATCGAGTGTACATGTATCTATATATGCTGTCATAATGATACACATGTATATATTGTGAGGCGTGCATATTATACATTACTGGTATTGGTTAATTTTATCATATCAAATAATATATCTCTTGCCAATTTTAAGACAACATTACTGGATCACTCCTCAATTATGTTACTGATAAATTACAGTTATAATTAGATTAAATTATACACATATGTATATATGAACCAGAAAATATATACCATGTGCTCTCCGGGTGAGATAATACTGAGATTATAACCTAATTATTCAATTTCAAATGGCAGTGAATGATTGCAATTGAATCCAGTTAAAGTCGGATTGTTTCCAGCAGTAGAATGTGTTGAATTGGTACTGAATTTCCGATAGCGAATTGGTACCTACTTTCCGCTAATGAATTGGCACCGATTTTCCGATACCGAATCTGCACCAAATTTTCTATGCCGTATATATATTATTAGTATGGAATGTTCTATTCTGAAAGATATAATAGCTAAGTAATCGTATTTATGCAGGCATATATATGCACATTGATTGTGAACATAGGTACGGGTATATATATGATAACTGATCTACATTAACGTTCAGTTAATGACAATGCCTATAATTTGATCGCACCATGCATATTGAAAATTTTAGGACAACATGGATAACTTGTACGTTATTCTGCAACATAAAAATTATAACAAAAATAAATTTAAAACTAAATTTAAAACTGATAGGTAACCTATAAATTACAGGTATAAAATTATAAATACAACTTATATAATATGGGACAATTGTGCGGGGTTGAATGTTTATTATAATAAACGGACACCCCCACCCCCCCAAATTATCCCAAAACAATACATATATGATGCAAAACTAATATTTAAATGCAATCTTATTTATTACTATTATTACTGGTTTGCTGTATTAAAATTAATTCAGATGAATAAATGTGTGTGATGAATGCATGCAGAGATATCGATTGTTTGTGCGGATAAAAAAACCAGCAGTATTCACGACAGGCATTGAACAGAAATAGCGCCCGGCGTCAACTGGTGTTTCCTGATATGGTGAAAATAAAGAGCGTTTATTTCACTTATATGTCCGAAAAATACAAAACAGCTGGTAAATGGCTGTGCTCATGGCAAAGTATTTTCAGAGCATATATAAAGCCGGTTTTTATGATCAATATCTCGTGTATATATTCAATGTGTCTTATTATACATCTTCCATATTATGTATAGAGAAAATGGAGGCTCAAATGAGTCGTGACCGTTTAATATACTAAGTCTGAAAAATATTTTATTAGTTTGATAATTTGAAATCATCTATTATCAGTGAAGCTTATCATTGTGCAAATGTAATGTTTACCCGCTAACATTCATATACACATTAACTATACATGCAACTGCATATATGAAATATTACAATTTATATACATTATAATAAAACATAATTGTTCTGCATTTGGTGACATAAATGACTATTTCAATGAATGTTTTGATGAACCCATTTTAAATATTAATAGATACAAAGAACCTAATTGTGTGAGCGGTACCATTAATTTTATATTTAGGATCGCAATTTAATTGGTTGGGTTTTGTATTTTAGATTTTGGGCATTGCATGATAATTTGCAATTTGTAGATGCTTATTTTCAATGTTTACAGAAATATATGCTATCAAGTTATATTTAAGTTTTTAACAATTAATCAACCAAATTAAATGAAGATCACACGTTCTTCGAAACACGGACACACATGTTATTCTCATTGCATGGAGTTTACGTTTTTAACAATCGCGTTTGCTTTTTAATTTGATTTTTTTAAATCTTCCGAACTTTTTTTGGTGTGATATATAGTGACCCCTTCAGCCATTCTGAGCGCGTCTCGTTTTTTTGGGTATACTTTTATCCGGTTCGCACGAATGTAAATTCAAAGTGAGCGGCGGACGTGCACAATTTCCCTATATAAGAACTCGATTGGACAGAAATTGCCACATGCTTCTCATCTAGAGATTATTCGAGAGGTATACATACATCTTTTTCAAGAGGCAGTGGCATATATACTCTTTTCAAATCAACATTGATCAGTTCTTAGAGATATTGTTCGCTTCACGTCATCACCAACTTCTCCTACAGACCTATATATATGTAAGTACTGGTACTTTAAATTATTTTCTCATTGAGTTATTTACGTATAGCAGGCCGGCCTAAGTTTTAAATTATTAAAATTCAAGCTGGAATATTATTCAGCAAATATGTGAATATTTATAGTTTCGCAAAATGTGTGTTTTTTTTAATTCTCGTGAAATTAAAATACCGATTCATTTATTCGACTGTTGCCTGTTTCTATATTTATATTGCCTTTCTTTCTTTTTTCGGAAAAAAATAATATCAAACAAATCATGGAGTTGTCCCGTAACCAAATATTTTCTCCTTTATATGCCTACAGTTTGTTTATCGTCACACGTTAGATGCCACAACGACCAGCAATCACCATGAGCAAAGGTATGTCCAATATAATTAGGCCTACAATTTACTTTGAAGTCGTAAAGATGTATTGAGGGATCGTGGACAATTTAATTGTGAAACATTTTAATTAATATATTAACACTAGCGTTTGATAAAAACATGTTTGAGATAAGAAGTTAAATTTTGTTTGATATTGAATAGCCTAGATATCGACTTAGGCCTATTTCATATAAAGTTTGTGATGTTTTAGAAGGGCAGTATTATATTATATTGTTTGTCAATTTTTTAACAACAAAATTCTAAAGTTTTATTACATTTTTTTTATAAATAAGCCCAGATAGTTTTATTTTACGATGTCGAAAATTGCTTGCGGAAGGTCTGGAACCCTATATAGCTGGATATATCTTTGAATTATATCGGCTTCCATTGCAACAAATTGCATTGATATTCCCGTAGTCCTGACTCTGAGATAATCTACATTTCGGCGCCCACTCATAATTTATAGGTTCATAAATAATATTTTTTATAATTTTTAATTCCGCCTTAACTCGAGAAGAACACGATAATTACACACCTAGACGTACTATAGGCCTAAATTGGTCCCTGGTACAATAAGAGCGTTAATTCGTAATCATATAATTTAAAAAAAATTATGTGCTGATTAATTTTCGAAAACTTTTGTGACTATATAACCTTTGAAAAAATTACTAAATGTACATTAATCATTAATATTGTATGCGTTAAATTGAATATATATATTTATCGACTTAAAAATCACATAATCAAATTGTGTGTCACTATATATAAAAATATACTCTCAAATACACTAAGATTGGACATATCCTTTTAAATATAATATACCGAAAAAAGAATTCTCCCTTAAAAACAACAGCCAATGAAAACAGTTTCGCACATCCGGGGAAGGACGCCCATCTTGAAAATCGATAATATGTTTTCACTTTTTAATGAAAGTGTTTACGGACATAAGAGTGTTATTTCTGTTCGGACCAGGGGTATTAGTAAGGTATTATAATTAGTTGAGTTATATCATTACGCACATTGGAATTTATGTCCAAATAAAATTTCGATCTTTACATTAGTGTTTTCGGCTCCTAATTTCGAGGCATTCACTAAAATTAAGGTGGAGGTCAAGTGAATAATTTAGAAATTGAATGGGGATTTCCATGCAAATATGCGGAGCAAAAGTTATAGAGTTGCACATACATGTACTTCTGAGTGTGACTTGATGTGGTATTGGAAACAACAGGTATTTATGATAAATTTTATCTGGCTGGTCTAGTAACGCTTAGTAAATTATAAAATCTTGCATTGCAATAAATATATTTTTGAATTTTTTTTTCTGGAATTAGCCTACATCACTTGACCTACAATGCTACATGGCTACAACTAACTTTCTAAGGCTACATTTGAAAAAACAATATAAAATTCAAAAATAAATACACAAATTAACATTATAATTGAACAAGTCAGTCTACATCTACATCTACTTGATACTCCATCGCCTTCAATGTGCTGAGGATTATGTGGAGGTCCAGGTGCTACCACGGCCGAGTAACTTTATAACCCTGTGGTGACTCCAGTAGCGTTCTTTAACATGCACACACCGAGGCGTGTACACGGGTCAGCCATTAATGTCCGCGCCCGATCGGACAGCGTTCTGCACCCAGCCACCCACGACAACATACCTGGACAAGTGTTGTAATGGGGGGAAGTCGGCATTTTGCATTCAGATCTTTATTCAGTGATCTCGAATGAGACTTTTCAGCCTGACAAACTTGGTATCTGACCGAGTTCTGATTTTTGTCAGAATACCCTGACCAGGTTGCGATCCCTGGTCCGATAGCACGAGAGACCAGTACGCTACCTCTCGGCTACCGACTTCACATATCCTTTGAAATTTATATAATATACCGAAAAAAGAATTCTCCCTTAAAAACAACAGCCAATGTCCCAAGTGGACCCGCCAGATAAATAATAAATGTACCTGTTGTTTTCAATACGTCCACATCAACATGTCTGATTCAAGTCACACTCAGAAGTACCCCGCTGGACAAAACAAGTGTCCATTGGCACCGCGGTGTATTTGCCGTTCGGTCGCGGTGTCAGAGTTTGTAACTGCAGTTGAGCACCGCGGCCGAACGGCAAGTACACTGCAGCCGAGCGGCAAGTACACCATGGCCGAAAGGCAACTACAACGCGGCCGAATGGCATGTACATCGTGGTTAGATTTCGGGTTTGTATCATCTTTTTTCAGTTTAATGAACGTACCGCTATTCTCAAAGTGATTGACCAGAAAAACGGGGTGATACCCCAGTCATGACCGCGGTGATACCGGTAATAAACGGCAGCTGTATCGAGGCGGTCACGGCAGTGGAATTACGGTATTGGGCGATAATGATATCGCAGTCTTTTAGCGGGCACCGCATTAATTTTTTTGAATACCGCAGTCATTTTCATGGAACACTTTGAGGGGAGGTATTTACTCCCACATACTTGTTCGCGTTAACAAGCGGCATCAGTACCGCGGTATTGGAGGATACCGCGGTATAGTACTGCGGTATTAACGGGGTGACACCACATTATTGGTGGTCAATTACTTTAGTATAGCGGTACACCGCGGCAACTACACCATGGCCGAATGGCAAGTACACCGCAGCCCAACTGTTGTTAGCCGGTGGAGCCGCAGTGTAGTTGCATTTCGGCCGCGGTGGCAACGCTAACCGCACCGCGGTTAAGTTGACACTTGTTTTGTCCAGCAGGGTAGGCCCTAGCCTTAGGCTACAGGTATGTGCAACTCTGTAACTTTTGCTCTGCAGATTTGCATGGAAATCCCAATTCAAAATCGGTCACTTGACCTCCCTCTTAAAACTGAAACTTGGGTTGGCGATTTAGCAATACGATAGGGGAACACATTGTCCATAACGTAACTATCGCTACCGGTAATGCCTAATGGGGTGGTTGTCGTAACGTTTTATACATAAATGCACACCATGTATTTATGTTTACATAAATTAATGCACATCAGTCTCATTCGGCACGAGATTGAAATTGGGTTATGCGAAGCACATATCGCCCACATTAGTGTTCATTGCTTGTCGAATATGATTAATTTATGGAAAAATGCCCAGGTATCAGAAGGAAATTATGACTCGATGGTCTCCACACTGACAGAAAGGATTGAATTTGTGTTTAGATTTTATTTAATGTCATTGAAATGATCACTGCGGTAGATTTACAATGCCATTCCGTTATAATACTGCAGTCTATTAGCATGTTGTCACACTAAAAGTTGAAGAAAATAACACACCCATGAGGATCTTGTTAAACGGTAAGCGTTGACAGTGGGTATTGCTGTTAAAATAGTCACATCCATTACTAGTAAAGTGATGTGAAACACTCCGCTTAGGGTGATCACATAGAAATAGAGAATAATTTTGTTCAAAGTAGTTATTGTTATCATTATGATATGAATGCATATACGGTATATACCGTACAACACGCACCGTCGGTCATATATTTATCAGATGCAATGAGTATCGATTGCAAAATCATTTGAGTTGCTTTCTATGGAGATGTACCGTACCGTAGGGTCGATTTCTTTGAGATTTTCAGTGATGTTAGTAGATTGCTGCATTATCCCAGTTGGCATAGTGCCCGAGTACTAATTTTGCGTGGCAGTGTTCTCGCTACGGGGTGCGCTAAAACCGAGTTTAAATGCCCACTTAATCTGATTCCAACTGTAACAGGGCCGGGAACATTGAGCCTCTAAACCAAAGCGCTTTGTGTTTAAAATTGGATTAAAACATAAATAAATGACTGTCTGATAGGACAAACTAGTGCATGTCTGCATGAGGTGTAGAAAATCACAGTGCACATGTAGAAATCAATTTTTTATGGAAACTATTATTTGGAAAGTTAGACGAAATATATAGAAATTTCTTATTTTTCATCTAATTTTTACATGAAAGTTAGTTTTCGCCAAACATTGATTTGCGCATGTACACTGATTTTCTACAGCTCGTGCACTAGTTTGTCCACTCAGACAGTATTTATTATTGTCTTCAATCCAATTTTAAACACAAATTATAAGTTATTGTGGTGGATTGACGGTATTAAACATGGTCTGATGTTCACTGCTTGGAATTTATGTTCAACTGAGATGCAAACGTCGAGGTTGAACATACGTTGTATGCTGTAAACATCAGACCATGTTATCGTCAATGAACCACACTAACATATACATGTATGTTCCGTCGGAATCTTTGTTTTCTGCCTTTTAAGTGTTAACAGAATGATAACTGTTAAAATGCAGAACAATTTACCCCGACAGTCTATTTCTGCATGACGTCATCCGTGAACATAAGGCCCTTGGTTTCGCGTGTCAAGAGGGGAACATAACAAATATTGAGGGGTTCTTTGACCGGTCAGAACCCTAGAATATTGCTGGAGACGGAACATATATGGATGTTCAGTTAATAAGTTATCAGATCTGAACATCACTACCACTGAATGAATGGGAATCCATTAATAAATCTCAGGAAAGTTATTTCTTGCTGCCGTATGCTCATTATGAAAATATCCCTTCAAATGAACAATGGATCAGTCTAATTTATTATTTTAGCTCTTCTGAGTAGGAGACTTCATTCAAATATGATTTTTTTAACTTCACAATGCATGAACTTTATCAACCCCTCATATTCTCCTCAATGTTTGTAACCCCAGTATACATGGACACAACCCTTTATGACCTCATAATGAATATATGGTTTTACTTCACAATGCATGGACTTATCAACCCTCAATGTTTATAACCCCAGTATACATGGACAAAACCCTTTACTAACCCCATTATGCATGGACAAAATTATTGACACAACGCATATTCTCCTCAATGTTTGTAACCCCAGTATACATGGACAAATCCCTTTATGACCTCATAATGAATATATGGTTTAACTTCACAATGCATGGACTTTATCAACCCCTCAATGTTTATAACCCCAGTATACATGGACAAAACCCTTTACTAACCCCATTATGCATGGACAAAATTATTGACACAACGTATCTGTCAACTGTTCAGCTAATGCCAACCCCACAATGGGGGCACTGACATATTTACTAACCCCATTATGCATGGACAAAATTATTGACCTAACGTATCTGTCAACTGTACTCCCGATTGGCCAGTCCGCCTTTGGCTGCTAGTGACAATCTGAAAGTTTTGTCCTGTCCTGATTGATTCAAATGTGAAATCCAATTGCTATGAATGGATTTTGGAAAGCCCTGAAGCACCATTGTTATGGGAATGTGGCCTTCAGTGTGTGTAGAAGGAAACTATTGACACCAGACACCAACCCTCTACACTACATGTCCATTGGCACCGCGGTGTATTTGCCGTTCGGCTGCGGTGTCAGTTTGTAACTGCAGTTGAGCACCGCGGCCGAACGGCAAGTACACTGCGGCCAAACGGCAAGTTCACTGCGGCCGAAAGGCAACTACCCTCGCGGTCGAATGGCATGTCCACCGTGGTTAGATTTCTGGTTTGTATTCTCTTTTTTTCAGTTTGATGAATGTACACCGTAGCAACTACACCATGCCGAATGGCAATTACACCGCGGCCCAACTGTAGTTAGCCGGTGGAGCCGCGGTGTACATGTAGTTGCATTTCGGCCGCGGTGGCAACGCTAACCGCACCGCAGTTAAGTGGACACTTGTTTTTTCCAGCAGGGTAGCTCACATGTACATGTTGAGATCGCAAAATATCTGAAATCAATTAAATTTACGGTACAAAGATGTATGTAGAATGTACCGTACATGAAATATTGCTTTAACCCTTTACCCAACAGAAGGGCCCTGTGCCAATGCATTCTCTTATATATGCGAGTCGACCATACCGTAGGTCGCCTCGCATATATAAGAGAATGCATTGGCTTAACACATTAAAAATTATAAAATTGTTAAAGAATGTAAGAAAAAATGGTAAAAAGTGTTAAAAAAAGATTTATTTTAGGCCAATGCATTCTCTTATATATGCGAGGCGACCTATGGTCGACTCGCATATACAGTACACTCAGAGTGTGGTATAAGGAAAACACGCAACACGGTGGGAACCCCACTAAGCCCACTGTGAATCACCGGCATTCACGGTGATTTTTCCACGGTGTTCCACGGTGAACCCGAGTGGATCGGATTAAGTTGAATAAACAAACGTCCGGGTGACTTGTCGGTGACCACTGGGAATCACTGGGAATCACTGGGAATCACCGCGGATCACAGAGAATCGCTTCAAAACGCCGACATCTATATTGTATCACGTCATGCATAGCCGAAACCCTTTACTGTAGTTTATTCTAAAACATACACTCAGTGGGCCATCCATTGTATGCTGCTGTACATTATATTTATATTATGGTTGATATTTTCAGAAAATCCAGAATGATTAACTAGCTACATGTATAGGTAAAATAAATAAACAATTTGTTATTGTATGGATTTCTTCCGTCCCTCGATCAATTATTTAAAATTTTAAGCGCAAATCTCGTATTATTCACACACATGCACACACACATATACATGTATGTATAATATAATGATTCAAGTCCATTAAAACAATTAAATATGTTTTAATTTATCTTTAATAATGCTATCTTGTTTAGCAAAATGTTTAAATGATCGAAATATGCGCGAAACACAAATATGGATAACATTCCCTAGCTCTCTCATTTGTTCAGGCCCCTATATCAATGCATGCATAAACTCTCCCGATGGAAGTCTGATTCAGCTAGCGTATATGTTTTTATTTTATTTATTGGGGTTTTGGATTTAACCCTGGAAGATTTGGAAGGGGCGGAACTACTTCCCTAAAACCAATGCACTTTTGAATTTTAATGATTATCATGCTATGGGTGTATAATAACATGACGTGGATGAAACGGGTGTATAGTGTAAATATATATACCAGCTAAAAATGATAAAACAAAATGTCGGTGACCATTAGGAATCACATGGAAAAAAAATGAAATATGACTGTGTCCGTGTTATTTCAGACAATGGTAGTATAATCGGTGTCAGTTAGCTCTTACATAACCTTTGAAAGTTCCGCCATGTCTGTAAGAGGTGTCAAAATTATTGTCCCCATTGCAGCGCCGCATAGGGTGCGAGTTTCAATCATAACCATATGAGCTACATTTACATGTAGTGTTCACTTTGCCATTCAGAATGCAGATTATAATGTTTCACAATTAAGCGGGTCTCGAGCTTCCGAATTATACCTGTACGTAATTTGGAAGGAGGTATAAAATATTGGTTGACTTTAATTGATACCGATAATCTATGTACATGCACATGTATCCCGGGAAAATTGGATGCAAATAAATATCATTAAACCAAAATTGGAAAGGTGACACGAGTAACCCGGTGGGTGATATAACGGTGTTAGTTTTTCTAAAGTTTGAAAATGATGTTATTATTACAATGATATATTGATAAATACGCGATATATTTAGTTGCACCTGCTCTGAACAAAACATGTATTTGATAATGTCAGAGATATTTACGAGCTGTACTCAGTTTTCGCATATAAGTGAAATAAACGCTCTTTATCTCTACCATGTAATGACTAGACTAACTGGGAATTATATGTATGCCGAAGAATGTTCTGGACCCAAACGTTCTTCGATCACAACAATACAACCAGAAAGATGCCGTTCATGTATAACTATGTTTAGCGTACTTATCGGCATATGCTGATCCATGATCCGCGATGTATCAAAATCGATCATAATTTTGACTTTCAAACCAACAAGTGCCTTTAAAATGAGCAAGAAGTTGAAACTGAAAACATTATGATTATTTTTTTTTCTCAAGTCAACATGTCAAAAATTTAAAAAGATAAAAATGTGCGCGAAGCACACAAACGGACCACAGTATAATAAAGTCTTCCGTATACAGCTAATTTTAATTGTACATTACTATGTTGTCTTTTTCAATTTTTATTAAATGAAAACAAATAAAAAGTAGATGGTGGAAAATGCAACACTATTCGGTTGCGAATACATGTATAAGCGTTTCGCAGTGATTGTCGGCAATCCACCGTGTTTCACGGTGATTCGCGGTGATATGTAGTGAAGTGGGAATAAACTGTCGTCACCTTGTTGATTAGACAATAGCGCCTTGCTAATCCTCTCCACTAAGGCCCACGCTGTTGAGTGTGCCACCGTGAATCACTCTCCCAAAAAATATCCCCACCGTGTTGAGTGTTTTACTTATACCACACTCTGAGTGTACTGTATAAGAGAATGCATTGGCACAGGACATAACTGTAACTATCACAATGTGGTCAAGGAGCCGGTTCCAATGATATCCATATTTGTATGGTTCTATTGAGACAGACCGAAGATATTTTAGGCTGTTGAAGCTTTATTTGGCCGGTTTGGGCCGGTTTGTTGGGTAAAGGGTTAACAAAAAAATCACATGCTATATTTTTCCCTCAGTAAGTGACACATCAATTAGATCAATGCATATCAAATTCTGATTTCAGGTGACTCGATATTGATTTGCCGGTGGTACATCTATGACTGTGAGGACATTTATGAAATTTTGAAGATTATGCCGACAAAAACCCTGAACTGAACAGGAATTGGGAAAGCTGGTAAACACCCGTTTGGCAATCATTATCCAACTGGCAAGGAGAGTGGCAAAGTAAGTCAATTTTGTCTAACCCAAACATGCTTGGAATGGTATTCATAACCAATACCGGTATACATGTATGGCATTGATTTTGACATGGAGCTTATTAAGATAATAAATCTAATAGATTACTGTACATCAGTTACATCATAATGTTTGGGTGTGTTCACATCGCAATTCAAACGTTTTTATACCTCCACTTTCGAAGAAAATGGGGGGGGGGGTATACTGGATTGACTGCGTCTGTCCGTCCGACCTCATAACTCGAAACACTATGAACCGATTTCAATAATTTGTTGTATGCTCCTTAAGACCGCCTCTCCGCATTATGCTAATTGCGGTGCGGTCCGACTTTCTGTTTTTTAAGTTACGTTTTACTTTTCGACTTATTTTGATTTAGAAAATCCTGTCCGACTTAATAACTTTAACAAATATGAACCAATTTCAATAATTTTTGGTATACATGCTTCTCACAACACCCTCTCTACATGATGCGGCTCAGGGTTGGCTCGGGCCGTTTTTCCTAACATTACACTTCATTTTCAACTTATTTTGACTTAGAAAATTTTGGGATATTTTTTTGTGGATGCTTTTTTCCCTGGAGTTGTGTGCCTTAGCAGAAGTTTGGTTTATATGACCAAGCACTTGACAAAAGTCATCTTAGATGTTAAGATTGCGTTTCATTTTCTACCCTTTTTTGGGTTTCTGCAATCATTCGAACAAATATGAACCAATTTGAATATTTTTTCTGTACAAGCTTCTTGCGACACCATATCGATATTATTAATCCAAATTTTTCTTTAAAGTTAAAAAAAAAATTTGTTGGATTTACGCATAATGCGGGTTGAATTTGCCACGGTGGGGGTATACTGACATGCGAGTGCACACCTCTTGTTGACTATGTGCGGTATGTTGTGTACACATTTAAGTAATCTCAAAATCTTTAGAAAAGTATATTACATGTATATCAGTAGTTTAGAGTCCTGGAGAGTTATATAGATACAGGGTTTCCGCTATAGCGACAGGGGATCCCTTTTTGGACCCCCATTCCCCCAGCCAATTTCCCCCCTTCTGTCATACCACAGGACATATTCCATATGTACCGGTATACAGGTATAAAGATGTTTATTTTGTTGAGACAGTACTAAGAAATTTAAATAGTTGACAACTTTATTTGATTTCTAGCGAGAATACACACTGAGAATACACACTCGGACTGATCTAACACAAACTGGGGAAGTTATCAAATCTGAAATCGCTAGAACACATATGCTTCGTAGTCCGCTGGTTACGTTGCTGCGGTTAGGTTACGTAAAATGATCGCCGATAATTTTATCATGTTATATTCCAGTACTTCCTGCCGGGTCTTGAATAGTCGTCATTTAACTTCAACGGGTTTATTTACTGTTTAAATAAAATGAAGTCAGTTCATGAGATAGCTGATAATAATTTGATGTTGTTCCTTGAGCTCAGTTTATAGTACAATTTAACTGCCATAAATGCCTTTAGTGTATTCTGTTCATTGGTGGTTAATAGTGTTGAAACGATTAGTGAATTTAAAAGTCGACTAGTCGAGGCCCAAAAGTCGCGTTGCGTCGACTAGTCGGTACCCGATTTCAAACTTTCCAACATAACGTGGTACCGAAAATTCATCGTACATGGCATACACTGATGCCTGATGCAATGACGGTCTATTGCGTTGCGCATTGCCCTCCATAGACACCAATTTATTTGTGAAATAATACAGTAAACATCTTGATATTTATCCAACACACTGAATCAAATTATATAATTAGACATATGGTTAGAGATGGGCGATTCACGGATTTACTATATATACATTCGTGACAATAGCTAAATTAAATTAGGCAACAAAATGACCTACGCAAGTACCGGTAATATTCACACATCTCATTGATGATTTACACGCATGTCGTCGCACTGATTTGAAAAGAATAAGAGACT
Organism: Siphonodentalium dalli; assembly: GCA_032622095.1. Taxonomy (NCBI): domain Eukaryota; kingdom Metazoa; phylum Mollusca; class Scaphopoda; order Gadilida; family Siphonodentaliidae; genus Siphonodentalium; species Siphonodentalium dalli. Next base: position 91,270,422 of record CP136067.1, read on the forward strand.
GACTACAATATTTTGTCAATTGGATTTTCGTAACATTTCCATGAGTGAATAGAATTGTCCAATGACGTCACCTTATATAAGTGACCTTCACACAGGTCGCATCATAACCCGACGGTGCGAGATCAATTGAAATATACACAGTGTCTAGATCAAAGCGGTCTCCGACAAACGATAAAGCCGCATCACTCATTGCCATCATGTCGCAGTGATGTTTTTTACCTTAAACGGCGAGTGACACGGCAAAATTCAGAGTCGATATTCTAACATTTCAGCATCGATTACAGTTAGTCGATTAATCGTTTGAACCCTAGTGGTTAATCTCAGATGAATGTAATTGGTAAAGGCTTTGGCAACTGAACATTTTTGACCTGTGCAAATCTAATTGTCCATACATGAACTATGCCCCCCCCCCCCAATTAAATTTATAAAACTGATGCATGTAATTCTTCCATGCAATTTTACTTTTATACATTGTAAATAATGTGATTATTTTCAATTTTATTAGATTGAAGTGTAACATTGCAGATAATATTTTATTTCAGAAGCAGTTAGAAAGTTGCCAAAGACTTCCACAATGGCCGATAGCCGATTCAGAACTATAGCTGGCTAAGATATTAACTTATCGAGCAACAAAATCGCAAAAAAAGCCAGTGCAAGAGTCATCGTCTGTTGTAAGCATTTCCATTTTACTGTCTTCCCAAAGAAAATATGCGCTGTTTACCGACAAATTACATGAACTACTTTGACCATAACAACTAATTTATCTTCTATATTATCAGTATGGGGCTGGTGTTTTTTAATTTTATTCCAACAACTGTACGCTCAGCATCTTATTATGATAGTTCAAATAGAGTGGCATTATATTTACCTAGATAATAATGAATCATGCAATAGTTAGAGAGGTCAATTATGACAGTTAATTATTAATAGAGTTGGTAGATGTTGCTATAGATGCTATCTCACACCCATTGCATGTATGTGGCTACCGGTATAGATGGCCTCCACGTCAGGAAGGGTGTCCACCTTTGAATATCTAACTACACCCCTTGAACCATATCAAATTCACAAGTATGCGAGTAATTCCATGTCATTAGTCCTAATATCATAATATCTACATGTACATGTAGATGTCTAACATCATGCAAATTCAGCCCGATCTTTTTTTTTCCATGGTTCGGCTCGGTGTGAAAATTGTTTGAAATCTGAACATGAAATTCGCTTAATCCGGACTGGCTTCAGGCTGTCCAATTGTTGGAAATTTTGAGACCTGACAACCCTCCCCCCCCCCCCCCCGCAAAAAAAATTGATTTTGTAACAATTTCTTATTGCTATTTCAAATTTCAGTCCAAAATTTTACAAACAGATCGGAAAAAAATATGTAATTTGTTCTAAAAACTAGAAATTTTCCACTACTAAATTGTTAGAAAATCAATCTACGAGAACAAATCAAATAAATGTTGTGTCAGCTATATCAAATTTCCAACTGTTGAACATTTGACCAAAGTGGAGGGGGGGAGTGACTCCGAGTGAGACACTCCTGTTATTATGTCCCTGTCTCAGCCCTTAAAAATTGTACAAGGGTATCAATATATCATGGATTTATGCATGTATTGCACTTTTGAATACAACCATTTAATTACTTTATGTAGGTGGGGACTGATTTATCATGTTAATATATATTTACCATCTGAACAGACATGGTGCATTTGAACCACATTACTGGTGTATATTGTATAAATAATCTCTTGTCTGACCCTTTGATCTGTTGAAAGATTCCAAACCGATGTTTACTTAATATGACCAAATACATGTATTCCCTAACTAAAATAAGATACAAATTGGGTCTTAATATATCTGACTGAAAGTCAAGCTTTCCGCTAGGTTTTGGGGAACGGGTCCTGTATCCGCCGAGGGGGAAATGCAGTCAATGTTTTCAATGTCGTGGAAACACTGGTGGACCTACTTTTGTTGTATCGGCCAATAGAAGAAACAGAGAGTAGATTTGCTGATTGTTTGGCATCCATATCCTTAGTTACTATGCTATCAACCGCAATAACTTTAAAACATTGAAAATTTATTTGATAAAAATTAATTGCTGTATACGGAAATACGCCCGTTGAAGTTAAACAACCACTATTCAAGACTCGACAGAAGGTTCGGATGCATAATATACCGGAATATAACATGATTAAATTATTGGCTGTCATTTTTCATAACCTAACAGCAGCAATGTAACCAGCGGACTCCAAAGCATGTGTTCTAGCGATGTCGGTTTGATAACTTCCTCAGTTCGTGTTAGATCGGTCCGAGTGTGTAATCTCGCTAGAAATCAAATAAAGTTGTCAACTATTTAAATTTCTTAGTACTGTCGCAACGAAATTGAGAAGTAAACATCTTTATACCTGCATACATTATCATAATGAATATGTCCAGTGGTATGACAGAAGGTGAAAAATTCGCTGGGGGAATGGGGCTCACAAAGGGATTCCCTGCCACTATAGCGGAAACCCTGTGAAAGTACATGTACCGTACATGTAGGATATTATTAGACCCTGGGTCTAAGACAACAATACATTTTACACCGAATATTGGTTGGAAAATTTAACTATAACGTACTGTAATTTTATATTAGTCAACACTAGATCGGTCTATGAATTGTAGAATCCAAATGTTTAAATGTTCGAATGATGAGTGAAAGAAAAGCACCAACCCCTTCCAACTGCCACCTCGTCCTTGAAGAAACCAACTGATTAATATTCTGAGCCCCATCTGATGTGAGTTTGTTGTAGATGTATGTTCGGAAACAATATACATGTGACTGGGAGGCAGATATATTCATGCTTTTATATTAATAATTTCAGGACAATTCAGATCACAGCAGCAGAGACAACTTCAGTTGAACTTATGAAGAGAGAGAAGAAGTCAAGAATAAGAAGAGCTCTCCCTTAGAAAGGCAGTATTGGTTTTCTTCTGAAATTTTGCAAAAAAACATGTGCCAATGCATTCTCTTATATATGCAAGTCTCCCATATGAAGCCCTGCATTTATAAGAGAATACATTGGCCTAACATTATTTAACTTGACCTTGTAAACCAGTGTATTCTCTTATATATTATACAAGGCTCCGATTGGAAGACTCACATATATAAGAGAATGCATTCGCCCAGGGTTTTCGCAAATGAGTAGTTACTTCATTCTCTTTCATTCGTTTCCAAGTATGTTAACAAAATAAGTTTTTAACAAAAAAGCAAGACTGTTTGTTTAATTTGTTATTTGAACATTCTTACAAAATCCATATGGCATTTCTCGTCATATCCTCTGCAGTTATAATAACCTGACATTCCTGCAAATAATTAGACCATTCCAATGAATACTAAAGTACTAAATGAAACAGATATAAAAAATTGACATAATATATGCTCATCGTGTTTTCGACTCCAAATTTCATTCTCCATTGAGATAAAGAATATCAATTTCATATTTTATCAAGCAATGGAAGCCCCCATGCAATATATCTGCACTTGTTAGTAGTGTTGAAACGATTAGTGCGTCGACTAGTCTGTACCCAATATCAAAACCTTCAAAGATAACATGGTACGGAAAATTCATCGTACATGGCATACACTGGTGACTGGTGCAATGACGGTCTATTGCGTACCGGTAGCGCATTTCCCTGCATAGACAACAATTTATTTGGGAAATAATAATGTAAACATCTTGATATTTATCCAACACACTGCATGTGGTTATATAATTAGACATGTGGTGGATAATGATTAGAAACACGAACATTTATACAGGTTTTAATATCAGCGTTCGAGATTTCGTTTAGTCACGTGATTTAGTCACGTGATCACCAATAATCTGGTGCCGAGCGGTGTCAATATGAAATGTTAATGTTCCGACTAAATACGCCTGTAGTATAGGCTACGTGTGGAATACGATAGCCAGTTCTGTGTGGTAGCAGGTGGGCGCAAAGTGCCCAGGATACACGCCCGGGATGGTCAAAAGGTCGAGTGATCGAGAACTTCAGTCAGTATCATTTATATATGGCAGCACCGGTGACGTCACATTAAGCGACCTTCACACAGCGTCGCATCATAACCCGACGGTGCGAGATCAATTGAAATATACACAGTGTCTAGATCAAAGCAGTCTCCGACAACAAATGATAAAGCCGCGTCAATAATTGCCATCATGTCGCAGTGATGTCTTTGACCTCAAATGACGAGTGAGACATTGTGTTGTCAATTTCATTCTTTCAATTGATAGTCGGGTCAGTGTGTGTGTCTATACTAGTAACACTGTCAATTCCAGGTGCCACCAAACGTTATACTTAGAGTAACTTACGCACAGTTAACACCGTTTATGCCGGAATCGATATTGAAAACTTTATACATGTAACTAATACACTAAGTTCCGACTAGTCGACAGCAAAATTCAGAGTCAACGTTCTGACATTTCAACGTCGACTACAGCTAGTTGATTAATCGTTTCAACCCTACTTGTTAGTTATGGGTTTATGTCATGTCCTACACATTTATTTGACGTCAAGGGAAGCTATTGCCTCTGTGCGTCAGTTTTACATTCTGATCCTTTTTAGGTTACAGTATTAACCATTGCATCAATGATCATGAAAATGTTCATAACCAATGACACGTAGAATGATTAATTTTTGCTTACAACCATTTTTTATTTTTAAACTTGCACCCATTATTACAGACTCTACTAGCACCATTAGTCCTACATGTACCTCGAAATTTGTCATAGAAATAGACATTAAACATGGCTGCCGCTGGGCATCTTGTTTTTCAGTATTACGCTATGTAAGTCCATTAGAACTGGCTACAGGCCCTTCCATTGGTCATGTGGATGGGAACGAGTTGTTCGGCCGCTGTCTGCCATTTTGGATTTCAGTACATTTATTATCCAATGTAAATTCATCATGCAGTATTATATTGTACCCATAGTATGGTACATTTATTGTTGATGTCCTGATTGACCACTTGTCATTCGTCTGTCTGTCTGTCAATAGACACTTTATGCATGGTGCGATAACTCAAACATTTTCTATGCGATCGGAACCTAATCTGGAATACAGATCAAGTTCGATCTAATTTATGTATATATTGTTATGTCAGTTGACATAGCGCTGCAATGTCGTTGATACTTTCATAAAGATTTTAGCTTTATTTTGTTCATATCTTGTACACATACATACTATATATATATAATTTATGATTATTTCTATTTTGGAAATAAACGGTATGTTTTCTTCAATTTTGTTCATCATTGTATTTCACCTATCCTCAGGCTGTAGTTACTCCTCTTGGAAATCTGACTGCTTAAATGAAAGGATGCGGCACTTGTATTCCTCTTGTCCAAAATGTTTTATGGTGATATTACGCTGAATGGAGCTTTCCACAGAGGCCACACCCACAGCGGTAGTCCCGCCCACTGGTAAAAATACTTTATCCACATAAATATTGTCTGTTACCCGAGATCGACTTCCGAACTGAACACATCAGCACTTGCCCTTATGTTAACTACCGGTAGCTGAAACAGACTCACGTATATGATTCTTGCAAATTTGATCTTTTAACCAGTTTGATTTAAAACAAATTTATTTAGATTAAATTTTTTATTTTTTTTTTAGATTGAACTTTGATCTGCTGTTGAACAAAAACAAACTAATAATTTGTTTTTAAAAATTTTAAATTATTATATATTTTTTTTTTATTATAGAATTTTTCAATAGATTGAATCTTAAAAAATTCAGTTTTAATAAAAAAAAAAATTGTTTAATTAAATTTTTTTTTTTATTTAATTTTAAAATTTCTTTTTAGATTTTAGATTGAGACTTCTTGTTAAAAAATTCAAAAATTTAAAAAACAACTTTTTTTTTTATTTGTTTAAAAAATTTAATTTAAAAAATGTCCGCGGCTGGCTCGGCATCTGATTTGTCGAATATATTCTAATAAATTGCCATTGGGCAGCAATACACTGTGGGCGTGGCCTCTGGAAAGCTCCATTAGCACCGTCCTATCATCATCGGAACGATACTGATATAGCGATGCTGATCCGGCACCGATATACCACCATCGGAATGATACTGATATGACGATGCTGATCTGGTACCGATATACCATCATCAGAACGATACCGATATTACGATGCCGATCTGGTACCGATATAGCATCATCGGATCAATGCCGATATTACGGTGCCGATCTGGCACCAATATGCAATCATTGGAATGATACTGATATTGGGAGTCTGGGACCCTGAATTAGCACTGGAATATCATTGAAAGGATAGTATATATATATAGAGCTGATCTTATGAAGCCACTGTGGCACCAGTATACCATCATCGGATCGATACTACTATTTTGGTACCAAAATGGTACCACTCTTTTGGTACCAACATGGTACCACTATTTTGGTACCAAAATGGTACCGGCAAAACAGCACTAGCCCGGTGTTCATTCAACAGTATATACTAGATGATTTTACATCACTATATGATATATTGAGTAAACTAGTAAATCACTGAAAAAAATGTGCCACCGCTTTACTGGTGCCATTCCGGTGCATGACCGGGGTGCAACTTCAATGCCAAATCGGCACCGGAAATCCGGTACCAAACTGGTACCTTTACTGGTGCCAGATCGGCACCGAATTGGTGCCGCAATGTTTACTGGGAGGGTACATAGGATTTTCAAAATGTGCTGTAGGGTACACATGGTTTGAAATGTCATTATAATGGACATTCGGTCTTCGTATCTGCTATGATTTCTGTCAGAGAATAATTGTTTACGTTCCAATGAATATTAAAATGTACTGAAAACAAACTGCTAATGGGCGCCAGACTTTCATAAACACAATTTATGTAATGGTGTTCGTGCCGATCACAAACCCTGTGTACCCTTCAGCGCATTTTCAAACCCTGTGTACCCTTCATAACTTTTTTTTGGTGAGAGTGACGCCTTATTACTGCAGGTTTTTCATTCACCAAACCAGAAAGCTTCTAAATGCGGATCAAAAATTGTGTTCCCGCCATAAAATCTTCAAGTGTGCATGACCCAGCCATTGTTCATACCTAAACATCGAACGCATTTAACGCGTCATAATACATGTAGTTATATACTGCAACTATAAGACATCCAGCGAATACACACCCCACGAAAAACGCTCAATTTGTTGTCCTGCGAGATATCCCATCGCTATAGCTCAATTTGACACGGCCAGATTAGCTTTTCTACAATATCCTAAAACAATAAAGCTTCTTAAATCATCGGTATAGTCAATAGAACTTTCACGAACTTGGACATTCCAACTACAGCTTATACCGGCATTGGTGTCGCAGTACAACTTTAAGACGTCCCAAAATAACCGGAAAAAATAATTATCTATTTATAAAACCTACGTAAGACCATGGAATTATATAATTTGGCCTACATTATACACCTGTGGCGTTATTAAGAGCTACCGCGCACTTGGTCAGTCGTATTGATGAAAAAGTAGAATAAATAGTGCCAATATGGGCTTATTTCGTATTTAAATAAGCCTATATCGTGCCTATATTGAACTTAAATATACTAGAGCTCCGGGTGGAGACACTCATTCGAGGGGCAAGGATGCTGATTATATGGAAATATGTTTTTTTTACCCAATTTAAGTCAATTAGTACACCATACGAGGGAAGCGTGTCCCCACGGACCCCTAGTTCCCTTTTTATGACCATGGATACTGTACGTATCTGTGCTGGATATTCCCCTTTAATAAAATATAATAGAACTCCAGGGTGGAAAACATTCATGGGGCAGTAATTTTGATGATATGAAAATAGGGGTTTTACCAAATTTTAAGTCAATAAGTACATCATATGAGGGAAGCAAGCCACACATGGACCCCTAATTCCATTTCTATGACCATGTAAATTGTATACATATGTGCAGGATATGCCCCTTTACTGAAATTTACTAGACATCCGGGGTGGAGACACATTTGGAAATATGTTGTTTATTCAATTTTCTAGTCTACTTAGGCCCACCATATACGGGAAGCAATCCACCAATAACTCTTAATTCCATTTGTATGACCATTGAAGTGCTATATATCTGTGCAGGAGATGTCCCTTTACTAAAATTGTCTAGAACTCCGGTTGGAGACACACATTGGTGGGGCCGGGATGCTGATAACATGAACATAGGTTTTTGTTGTCACCAAATTCAAGTCAATAAGTACACCATATGAGGGAAACAATCCCTCAGGGACCCCTAATTCCTTTTTATGACCGTGGATTGTTAACGCCACCGGTGTATACTGTGGGCCAAATTAGTAGAGTGAGTGGTTCGGGGGCTAGCCCGGGATTGTCGAAAGGGCCAAATTATAAAATCTCATGGTCCTATGTAGGTTTTATAAATAGATTGGGTCGCTTTAAAAGCTGTAGTGCTACCCCGAATGCGGTTATTTTGGGACGCGTTAAAGCTTGTACTGCGACCCCGATCCGGTAGAGGCTGTATTTGGAATGTCCAAGTTCGTGAAAGTTCTATTGACTATGCCGATGATTTGAGAGGCTTTATTGTTTTAGAATAATGTAGAAAGGTTAATCTGGCCGTGTCAAATTGAGCTATAGCGATGGGATATCGCGCAGGACAACACATTTCGGGTTTTCGTTTGGTGTGTATTCGCTGGATGTCTTATAGTTGTAGTATATAACCATTATGGCCGCGTTAATTGCTTTCGACGTTTAGGTATGAACAATGGCTGGGCCATTCACTCTTAGTGGGAACACAATACCTCCGATTTTTTATCCGCATTTAGAAGCTTTCTGGTGTGGTAAATGAGATACCTGCAGTAATAAGCCGTAGTTTTTGTAATAATTTGAAGGATTAGTTGTTTTAACGGAATTCTGAGGCGGTGCATTCATGTAACCAATATATTTTATATTATAATTTATATTTATGGCTAATAATATGATCTTGGTGGCGTTACTATTTCTGACTATGGTTTTCTTGTATATATATGTGTAGGGGATGTCCCGTCAATCAATATACTAGAGATCCGGGATGGAGACACACATTCCTGGGACATGGATGCTGATGACATGAAAATAGGTGTTTGTCAAGTAAATAAGTACCGGTACATCGTAATTATATGAGTGAAACTTAACCCCTGTCGATACCCATTTGTGTATGACACAAGCGCCAAAACATGCGCCACACTTCAGACAAACTTACTTTTTCGTAAACTATGTATTGTTATATTGTTCTATTCCACACCCCGTTATGTAAAACCACTTTTTCAAACTCATTGTTCGGGATAGAAATGTTTTTGTTTTCTTTGGCGACTATCAACGGGTTTATTAACTTGACTGACTATATCGTATTTTCACTATATGTATCCCTTGTATGAGATTTTCTGTTGACTTTATTCCGTTACGGTCAGCTTTGGATTCTGCACGCTAACACAACATATATAGTTAGCACTATATACATGTATGCATAGAGCGACGGAGCCATCAACAATTGAAACTGCAGCTGATAAACAAACACCAGGGAATATGTCTCAAACACACGTCGATACGTTAAACAGTTCGCCAAATAACACAAAAGATAACGGTGCCCGTTCATACCAGTGCGACATATGCTTCAAATCATGGAGCACATCTGCACATTTGCTGTTTCATAAGAGAATCCACGCGGGAGATCGCCCGTATCAATGTGATGTGTGCGAGAAATCATTTATTCGCTTCAGAGGTCTGTCGAAACACAAGAGGATCCACACGGGAATGTATCAATGTGATGTGTGCGAGAAATCATTTACTCAGTCGAGTAACCCGGCGAATCATAAGAGAATCCACACGGGGGATCGCCCGTATCAATGTGATGTATGCGAGAAATCATTTACTCTATTGTTTAGAATGAATACACATAAGAGGATCCACACGGGTGATCGCCCGTTTGCATGAGATATATGCGGGAAATCATTTATCAATAGCTTTCACGTGAGGAGACATAAGAAAATCCACACAGATGATCGCCCGTATCAATGTGATATATGCTCGAAATCATTTACACAGTTGGTTAATCTGAATACTCATCAGATGATCCACACTGTGGATCGCCCATATGAATGCGATAGGTGCCGGAAATCATTTACTCAGTTGAGTCACCTGACGAAACATAAGTTGACCCACAAAGTCTGATATGTGCAAGAAAACTATTACTCAGTCGAGCGACCTCATGAAACAAAAGAAACTCCACACTGGAGATCGCTCATATGAATGCGGCATGTGCGAGAAAGCATTTACTCGCTCGACTGGCCTCACTGAACATAAGCTTATCCACACGGGAGATCGCCCGTATCAATGTGATGTGTGCGATAAATAATTTACTCATTCAGGTGTCCCGAAGAGACATGAGAGAATCCTCACGGGGGATCGGCCATATACATGCGATGTGTGCTATGAGTTGTTTGCTCATTCGGGCCAGCTGACAAGATGCAAGAGGGTCAATGCGGGGGATCGCCATATCAGTGTGATATATGCTTGAAATCATTTACTCAATTATTGTTGGTTAACCTGAATACACATAAGAGGATCCACACGGGTGATCGCCCGCTTACATGCCATCTATGTGGGAAATCATTGATCAATAGCTTTCACTTGAGGAGACATCAAGAAAATCCACACAGATGATCGCCCGTATCAATGTGATATATTCTGGAAATCATTTACAAATTTGGTGAATCTGAATACTCATAAGAGGACCCACACTGGGGATCGCCCATATGAATGTGATGTACCGGAAATCATTTAAACAGTTGAGTAACCTGACGAAACATAAGTTGACCCACATAGTGGGATCTGTAGAAGAAAACTATTACTCAGTCGAATGACCTCACGAAACATAAGATAATCCACACTGGAGATCGCCTGTACAAATGTGATATGTGCCGGAATTCATTTACTCGGTTGAGTATAACCTGACGAAACATAAATTGACCCACATAGTGGGATCTATTACTCAGTCGAGTGACCTCACGAAACAAAAGCTAATCCACACTGGAGATCGCCCATATGAATGTGATGTACCGGAAATCATTTAAACAGTTGCGTAACCTGACGAAACATAAATTGACCCACATAGTGGGATCTATTACTCAGTCGAGAGACCTCACGAAACATAAGCTAATCCACACTGGCGATCGCCCGTATAAATGTGATGTGTGCGAGAAATAATTTACTCAGCAGAGTAACCTGACGAAATATATTCTGACTGATTGATAGATTTTATTATCGTATTAAAATTACAACATAGATGTACACACATTTATACAATACAAACAATATAAAATTTCCTTCTATCATACTTTGAGAATATGGGCTTCAGATTTCTTGATCAATATTTATATTATATAATATTAACATTTTGATTGCAATTATAAATAGCAACAGTGTTAAATCTGGGTTTTTAATACTATTTTACCTTTTCGCGCATTTGCTGAAGTAACCATAATTATGGTAACGTCAACAAACAAGAGGTAATTTAATTTAGAAAATAATCATAATATGTGTAATTTTGTTGTTGATTCATTGATACCGGTCATATTTTGCATATGAATCCGGAGTACCAGTTGACAGATGAGAATGAATACTGCGTACTGCCTGAAATGACATGAATCCTGCATACCAAAGAGGGGTGGAATGACATCCTAAAATGTTTACCCCAACCTGTGAAATGTTAGTAATAACATTTCTGGCATGTCCCATTTAAAAAGTGATTTCCAAATCGTGCAAAACTATACACACTTTTTCCACAACCCCATGCATGTTACATGCCACATTGAAAATCGGGCTGGCAAATTGCATATTCGGTATCATGTACATATATAATTGCTGAATATATTTATAGCATTCTAAAAGGTAATGGATTTAATATCCGAGTTTACGGCGGTTACTTATGTATATTTCCGGTGACGTAATTCAATACTGTTCTATCTGGCAATTTGAATGGGTAATCTATGTATACTCATTCTGAATTTTCCCACTGTTAACCGAGTTTTCTGATTCAAAATAGATATTGTGTTCAAATATGTGTTAAACTTTACCCATACTTGTGCTACATTCAGATTATTGTCCCGGTTCATTATAAGACCACTGGTAGTTAAGTGACATTTAAATATTTCGTTAATCCTACAACATCGAGCATGATTGCAATGTCCAATTGTATCCACTGAAATGGAATTACATTTTGACGAGTCCATAATTTTGTTTATTTTAAAATGTATTTGGGATGTTGTTGCAAATGACAAGATAATGATGGTGAGCTGCTATAATATGAGAATCATTGATGTGTAATATATGCAAATTTGTGTGATCCATAATGTACTCATGGGTGCATTATACATAAACCCATAAACTACGATGTGTGAAGCATAACAACCATGGAGTGGGGCTATTTTGATGGCGTCCGAATTTAAAACAGTTGGCAATTTTATGACTCGCATAACATTAGTTGGAAAGTTTACCCCACACGTAGGTTGAAATTGTTCTCATTGTTTGATTTCCAACCAGTAATTAGTGCTCATGGTATTTGTTGTTTTTGAGCCAACAGTAACATGTTATACTGCCTTTGGTCAACATTTGGTTCAAATGTTCAACGTAATGGGAGTGTGCATGCTTAATTGTCAGCAATGTTGAGATTAAACACGTAACTTTGACGGGAGGGTGGCGAATTACTGCAAACTGATTCAAATCAAGATGGATAGTTTTGCACACACACAAAAAACAGTTGTTGAAATACTTGAAACCATAAATATTATTGTCTGTTCCATACAGTTGCTTTTTCGAATTGTTTGAATTTGTCAAAGAGCACTAACATTACATTATGTATAAATATTACTTTGCACCAACATTTCTACACAATGTAAATACAGTTATACTTTTGTATCCTCGTGGTGTAGACTGAATGGAGGCAAAGTGTAGTCAAAGACTCCAGAAAAGGGTACACGAATATATATATATATATATATATATATATATATGTATGTATACTTGATGTTGATAAACATAACTAGCAAAGCTTGCCTTTCGTATTTCTAAAAGTGAATAAATGACTCCAATCGTTGCGACACTGATATTTGATCGTAATATCCAAATGTAATGCCATAGTAAGATAAGTACTATACTGCTAACATTTTCATGAAGGGATATTCGCTGGTGCATCATTACAGATCAAGTGCTAGTGCATTATATCACATAAAATCCTTATTATATCATTTAAAAAGTCATTACATATTTCCTTATCTCCCACTGGTGAAGAATATGCGCGTGCTTCGGCCAACTTGGCATCGCGCCAACAAAATGACTTTTCATTGAATCAAGCGGATTAATACCATTTCGTAAAGTCGCACATGACAACAGCAGCAGACAATGCAAAATGATTGCGTTGTTCGTTGAAGTCAAACTATTGTGCAACTTCATTGCACTAACGAAAATAGACATCAAACACAGAGGCAAATTGGGGGACTACATTTTTCATCGGCAGCTCGAGCGCGCATTACTGTCGCATACGACTGTGAATCGTCTCGGCCAACAATGTGTTTTTTTATGTTGCCGTAAAGGATTTTTGTTTGTTACAAAAGCCATAAAGCTCTAGTTTTTATGTAACATACAAGATCTTCAACTCGTTATGTTGGGACACACGATTTTATTAAACTCGTTTCATAAATTTGATTCACATCTCGTCTACCATCTGTTGTGAATCAAATTTATCAAACTCGTTTCGTAAAAGTTTATATCCTAACATAACGCGTTGGGGATCCTCTATATCTTATATATGCAAGTCTCCTATTTGGAGCCTCGCATATATAACAAAATTCACCACCTTTCAAGGTAAAGACATGTCTATCCCAATGATATCATGCATATGAGTACACCTGTTTATATATATGGTAACATTATAAACACGACTTGCGAATTACTGCAAACTGATTCAAATCAAGATGGATAGTTTTGCACACACAAAAAAAAACAATCATTGTTGAAATATTTGAAACGATAAATATTCTTGTCTGTTCCATACAGTGGCTTTTTCGAATTGTTTGAATTTGTCAAAGAGCACTAACATTACACTATGTAAAATGTGAATATTACTTTGCACAACATTTCTACACAGTGACTTTCACGACGGAAGCTTCGCTATGGTAGCATTCAAGATACGTTGCCAGTGCATTGGCTTATATATGCGAGTCTACCACAGGGAGCCTCGTATATATAAGAGAATGCACTGGTTTACACAGTCAAGGTAAATATTGTTAGGCATTTGTAATATCTTACATATGCGAGGCTCCCTATATGAGACTCGCATATATACATGTAAGAGAATGCATAGGCACATGTTTTCGCAAACTTCTGGAAGCTCCAGTCATAAAAGGGTTAAAGGGGTACGGTGTCCTAAATTCGGCCTTTTGTGGGACCATATCCTTTATACTCAACAAAATATATACAACAAATGAATGAATGTGAGCCATGGATTAATGCATGTACTAGTGCAAGATAAACTCATGGGCTTTGAATGATGCAAACAACATGGTAATTATAATGAAAATTCTTTTTCATTATAATTTCCATGTTGTTTGCATCGTTCATAGAGCGTATTTTGCACTAATACATGGCTCAAATTCATTCATTTGTTGCATATATTCTGTTGAGTATAAAAGGAGATGGTCCCAGAAATGGACGGAGTATTTGTTCAGTACGCCTTTAAATTTGTTGCTGTGGAAAATTATTCAGAACATCTGACACAAGACTGGTTTGGCACCAAGACCCGTGCCGTCCGCCATATAGAATGCCCCTCCAGTATGAACGATCACCAAAAATTCTTGTTCTGCTGGCTCATTCTTTTTCCAGTCCACAAACGGCAGCGGCTGGCCGTCATATGAGTACATACTATCAGTAGGGCTAGGTCTGCGGCCATCGACGAAAAGGTGTGCTGAAAGAGGAAATAACACGTTATAAGCAGGGTTCGCGCTGGACCGAAATTTACTTTTGCCAAATATTTTTCCAAATGAAAATATTTTTTGAGAAATTATTTCAGAAATTGCCAAATGCTATCACTTTCTGCAAAATAGAGTTTTATATTTCTACAAGCGCTGTTTGACAAACTTTTGGTATCGATAGGAAAGCAGTTATTTATTAATAATTCTCGCCTCTCTACTGTGGTTTATCATAGAACAACAAATCATTTTACCGAACAATACGATTGTTGAAGGGTTGCTTCACCAGAAGGGCAAATAGAAAAGAGGATTATATATATGTAACAATAAATTATATAGTAATATCGTCGATACTAATGCTATCAGATTACCTATATCTTGATAAAGGTGTTAACATTTTCTAACACTTATAGACCGCAGCTAATTGCAATGGTTTCCAGAAATTAACATCATTAGTGACCAATATTTTTTTTTCTTGAGAGTTTAAAAAGTGACTTGCCAAAACTTTTTCCAAATGAAAATATTTTTTGCCAAATATGAATTATGTTTTCCATTGGCAAATTTGGCAAGTGGCAGCGCGAACCCTGGTTATAAGTATGGTTGTCTCCAACGTGTAGCATGCGACACTTGTAGAGAAGATGAGTAATTCAATATTCTGATCAGTTAATTAGCGAAAAGCGCTGTGCAGGCAGAGATTCGAGTGCGCGAACATAATAATCTTCATTGAATCAAATTGAGCGCATCGCTGGTCGCATTTTCGTCAATTATTGTCGGTATTATTTACAAGTTTCGCTAGACGTTGACCGCCCATATAAAAATGTACCTGGGTAAATCCACCCAGGTTTTTTGGGCCGAAACCCAGGTAAAAATCTATCTACCAAGACATCCACCAACCATTAAGACCCCGCGAAACCTGGGTTTTACCATGATTTACCCACCTAAAACTGGATAAAAACCCTGGTATGGGTAAACCTGGGTGTAATTACCCAGGTGACCACACCCAGGTGTACCCTACCTGGGTGTTTCCCACCCAGGTCTACCCTGGTGTTTCCTACCTGGGTGTTTCCCCACCCAGGTGTACCATGGTGTTATTTACCCAGGTGTACCCTGGTGTTTCATACCTGGGTGTTTCCCACCCAGGTGTACCTTGGTGTTATTCACCCAGGTGTACCCAGGTGTGTCCTACCTGGGTGTTTCCCACCCAGGTGTACCTTGGTGTTATTCACCCAGGTGTACCCTGGTGTTTCCTACCTGGGTGTTCCCCACCCAGGTGTACCTTGATGTTTCCAACCCAGGTATACCTTGGTGTTTTTTTTACGCCGGTGTACCTTGGTGTTTTCTTACCCAGGTGGATTTCCCATTGAGATGCACCTGGGTTAGAAAACCCCAAGGTACACCCAGGTAAGGAAACACCAAGGTACACCTGGGCAGGAAAACACCAAGGTACACCTGGGTAAGAAAACACCAAGGTACACCTGGGTAAGAAAACACCAAGGTACACCTGGGTAAGAAAACACCAAGGTACACATGGGTAGGAAACACCAAGGAACACCTGGGTGAATAACACCAAGGTACACCTGGGTGGGGATACCAAAGTGAAATGATGAGGATGGCAATGAAGTAGATTTTGATGGGATGCAGGGGTATTGTTATCAATGGAGTTGTTTTAGTATAATAGAACATTAAGGAAACTGATTGTGCAGCAATACAAGTTTATTCAAGGACAACAAACTAACTAAAGATAAAATACATGTATAGAAACACATGTAATATATAAATATATAAACTCATTAAACTGCATGGGTTAAAACTTACTGACAACAAGAGTTGGGTTAAAATTTTGATTAAAAAACACTTGCAAAGTCCCTCTTCATACATGTATATGGTATGTTAGGCAAGTTACATGTACATGTAGTTGCAATGTATACTAGTACCGGTACATGACATACCGGTGGACACAAAAATCATTATTTTAGTTCCAATGTCATTTACCAGAATACATGTACATGTTGTACCTTGCAACTACATCTACAGTGAGGTAGTTTTGTCTCATTTAAACTTTCTAAGTGGGTTTCTCCCTTTGAATGACATAAACTAATGTGAGTATACACATGAGCTGTGGTGTGAAATACACACCAAAAAATTATTTCTTAGTCTGAGGACATGTTTCCTGTCATTATCTTACTGCTTACAAATATAGATTTGTAATAATGTGCTGTAATGCTCCAGAAATAGTCATATTTTGTCCTGGTTCATAAGAACATATTATTTCTTAGTGTTAGAAGGACATGTTGTCTGATATTATTTGACTCATAAACCCCCAAATGTACATGTAAACAGAACATTCGGGAAAGAGACACACCATCTTTATCCTGTTTTATATCAGTACTAAGTAGCAATATTGATCAGATAGCAAAATATGCTATAAATAGATTTCAGATGGTAGAGATTAAACAATCACATTAATTGCACCAACTCGAAACAGTTAACATACCCTGTAGAATACAGACTATGATCAAGGAGGGTGTCACACACACCCCCACCCCGCTTTGGTATGTGATATTCAAGCCATTTTCAGGTGGTATGCTATATACATGTACATACCCAATGTTATCTGGTACTAGGATTTCACACGGCAATATAACCGGCATTCACTATTCAGCAAAAAGGCTAGTATGCAGATATAATAGCAGAAAATTATACAAATTTTGAGTATTTTCCAGCTTAAACAGACCCAAGTGATATATTTTTATCTAATTCAGTCTAATGGCTCTTGATATGTTGATGTTTTGGATACTATTTCAGCAAATGTGAGAAAAGGTGGCTTCTTTGGGGCATCAGCTTGTCTGAAAAATATATCAAGGTCCCCTAAATCCGATACTACATTTCAGAACAATCCAACCAGTGTCCCATGAAATGGTGGATAATAAACTATCATACCAAATTTGATTCAGATTTGATCACACAAACTAAAATTATGATGCGGAAACCAGAAATTAACACGATTCTAAGTCGAAAAAGGGCCATAACTCTCGCAAAAATGAGCGGAGCACACCCATATTCGAACTTGACCTGTATGTTGGTCTGATAAACTTACATACCACATTTGGTTCAGATATGATCACACAAACTGAAGTTATCATCCGGAAACCTACAATTTTCAAAGTTTAAATGTCTATTAGGCGACACCAATTTTTAAGTCTGGTTTACGAACATGTGGGCTGATGTGGGGAGAAAAAAAGTAGATGCAGGAGGGGAAAAAAATAAAAATAAAAAAAATTGTCCCCCCCAATTTATATCAAGTAAATCTTGAAATTTTACATAAATTTTACAAAAATTGTGAAAAAAAACTTTTCGAATGAAATTCTGAACCAAACAAGACATTTCTTGTCATGAAATACATGAAAATATGGTTCTGCAAATGATCATAAGCAGAACCGGATGCGACAGCACATGAAAATCAGTACGCGTGTAAAATAATTTGGGACAAAAAAGTAAAAACAAATTTCATGAAATGGAAAAAAAGTTGTAGGAGGTGTTCGTAAACCGGACTTAAAAATTGGTGTCGCCTTATGTGTATATAACTCATATAGCTAACTATTAAAGGTGCTCAATCAGATTCGATGGTCCCCATATAATTAGATTCCAACAACAACATTTTTTTTAGAAATGCTGCTTCAGTAATATCAGAATCGATTAATTGCCCAAAAATAATGCTAACCACTGTCAACTACATGTATAGTATAAAATCGTCTGATACGTTATATTTATCAACATGCTGTTCGACGAAGTTTGACCTTATTATCAACACAAAGCCTCTTTATTTTAGAGTTATCCATCTTCATCCGCAATTTGGTCTGAGACCGTCGGCTCGTCAAATTTTTCTGGGCCACTATTAAGTATCGATGGTGATAAATATTAAAATTTCAAAAATTGATATCTAATAACTCTGAGCTTTGATACATGTAGGTGGGTCCCTCGACTTGATTAAAATATTTTTACCCCCCCCCCCCCGATTCCATATACATGTATATGTAAATAGCAAATGAGGGGCACTTAATCGGATTATGCATCTTTAAACTGTATTTGAATTTAAAGATGCATAATCTGATTAAGGGCCCCCTGAATTAATGCTCGCACATTACTCTTTATTTGGACTTGGGGGGTTAAAGATATTTGGTACGAGTCGAGGAACCCACCACCTATCAAAGCTCAGAGTTATTAGATATCAATTTTTGAAATATACTATTTTTCACGATCAAGAATTAATAGTGGCCCACGGTCTCGGACCAAATTTCAGATGAAGATGGATAACTCTAAAATCAAGAGGCTTTCTGTTGATAATAAGGCCAAATTTTGTAGAACAACATGTTGATAAATAACATATGTCAGGCAATTGTATACTTTAGTTGACAGTGGTTAGCATTATTTTAGGGCAATTAATCAATTCTGATAACGTAACTGAAGCAGCCTTTCTAAATACAAATGTATGATGTTGGAATCTGATTATATGGGTATCATCGAACCGGATTGAGTACCTTTAAAATGAACTGTATCCAGTATAAACATGTTAAACCTGATAATTAATTAGAGCATGCAGTCCCTGTTGACATGCGGTATCCGCTGGTAATCTTACCACAGTAATATGTGTTAACTGTGATAACCAAGTTAATTGTTTTTACCACAAAAATTCTGAATTCTATCTAGACATTTTGAAACAATAAAAAAAAATTCTGGTGTGATTACAATGTCAACTTTAAAACAAAATTCATATAAACATAGAAAAATACAGCCTAACTGCAAATGTGAGGTGGACCACATTCTGCGGCGGTATAACTGACTGCGGTTGATCGCATGAACACGCCTGAATACTGCAGTAATACCCGAGTAATATAAGGCGAGTTGATTAATTAAAGCATAGCTGTAATTTTACATGTATGTTCTATAGACTGTGTTGGGAAAGAGAATATAGCTGTGCGACCATGTTAATCCTGATGAGCTAAGTTAGAAATTTTTCAATCGAAACCTCATAAAAAAAAATATAAATTCAGTTCTCAATTTTCGAACACTTCTAGGAAATTGTTCAAAAATATTGTTAAAAGATGCCCATTCGATTTGACACTGTAAATATACCCTGTTCAAGTGTTCCTGCTAATGTGCTATGATGCGGTTGGGTCCTGCTTAATTGCTATGAATTGCACTACCCGCATCATAGCAATTCAGCAGGACCACCAGCATCATAGCATATTAGCAGGACCACTTGGCCAGTGGTAAAATAGTTTGTTTTCCATACGGATATGTGTTTTCAAATAATCATGTAATGATATCTAACATACATGTATATGATCCCATTTATAGGTTTTATTCATCACGGCCAGATAAACTTTGTATACAGACAGTTTTACCAAACTTAGAATTTTTATTAGGTGCTTTCATTGTAGCTGTAATTACTAGTATTAAAAGAGTGCTCAATAAAGTTTGTTTTATCATTTATGCTCATTTGGAATTTGGATGCTATTTAATTCTGTTTATCTATATAATTGGCTGCACTGCTAAATTTTGACTCATTTCAGTCATTTGATGTCAGTACATGTAGTTGTCCATCGAAATGGCGAACACAACCAAAGACAAATTACAAGAGGAAAGACAACAAATACATTTGATGTGCACTAAAACAGATACAGTAGTGCCCTAAGAAATCGACCCCTTAACCACAGCAGAATTATGTGTAACTTTCAGGATTTAGTCGGATATATGGCTTGTTGCCATTCATCGGAAAGCTCTCCCCGAGTTTAATACCCGTAATTCTGCTGTGGTTAAGGAGTCGATTAATTAGAGCATTACTGTAGTTACAAATGTATGTCTAGCCTCCTGTTGTGTCACTAATACGATCTTTAATTCACATACGGTACACATGTACATGTACATGTACTATATACCCGTTCAAGCGTTTACAAGTGTCAGTCATCGAGAAACTGACCAAAAGTTTTGGTAGTATATAAATAGGCTAGCACTGCACTTGGGCTACATGTACATGTACTGTAAGTGATTATAATGTACTATTTTTATATTCTGCTGTGAAAGTGTTGCTGAATGAAATTTAAGTTTACCCCAATATTCTAAGTCCGCTCGACTAAGATGGGTTTTTTCTCGAAAACTGATATTTGAATATACATGACTTTTTGTACGTCTTCCACTGGTTGGTATTCCCTCTAAAATGACTAATTTTAACTGATTAGATTAGCCCTGGTATGGAAAACTCTAACTGTTATAGCCCGATGAGCGGTTTACTGCCAACAGCGGTGATGATATGATGACCAGCGTTGTGCATGGCATATGTTGATCCAGGTAAGAATGCTACCATACATTCCAAACATTCATTAAATATCTTATTAATAGTAACCCAAACTACACAAGAGACTAGTATAACTAAGATTGGGCTCGATTAATGATGTGACACTTTCAGTACTTCATTTACTAGTAGCCTGGTACTGGTGGGCCTGGCTACAGATACTTGTTTGGCGTGTTTGAGGCCTGTGGCACAAGGGCAGCAGAATCAATTAAAATTTCTCTTATTGTAGTGTAGTACATGTACATGAATAGTACCGGTAGTACAGCACACAAAGAGGTATATAGTACCGGCACATGTACATGTATTCTCTCTGTTTTCACACATGTTTTTTTTCAATTTAACAACATGAGTCTTTTATGACACATACATGTACTAAAGTGAAAGTAGGCCTACGTGTATATAATGTGCACCCAGTATACCGGTACATGTACTGATATATTACATTGCAATACAGTCCGAGTACAATGATATAGCAAAATTATGCATAGTAGAATAACAACCTTTTGTACACACAGTCCTGACAATGATATACCGGGATATCATGGTGATAGTTCATACATTTGGAATTACCGAATACCTGAGTTTGTGGATAGACCGCTTCATGCGATGTTTATGTGAATTTTTATTTTTAAGTCGGCATTGCATACGGTAGTCCTATAAACCACACCAGAGAATAGCAATTGTCGGTCAGTGACCAACTTCTTATGTTTATGCAATCGATACAATCCGGTTCTGCTTTTGATGTCCAGTTCGATATTTGTGGTGTGTTCTTGTGCAAAAATATAATTCTAACTAATGCGCCAAAAATCAGGTTTATAAATTTATCCATTCTTGAGCAAGAGCAACTCGTAAAACTTGTATGGTATAACATTCCAAACTGAGTATTTCTGCTATCAAACCATATGATAATAATGTTGAACCGGACATTCGAAATCTGAACCGCATTTATGGATTGCAGCACGTGATGTTGAATAAACAGTTATAGAGGATATACAGTAATGCTCTAATTAATCGACTCCTTAACTACAGCAGAATTATGGGTAACTTTTCAGGATTTAGTCGGAAATATGGGTTGATGCCATTCATCGGAAAGCTCTCGGTGAGAGCTTTCCGATGAATGGCAACAAGCCATATTTCGGACTAAATCCTGAAAAGTTACCCATAATTCTGCTGTAGTTAAGGAGTCGATTAATTAGCTCTAGAATTACTGTAACATGGTTTATAATATACAAATGTATACTGTATGGGAAACATCAGAGGTTTACAAAGTAATAAAAACAGTTGATTTGTTCTTTATTCTTGTGGTTATATACACGTACATACATGTATTCTAAAAATAAATGTCCTTCACAACGTGGATCAATGAAATGTGGTTGTTGCATTTAAAATGCATTGAGGGTGCATTGTGTCACGCCACTTTGTAAATGCCTTAATGACAGCATTTAAATTAAATGCACTGCATTGGGAATAATCGCAGTCGCATTGAAATTACCGATCATTGCGCCGAAAAAGTATACTAGTATGAACACCCAAATAACGATATGATAGTGTATTTTGCAATTTTGGTTATATTTTTGTTTAATTTAAATTCACATCTGAATAATTCTGTGTTATTTTCCCACTCCTGGTGTACATGTATATGTTCGGAATCGGACATTCATGATGTAGTTTTCCATTCAAAATGGAATAAACATAAATAAACACTGTTGACATTAATTGTTTTATAATCAGAATCTGAGAATCATGATTCTCATTTTGATTCTAGTAAAAAGTCTTGATTCCCTGTAGAAAGTGAAACACTAACATTTTGATTATTGCCAAAAATCTGATGGACTTTAAGGCCTGCATCAAGACATTTGTTTGTGAATAAATCAAGGTAAATGTGTTAAAATATGAACGCATTTACAAATGCGTTGCTCCAAAATCGCAAAGTAGATTCGAACATGTGGTCGCTTTTCTAAGAAATTTGTGAGTGGTCTGTACATGTACATACATGTAAGTTACTTGACCAATTACACAAGGAGTCGATGGACACAATCAATGAGGACGTTTGTACTAAAAAATATTTTTTTACGCAAGGAACGAACACAAGGCCACTTTCTTAATTTATATTATGAGCCAACAAGACAGATCGTAAATCGCTGTTATATGACAATACATGTATATGTGGCCATCATAATGGTCGACAGGCATGACGCCAACAAAAACCAATCTGTCAGGCCAATATAAAGAAGTCGCGACTTATTGCTGGTGGAACCTATTAAAGGCATCGTTCCATTTCGTTAATAACAACTTACATGTAACATTCACCTCCACCTCTTTACTCTTGGGCTCCAAATAAATATGTATGCACCAGCTGCATCCACGTTTATTATTTTTCTTGGGAAATCCCCCCCCCCCTGCACAGTGCTTATTTGGGTCTGCACGTTTATTAATATTTTGAAGCTATGAAAATTTAAATCAGCACGCACAAATTCAAGATTTCTATATGATTCAGATGTAAAAATGATCAACACGTCTACATTAGTTACTAGCTAAACAAGACATTTTGTCATATGTTTATACTTTACTGTGAAATTGCGTTTCTTCCGTTCTCCATGAACGGATTCTCAAAATGTTTGGTTTTCCAAAAAACAAGGATTCGAACTGTCTGAACTGAACTCCATGCGTTTGTTTAAATAGATGAATAAATAATGGGAAAGACATACAATCCTAGTTCATAATGAATTTAAGTATATAAATATAAATAATAAACGGCGGATTCAACGTGGTCATGGGTTTTGACCGCGTTAAAAAAATCACCAAACTCTGCATGAACCCCGAAGTTTGCTGTACTTTTATTAACTTTCAATGGAATCCCCCCCCCGCACTATTATTTGGGCCTGCACTTTTATTTGGAGCCTGAGAGTAAGTTGCATTGACATTTATTTTCACGAATTACCATGCTAAAGGCCAAAGAAAAAAGATTGTATGTTTCCGGTAAAAAAATTTAGGGTAGGTAGGTAGGGAATTTTTTTTATTTTATTTTATTTTGATATTTTTTATCCAGCTGCAGAAATATTGAACTACCTCGACCAAAGTGACATAAAATGCCAACCCGTGCCATGGGGAAAGTATTACTTGATCAACACAGTGGAAATATACATTAAGATTGATAAAAAATCAAACTTACTTCATGCTTACGTATGTTTTTTATTATATCTAATACCACATTTTCATAAATTTGGCTATAAACTTGGTACAAAATTGATGTCACTAACTTTTTATAAGAATTTTACCAATAATACCGCCATTATACCGTACATGTATTGTGACGATTACATCCCATTGTCTGGGGGTAGCCAGTACACCCACCGAGCATGCCTGGTTTTTGGAAACAGTAGCTACTAGTACATGTATATATACAGATACACACCCACCATGTCTGTTGATAGTGTTCCATAAGTCCCAAACAAGACATAAAGCAGGCAGGAGATCCACTCTCAGGAAATTAAAATTGCGAAAATTTTGACTTTTTCTCAAAATATCAATAAAAAGTTTAGGGTCGGCGGGTTATTTTCAGGGTCGGTCGATGTACGGAAACATAGTATCTTTTTTCTTTGGCCTAAGGAACATTGCAACTGGTTTGAAGTAACATGACCGCGTTGCGTCAACACTGGAACTGCATTGATGGTAATTTTCAACATGGTCTCACTGAGGTTCTATCAAATATAAATACTAGTATGGTTGAGGCCAACTTGAGGGAGACAATTATTTTGAGAATATGTGATCCTGTGTTAACATGAGCCTAAGGCGACACCAATTTTTAAGTCTGGTTTACGAACACCTCCTACAACTTTGTTTCCATTTCATGAAAAAAAAATTAACTTTTTTTGTCCCAAAATATTTTACACGCGTACTGATTTTCATGTGCTGTCGCATCCGGTTCTGCTTATGATCATTTACAGATCCATATTTTCATGTATTTCATGACAAGATATGTCTTGTTTGGTTTGAACAGAATTTCATTCAAAAACATTTTTTCACAATTTTTGTAAAATTTATGTAAAATTCCACGATTTACTTGATATAAATTGGGGGGACAACCTTTTTTATTTTTATTTTTTTCCCTCCTGCATCTACTTTTTTTCTCCCCACATCGTAAACCAGACTTAAAAATTGGTGTCGCTTAAATATCATCTGATGGAGTCAAAATCATTGAACCGTCACTTATGCATGCACATGTTGTCTTGATGTTGAGCCTGGCTTTCATCATTTTCATTAGTTTTACTGTTAATATCCACCAAAGGTTGAGGTGTTATGGAACAACTGTATGGCATCGTATACTGTTATCTTCCGAGTAAATATGGAGTCTCTAATTCTTTTATCAGTCACGCATCTACTCATCAAATAGTATAATCCTTAAATATTTGTAGTCCAGGTGATCTCGACTGCACATTACATGTATAAGCATTCATCTGTGCACAGTGTGTTTTAAATTTCTTTTCCGTGTAACAACTGTTGTCCCAAGTTTCAATGCCTTGTCCTCCTGGTATGTAGGGATTACCAATTTACCATTGCCGTGTTTTAATTTGCAATTTTGATGATGACGCTCACTAAGCTTGTTGATAATTTTCTTTGTCGTGTAACAACTGTTGTACCAAGTTTCTACGCCGCGTCCTCCTGGTATTTAGGGATTACCGGTGCCTTTAATAGCGTCAGATGCATCATTGCCAGTTAATGTACATTAGAGTGGAACTGAATTAACAATGTCACATTGACACAGTACTCAGTTAAGACCAGTAAAACAGCAAAAGTAGTATTATTGTACAGCAGGCTTATCACTATCAGTACTTACTACATGTACTGACCCCTTACTATCGTGGATCAATCTGAATCTGAATGGTTACGCTGCAGATCCCAATTATGGTAATTTCGCAGCGGGCGAGAGAGTCTCAGATCTTTTCCTTCAGCGCACTCTTGAAGGAATCCACAGGCTGTTGTTGTAGGATTAAGGATTCCTCCAGCTGATTCCAGTCGCATATACATGTAGTTCGAACAAATGTGGAATTAGCGAACTGAGCTGACACGTATGGTATAGCCTCGTAGCACTGACTGTTGTTCCTTTAAATTAGGTGCCGAGGAATTTGCCTGGTGACGTAGCCTGTCAGAACTTTGCTCTGCGATCTAAGACGCCTTGTTTCGGGTGTAAAGTATTGATTAGGTGGTATAGCCGGGACCAATCCACCCACCACCTTACTCATGAATCCCAGCCGATTTATTTTCCGCCGTTTCTACAATGTTGGTAAATCTAGCTCGTAGAGGATCTTGGTCATATATCCATCTTCTTTGCTCTTATAGTCTCTTTTAATGAAACGGGCTGCTCTACGCTGGATTCTTTCCAGCTTGTCGATGTGATTTTGTTGGTAAGGGGTCCCAGATGGTGTCTGCGTAGTCCATGATCTTCAAACTTCTCAATTCTTCTTCTTCTGGACAGGTGCATTATGAGCAGGCCACTGGCACTACATCATGATTGTACCGGTACCACAAATTCAATTTTGAGAAAATATTCTGGTTATGGCCAGGTAGCTGAGGTACTGTTCAATACTATTGTTGATCCGTTTCGTTATCGTAGCTTAATTCTTACTGTTCCGGGAATTGAAATATTTTTTGTCACATGAAATTCACTCTTTTTCGATATTTGCGCACATCCATGGGGATAAATCGGCGAATCTTATATATAAGTCCACAGTTTATCCGTTTGTAGCCAATACACCGTTTCTTTCTGTCAATCCGCGTTGATTCGCGACAAAATTAACTCAAAATACCACAAGGAATTATCCGCGCTTCATTTTGAAGAACGATAACTAAAAGTTAAGATTGTAATTTGGCTGCAGAAACGAAACGAAACGAATTTTGAAACACAATAATTGTATTCACTAATATTTTCCTGTTGGTATATGGTCTACTATAGTATATGCAATCATTTATTTGAAATAATAAGTATCACTTAGAGAATAATTCTTACTGATAATTAGAAATCTCTTTATTTTGTATCCCTTTAATATTAAATAATGGCCCTGAAAATTGTCTGTTTGTCAGTTTAATGTTCACTAATTATAGCTAGGCTGTTAGATAAAGTATGATATTGCTTCATTTGTCCGGGGTAGTGTATTGTCATACTGTCATAATAAACTTCAAGCAATAAGGTAACTACTCGTCAATGATGCTTGAATACATAAATGATTAATAAGGTAACAACTACCCGTCAATGATCGACGTCTTAATATAGAAAGGTTTTATAAGGTAACTAACTACACGGAAATGATACTTATTATAGAAGGTTAATAATTTAACTTCTTGTCAGTGATGCTTTAATATAGAAAGGGTTAATAAGGTAACTACCCGTCAATAATGCTTTAGTGTAGAAATGGTTACTAAGGTAACTACATGTCAATGATGCTTTAATAAAGAAAGGGTTAATAAGGTAAAGTTCTACACGTCAATGATGCTTAAATATAGAAAGGGCTAATAGGGTAACTACA
The DNA here is from genome assembly GCA_032622095.1 of Siphonodentalium dalli. NCBI lineage: Eukaryota > Metazoa > Mollusca > Scaphopoda > Gadilida > Siphonodentaliidae > Siphonodentalium > Siphonodentalium dalli. The sequence goes on from CP136067.1 coordinate 91,298,302, forward strand.
CGTCAATGATGTTTTGATATAGAAAGGGTTAATATGGTAATTACACGCCAATGGTGCTTTAATATAGAAAGGGTTAATATGGTAACTACCGTCCATGATGCTTTAATATATAACTGGCTACTATGATAACTACATGTCAATGATGCTTTATTGTAGAAAGGGTTAATAATGTAACTAATCACCAATGATACTCATTATAAAAAGGGTTAATAAGGTAACTGCCTGTCAATTATTGCTTCAACGTAGAAAGGGTTAAAAAGGTAATTACACGCCAATGGTGCTTTAATATATAAAGGGTTAATATGGTAACTATCAGTCAATGATGCTTTAATATAGAAAGTGTTATAATATGGTAACTGCACGTCAATGATGCTTTGATACAAAAATGGTTAATAAGGTAATTACCCGTCAATGGCGCTTTAATATAGAAATGGTTTATAATGTAATGTTTCCCACCCAGGTGTACCTTGGTGTTATTCACCCAGGTGTACCCAGGTGTGTCCTACCTGGGTGTTTCCCACCCAGGTGTACCTTGGTGTTATTCACCCAGGTGTACCCTGGTGTTTCCTACCTGAGTGTTCCCCACCCAGGTGTACCTTGATGTTTCCAACCCAGGTATACCTTGGTGTTTTTTTTTACGCCGGTGTACCTTGGTGTTTTCTTACCCAGGTGGATTTCCCATTGAGATGCACCTGGGTTAGAAAACCCCAAGGTACACCCAGGTAAGGAAACACCAAGGTACACCTGGGCAGGAAAACACCAAGGTACACCTGGGTAAGAAAACACCAAGGTACACCTGGGTAAGAAAACACCAAGGTACACCTGGGTAAGAAAACACCAAGGTGCACATGGGTAGGAAACACCAAGGAACACCTGGGTGAATAACACCAAGGTACACCTGGGTGGGGATACCAAAGTGAAATGATGAGGATGGCAATGAAGTAGATTTTGATGGGATGCAGGGGTATTGTTATCAATGGAGTTGTTTTAGTATAATAGAACATTAAGGAAACTGATTGTGCAGCAATACAAGTTTATTCAAGGACAACAAACTAACTAAAGATAAAATACATGTATAGAAACACATGTAATATATAAATATATAAACTCATTAAACTGCATGGGTTAAAACTTACTGACAACAAGAGTTGGGTTAAAATTTTGATTAAAAAACACTTGCAAAGTCCCTCTTCATACATGTATATGGTATGTTAGGCAAGTTACATGTACATGTAGTTGCAATGTATGCTAGTACCGGTACATGACATACCGGTGGACACAAAATTCATTATTTTAGTTCCAATGTCATTTACCAGAATACATGTACATGTTGTACCTTGCAACTACATCTACAGTGAGGTAGTTTTGTCTCATTTAAACTTTCTAAGTGGGTTTCTCCCTTTGAATGACATAAACTAATGTGAGTATACACATGAGCTGTGGTGTGAAATACACACCAAAAAATTATTTCTTAGTCTGAGGACATGTTTCCTGTCATTATCTTACTGCTTACAAATATAGATTTGTAATAATGTGCTGTAATGCTCCAGAAATAGTCATATTTTGTCCTGGTTCATAAGAACATATTATTTCTTAGTGTTAGAAGGACATGTTGTCTGATATTATTTGACTCATAAACCCCCAAATGTACATGTAAACAGAACATTCGGGAAAGAGACACACCATCTTTATCCTGTTTTATATCAGTACTAAGTAGCAATATTGATCAGATAGCAAAATATGCTATAAATAGATTTCAGATGGTAGAGATTAAACAATCACATTAATTGCACCAACTCGAAACAGTTAACATACCCTGTAGAATACAGACTATGATCAAGGAGGGTGTCACACACACCCCCACCCCGCTTTGGTATGTGATATTCAAGCCATTTTCAGGTGGTATGCTATATACATGTACATACCCAATGTTATCTGGTACTAGGATTTCACACGGCAATATAACCGGCATTCACTATTCAGCAAAAAGGCTAGTATGCAGATATAATAGCAGAAAATTATACAAATTTTGAGTATTTTCCAGCTTAAACAGACCCAAGTGATATATTTTTATCTAAGTAAGTCTAATGGCTCTTGATATGTTGATGTTTTGGATACTATTTCAGCAAATGTGAGAAAAGGTGGCTTCTTTGGGGCATCAGCTTGTCTGAAAAATATATCAAGGTCCCCTAAATCCGATACTACATTTCAGAACAATCCAACCAGTGTCCCATGAAATGGTGGATAATAAACTATCATACCAAATTTGATTCAGATTTGATCACACAAACTAAAATTATGATGCGGAAACCAGAAATTAACAAGATTCTAAGTCGAAAAAGGGCCATAACTCTCGCAAAAATGAGCGGAGCACACCCATATTCGAACTTGACCTGTATGTTGGTCTGATAAACTTACATACCACATTTGGTTCAGATATGATCACACAAACTGAAGTTATCATCCGGAAACCTACAATTTTCAAAGTTTAAATGTCTATTAGGCGACACCAATTTTTAAGTCTGGTTTACGAACATGTGGGCTGATGTGGGGAGAAAAAAAGTAGATGCAGGAGGGGAAAAAAATAAAAATAAAAAAAATTGTCCCCCCCAATTTATATCAAGTAAATCTTGAAATTTTACAAAAATTGTGAAAAAAAACTTTTCGAATGAAATTCTGAACCAAACAAGACATTTCTTGTCATGAAATACATGAAAATATGGATCTGCAAATGATCATAAGCAGAACCGGATGCGACAGCACATGAAAATCAGTACGCGTGTAAAATAATTTGGGACAAAAAAGTAAAAACAAATTTCATGAAATGGAAAAAAAGTTGTAGGAGGTGTTCGTAAACCGGACTTAAAAATTGGTGTCGCCTTATGTGTATATAACTCATATAGCTAACTATTAAAGGTGCTCAATCAGATTCGATGGTCCCCATATAATTAGATTCCAACAACAACATTTTTTTTAGAAATGCTGCTTCAGTAATATCAGAATCGATTAATTGCCCAAAAATAATGCTAACCACTGTCAACTACATGTATAGTATAAAATCGCCTGATACGTTATATTTATCAACATGCTGTTCGACGAAGTTTGACCTTATTATCAACACAAAGCCTCTTCATTTTAGAGTTATCCATCTTCATCCGCAATTTGGTCTGAGACCGTCGGCTCGTCAAATTTTTCTGGGCCACTATTAAGTATCGATGGTGATAAATATTAAAATTTCAAAAATTGATATCTAATAACTCTGAGCTTTGATACATGTAGGTGGGTCCCTCGACTTGATTAAAATATTTTTACCCCCCCCGATTCCATATACATGTATATGTAAATAGCAAATGAGGGGCACTTAATCGGATTATGCATCTTTAAACTGTATTTGAATTTAAAGATGCATAATCTGATTAAGGGCCCCCTGAATTAATGCTCGCACATTACTCTTTATTTGGACTTGGGGGGTAAAAGATATTTGGTACGAGTCGAGGAACCCACCACCTATCAAAGCTCAGAGTTATTAGATATCAATTTTTGAAATATACTATTTTTCACGATCAAGAATCAATAGTGGCCCACGGTCTCCGACCAAATTTCAGATGAAGATGGATAACTCTAAAATCAAGAGGCTTTCTGTTGATAATAAGGCCAAATTTTGTAGAACAACATGTTGATAAATAACATATGTCAGGCAATTGTATACTTTAGTTGACAGTGGTTAGCATTATTTTAGGGCAATTAATCAATTCTGATAACGTAACTGAAGCAGCCTTTCTAAATACAAATGTATGATGTTGGAATCTGATTATATGGGTATCATCGAACCGGATTGAGTACCTTTAAAATGAACTGTATCCAGTATAAACATGTTAAACCTGATAATTAATTAGAGCATGCAGTCCCTGTTGACATGCGGTATCCGCTGGTAATCTTACCACAGTAATATGTGTTAACTGTGATAACCAAGTTAATTGTTTTTACCACAAAAATTCTGAATTCTATCTAGACATTTTGAAACAATAAAAAAAAATTCTGGTGTGATTACAATGTCAACTTTAAAACAAAATTCATATAAACATAGAAAAATACAGCCTAACTGCAAATGTGAGGTGGACCACATTCTGCGGCGGTATAACTGACTGCGGTTGATCGCATGAACACGCCTGAATACTGCAGTAATACCCGAGTAATATAAGGCGAGTTGATTAATTAAAGCATAGCTGTAATTTTACATGTATGTTCTATAGACTTTGTTGGGAAAGAGAATATAGCTGTGCGACAATGTTAATCCTGATGAGCTAAGTTAGAAATTTTTCAATCGAAACCTCATAAAAAAAAATATAAATTCAGTTCTCAATTTTCGAACACTTCTAGGAAATTGTTCAAAAATATTGTTAAAAGATGCCCATTCGATTTGACACTGTAAATATACCCTGTTCAAGTGTTCCTGCTAATGTGCTATGATGCGGTTGGGTCCTGCTTAATTGCTATGAATTGCACTACCCGCATCATAGCAATTCAGCAGGACCACCAGCATCATAGCATATTAGCAGGACCACTTGGCCAGTGGTAAAATAGTTTGTTTTCCATACGGATATGTGTTTTCAAATAATCATGTAATGATATCTAACATACATGTATATGATCCCATTTATAGGTTTTATTCATCACGGCCAGATAAACTTTGTATACAGACAGTTTTACCAAACTTAGAATTTTTATTAGGTGCTTTCATTGTAGCTGTAATTACTAGTATTAAAAGAGTGCTCAATAAAGTTTGTTTTATCATTTATGCTCATTTGGAATTTGGATGCTATTTAATTCTGTTTATCTATATAATTGGCTGCACTGCTAAATTTTGACTCATTTCAGTCATTTGATGTCAGTACATGTAGTTGTCCATCGAAATGGCGAACACAACCAAAGACAAATTACAAGAGGAAAGACAACAAATACATTTGATGTGCACTAAAACAGATACAGTAGTGCCCTAAGAAATCGACCCCTTAACCACAGCAGAATTATGTGTAACTTTCAGGATTTAGTCGGATATATGGCTTGTTGCCATTCATCGGAAAGCTCTCCCCGAGTTTAATACCCGTAATTCTGCTGTGGTTAAGGAGTCGATTAATTAGAGCATTACTGTAGTTACAAATGTATGTCTAGCCTCCTGTTGTGTCACTAATAAGATCTTTAATTCACATACGGTACACATGTACATGTACATGTACTATATACCCGTTCAAGCGTTTACAAGTGTCAGTCATCGAGAAACTGACCAAAAGTTTTGGTAGTATATAATATAGGCTAGCACTGCACTTGGGCTACATGTACATGTACTGTAAGTGATTATAATGTACTATTTTTATATTCTGCTGTGAAAGTGTTGCTGAATGAAATTTAAGTTTACCCCAATATTCTAAGTCCGCTCGACTAAGATGGGTTTTTTCTCGAAAACTGATATCTGAATATACATGACTTTTTGTACGTCTTCCACTGGTTGGTATTCCCTCTAAAATGACTAATTTTAACTGATTAGATTAGCCCTGGTATGGAAAACTCTAACTGTTATAGCCCGATGAGCGGTTTACTGCCAACAGCGGTGATGATATGATGACCAGCGTTGTGCATGGCATATGTTGTTCCAGGTAAGAATGCTACCATACATTCCAAACATTCATTAAATATCTTATTAATAGTAACCCAAACTACACAAGAGACTAGTATAACTAAGATTGGGCTCGATTAATGATGTGACACTTTCAGTACTTCATTTACTAGTAGCCTGGTACTGGTGGGCCTGGCTACAGATACTTGTTTGGCGTGTTTGAGGCCTGTGGCACAAGGGCAGCAGAATCAATTAAAATTTCTCTTATTGTAGTGTAGTACATGTACATGAATAGTACCGGTAGTACAGCACACAAAGAGGTATATAGTACCGGCACATGTACATGTATTCTCTCTGTTTTCACACATGTTTTTTTTCAATTTAACAACATGAGTCTTTTATGACACATACATGTACTAAAGTGAAAGTAGGCCTACATGTATATAATGTGCACCCAGTATACCGGTACATGTACTGATATATTACATTGCAATACAGTCCGAGTACAATGATATAGCAAAATTATGCATAGTAGAATAACAACCTTTTGTACACACAGTCCTGACAATGATATACCGGGATATCATGGTGATAGTTCATACATTTGGAATTACCGAATACCTGAGTTTGTGGATAGACCGCTTCATGCGATGTTTATGTGAATTTTTATTTTTAAGTCGGCATTGCATACGGTAGTCCTATAAACCACACCAGAGAATAGCAATTGTCGGTCAGTGACCAACTTCTTATGTTTATGCAATCGATACAATCCGGTTCTGCTTTTGATGTCCAGTTCGATATTTGTGGTGTGTTCTTGTGCAAAAATATAATTCTAACTAATGCGCCAAAAATCAGGTTTATAAATTTATCCATTCTTGAGCAAGAGCAACTCGTAAAACTTGTATGGTATAACATTCCAAACTGAGTATTTCTGCTATCAAACCATATGATAATAATGTTGAACCGGACATTCGAAATCTGAACCGCATTTATGGATTGCAGCACGTGATGTTGAATAAACAGTTATAGAGGATATACAGTAATGCTCTAATTAATCGACTCCTTAACTACAGCAGAATTATGGGTAACTTTTCAGGATTTAGTCGGAAATATGGGTTGATGCCATTCATCGGAAAGCTCTCGGTGAGAGCTTTCCGATGAATGGCAACAAGCCATATTTCGGACTAAATCCTGAAAAGTTACCCATAATTCTGCTGTAGTTAAGGAGTCGATTAATTAGCTCTAGAATTACTGTAACATGGTTTATAATATACAAATGTATACTGTATGGGAAACATCAGAGGTTTACAAAGTAATAAAAACAGTTGATTTGTTCTTTATTCTTGTGGTTATATACACGTACATACATGTATTCTAAAAATAAATGTCCTTCACAACGTGGATCAATGAAATGTGGTTGTTGCATTTAAAATGCATTGAGGGTGCATTGTGTCACGCCACTTTGTAAATGCCTTAATGACAGCATTTAAATTAAATGCACTGCATTGGGAATAATCGCAGTCGCATTGAAATTACCGATCATTGCGCCGAAAAAGTATACTAGTATGAACACCCAAATAACGATACGATAGTGTATTTTGCAATTTTGGTTATATTTTTGTTTAATTTAAATTCACATCTGAATAATTCTGTGTTATTTTCCCACTCCTGGTGTACATGTATATGTTCGGAATCGGACATTCATGATGTATTTTTCCATTCAAAATGGAATAAACATAAATAAACACTGTTGACATTAATTGTTTTATAATCAGAATCTGAGACTCATGATTCTCATTTTGATTCTAGTAAAAAGTCTTGATTCCCTGTAGAAAGTGAAACACTAACATTTTGATTATTGCCAAAAATCTGATGGACTTTAAGGCCTGCATCAAGACATTTGTTTGTGAATAAATCAAGGTAAATGTGTTAAAATATGAACGCATTTACAAATGCGTTGCTCCAAAATCGCAAAGTAGATTTGAACATGTGGTCGCTTTTCTAAGAAATTTGTGAGTGGTCTGTACATGTACATACATGTAAGTTACTTGACCAATTACACAAGGAGTCGATGGACACAATCAATGAGGACGTTTGTACTAAAAAATATTTTTTTACGCAAGGAACGAACGAACACAAGGCCACTTTCTTAATTTATATTATGAGCCAACAAGACAGATCGTAAATCGCTGTTATATGACAATACATGTATATGTGGCCATCATAATGGTCGACAGGCATGACGCCAACAAAAACCAATCTGTCAGGCCAATATAAAGAAGTCGCGACTTATTGCTGGTGGAACCTATTAAAGGCATCGTTCCATTTCGTTAATAACAACTTACATGTAACATTCACCTCCACCTCTTTACTCTTGGGCTCCAAATAAATATGTATGCACCAGCTGCATCCGCGTTTATTATTTTTCTTGGGAAATCCCCCCCCCTGCACAGTGCTTATTTGGGTCTGCACGTTTATTAATATTTTGAAGCTATGAAAATTTAAATCAGCACGCACAAATTCAAGATTTCTATATGATTCAGATGTAAAAATGATCAACACGTCTACATTAGTTACTAGCTAAACAAGACATTTTGTCATATGTTTATACTTTACTGTGAAATTGCGTTTCTTCCGTTCTCCATGAACGGATTCTCAAAATGTTTGGTTTTCCAAAAAACAAGGATTCGAACTGTCTGAACTGAACTCCATGCGTTTGTTTAAATAGATGAATAAATAATGGGAAAGACATACAATCCTAGTTCATAATGAATTTAAGTATATAAATATAAATAATAAACGGCGGATTCAACGTGGTCATGGGTTTTGACCGCGTTAAAAAAATCACCAAACTCTGCATGAACCCCGAAGTTTGCTGTACTTTTATTAACTTTCAACGGAATCCCCCCCGCACTATTATTTGGGCCTGCACTTTTATTTGGAGCCTGAGAGTAAGTTGCATTGACATTTATTTTCACGAATTACCATGCTAAAGGCCAAAGAAAAAAGATTGTATGTTTCCGGTAAAAAAATTTAGGGTAGGTAGGTAGGGAATTTTTTTTATTTTATTTTATTTTGATATTTTTTATCCAGCTGCAGAAATATTGAACTACCTCGACCAAAGTGACATAAAATGCCAACCCGTGCCATGGGGAAAGTATTACTTGATCAACACAGTGGAAATATACATTAAGATTGATAAAAAATCAAACTTACTTCATGCTTACGTATGTTTTTTATTATATCTAATACCACATTTTCATAAATTTGGCTATAAACTTGGTACAAAATTGATGTCACTAACTTTTTATAAGAATTTTACCAATAATACCGCCATTATACCGTACATGTATTGTGACGATTACATCCCATTGTCTGGGGGTAGCCAGTACACCCACCGAGCATGCCTGGTTTTTGGAAACAGTAGCTACTAGTACATGTATATATACAGATACACACCCACCATGTCTGTTGATAGTGTTCCATAAGTCCCAAACAAGACATAAAGCAGGCAGGAGATCCACTCTCAGGAAATTAAAATTGCGAAAATTTTGACTTTTTCTCAAAATATCAATAAAAAGTTTAGGGTCGGCGGGTTATTTTCAGGGTCGGTCGATGTACGGAAACATAGTATCTTTTTTCTTTGGCCTAAGGAACATTGCAACTGGTTTGAAGTAACATGACCGCGTTGCGTCAACACTGGAACTGCATTGATGGTAATTTTCAACATGGTCTCACTGAGGTTCTATCAAATATAAATACTAGTATGGTTGAGGCCAACTTGAGGGAGACAATTATTTTGAGAATATGTGATCCTGTGTTAACATGAGCCTAAGGCGACACCAATTTTTAAGTCTGGTTTACGAACACCTCCTACAACTTTGTTTCCATTTCATGAAGAAAAAAATTAACTTTTTTTGTCCCAAAATATTTTACACGCGTACTGATTTTCATGTGCTGTCGCATCCGGTTCTGCTTATGATCATTTACAGATCCATATTTTCATGTATTTCATGACAAGATATGTCTTGTTTGGTTTGAACAGAATTTCATTCAAAAACATTTTTTCACAATTTTTGTAAAATTTATGTAAAATTCCACGATTTACTTGATATAAATTGGGGGGACAATCTTTTTTATTTTTATTTTTTTCCCTCCTGCATCTACTTTTTTTCTCCCCACATCGTAAACCAGACTTAAAAATTGGTGTCGCTTAAATATCATCTGATGGAGTCAAAATCATTGAACCGTCACTTATGCATGCACATGTTGTCTTGATGTTGAGTCTGGCTTTCATCATTTTCATTAGTTTTACTGTTAATATCCACCAAAGGTTGAGGTGTTATGGAGCAACTGTATGGCATCGTATACTGTTATCTTCCGAGTAAATATGGAGTCTCTAATTCTTTTATCAGTCACGCATCTACTCATCAAATAGTATAATCCTTAAATATTTGTAGTCCAGGTGATCTCGACTGCACAGTACATGTATAAGCATTCATCTGTGCACAGTGTGTTTTAAATTTTTTTGCCGTGTAACAACTGTTGTCCCAAGTTTCAATGCCTTGTCCTCCTGGTATGTAGGGATTACCAATTTACCATTGCCGTGTTTTAATTTGCAATTTTTATGATGACGCTCACTAAGCTTGTTGATAATTTTCTTTGTCGTGTAACAACTGTTGTACCAAGTTTCTACGCCGCGTCCTCCTGGTATTTAGGGATTACCGGTGCCTTTAATAGCGTCAGATGCATCATTGCCAGTTAATGTACATTAGAGTGGAACTGAATTAACAATGTCACATTGACACAGTACTCAGTTAAGACCAGTAAAACAGCAAAAGTAGTATTATTGTACAGCAGGCTTATCACTATCAGTACTTACTACATGTACTGACCCCTTACTATCGTGGATCAATCTGAATCTGAATGGTTACGCTGCAGATCCCAATTATGGTAATTTCGCAGCGGGCGAGAGAGTCTCAGATCTTTTCCTTCAGCGCACTCTTGAAGGAATCCACAGGCTGTTGTTGTAGGATTAAGGATTCCTCCAGCTGATTCCAGTCGCATATACATGTAGTTCGAACAAATGTGGAATTAGCGAACTGAGCTGACACGTATGGTATAGCCTCGTAGCACTGACTGTTGTTCCTTTAAAGTAGGTGCCGAGGAATTTGGCTGGTGACGTAGCCTGTCAGAACTTTGCTCTGCGATCTAAGACGCCTTGTTTCGGGTGTAAAGTATTGATTAGGTGGTATAGCCGGGACCAATCCACCCACCACCTTACTCATGAATCCCAGCCGATTTATTTTCCGCCGTTTCTACAATGTTGGTAAATCTAGCTCGTAGAGGATCTTGGTCATATATCCATCTTCTTTGCTCTTATAGTCTCTTTTAATGAAACGGGCTGCTCTACGCTGGATTCTTTCCAGCTTGTCGATGTAATTTTGTTGGTAAGGGGTCCCAGATGGTGTCTGCGTAGTCCATGATCTTCAAACTTCTCAATTCTTCTTCTTCTGGACAGGTGCATTATGAGCAGGCCACTGGCACTACATCATGATTGTACCGGTACCACAAATTCAATTTTGAGAAAATATTCTGGTTATGGCCAGGTAGCTGAGGTACTGTTCAATACTATAGTTGATCCGTTTCGTTATCGTAGCTTAATTCTTACTGTTCCGGGAATTGAAATATTTTTTGTCACATGAAATTCACTCTTTTTCGATATTTGCGCACATCCATGGGGATAAATCGGCGAATCTTATATATAAGTCCACAGTTTATCCGTTTGTAGCCAATACACCATTTCCTTCTGTCAATCCGCGTTGATTCGCGACAAAATTAACTCAAAATACCACAAGGAATTATCCGCGCTTCATTTTGAAGAACGATAACTAAAAGTTAAGATTGTAATGAAACGAAACGAATTTTGAAACACAATAATTGTATTCACTAATATTTTCCTGTTGGTATATGGTCTACTATAGTATATGCAATCATTTATTTGAAATAATAAGTATCACTTAGAGAATAATTCTTACTGATAATTAGAAATCTCTTTATTTTGTATCCCTTTAATATTAAATAATGGCCCTGAAAATTGTCTGTTTGTCAGTTTAATGTTCACTAATTATAGCTAGGCTGTTAGATAAAGTATGATATTGCTTCATTTGTCCGGGGTAGTGTATTGTCATACTGTCATAATAAACTTCAAGTAATAAGGTAACTACTCGTCAATGATGCTTGAATACATAAATGATTAATAAGGTAACAACTACCCGTCAATGATCGACGTCTTAATATAGAAAGGTTTTATAAGGTAACTAACTACACGGAAATGATACTTATTATAGAAGGTTAATAATTTAACTTCTTGTCAATGATGCTTTAATATAGAAAGGGTTAATAAGGTAACTACCCGTCAATAATGCTTTAGTGTAGAAATGGTTACTAAGGTAACTACATGTCAATGATGCTTTAATAAAGAAAGGGTTAATAAGATAAAGTTCTACACGTCAATGATGCTTAAATATAGAAAGGGCTAATAGGGTAACTACACGTCAATGATGTTTTGATATAGAAGGGGTTAATATGGTAATTACACGCCAATGGTGCTTTAATATAGAAAGGGTTAATATGGTAACTACCGTCCATGATGCTTTAATATATAACTGGCTACTATGATAACTACATGTCAATGATGCTTTATTGTAGAAAGGGTTAATAATGTAACTAATCACCAATGATACTCATTATAAAAAGGGTTAATAAGGTAACTGCCTGTCAATTATTGCTTCAACGTAGAAAGGGTTAATAAGGTAATTACACGCCAATGGTGCTTTAATATATAAAGGGTTAATATGGTAACAATCAGTCAATGATGCTTTAATATAGAAAGTGTTATAATATGGTAACTGCACGTCAATGATGCTTTGATACAAAAATGGTTAATAAGGTAATTACCCGTCAATGGCGCTTTAATATAGAAATGGTTTATAATGTAACTACTCACCAATGATACTTAGTATAGAAAGGGTTGTTTAATGTAACTCCGGTCAATTAATGCTTTAATATAGAAAAGGTTAATAAGGTAACTACACGCCAATGATACTTAGTATAGAAAGGGTTGGTAAGGTAACTACACGACAATGATACTTTAGTATATAGAGGGTTAATTAGGCAACTACCCGTCAACGATGCTTTAATATAGAAAGGGTTAACTTGGTAACTACACGTCAATGATATTTTAATAAAGAAAGTGCTAATAAGGTAACTACATGTCAATGCTGCTTTAATACAGAAATGGTTAATAAGGTAACTTCACGTCAATGATGCTTTAATATAGAAAGGGTTAATACTGTAACTACTCACCAATGATACTTAGTATAGAACGGGTAAATAAGATAACTACCCAGCAATAATGATGCTTTAATATAGAGAGGGTTATAATAAGGTAACTACACGTCAATGATGCTTTAATAAACAAATGGTTAATAAGGTAACTACCCGCCAATGGCGCTTTAATATAGAAAGGGTTAATAATGCAACTACTCACCAATGATACTTAGTATAGAAAGGGTTAATAAGGTAACTACCTGTCAATTAATGCTTTAATATAGAAAGGGTTAATAAGGTAACTACACGCCAACGGTACTTAGTATAGAAAGGGTTAATACGGTAACTATATACGACAATGATACTTTGATATATACAGAGTTAAGGAGCCAACTACCCGTCAATGATGCTATACTATAGAAAGGGTTAACATTGTAACTACACATCAATGATATTTTAATATAGAAAGGGTTAATAAGGTAACTACGCGTCAATGATGCTTTAATAAAGAAAGGGTTAATAAGGTAACTTCACATCAATGGTGCTTTAATATAGAAAGGGTTAATAATGTAACTACTCACCAATGTTACTTAGTATAGAAAGGGTTAATAAGGTAACTACACGCCAATGGTGCTGTAATATAGAAAGGGTTAATAAGGTGACTTCAATGCAGATTATACAGTTTAACAAAATACCACAGGTGTATATATCCGGGTGAACACTGTAGTAAATACCTGTCGAAACCCTGGTGTAAATACCTGGGTGTAAATACCTGGTGTAAATACCTGGGTGTAAATCCGTAAAAACCCGGGTAAACTGGGGTTTATACCTAACATATATAGAAAACACCTGGGTAAATCTATATAAATCCCTGATTTACCTGGGTGTAACCTGGGTGTGACCTGGGTGGAACCAGGGTAAAACCTATATGTACCGGGGTATACCTAGGTAAACACCAATATTTACCCAGGTACATTTTTATATGGGCGATATCTAATACAAGTAAAATCATCTCACTATTCCCACCATATACAGCCATACCATAGTAACACACGTTACTAGATACACGCACGTGTTGCTGGACCTGGTTAGTGTTAAAGGTGCACGATCCGATTTCAAACCAAAGTAGACCAAATGTCCTGAGTCAATGTTCTGCTTATTGCACGCAGGCAAAAGGCTATCCCCATCGTTCGTATCAAGGACCAGCAGAGAAGTTTTAAATTGGGAGAAGTTACTACCCCATATTTGATTATTTAAATTAAATAATATGTCGGGGAGAATTCATGTCTGAAGATCAATTTTCACCCCGCCATCACCAGTATTATGCGACAAAGAAGCCCATTTATAAAATCCGGTATAGTGAGTAAATACACCACTATAATTAGTAAGTAACCTTTAAATATATTGCTTGGAGATACGGATACTGCTATATTCGAGAAAAAAAGTCACTTCTCCCCAGAACGAAATATGGGAAGAAGTGACAAAATTTAGGGATGGTTCGTATGCTATGGACATCACGATCGCCATCGTTGGAATTGCAAACATCTCAACACATCTTCCTGCATATAGGTTCATATTTTTCACATAGGTTCATATCGGACTTACAAAGAGCGTAATCGGGTTAGCCGATTTATGTGCACATAGAGCGTAACAAAAACAAACGCCAATGAGAGCTAATTTGCGGTTATAAAATACATTGAATGTGAGCTAATTTGGAGAACAGGCGTGCGATCACCATCACTATCTACAAATTAATCAATCCATAAAACTGAAAACTCCAACCGTTATAAGTACCAGTAGAACTCTGTTCATTATCTAACTAATTTTAGTACCAACATTAATTGTTATACCATGATAACTCGAGACAATTCCGCATAGGCAAAACAGACTCGTTTAGTCATTATCGCCTTCTAAACATTGGCCATAGTTGTGGCGACGAATCATTTCACGCCCATACAAAGCAAATTGTTGGCGGTCATGTTTTATCAGAAGTTACCATGGCAACCGTGAGCCCTCCCTAACAAAATATCACACCAATATGTCATGCACAACGTTTGGTGATTTTATATTGAAGTGCCCAATTCAAGTATTTTTGTCATGGAGCCACCCCGCTAATCAGGAAGTGGAAACATACAAATTAATTTCCTAGTGACAGAAGCTCCAGTTGACTTATACATATTACTCTACACCCCACTCAGACTCTACACAAAAACAAATCATGGAAGAGATGCGCCATCTTTAAATGTGTATTCAGGTTTCTCCGGTGTGGCAGAACCGTAGTTGTATTTAGCTTCTCCCGGTGCCACGTTGTGGACTTTTTAATGGGTCTGGAACGATGACTCATATGACCATAGCTCTTTGCATTTTTTTTTTAAAATAATTTTTATTGAAACAGTCAGATGATTTTACATACAAAATGAATGGTTGTACATGTTGGATACAAAATATAGATATCGTTCACGCTTGTACTCTTACTTACATCAACGGGCACCAAGTGGCTCTAAACAGGCGATCGGGCAATCTTTTATATTGTAATTGAAATCATGATATACAACAGAGAATGATTTGAAGTTTTAAGTAACGTTAAACATGTTATTTTCATTTTTACTATAATTGAAGAGAGTAAGAAGTAGAACGGAAACATAATTGCTAAAGGAAAAAGCGCGAGTCTGATGAGTAAATATATCAATAAATGTATGTTTGTTTTTCTATAGAACACATTCAGAAAGACAGACAGTCAGACATACATTCGCAAATATAGATATAGGTGTAAGATGTATAAGTCAATCTAGTGTGATAGACTAAGATTTTGAGGCACCTGGTTATCATATCTCCACGAAGAGACAGATGTTTTAAAGAAATATTCAGGTGGTCCTCTGTTCGTGGTGGTATAATGGATAATTATTCTCAGTTTAAAAGAAGTGTTGTAATATATATCAGCTACAGGGATAATTGGTACCTTTCTACCAGGAACCAGTTTTTCTCAAATTTTGCAATCTTCATATTACAACGAGCACTGAATTTGTCACATCGATACCTGTATTGGAGGGTTGCTATAAAATCATTGACGGATAGCATATCTGGGTTGAATCTAGTGCTGGCATCAGTGCTGGCATTCTCATGTATTCTTCCTTGGGATCAGTTAGTTATCAACAAAGCGGTATCATATCGGATCTTAGACGACTAAACGATGAATAAAAAATACCCAACGCTTATATTGGAAAATGGTGACCTGCTTTTTCCAAGTCATGTGATGTTTGTTCCAACAACAGCCGATTATATTTATTGGCCAGGTTGTCACAAGGCTCGTCACTGAGGTAGTTTTCACATAGCATGTCCAGTGCAGTGTACCAAAGGCTAACTATATATCACAGGGCAGTCTGATAGCGTGTTTTCCTGAGAAGCAGCATCGAAATATCACGTCAGCATACTAAGCACGACTGTCCGACTAACAAATCGTGGCTGCCTTTCGTGCATCGTATGATGAAATAAGTATGATGCAATAGTAAATTCAGGGATGTTGCATTGGCATAGGCGCACATCGCTCTGTTACACCAGGCTATGTTTTTACAAAATTTGCCACTAAACCCGGCCTCATATATTGTTAGTAAGACACGTGTATTATCTGAACGCACAATGACGTAATAGCTTAGCTGTGATACAAAGGTCTTGTTTACATCGGGAAATAATATATCAACATCTAGTTCGTATGCTGAATGTGACGACTATTTACAGCATAATGCAGCTACAACCGACAAACAAGAAGTGGATCAACTTTTGATAATCATGGTTGATTTTCCCATCATACCTAATCTGAGTACTCACTTGTCGGATATTTGAAAGTACCATACAGTAATGTCTCTAATCCGTTGAGCATTTTTCGACTCTCAATAAGAACAAGGTGTGCTCCATCTGCAGCACAGAACGTCATGGATGCAGCAGCTCTCAACGTTGTTGTACTGTACTTGAGGCAATACCTTCTCCCGGCAATGCCATAGTCCGCGTAGCCAATGGCGTTTGGGCATCCTGTGATAACAATCAATAATTGAACCTGTTCATGAAATAAACTGTGACTAGAATGTGCTTTGTTAAACCTAAAGGCCGGATTCGTCCTCTCCGGTTTAAACCTCCGATTTAAAACTACATTGGCGGTCCAGCCAAAACCGGGTCTAAGGGAGCGTTTTTGTCGTTCAGTTACCAACTAATTGACAACTCGATTTGGTTATATGGGCATACAGTCAAACTACCCTCTTGCCTATCAGACCAAAAGACAAGTCGATATAATGGTTATTGACGTGTCATAAATCATCGCGAACGCGTGCACGATTTATTCATTGAGAAATGAGTATCGCTCATGGAACATTAATCAGATCTCTTTGTGGGTTTAAATCAATATGACAAAGGCATGTCTCTCAACCCGAGCTTCACGAGCTGTCTATCACTTTGTTTGTGATTTATTTTCTGCAAGATGCTTTACCCGCAGAGACAAAATTTGGTGTATTTACATGTATATCTGTATATAGTAAAGGGTATAGGAGCTGTATATATGTATGTCCGTTGTCTGTTCGCAACTGTTCTAAAACTTATTTAAAAATAAGAAAATTTAATTTTTTTAAAATGAAAAAATTGTGTTGTTAATTTGGGTAAAGAGTTGTATCTAACAAGAAACAATATTAAAAATTTATATTAATATTTGTTTTAAATTTAATTAAATATAAAAAAAAAATTAATGTTCAAATGATAAAAATGTGCGCAAATGTGACGCAGGCTCCTCTGACGCTGAATAAAGGCTCCATAATCGAGTCAATCCTGGACCAAGAGGTCAGTCAAGTAAAGCAATTTGCTTGTGAGTACACATCAAAAGCGGCATCTGAACTTTTTAAAGTGGGCAAATACACAGAGGCACAGCTTTTAATAACAAAATATATTACATGCGTTGCTTTTTTTCAATGTAATAAATTTTCCGTCATGCTGAAAATCAAAAGGTTCCCAGGTTTTGAACTCGTTGAATTTTATGGGATCGTTTTGGTGTCAAAATTAAAACGTTGAACCATTCAAATGAATTCGTATAAAACACCAGTATTTGTGACTGCCACAAGCCAATAGAAACCGTGCGAATGAATCAACAGTGACATGATAACACCAGTCGGCAGCCGCTACTTAGACACGCCCTCCCTCGATATAATTTACAGCTCCACCCTTTGATTGATTGTTTGACAATTCTAAACCGCGTTGAAGAAAAAACGGATTCGTCATCTCAAGTTTAGCCTCGGTAAAGCTGGTTTAGCTGGACCGCCAAATAAGATGGTTCAGTTGCCGGTTTAAGGGGGAGACGCACGTTTTGCATAAATCACAGTAAATCCAGCCAGAAATGGCAAGTGATTTTCAACAAAGAATTTCTCTGGATCTATCTTGTGAAAAATCTTGAATTTTACGTATGATAATTTTCATTATATATAGAATCAGAGCAATAATAAAGAGACAATAACAATAATGGATTTTAATACATTTGAGAGGTTGAAAATATTTGTTTCGCTTCTGTCCCTGTAGGTACCGAGAACTGCCAGAAAAAAATATAATTTCAAATAACATGTCAACCATCAAATAGCTTATTGTCTTGACTCCACGAGAGGAGGCTTCATTTGTATCATAATGTGGAGTTAGCTTTTTAATTGCATATTATAGCATCATACCCCATGTATTATAATGAAGAATAAAGCAGTCACAAATATGCCAGCCCAATGAAAACAAATGTTCAAATGTGGTACTGTCCACTCAAGCAGGGAGCAATCAACAGAAATTAGGTCACAGTGTTAAGAGATATGGTGGTCAGATTTAACTTGGTTATGAACCCATGACCCAGAACTCAACTGAGCCCAATTTTTCAATTACCAACAAGCATGGCATGAAAATTCTCAATTATAAAAAATTATTTATGGTAGTTGTCTTTCTGAATGAAAATAATCATTTAATTTCATGAATCAAGAAAAATTAAGTCTCCTCTCATGATCTTCAGATATGATATCATGTATATATGAAATGCACTTTCGAAAAATATTTGTTTTACAGTAGTTCTCGGTACCTGAACACAGTGAAAGTTTAAAGATTTGTCATGCCATAAAAGTAAAGTAAATGAGATTATAATAACCAGATGGTTCTTATGTATGTTACCACAATAATCTCTTGTACAAAATTTCACAAAGATATTCCTGATAGATTTAGAGAAAATACATTTTGAAATACCAGGAAATTTTGGCAAAACGTGCGTCTGACCCTTAAGCTTGTAAAACGCAAACAAAATATCGAAATTGGCAAAAACTTATCCCACACGCTTTATAGGTGTGAGTGCTATAATTCATATACTCGCTGCAAGCTATTGGTCCATATATGACCTCTATATTGACTTATTGAATTTTTGTTGTTGAATGAATGTACTGTTGTGTCACCGTGTACTTGAGTATGTGCATATGTATGGATATGTGTAACGAGTATACGTGGGTATGGGTGACTGTGCGTATGCACGTATACATGTATACGTACGTGAGTCTGTGTGGCTGTATATCAGTACCCAGGCAAGTAGGTATGTAATAGGTTTGTATGTATGGATGTATGGATTGATGCACATGTAAGTATATATGTACGACAGGTGTACTTGTGCGTTCCGTTGCGTGTGTTCGTCAGTATGTAAGGGGCTAATGTGGTTACGTGCATGAATGGATGCATACATGTTGCAAATATGTAAGTATGTAATACGTGCATGATGGCCCGAATGTGCGCACTTAGGTCTATGTAAATATGTTATTAACATGAAGGGTAGTCTTTGTTGTTGATAAAACTTGTCTTTCTGTCGTATTGTTTTTTGTTCTTGAGTTCTTTGTAAAAACAAATCTGTATGTTTATCCACTCTTCGTTATCGGAGGATTAAAGATATATATAAACTATGTTGGACCAGGTTTAAACAAGAGATGACGAATGCGTCACTTAGACATGCGGTCGTGGGTTTAAACCACGGATTTTACTGGCTCGCGGCGGTTTAAACCTAGAGGTTTACGTAGACCAGGTTTACAATCAGATGGGGAATCGGTCCGAAAAGTCCAACGTTCAAGCTGAGTATGTCTGACGTGGTCGACGAACATACATTACGTAATAAACAAAAACTGGTTTAGAGTTGACTGCGCTTCGCTGTGACATACTGTACGTTTTCATAATATCGTGTTTCATATTTTTCACTAAATGTTTGCGTAATTTTGATCTGTGTCCATTTAATTATCAGTAATTAATCATTTCCATTTTTAAAATAAAATTTATTTTTTATTGCTATTAGCTTCAGGCCAGGCAATTGTCTCAATATAGCGTCGTCAAATAAAATAACTAAAACCTCGAGCTTTAATTTGTAGACGTCTAAACTCAGATGAGCCATAATAAGGCAAATATATATTGTTAATTGTTTTGATTTGTTCGATATTGTCGACAGTATATATATATATGTTGTGAATGTTTCGAAGAAGAAAGAATTGACCATTCGGGGGGGGGGGTAATACAAAATTTGCAGGAAGGTATGCCGTTTTTTTGCATCTGGCATTTTCGGGGGCCCACCACCCCCAAACATGCAAAACAAATAATTTTGACACCCACCCCCCACCCAAATTTCACTAATATTTGTCTAAAATCTCATAAAACTCTACTGATATCACTCTTATGACTGGGAATGATCTCAGTTAGTTCAAATAACAGTTTAACCTGTTTTCAGAAGCTGTTTTAATTGAAAAAACATGTTCTATAAATTGCTGATCATCTATAAACCTAGGTCATTGTGCAGAATACACAAAATTTCATAATTTCTAACTATTTCCTGATTAGTCTGTCAACCAGCCCATTATCTAACATATTCCATACCAATTATGTTAGTCTACTGGAGCAACTTACTTCTATTATACTAAACTAGCTGAAACAGACTCCCTTGGGATCCTATATTCAGCATTGGAGATACCTGTGGCCCCCTTTGGTGGACTTCGCACACATTTTGATCTTATACAGAGCCTTCACTTAGCGACGGCCCCTTGGTGCGCTTCAAGCACATTTGGCCATTGAAGCATTTTGATTTATATATATTGTTTTAATATAATTTTTTTAAAGATTGAATTCCTTGCTCAATTTAGCAAAACCAATTTTTTTTTTAATTAAACATTTTGAAAAACTAATACCATTATAACATCCGCCAGTGTACCCCGAGTCACCTCACCAAAGTTGTTGAACTCGGTCCACGGGTCTGAGAGAAAAATCCGGACAGATCCTTTTCGTTTATATATATATAGATGACAAGCAGTCACAGCGCTATACCAGACTTCGATACTTTCGGTCTTGTGAGAGATCATCTGAGTTGAAAGACATGCAAATAATTCACTTGGCTTGATGCTCTTACGACAGCTATTTTTTCCCACTGATATTCCTTTTCCATGCACACAATGATCTAGGCATTAGTTGCATCAGGACAAGTTTACTTTTTTATGCAAACTTAGGTCATTGTACAGGATACACACAATTCCATAATTTCTAACCATTTCCCGATTAGTCTCTCAACCAGCCCATTATATAGATTATGCCTTAACATTTTTGTTAGTCTAATAGAGAAACCTCTGTTATAATAAATGACAAACAGTCGCTATGCCAGACTTGGATATTTTAGGTGTTGTGAGATCATATGAGTTGATAGACATGCAAATATTTCACTGATTGGCTTGATGCACTGATGAACAGTGTGATGACTGTTATATTCTAGCCATTGATAGTCACATTAATGTTTTAAGCAGTTATTCTTTTTCCACGCACACAATGATCTTGGCTTTAGTTACATCAAGACAAGTTTATATATTTCAGTTTTACATTTCTCGAAGCTTCTTTCCGAAGGGTGTCGGGAAGGAATTTTTTCACCCCACCGCCCCATATGCAACATGCCAGATAGTTTAATGTCATCTCTACTAAGGCCCATATGAGCTCCCGGTAACATAAATATGGTGTTTTTGGAGTTAAATTTCTTATAATATGTTTTAAACTGTTACAAATGTCATATAAGGGCACAAAATGTCTTTAGTAAAAAAATTGCATGAGGGTGTAAAAAACGCGTTTTTTCCCTTTGATGTGTGTTTCATTAAATTTGTGGCCACCCACCCACCCGGCATACCTTCCTGCAAATTGTTTACCCCCCCCCCTGGACCATTAGCAAAATCATGGAGTCGCCATGTATGTCTGTTGAATAAACTATACTGTATATTTTGAAGCTCGATATATTATTAAAGAACTAATTCGGCACATCGTTCTTAAGTGATCTAATCCCAAAGTAGACATTATAACAGCTCTTTATGAGAGACAACCACTGGGTGTTTTGCCTGTCCTGATACAGATTCATAATGCGCTGACATGTACGGTGTTGAATGTCGAACATTGGGCTAATGGGGGCGATATCATTATGGTGTGGTATTGAACACCTACAAATCGTAGTTTTATGGTATCAGAATCGACAGGGCAATAAACTTACTGGTATGGACGAAACACATCGTCTCACTGGATAGTGCAGGCAATTCTATTTCTCTCTCGTTGCATTTGCTAACAACATTCTGTAATGAACAATTTCGAGGGTTGGACTTTAAATAGTACGTGATAAAGATCTAATTTGTGTTTCACATCTACTACCCAAAACGCATGACATTGCCAAATGTTTGCCACAGCATATTCTCCTCGTGCAAATAGGCTCATATTGAACCTAAAATATTCACTCATGTTCATATTGAACTTATCTGATTATGAAATAAGTGAACGTATGCCCGCTATTCCGTTGAATGGCGTGGGACACAGTGAAAACACATCACCACGGTAAACTGGCTTGTATATAAAACATACTGTCAAATAATTATCTCGTCAAAGTACGTTCTATATTTAATATATAACTCTTGTTTCGATTAAGTTTATGCAGTTATAACCAAAAAGTTTGAGGATAAATTCTATGACGCGAGTGATCAAATGTTTTTGTGAATTCGTCGTTTTTGGTTGGTTAGCGAACAGTATACACACAGTTAACAACTGATCACTCCACTGTGACAGCAGGTGTTGCCGAAACATTTCGCCTGTAAACTGTGATACGAATTGTTTGTTTATGAAACTTCATTTTGTTTACATGTTAGCTGGATCGTTGGATCGAGTATTGTTGATTTTTGTAGTTACTTATGCACCTAAGTACTGATGGGCAGTTAGCAGTAAATTTAATGGCATGGCAGTACTGCCTGATACATTTTTGATGCAGCATCCGAATACCCATCTAAATCGCAGAAAGTAACGAATAGTTTCGATATACATTTCAGGCACATGGTATATAGGCGTGGTCATATATCACGATGCTGATATGAGTGCTGTCATTTCAATAGCTGAAGTAATCAAGAAATTTAGGTTATCGAGAAATAACTTTAATATCGAAATGTGTGACAACCAATAATTGTATAGTATTATTTGGATTGACAGCTTATGGCTAAATTTTAGAGATATCACACTTCCGATTAACTCGGGATACTTAGTTCGAACTGAAATTATAACCTCGCGTGTCACATGTTACTGCGTTTGATTATAAATTGCTATCTAATCGTGAACCCCAATTAAGTGTGTGCGTATTAGGCCTCAGTGTATGCCCCAGCTATTCGCCGCCTTCTGCCACTACGTGCCAGTTAGTAATCATGGATATGACAATGGAAACAATCGTACTATACGCATGGGAAAATAATTGTGTATTGTATTATTAATATCCTATTTCAATTGCAATTCCGTCAAAATGTTACTTTTATACTCAATTGAATATACGCAACAAATGAATGAATTTGAGCCATGGTTTAGGGCAAAATACACTCACGTGCTCTCTGAACGAGGCAAACAACATGGTTATTATAATGAAAATGAATTTAAGGATGGAGTCATAAAAACATTTTCATTAGAATTACCTTGTTATTTGCATCGTTCATAGAGCACATGTGTGTATTTTGCACTCATCCAGGGCGCCAATTCATTCATTTGTTGCATACATTCTGTTGAGTATAAAAGTAGATAGTCCCATAAATTACCGGAAGTAGTGCACAGAACCCCTTTAAGATACGTGTATTTCTCAAGGATTCACCTGTTTGCTGTTGCATCATAAATGTCCACTGAAGTGGCCTCTGAAGACGTAGTAATATAACACCTCTCAAATAAAATTTGCAACAGCTCGTGGTGATGCTTAAATGCGATGTATTGGTGAACAGTTGTTTTTACAATAGCCACATACAACTATAATAGCAGTTATAGTTAACCACAACTAAGCTGAAGTAGTCCATGAGCCAGGACCGAGAATGGTACCATTTTGGTGGGCAAATTCTATCAACATTTTTCTCAAAGCTTATAATCTGAAGTTTATCTGAGTGCTGGGGTACACTACGGCAGTGTAGCTTAGTGTGCAAAATTTGTGTTTCCATGGCAACAAAGGGTGTTTTTGGCAGTACAACAAATATGCTTGTAATGGTCTACAACTAGAAAGTTTAAAGCAGTAACTCTATCTTTGCATTGATATGGGATGAAACCCTTGGTGTACTTTCTTTTGGCATGGGTGATTTCATCGTTAGAGGTCAAGGTCATACATACTGGTCAAGGTCATTCACCAAAATATTAGCTTTTTTCATATCGGGTCATACATTTTCTACCCACAGATTTTATATATTTGTTCTGAATACGCTAGCTTTGCTCCTAAATAAGCTATAGCGTATATGTCAGTCGTGAGAGATAGGCCTTTCCAAAATGGGTCAAAATCAGTTATTTACCAATATATCATGCTTCTATGTGCAGTCCAGGCATCAGTGCATGGCAATGTAAGAATTGCAAAAATTATGGTAAAAGCATGAAACTTCCAACATATGTTCCTTAGACATACTCTTTTCATTTTCAGATATAGACCCCATCAAGATATGGCCCTGCTTAGCAGCGGTTGCTAGGCAACTGTACACAAATATTAAATGCTCATATATTGATGTATTACAGTATTTCATTCGACTTTGTTTGTTATGAATTGCATATTTGAGGTCTATGTGTGACAAATGATGAATTACAAAGACTTATGACCTTGTTTCCTATTATAATGTCCATAACAACCGTTGCTATGCAACTACCCAGACAGTAAAATGTATATTTGGCACTCTTCTCGATGGCATTTTGGGAAGATTTGATGGTAGATTAGTCTGAAATACATTTTACATATGCTAACACATCACAAAGTGTATGCTATATAGGGATGGATAGTTTCTACGGTTGGAAGGTGTCATTGCGACCGTTTTTAAGATACCAACCCATATTATTTTTAAATTTCAAAAGCATCGATGATCATAACGCAAGTTGTGGATGATGAACAACATTGAATCTGCTGTCATATATACATTGAATACTAAAATGTCTGATGCACCTTGATTAGTTTCTACTATTATTTTAACCATTGACATAATAGAATTATTGGATTTTTCTATCACATATTTGTCATCAAAATCGGCACAAATTAACAAGTAAAATGTAACAATAGTTGGTATCAAAGGTGCTTATGGTTTTGTTTTGTGTCATAAAGGTGTCACACTGATGTGTTTTGTAGACAAAATAACTCAAGATGGCTTACAAAATGGAAACCAGATTTGGTACAAAAAAAGGTTGATTTTCCACATAAATTATATCGGAACATTATTCTCTGCTATTCCGACAGTGTAGCAAATTGGTTTTTAACCATCATCTTACAACTAAAATTAATGTGCTAGTCTGGTTGTCCCAGTGCCTTCTGAGATATGATAAACTCATTTTAAAAGATGCAGTGTGGAATTTTGCCAAAAACGTCTCATATTTTGAATGGAAATGCGCAGAAACGGAACTAAGCGGGACCATATTATTTGGCTACTGTCGCACATTAGCATAAACAACGATTGACTTAATACATGGTGTATGTCAAAATGGTAGCCAGGGAGTGACTGTTGTGATGTGAGGTGAATATTTATACAAGGAGTGGCTATATGGTAATGTGTAGGGTATACAGTGAGATGCATGGGAATATAAGGAGTGGTCATGTGCGAGGTGGATATGCATACATATACATGGAGTGGATATATGGTCATTGGTGTGGTGTATGTGTAGAACAAGAGTAGCTACACAGTTATCTGTGTTGTTTATGTGTATATGGAGTGACTGTGTGGTCATGTCTGGGATGCACATGTGTACGTTGGGGGCTGTATTTTCATGGGTGAGGTGTATATGCCAGTCTGGAGTGCGTGAATGACCGTGTGTACAGGGAATAAGTATATATTGAAGGTCTGTATCGCCATGGGTGTGGCAAATAGGACCTTACTCGGTACATGAATACAGGGAGTGACCGTATGGCCAAATTTTGGAGTGTAGGTATACACGGAGTGACTGTATGGAAATAAATTTGGTGTATGATTGTCATGGGTTATGTGTGTATATGCAAGAATATATTCAAGAATGGCCGAGTGTGTGGGTTATTGGTATATATAGAAGGGTTGTATGACCATTGGGTGTGGCAAATAGGACCTTAATCGGTACATGAATACAGGGAGTGACCTTATGGCCAAATTGTGGATTGAATAGGTATACACGGAGTGACTGTATGGAAATACATTTGGTGTATGATTGGCATGGGTGATGTATATATATTCAAGCATATATTCAAGAATGGCCGAGTGTGTGGGGTATTGGTATATATAGAAGAGCTGTATGACCATTGGCGGGAGTATACTTGGAGTGACTCTATGGTTATGAGTGTGGTGTATACACGGTATGTATATATTGAGTGGCTATATGGGCATGGGTGTGGCGACTAGGTATACAGGGACTGACATTTGGCCAATGGTGGAGTGTATAGGAATAAAAGGAGTGACTGTATGGTAGTAAATTTTGTGTCTGATTATCATGTGTGAGGTGTATATTCAATCACGGAGTCTATGAATGGCCGAGTGTGTGGGATATTGGTATGTAAAGGCCAAAAGGGCTGTATGGCCATTGGTGGGGTGTATATATACTTGCAGTGACTATATGAGGTTGTGTATATGTATATCTTTATATATATATATATATATATATATATATATATATATATATATATATGTTCGCGGAAGCCACATTAGGGAGACATTTGTGTGTAAATAACCCACATTAGGGCGACTTTTACATTAGGGCGACTTTTTGTGTGTCCCCCTAATGTTTAGCGTGTTTTTTAAGTGAATTTAACATGCAAATTTATATATTTTTCCTGTCATGTGTGATCTCTGTGACACTATTATTCACCAACTGTCGATAGTTTTTGCGCGGAATGAATATTTTAATAGATATATGCAATTAAATTATCGGTAGTGTATATCTGACAGTGTTACAGACCGACATTAGGGGGACCTGGTTTTATTGTGATAAATACTGTTAATTTGGGAATATGTTTGCATGACGAAGACTGATTATGGGTTATATCTTATAATTAAAACCGCTTACTCAATATCAACTTTTAAAATTCAAAATCCTGAGATATATTTCGATTTACGTATTTTGCGGTGATATTTTCTACGACACAGGAGATATAGAATTACATCTGAATAAACCATGCATTAAGTAGACAACCACATTGGTCAGTTACTAATGAGGTTTGATATATGGGTAATTTGGCCCGGAAAATATTATTAGATAGGTCCCATTGACATTAGATGTCCTAAAGGGGCAATAACAACGCATTTAACTAACTAATTGATTATAGACCAAAAATGGTTGCAATCTGGTCGGTGTAAGTTTAAACACGGGGATGACCCATATAGTGTGGTATAGATGCCGTTGACCTCAGACGCCTTTAAGGGTCAAATTTGAACAATAAAGAGCGTTCTTTATAAGTTTAAAGTATTTGTAGGAAAATTGGTACAAATGAACCACCCAACTTGATGAATGTCACGCGATAGGCATCTTCGACCCAAGATGACTTACATGGGTATATAATCAATAAAGAGCGTTTATCATCATTCCAGAAGATATGTGAGAAAATTGGTGACAAAAGTCGAATGACGCAGGGCATGTCAAGGGAATGGGTTTGTTGACCTCAAATTATTTAAAGATGCACTAATAATAAGAAATTAAAAGATAAATGTAACTTTATCCGGATGCCGCTGATCTCAGACGATTTTAATGGACAAATGTGAGCAATAAAGAGCGTTAGTTATAGGCTCAAAGTATATGTAGGGAAACTGGTACAGATGAATCACCCGACCAGGTGGTTGTCACGCGATAGGCGTCTTTGACCTCAGATGACTTACATGGTCATATAATCAATAAAGAGCGTTTATTTTCATTCCTGAAGATGGGTGGGGGAAATTTGTGACAAAACTGGAATGACGCAGGGCGTGTCAAAGGATTGGGTGTGTTGACCTCACACGATTTAAAGATGCACTAATAATTAGCAATTAAAAGAAAAAATTAACTCTATCCGGATGCCGTTGATCTCAGACGACTTTAGTGGGCAAATGCGAGCAATGAAGGCATTCGCTATAGGCTCAAAGTATATGAAGAAAAATTGGTACAGATGAATCACCCGACCAGGTGATTTCACGTGATAGGCGTCTTTGACCTCAGATGATTTCATTGATATACAATCATTAAAGAGCGTTTATTATTATTTCATGGAGATATGTGGAGAAATTGATGCAAAAAAGTGACATGACGCAGGGAATGTCACGGGATTGGTTTTGTTTACCTATAATGGTTTTGAAGAGGCACTAATAATCAGCAATTAAGAGATAGTTTAACTTTGGCTTCGAACAGCTGGGTTCTGTTAAATTACAAGAACCGGGGAGGGCTAAATTTGCATTCGTTATGGTGATTGATACATGACGGTACACATGCGTGGTGGGCTACATACTGTGAGCGTATCCATCAAAGCAGTCATGAATGGGGTCGACCGATGACACGTCATAGACGGTTACGCATTCCAAAAAACGCTTAGCCTACATTTCGGCTAGATTAGTTAAAACTTCAATGACTGTTCACTATAGCAAGTCAACATGATTGGGAGAGGGGTATTGTTAGAATGGATGCGCCACGGTATATTCTAGAAGTCAAGATGTGTCAACCACAGTATACAAGGCCCGTGGTGTTTTCAAAACCACGCGTGGCCAACATTTTAACACGGAAAAAACACGGAAAAATCGCACGTGGTCTTAGCGTCAATGAATACAGAATTGTCAGATAAAATCTTTTATAATAAAAAACAATTTCATATATTGAATTATATATATATATCATATTTGTTTATCTGTGTCTATGGCCTTTATATCCATGTCATGTTTTGTTGTCGCATTTTATTTTAGTTGGCATTACTATTTTCTTGTGTGTGTTCATATTACATGTACGCAAATGGTTTCGGTAGTTTGTGCGGCGATATCGTGTTCTAACAAATGGGTGAAGAATTGGATATAACATTACAAAAATTCATAAGTTAAAGACATATTATGCACTTGTTCGGACGCGTGAAACTGATTAGTTAGTATGCATGCGCTATGCCATGAGGGGATGTATGAATTCTACTAACATTGCCGAAAATCTCAAACAAATCGACCGTACCACTTCATAGAAAACATCGTCTGAACTACTATATTATACGCTCAATTGTAAATATTTACTTCCCGATTCGGGACGCAACTATCGGCGGTAAATTAACACAAATGATTTCGCCATCGGGGGGTCACTGTATTTAATGCATATATATATATAAGAATTACGGTGTGTTCTGTCAATTTGGATATAATATTTGTAAAAATAACTACTTTCAGCAAGATATTCTCCATTTCTATTTCATCACCCTACCGGAGTGTTTCAGATCACTTTAAAATATCGAATTTAATGTCCAAAACGTAACTAAAGTTTTAAATTTAAATTAATTTGTTTTGAAAACTGGGATCAAAATTTATATAAATAAAATTTAGTTTTTCCAAATTTAATTTAAAATGCTCATTTTCAACAATTAATAAAATTTTCAAGAATTGTTAGTATCAAAGTAATTTCATATATATGCACATATGCATATTTTATAGCACACACAATATAACATATTTTTATGAGTAATCGCGGTATATTGGTATCTTTACTTTCTTTGGGCCAATTTTTACAATCGACGGGTTGAATTTCGATAAAATTTCCGTTAAATAAAATGATGCTGCCAATCGCACAAAGGAATCACCACGAGAATACCACGCAGCCAAGAACGATTATCGACGATTAACACGCATTAAGTAAAGTAATTGCCATGAAAATATAGCAGATACACTGGGATCGACTACAGAATGGTAACTGTAGCAGTCGTGGCCAGTCCCAAATATGTAAGTAGAATGACTGCTATCTTCTGAGAAGAACCCATCGTACATGTATATCCCTGGAATTTTCTTCCTAATGTATGGACAAATTAATGCCATATCCGGTATCGGTATCTCTTTGATTTCACCTCATCGCGCAAGAGGTAATAAATCAGCCAGTGCACAGATGCCACGAACTTGTCGATGCGGCCTCGTTTGTTGTAACTCGATATAAGGTTATCAATTAGCCTGATAGAAATGTATCCTGTGTGTGTTCCAATATTGATGTCCAGCTTTATATGTATGAATAGTTTCGTAAATTCCAATCTAAAATGCAATTGTACTTGAATTGTGCCAATAGAGACCGATGGTGCTTGTATTTAAACAATTATTGTGTAGTTTTGTGTACGGAAGTACACCAGAGCCGGTAGTAAGATTATATATATGATTGTACTGATTTGTGTAACCAGTCAGATTTGGCTCCCATTACTCCCAAGTGTCAGAAGCTGTTAATGAATAAAATTATCTTGGAATTCAGTTTAGTAATACTGGTAAATTCATACATGGTTCACAGCATGAGACGTTTCCGTTGCGCGCGAAGCCACCTCGCGTGATTTAAATGGGACGGACTGGCCTCATTTCGGTTTAGGGAAGAGTTTAACACACCAAATGGTCTGGGCAATTTGCGAAAAATACTTGAAGATTAAGAAAGCTCCTCAAAAGTGCGGGTCCGTGAAGTTGGATAGAAGTTCGAAGTTCGAAATTCGGTGGAGATTCGCGTGAAGTTAGATTGAAGTTCGAAGTTCGAAATTCGGTGGAGATTCGACCCCCACTTTTGTTTGCCTCAAATGCATTGTTGTGTTCCAATTCGTGTTCCCCTGCTCGAATTTTGGGTCAAAAGTAATTTTTTTCACTTTTTCTGAGATACTGCTGGACTTGGAAAATTTAGCCACGGCGCTGGACTTATCAATATCAATGCGCCGAAGGGAAGTGGCATTGTTTATGGCTGGATTGAGCTGAAATTTGGTATGTTTGTTACTTTCCATAAGAGAATCAAACAAACTAACGCTCAGCTTCGAGAAATTGCTCGATCTATAGGTTTGAATTTCAATCTGGGCGAATTTCGATCTGGATTGAACTTCGAAATTCAGATTGAAATTCGACCCCCACTTTTGTTTGCCTTAAATGCATTGTTGTGTTCCAATTCGTGCTCCCCTGCTCGAATTTTGGGTCAAAAGAGATTTTTTTTCACTTTTTCTGAGATACTGCTGGACTCAGGGGGGGGGGGGGGGGGGGGTCGGAAAAAATTTCCAGGCACGTATGATCATTTTAATTTTTTCCGGCCTCGGGGGACCCCCCAACCCAATTTCTTCCGTTTCCGGCCTTTTTTTCCAGGCAATTTTGGACACCCACCATCTTTTTTCCGTTTCAGGAATTTTTTTCCGGTCAGTTTTGGATACCCACCCCCCTAAATTTGAGAAAATTATCAACTGAGCAACCAAATAGCTGATTATCCTGCATTATCATAATTTATTGCGCGATATTTGAATAGAACAGTGCATAATGAGATAACGATACTATTTGAATTTATCATATAAGTGTCATTAATCAAGAAATGTGTCAACATAATCACATTTCTAGGGATATATAGGCAGAGTGCCAAAGTTTTTATTAACATTCATTTTCATAATATATAGTCACATGATCTAGTCACATAATCACATTTGAGTATTCTACAGAATACATGGTACCGGTACAACAAATTTCAGATTATTTGATATTTTGATATTTGCTATGTGATATACAGTAATGCCCTAATTAATTGACTCCATAACCACAGCAAAATAATGGGTAATTTTTCAG
The DNA here is from genome assembly GCA_032622095.1 of Siphonodentalium dalli. Classification (NCBI taxonomy): domain Eukaryota; kingdom Metazoa; phylum Mollusca; class Scaphopoda; order Gadilida; family Siphonodentaliidae; genus Siphonodentalium; species Siphonodentalium dalli. The sequence continues at coordinate 91,330,489 of CP136067.1, forward strand.
GATTTAGTTGGAAATATGGCTTGTTGTCATTCATCGGAAAGCTCTCCCCTGAAAAAATACCCATTATTCTGCTGTGGTTATGGAGTCGTTTAATTAGTTCATTACTGTATTGGTGGAACCAAATTGTTTATCAAAACATGTGGAAATACAACTGTTCATCCCAGTTTATCCCAGTTTGAAGAATAATGCTAATACCAAACACAACCATGATATACCCGCGTGACTCTTCTTGGTGCATCTCAGAAACCAGAACTGAGGAAACATGTTATAGCGTGTAATGGCAGGCTGGTAGCCACTGCTTGAAGTAATAGGCTTCGTAATAATTGGGAATAATATGGATGGATAGCCCAATCTCACTTCTTTTTTGCTCACGATATCAGTGACGATAAAATCTTTGTTACTGTGATCAACATTACAAGCTGATCCACATTAACTTGGAAAACAATTTGAAATTGTTCAAGCTGGCCCGGCTGGCCTTCAATTTATTTGTTAAGATTTTATGTTTTATGTTGTCAAAAGTCTATTTTATTCCATTATTTATTATATCTTTATTTCCATGTCTCATATGGTCAAATGTGCTTTCATTTTATTGCTTATTTTCAGCTGAGTTCTGCATAGTTATTCTTATTTTGTTGTATCAGTAGATGGAATCCTGATTAAATTTAATTTTCCAATAGCGCAGTTTCTAGTTCTATCAAGTTGAATTTGGGTTATTGTTGGCCATTGTGCAACTGATCCAACTACTGATAACCTCTATATATAGTATAGCATTACTATTAACTATATATGACCTGTTTCTGTTCAAAACACATCAAAATAAGACTCAATAGCAGGAATGGAAAAAAAATTTGGCACATGGAAAAAACAGCTTTTTGGACCCGAGAGACACCCACCCACCCACCCCATCATACGTGCCTGGAATTTTTTTCAGACCCCCCCCCCCCCCTGCTGGACTTGGAAAATTTAGCCACGGACCTTTTTCAATATTTAATAACTTGAACAATAATATATATATTTACTGGGAGTGACTCCAACTTGGTTATGAGTGTGGTGTATATGTATTTCTTGAGTGGCTGTATGGCCAAGGGTGTGGCAACTATGTATACAGGGAGTGACCTTTGGCCAATTGTGAAGTGAACAGGTATACAAGGAGTGACTGTGTGGTCACACATGTGGTGTATGATTGTCATGGATGAGGTGTATATTCAAGTCTGGAAGATATGAATGGCCGAGTGTGCGGGGTATTGGTATATATAGAAGGACTGTGTGGTCATTAGTGGGGTATGTATATAATTATATACTTGGGAGTGACTCCAACTTGATTATGAATGTGGTGTATATGTCTATCTTGAGTGGATATATGGCCGGTGGTATGGCGACTAGGTATACAGGGAGTGACATTTTGCCAATGGTGAAGTGAATAGGTATACAAGGGGTGACTGTGTGGTCATAAATGTGGTGTATGATTGTTATAGGTGAGGTATAAATTCAAGCATGGAGTGTGTGAATGGCGGAATGTATGGGGCATTGGTATATATAAAATAGTCATTCAGCCCTCTACCTCGCCGGTATCAAATCGGCGGGCAAATTTTGACCGATATAGCCAGTAAGGGTACTAAATATGTAGCACAACTAGGGTTGATAGCAATTTCAAATCGGTAGTTTTACTTGTATAAACCCTGTATAAATAGTGTGTGTAATTATTTGTTGATGTATCCTTCCATAGATCATTCAGTTGACGTTACAAGAGCAGCACGCGATGCGGAGACGACAACACTATGGAAGGCCGTTGAACGTCTTCACGATCAACGTAATTGGTCACATTGGTGATTATCGGAGCTTCTGCATTATTATTGGTGTCCGGTTACAATCTGATCAATGAAACAGTGGCAGTTCCAGATGGACTGTATGTAGCTGACAATTATTAACTTTATCCCGGCTATTCTGCAGACAATGCTAATAATGTTGGCAGATTTCGACACGTTTGCGTAGGTATATGCTCTATATATAAACTATATAATACATGGAGCTTTTGTGACATTTCGTTTACAAACACCGGGCCCAAAACTGAAACAGCACTGTATGTGCGAGTGGACATTATATTATTTATTGCCTACTTCTTGGGAGAGAATATGTTAATGTCATAGAACGATGTGTATCAGTGTGCCCCATACTCCAGTATATATATATATATATATATATATATTTATAAAATAATGAAGAAACTCTCCTCTGAGGTAGGTGACTGCTGACGTGAAGAATGGAATAATTTGAAAATTAGGAAAGGTATCTGTTCATTGTTGAATATTTATTACATGTATGTACAAACAGCTATACCGGTTTCGGCACATCTTGCCTTTTCAATAGCTTGGAGTCACTGATGAAAAATGTGTATTCATCTTAGAGTCTGTAAGAGATATCATGGTGAATCACGTGATACATATATTTGATTAAATTAAATTATACGAGGAACCTCATTAAATTGTTATGGCCTTGGTACGTAGAGAGACGTGCTCAGACGTGCGTTCCTAACGGCGCGTGTATCATAATGGTAATTTTATTTCTGTTTGATAGCGTTTAATCTGTTGATGGGTTTATGGTGGCAAGTCCATCTTAATCTAATGTTTTTGTCCTTAATGGCACTTGCTATCTTTAATGGCGACATTATATTAGAAGCATGTGTATTTTATACTGTGTGTAATTATTGATCATTGTGATATTTTCATATATATACTAGAAGGTGACCCGACTTCGTCCGGGTTTGACCTTGAGTTGTCTATTTTGAAGGCCAAGGTCAAGTGGGGTCACGATTTGACCCGTCCAAAACACAGTGTCCGAACAAAAGTACCCGACAAAAGTACCCGTCGAAATCCATCCGGTTTTACCCGATTTGACCTTGAATTGACCATTTTGAAGGTCAGTTGGGGTCAAACACCAACACCCCAAAAATGGTGGAAATCGGCCCAGCGGATACCGGGAATCGGCCCAGCGGATACCGAGATACCCTATGCATCAAATTTCGTCCGTAAAAATCCGCCAGTTTAACCAGATTTGATTTCCACTCAAGTATATAAACGCGCCTCATACACACACGCTCATTAATTATCAAGTTTCAACGTAAAGATAAATTACCATCGGTGCCCGAGATATCGCCAAGACGTCTGAAACAGTCAAATGCATCGGCCGGTTAAGCGTTAACGTGATATAACGTTATGACCTCTAACGACGTCATAGAAGTTACGCATTGTTTTTATCCTGATGGAAGATAGTACCACTTCTTCTTGATAATTGAGGCAGATAACTAAAACGGATACATACGCATTATATATCGTTGGAAAGAGGAAACACGAAATATTCTCAAAGTGTCATTATTATGACTGGCATTTTATTATTCGCGCTGTTTCGAATCGATTTGTAAGCACCGAACTCAAATGAAAGTCCCGTAACACAGCGTAAAAACAGATTTGACCTCGGCACGTGAAAAGTTGACATCGGATCTGAAAAGCAATAGGCATATGTTACTCCTGGCCCGAAAATACCCCCACATACCAAGTTTCATCGAAATCGGGTCGGCCGTTTTCGAGTTCATCGATTACACACACACAAACAAACAAACAGATTTTCCAAAATATATAATAGACTAGCCGATTGCCCGACGTTGTCCAGGCTATTCGTACCATTCACATAGCAAATTTCAAGTCGATAGCTCCACCCGTTTGCGAGATCTCGTCTGCGCATGCGCGAAGCCAGCGGAGGGGCCTGCGGCCCCTGGAAGTGTACATACCAAATTTCGAGTCGATAGCTCCACCCGTTTCCGAGATCTCGTCTGCGCATGCGCTGCACGGGCGCCGCACGGGCTCGCCAATACGACAACGACGACCGCCTGGTCAAACTACACTCACGTACCAAGTTTCGTCCCGATCGGTCAAGAATCGTAGATTTGTATTAATGACAGACAGACAGACAGACAAACATACAGACAGAGGTCTTCAAAATATATATGAGATATATATAGAGATTATATATATATATATATAATGATGTTGAATATAGCATCACGCAGTATATAAAACGGTGTGTGTGTATGAATGGCCCACACACTATTTGGGAAGTTGGGAGTCACTGGCGGTTTCCATGTGATCATATATAATTACACTGAACCTATAAATATTGACCTAACCGGGGCTGATCACTTTCTTTTAGTTTGAATTACACGCTTCACGTGAACATTTACAACAACAGAATGGTCCATATGCATATCACTCGTAAATTGAATTTGAATATATTTGGATTCATGCAGATACAAGTAGACCTGTGCTTTTTATGCTAGTCAACATTGTGCAATCAATGCACAAGTGTATATATATATATTACATGATCATGTGCATTGTGGTGTTTTAGTCCACCATAATATAGTAGGGTAAGCCATCCTGATGCTAATAGATCGATTCGTTAAACGATCTTCACGCAGAAGCGAAGCGTGTGAGTGCAAATTCATATATGAGCTACCTGATACGACGACGTTTTAAATTTGGATAACTACATTAAAAGTGTACTTAAATATCTGTTTAGGAGCAACATGTGCACAACGAATCATTGCTAACTGGTCGCTTAAGTTGTTTTTAAACTTGTGTCTTTAGGGTGCATTTACATTGCTATAGAAATGTACACAGATCTACACGCAGACTAGTGTAAACGGGTTGATATAGAAATGCACACAGAAAGAAAACGGTATTAGTTCGTGTGAGCAAAAATCGTGACCGCTACACGTCACGGTCAACGCCCATATATTGCGACAGGCAAATCAGTTTTGATTAATTGTTACTCGGGCTTGGCGAATGTTTTCGTTGTCATTTCAACCCGTGTATTTCGAATATTGAACACGGATAGGGACGTGGCAACTTGTTCAACGGTTGGATATTTCATACCTGACACAACATTAGTTGTAATTTCCAAACCAACAATAGATTAAAAATGATCTTGTAGTTTGATTTTCAAAAATTTTATTTGGGGGGGGGGTATTGTTTTAGGACCAATATTTGCATAATTTCCTACTTGTTATCAACATTTTGGACTGGAATGGCCATCGGCTGGAAATTTTCCAACCTTATCATAGGGGCGGATGTAATGTTGGAAATGTCCAACACTTGGAAAGATTGTGTCCTGGTCCTTCCCCGTGGCCAGTCATCATCATCATATTTATTGTCTAACAGCTATATATAAAAACTGCATGTAATTTAAGAAAACAATATTGTCCTACATTGGTTAACATTGTCATTGGAATTGTCATCAGTTGAAAATTTTACTACATTTGGTCAAATAAAGGGTGTTGTAGGGTAACTGCATGATTTTCATTCTTTCTTCGAACCATTATCAAGTGGTATAAGGATACACTTTAAATACATGCGGCACATACCAAATCGCTGTTATCTGCTGATAGTTGATACATTTTTATGTCTGGCCTAAACTGACACGACTCGCAGTGAATTGTCAATTACTGATCAGCGCGCGTTCACTATTAGTAATCATGTTGTGATCACAGTAATGCGCGACACGTGACTTCATACAGATCTGTATACATTTCTATAGCAATGTAAATGCACCCTTACCCTCTAGCCTTTGCTAATAAAATGTATTTAAACCAACTGATCGCTTTGTTTTTGGTAAGATCAGCTACGAAAGCCAAGTAGTCGATGATACATTTCATACGTAGAATTAATCTGCGTGACTTGAATTAAGATGACGTGGAATACTCTAAAATATATTGAAATATTGAAATAACTAATTTCGCCAATCGATTGACCAATCATTTATTTACATATAAAAACAAACGCTTCAAAACAATCATTTCACACGAACTCACGAAGATAACACCACGTAAATTGCAGTCGGCAATTGGTCGTTCGAACGTGTCCTTGACGTTTAAATAATGATTGTATGTTTCCATCTCACAATGAAGCATTGCTAACTGATCGCTTAAGTTGTATTTAAACTTGTGTCTTTACCCCTCTAGCATTTGCTACTAAAATATGTTTAAACCAACGGATCGCTTTGTTTTAGTAAGATCAGCTATGAAAGCCAAATAGTCGACGATACATTTAATACGTAGAATTAATCTGCGTCACTTGAATTAAGATGATGTGGAATACTCTAAAAGATATGGTGACCGAGTGGGGCGTAGATGACGAAGTCGCCATATATGTAATTTATTTTAAAACCAAATTGATCATAGGAAACGTCATTCCTATATATGTGCCGCCTGCTGTATCCTGAACATATGCAAGTGGTTTCAATGGGAACATAGATAAACAATTGAAGGAAACCAAGACACCCACGGTTGGTAATGTGAAAAAATTATAAAAGTCTGTAAAACATCACCACCAAGAAGAACGTGGAGAATAGACACACTGTGTTCTAATATTAATAATTGATAGCTCACCAATAGAAACAATTCGTGTGTTGATACAAATGTTATGTAAACAAACCTGTTTCGGCGATTTGTCAAAAACATCGACAATCACATAGCAAAATCAAATAGTTTAGTCTTAAGTGTGATTCGTCAGAATATTTGACAATCGTTGACCTTGCCCAGTGTTTGCCGTCAAGTTCTGATTTTACTTTCATGTTTTATTTGCTTAATTCGACTTTGATCGATATTGCCACTGTAAAAGTAATGTGTACATAACACTAGTTTTTAAATGCGCTATCTCGACATTGGAGAGTTATTAATAATGACAACAAGAACACAGTTGATATGATTTACACGCGCCTGTTAATGGCAGTTGCTTTAGAAACTTTTAAAAAGCATGTTGCATTTATATTAAACATGAACCCATTTCGAAAACATTTGAGTCCATTTAAAGGGGTGGTTCTTTAATATCGGAGTTATCTTCCAACGAAATGGAACATAATTTTTCCACTTATCCATATGGGTGCAACTGTTCAAAATAGTTCATAATATGATCCAAATGATCACTATGTTAAATATTAATGACCAAAGGGGAAGTTGTCTCAGTCGGCAAAATGCGTATATATGCCAAGTGGACCCCGAAGTCACGACAAATAGTTTTTGCTGCTGACTCAACCGATTTCGTGGCTGGTTAGCCAGATTAGCCGGCTCACCCGGCTCAGTGGCTGACGAAATATGGAAGCTCAGCCGGTTGAGACGTTATCATTCAGCATATTTTCGTTTCCGAAATGTTCCTAATCCCTCGCTATAGACCCCGTTTGTTTTAGCGTTTGTGGTGAACCCGTAGAATTCCAGACCACACGTAATCTTTTGATGTTGGGCTTTTCCATTATGGCGAAAATACACGAAGGAATGGCATGGATATATTATCTAGTTTCCCATCTAATCGGTATAATTATGTTACATTGGGACTTCTGTTGACTTCAGACTGTTATCATCAATGGCATCTTGCGATATGTGCATGCATCATTGAATGATGAGTCCGATAGTAATTATATATAAGGCAAAACAAATGCCTGTGTTTAGGGTTACATGATCTAGAATAATTAGGTAGGGATTTTATTTTGTTTTATATATTTTTTTTTATTCTGATAATTTCTGAATTGCATTGAGTCATTGACAATTCAATCTAGAAAGCTTCACAATTCAGATTAATTGGAATGTACAATACTAAATATAGTTATCTTGAATTCGTCAGAGCACTAGACTAATAAAACTTCAAAACGTTTTTATTGGAGAGGTTTGAAAATGGTAAGATGCCTTTCGATGCCCTTCCCACTGAATAATTTTTTTTTTTCCTTCTACAGTCGAATAAAAAGTTTTGGGTAGGCATCTTGTTCTATGGTAGGTAGGGAAACCCTAAACACAGGTAATTTTTTTTTGCCTAATATTTCAAACTATATTTTCTATTTTCTTCTACAGGTTATGTGCATATATTGACAAATGCCAGCGATGTCAGAGACTGGGTCGTGTCGATATAAACAATTTATACTTTAGCCCTTTCGATGCCGAATGGACGCGCCCATTCAGTGACATGAAAGCATGCATTGTGATAGTTTATTCCACATTAAGGGGCCCGGTGTTCTGATAATATAACAACCATGCCGTGTCCATGCGAGTATGCCAATATTAGGCAATGCGGTTTAGTTCTTTGCGATTCACAGTACAGTTGTGCTTGACATGTAAGCCCATGCACACCGCTCAGCCATTTTACAATTCCGGCGGCGGAGATTTTTTCATGTGGCTGGCGTTAGAGATAATATGGCTGGCGGCGGCTTGTGGCCAGTATGGCTGGCGGCGGCGGCGTGCGATGGCGGCTTCGGGCTCTAAAATTATTGCCAAGCGCCATATGGGAATGGTTACTCTTGTGATGTGTTTCTAGTCGAGCGTCCCATAACGACATGACGCTACAGGAATGAGGAATAAAAGACTTTGTTGACTGATACAATATAACCTCAGCCAAACAGGGACGATTCCCAGACTGGACATCAAATATGCTTGAAAAGAATACTCAATGTTTATGATAGTGCATATACTGAACCAACAACCAAGCTACCTGATCCATTTTGAAAATGATAAATTGCAAAAATAACATAATGCAATTTGGGTTGTCATTATATTTACGTGTGGGAGAAATATAAATGAGAGAACACGTTTGTTTCATGACCATTAGTGGCCATGGATGGTTGTAAAAGGTATGAAATCATAGTGACTTCGATGTAATATTGATTATTGACTCTGTAGCTGCCACGGTCATAATCGTAATTATGTATGAATTATATGTAGCGAAGTTTCGAGTTGGTTGGCGGGTCGGTCACAAAGCTTTCTTCTTTGATATTTTTGTTGCAGACTTAACCCACCTGTTGTAAACGCTTCCAAAGCGATCGAATATGATTAATAATAAACATCGTCTATTTACACACACCGGTTCACTGACAAAACAAATTGAGGCTATGCCATCCGATTTAAATAAAACATAACGCAATGATGTAAACCTGATTTCAACATAAAATAACCACACCACAAAACAATCATTTCAAACGAAGACAAGTGCGCTTTCGGTTGGCGATTGGTCGTTTGATGTTTTGAAGAATATAAATATGTATTGTATTTCCCCTCAACATTGTTTCCATCTGCATGTGATGTCAGTCAGGGCCGCATGCATCATGACGTGTTGCTTAGCGAGTGGTTGGTCGTTTGTAAATGTATTTTATGTTTAGGTTACATTAGGTGTATTATGTATATGTTTCCATACTTCATATAAGCGTTGCTTATTGAACACTTTGAGAGGTGACCCATTGTGGCACCCGATACGTTGACGATGTGTGTCATTTAAATTATCCAAACTTCGTGACGAAATAAGTATACTCGTTGTGACACCGTTTGGTCGGGGCAAGTTGCAACTCGAGTCTGCTACTATACGAGTATATTGCGACTTACAAGAACGTATATTTAGCAATAACCAACAATGGTCCATATGTGGTTTTGTTACCGTTGTATTATACACACGTAAATAGTCTAGTAAGCCGAGTACCGCCTAGTAGTGTGTACCGGCGGTACTCGTCACTGAGTACCGGTACCGTACAAATTGTCCAATTACCGACGGTTCTGGGACCGGTGCTGGTACCGTTGATAAGCCTGCTTTATTATTTCACTCGTCAACGATATACGATTGGAAGAAAAATGATGTATATGCGTGTGTGGTATTTAATTGAAAATATTCTCATTGCCATCACACATAGTGATAGTTTGAATGCATTTAATACGATCAACTGTGTCCGACAGTAATCGAATGTATATCCGGTTGGTTTCACGTGGGCGATAAATACATACTTCCGAAATAGTTTTCGCACCCATGCATGCATATTTGCTTAACTAATGCCGATTTTAGATAATAAACTACCGAATTGACATTGCTATTCTACATTACCGGATAGCAGGACTGTTAATGCATTTAAGGTTAATAATTTTCTCGCCAATTTGATATCGACAGCAGTTGTTCAGCAATAATATTTGTTAACTGACTCCGTTCGCCAAGACCGATAACTCTATTCCAAGAAGAACGTAATGTGCGTGTGTCACGTTCGAGCCACAAACCGCGATAAATTATGATCATTTATAATTTACTTCCAATCAGAATATAGAAAAACATGTATATTATACACACCATTTGACAGTGCACGTGCCTGTTATGCTTAACGTGCGTTTCATAGCTGAAAATCACATGGGTATATCAGGAAATAGAATGTGTCACCCATGCTGAAGTGCTTATATTTCGACTAAACGCCGCTAGAATGACAGAAAAATGTGAAAATGTGAAATATGGGCGTATTTATCATAACTTGGACCCTTTAGATACGATATTAGTGTCAGCTTTCTCCGCGGACACAAAGATACACAAACCTCACCCACTGGCGAAAACAAATGCATTTTTCGTGAATGTCACTTTAAAGGCGATTTTGCGATAGAAAACTACCGAGTTGACATTGCTATCGTACCTAACTGGATAGCTGAGATATTAAACAACTTAAAACGTGCAGTTAGAATTTGCCCGCCAGTTTGGTACCGGCAGGCCCATTTTTCGACTATTGGCTGAAGGACTAGAAGGGCTGTATGGCCATTAGTGAGTTATGTATATATACATGGGAGTGACTCCAACTTGGTTATGAGTGTGGTGTATACCGGTATGTATATCTCGAGCGGCTATATGACCAAGGGTGTGGCGACTATGTATACAGGGAGTGACCTTTTGCCAATGGTGAAGTGAATAGATATACAAGCCTAGGGTGACTGTGTGGTCATAAATATAGTGAATGATTGTCATGGGTGAGGTGTATATTCAAGCCTGGAGTGTATGAATGGCCGAGCGTATTATATGGGACATTTGGGATATATATATATATATATATATATATATATAGCTATATATATATATATATATAAGGGTTTTGTGGCCATTGGTGATGTGTATACTATGCACATCTGAAGTGACTGGTCAGGAGTGGGGTGTATCTTTGTATGACCCATATGTGAGTAATGACAGTTAAGTCCACGACATGAGGAACAATGTCTTGCCCAACACAAGCCGACATAAGCTAATGGTAGGTAGAGCACCCTGCTGTATTGTTACTTTCAGAATCAGTCAGAAAGTTGAAATAAAATAAGAAAGAAAGCCACACGTCCTTCGGTATATTGGGTACTGAGTTTACCATATATATTTTACCTGAATTTAACCTTTTACCCAACAGAAAGGCCCTGTGCCAATGCATTCTCTTATATATGCGAGTCGACCATAGGTCGCCTCGCATATATAAGAGAATGCATTGGCTTAACACATTAAAAATTATAAAATTGTTAAAGAATGTAAGAAAAAATGGTAAAAAGTGTTAAAAAAAAGATTTTTTTCAGGCCAATGCATTCTCTTATATATGCGAGGCGACCTATGGTCGACTCGCATATATAAGAGAATGCATTGGCACAGGGCATAACTGTAACTATCACAATGTGGTCAAGGAGCCGGTTCCAATGATATCCATATTTGTATGGTTCTATTGAGACAGACCCAAGATAATTTAGGCTGTTGAAGCTTTATTTGGCCGGTTTTGGCCGGTTTGTTGGGTAAAGGGTTAAGGTACACGCATTTATAGATAAGTTATACATTTCCCAAATTTTATTGGTGTTGTCCCATCCGTAACAGTGAAAATTAAGTTAATTTCGCCCAAGTAGAATAATATACATGTACATACTTATACATGATATATAAAGCACTAACAGCTATTGGGTTCCAATCGAGTTGAATATAAACGCTCTTTATCTTGATTTCATTAGTTATGTGTTTCTGTTATCTTAATAAGAGATTTCTTATGTCTAGGCTTCCACACATCACAAGAAGCCTGGATTAGTGCATATTATAGAGTTAGATACTTATAGTGGGCTTGTGTCTTTAATGACTAAAGCATGACAGTTCAAATGTATGATGACTAGTGATAGGGTAAACTTTTTGGAAGGGGTGCCCTGGTGGGGGGGGGGGGTCCCGTATCGTGATAAACACTGCAGCTCAACTTTGAGAGGGGATAATTTCATGTGTTACAGTCAATGGCATGTGGAAAGTTGAAATGCCTAAGTACTAGATATCAACATGAAGATAAATATATATATAAAGTAAAATCCAATACGGCCGCTGGCGGCCACTTTTCCAATGAAATTCAAATCTTTTGATAGCTCCCATCTGGTAGATCAACATCAATATAAATATGCAGTTTGGTGATGATCGGATGAGGGAATTGGACTGTAGGGTGTACTAAGGATTTAGTCAATCAAAGTGTAAAATCCAAAATGGCTGCCAGTGGCATGTTTATAAAAGGAAATTCGGAAAAAATAGATAAATCACAGGTTGTGGTCATCCCGAAGCTCCTTGTGAAGTTTAGTGACGATCGGACACATAGTGTGTCGTCAGTAGGGTGTAACAAAGGGATTTAGTCGTACATAGAGTAAAATATAAGATGGCTGCTGGCCGCGATATGCGTATGTGTATCCATACCATATTATGGTACACATAGTGTCGACGTCCAGATTGAGCACTCGTCGTTAGTCAGTCCGTCGTCTTTCTGACCACCCGTAGACACTTTACACATAATGCGATAACATTTTTTATCCAATCGGGACCAAATTTTGTTATGGGATCAACCCAAAATGCAGATCACAACCACAACAAGGTATTACTTAAAACGCAGATTAAAATCTGATTAAAATGTGCCATATACCGAATTTAACATGGTGATTGGGCCCTATTTTCTGTGCAATATGATGGGGATTGCTTTCATGACTAAGGCACTCGGGGTAGCGGATTATGAGACAATTAACAAAACAAATGACCAAAAATATCACATTTTTTCCAATGACCTTGACCTTTGCAATTGACCTCGACCTTATATGTCTTAGTCGCCAGTCAGTTTGATGGAACAATAGTGAGTTAGCTATGAGTTAACATAATTTCTTCAAACAAAAGGTTCGTTGATTCTCAACAGCGGCCTTTTCAAATTTTTCTTCAAATATATAGTGCCGGTGTGATGGAAACCTGAGTTTATAACGACATTGGACCCGACCCCACCTGAGCACGCCTTCCAAAAAGTTTTCCGTATAACTAAGCAACATATATTTGTATAAGTTTCATGATTTAGTCAACAAATTCACAATTCAACCATTAAAGGACCCCAGATAAGTAAATAACTCTATATTATACACAAAAGCACGATATCTTGGGGAAATAACTGATTTGGACCCATTTTGGAAAATGGCCACAACGTTTAGAGGCCTATATCTCACGACTGGTTTGTCAGTTGCAACAATAGCACAGTTCTCCGAGTAGCTCCAGATTAATTCCGAGCAAATATAACGTATTCAAAACTGATATATAAATCAGTGGGTAGAAAATGTATGACCCGACCAGGGAGGAGAGAAAAATTTAGTTCCGACACATATGCTGGGTGTGGTGGATGTCAAAATAAGCCCAAAGCATTTTTGTCCGTGACAATATTATTTTTTTTCCTTCACACCTTTTATTGGATTTTTACTTTTGTACTGGTTTGTAACACTAATAAATCAATAATAAGGAACTGCAGCAACATTAAACATACTAGGGCCATTGGATGTTGGTGTGTGCCTCTTTAGGACAAGGGAAAGTATTCTTAATGCAGCTGAATCGCCCATGCAGTATTCTTCGTAATTAACATCAAATAAGGATAACTTTAAAGAAATAAAATAAATGCCAAATCTGGTCAAACATGGACATTAAACACTGATGTATTCACTGATGTATAAAGAAAAAAACATGTAACACACCTAGACTTGTGAGTGGGTAACACAATTATATCATATGTGACAAAAGAGATGTCATGCACATCCCTCCCACTGGCATCACCACCACGGAACATACATTATACAGTTAACTTTTAGTTAGCGGAATACTTGCTGTCTAGCTCACTAGTACCTATCACTATTCCAATTTCAACTGACCAATTTCATTTCTTATATATTGTTAAATCGAACGTATAGCCCACATTGTATAATGTATTTTTAAACCTGCGGGTTCCGATGGTAGGACGCGTGCATGTAAGGGAGGCCAAATTCACATTTAATAATGAATTGCGCTTAAGCGCAATTGATTGCAATTAAGCGCAATCAGAACTTTGCGCTTAAGCGCAAATACCACATATTGTGCTTAAGCACAAATAGAGCATTTACGCTTCATCGTAATTGTGACTATACCATCTAACCTACCCATAAACTATTGCCATGACCTGGTGTATCACCTAGCAACACAAGAGGAGCTAATTTTAACCTGTTTTAATTAGCCTGAGTGCTCAACAGTCAACTGTGAGTATGTGTTCAACAATGATAATCCCTAATTACATATTATCAGCATCCCTATAGCCAAAGAATTGATGTCTCCTTCCCAGAACTCTAGTAATTTTTTATATGATGTTTTTAATGTATGTTTGCACATAATTGGGTCATTACTACGGTCATATATATTTTTATCAGGCATGTGGTGTGACTGTATGAGGGCTTGCTTACCTCATATGGTTTACTTATTGACTTAAATCATGGAAAAAACCCTATTTTCAGATTATCAGCATCCCTGTCCCAAAAGATTTATGTCTCATTCCTGGAGCTTTGGTGTCTCAGTCCTCGAGCTCTAGTTTTTTTTTATTAAATCGGCATCTCTTGCACAAATCTATTTTATTTCCATGGTCATATATAGTGTGAATATGGTGTTTCTAGGGACAAAATCCACTGCAGTCAAGAATATACTGCTAGAGACCAGTCCTGCTGTTCATTATTATATTCACTGAATCTCATTGTAGGAGGTTTGGTCCTGGTTTTCTCTGTATGTTTGTGTTTTGCGTTCCACAAGGGGGCGGGTGTCCAAACATGGCTGGACAAAAACTATATGAAATGGAAAAAAATTGGGGTCGGGGGTGGTGGGTCAAAAAAGTGGTCACCGGCAAAAGTAGCATACGTGTGTGGAAATGTTTTCCGACCCCCCCCCTGACCCGATATGGAACAAAACTAATATTTTGGTCAATGAGCTTGACCGTTGTATATGACCTTGACCTCTAGAGGTGAAATCTCCAGTGGCAATGCCAAGATAGAGTTACTGCATTAAACTGCCTTGGTAACACAAAAAACCCCAACAATTTTAACATATATATACCATCTTGTCATTATAATAACGTGTGTAATTATATTGGGAGAGGGGCTATCTAAGTTGTATAACTTGTGCCCCAATCCCAATTGTACATAAACGATACAATAAAATATGTTTAGACCGTTATATGCATATTTTGTATACTGGCCAAAAACACCATCCGTTGCCATGGAAACACACATTTTCAAAACTAAGCTACACTGCCCCAGTGTACCCCAACACTGACATAAACTTCAGATTATGAGCTTTGAGAAAACCTTTGGAGGAATTTGCCCACCAAATTGGTACCATTTTCCATTTTTGGGGAGCCTGGCTCATGGACTAGAAGTGAGTCTGGGGTAATTGGGGGGATATATATTACCACCAGCAAGAGTTATATCTGTGTGCCAAAACATATTTCTGCATTGAAATCGTGCATTATGACACATGACAGACAATGTTTAAGCGATATTTTTTAGCAATGTGACGAATCTACCACTGTAAAGGCATTCCAATAATTGCCTGCTAGGATAGATCGCTCTCCCGATGATGGTGTGATTGGTGAGACCGACGTAATATGCTGGTGGTAATAGAAATTCCCCCCATTTACCACAGACTCACTTAAGCATAGATGTGGAGTCTGTTTTAACCAGAACTGCTATAATAGTAAAGTACAAATAGACTACTAGATATGGGACTTATAAAACCGGCCCATTGGCGCGGTAGAACTAAAATAACTCGTTCATACCTTTGTGGCATTCTGCATTTGCCATCTCGTGTGCATGGAAGTCAATTCTCCAAACTCTTCATTCAGCAGAACGCATTCTCTTGTGGCAACATGGTATGCCCTCGACAAACAACCAGGCTGGCGCTCACACAACTTGTCGCATCGTAGTATGTTCGGGACGGTTTCGTTGATGATCACGTTACGTTTTAAAAATTCTGTCGTCAAATCTCCTGTTGTCTGGCTGTTGACACAACCGTGGCCAAACAGGAATGCTCCCAAAACGGTAATTTTAATAAGTACCAGCATGACCCTTTGAATAATGAGATAGCCACACGCCTGGGAATTCTGGACAAATGCCTCTTGCATACAAGCCAAACAACGTGTCATCGGAAGTCGGTTTAAACAGGCTTAAAGTGAACAACAGCTATGATAGCAATAACCCAATGCCAAACAATGTGAGGAAATTCAGTAACTGCTGTCACATTCCTATGAGACATTTTCCGTGCATGAAGCGGACTTGTTTAAGCTTAAAATCGATGCAACCACTAGAAACACGACCGCTTAGAGCGATTCGGGGTCCCTTGATGTAGTTCCGTCTTTTCTGTCGATAACCGGTTTGTGTCTATCACAACCCAACACAATTTCCCGCAAGTCCATAAGGCTTTGTTTGATATTCCTTCACCAACATACGATGCGACGGAACCAGTTCGCCTTTAAATGTATATGAACATTACATCTCTTTGTTGTCACTATATGTCCATTA
Organism: Siphonodentalium dalli; assembly: GCA_032622095.1. Classification (NCBI taxonomy): domain Eukaryota; kingdom Metazoa; phylum Mollusca; class Scaphopoda; order Gadilida; family Siphonodentaliidae; genus Siphonodentalium; species Siphonodentalium dalli. The sequence goes on from CP136067.1 coordinate 91,347,137, forward strand.
TGCATGTAGTCTCGGACTATATGATAACTATTATGTGAACCAAAGATAAGGCCCCCGTACGGCTTGCATACCACCTCAACTCTCTAGTTGACTCAGTAGTATATTTATAAAAGCCACAAAGCTTTATTGACATATCATTATAAAAAATATATATTGTTCTCACTTCCACGAGCTGGGACATAAATTGCAATAGATTTCGAAATTCACAAATACTGATTGAAGACGGGTATGTTAAAACATTACAAAATAAGTGAACTATATACATATGTAATACAACGAGATGTTTCACATGCTTATTTTATGGATTAACATAATTATGTTAGCCTTGGTTTAAAGGTACGTTTGGCCTTGGCGGTGGGTATCCTGTGAAAATATTTACACCCGTCAAAAACCGCCACAAACAGAAAGAACATAAAAATGTAGACAGACTTTGTCCGTATACAAATAAGAAATATCGCATAAACAGTATGTTATTGTCATCTGTTTGACCATTGTTATGTAAACAAAAGCATAAAAAGTTACTTGTTTGGTGTTTTTTATATTATGATGGTAAACATAAAGAGCGTTCTTTGTTGGTGAATTCCTGATATAGAACTAATAAAGAGCGTTTATGTCATTTGTGTGTGATCAGCCAGTAGCATTGTGCTGTCTTCTGTAACACAATCAGGCTCTTGCTTAGGTAAAATATAGTAGGTCTTTGTGATAACATGCTGTTTACACGATGGTCATGGTATATATGAACGAAACTGTATGCGTTTTAATGTTTTTCTGTTTACGGTGATTGGAACAAATATGAATATTTTCGACAACTAAGGCCTCACGTGCCTTTAAGCATGGCGTGTTTAACCGAATCCGTCGCGTCGTATAAAGCGAATACATGGAAAAAAGTGCAGATGTTAATGGCGATAATTGGTTTGTGGTTCTTGTATGCAATTTGCTTGATCAATAGTAAATATTAATTTCACACACATTTGTAGTGTATATGTTTATAAATTACTGTATTTATATGTACGGTTTTATTGAGATTAAACTATTTCAAATACAAGTGGTCACAATAGAGCCAATGGCGGTGAGTTCACATCAAACAGTTAACCCTTTACCCAACAAAACGGTCAAAACCGGCCAAATAAAGCTTCAACAGCCTAAAATATCTTCGGTCTGTCTCAATATAACCATACAAATATGGATATCATTGGAACCGGCTCCTTGTCCACTTTGTGATAGTTACATTTATGCCCTGTGCCAATGCATTCTATTATATATGCGAGTCGACCATAGGTCGCCTCGCATATATAAGATAATGCATTGGCCTAAAACAAATTTTTTTTAACACTTTTTACCATTTGTTCTTACATTCTTTAACAATTTTATAATTTGTAATGTGTTAAGCCAATGCATTCTCTTATATATGCGAGGCGACCTATGGTCGATTCGCATATATAAGAGAATGCATTGGCACAGGGCCCTTCTGTTGGGTAAAGGGTTAATAATATATGGCAAGTGAAAGTAGATCCACGATTGCTGCAATGTTTCTGTCGAGTGGTATAATGGGCACCTTCCCACAATCTACTGATAATTAACCCTTTTTTTAGGCCAATGCATTCTCTTATATATGCGAGGCGACCTATGGTCGACTCGCATATATAAGAGAATGCATTGGCACAGGGCATAACTGTAACTATCACACTGTGGTCAAGGAGCCGGTTCCAATGATATCCATATTTGTATGGTTCTATTGAGACAGACCGAAGATATTTTAGGCTGTTGAAGCTTTATTTGGCCGGTTTTGACCGGTTTGTTGGGTAAAGGGTTAATAATGAATAGATAATTATAATAGTAAAGGTTTGAACGGTTCAAACACATGTTCGCAGCATTGACGACAACGAGAGCATTTGTGAGAAAACTAGTGCCTTCAAACTTCCTGTCACTCGCAGTAAGGTAATATGGTTCTGTTTGCCATGAATATGTTGTACTTAATTATGTTGTTGTTAGGGGGTAGTCAGTAGTAGGCGCGATGCTTGCATGTAAAAACTCTCGAGTATCCATGCTTGGCTTATCGAAACCGTAATCGTAACTACTGATATGGCGAAACGACACCTACAATGTACTAGAAATAACACAACTTCTAGTGAAATGTTACCTTATTTGTAATTATGATCAGTAATTGAAAGAACTTTCTCTGAATGTCAAAAAGATACCGTTTATGGTTGTTTCCAAGAAATCTAAAGTAGATGGATGGCATCTGGAAGATAAAGGGGAAAGAATTAAACAATTCAGATACTTAGGCTATATAATAACATCAAATGGTAGATGCATAACGAAAGTAAAAAAAAGTATAGCGATAGCAAAGTACACTTTCACCAGAATGGGACCAATCCCGAAGAACAGAAACATCACGATAATACAAAATTACGTGTTATGAGAACATAAGTATGGTCAACTCTCCTTTATGGTGTGTGTTGGACTAATGATAACAACATTGAGCAGAGACTGGCATCAGCAGAATGTGTTTTTACTTGGCATGATTAGAATATGTCTAGAAACAATAAGTACTGAAGAGAAAGTACACTTAATAAAGAGAGTTAACACCAAACAAATACTAATGAAGACAGTGAGACAGAGACAGTTAAATGTCAAGGGGCATGTGTTTCGGAAACATAGCCTAGAACAGCTGACTTTAACTGGAAAAATCATTGAAAAAAGTAGTCGCGGAAGACCGAGAATGACCTATATCGATAGTATAAACAAATGGGTTACGAACAAGGATATGACCGACAATCAATTCATGTTGCAAGCGATGGATAGGGGTGTGTGGAGAGAAATTATCGTCAATGCCTGTATCAGACAAAACACAATAATAAAAAGAAGTAGGTCGTTATGCGAAAGGTGTCAGCTGTCTGTTAGGGATTACACACGCCCATGATGGCTGCCTTACTTGTTTGCAATGCTGTGTGACCCACTGTTGAAAAAATAACGACTAAATTCAATCAAACGCTGAACACAGGTGCATTATTTATACTAGTAATGGATTTAAATCCCACCGCGAATTCGCTTCATCGTGCAGCATATACTCGTCCAAATAATTCATAGTTGTTATTAGAAGCTGCAGTACATTGCATCACATTAATGGCTTTCTGCTACTGGCGAAAGAAAACTGTCGGTGTAAGGACTCAACAGACCCTTTTAGAGTTGTCCGAACAAACATCCATTCTATATTTTATGAATACTGTGCCTTCTGTGATAACAATGACAATTATGGTTATTTATCGGTGCAATTTAATGCGGGGAACATTTTGACTCAAAACATATGGGCCGGATTCGTCATCTCCGGTTTAAACCTCCGAGTTTAATCCTGATTTAAACCTACATTGGCGGTCCAGCCAAACCGGGTCTAAGGGGGCGTTTTTGTCGCTCAGTTGCCAGCTAATTGACAAGTCATAAATTATCGCGAACGCGTGCATTTATTGGATATATTCATTGATAAACAAGTATCGCTCATGGACCATTAATCCGATCTCATTCTTTATTTCAATCAATCTGAAAAAGGACATGTCTCTCAACACGAGTTTCACGCGCTGTTTATCACTTTGTGATATATTTTATGCAAGATGCTTTAACCATAAAGACAACATTTGATGTATTTACATGTATATCTGTATATATTAAAGGGTATATGAGCTGTCCATATTTTTATCCGTTTGTATGTTCGCAACTGTTCTCCCATACCCCTGGACCGATTACAACCAAATTAGGTGCGGTATAACGGCGTTAGGTTTTAAAAATTTTGACTTAAAAATACCAAAAATTTAATTTAAAAAACAAATGAAAAAATGTGTTTTTAAATTGAGTAAGGAGTTGAACAAGAAACAAAATTTTAAATTTAAATCACAATGTTTTGTTTTAAATTTAATTATATTTTTTCAATTAAATGTTCAAATAATCCAAATGTGCGCACATGTGTCGCAGGCTCCTATCGCACAAAGGGGCCGCAGGCCCCTCTGGTGCTGAATAACGGCTCCATAATCGAGTCAATCCTGGACCAAGAGGTCAGTCAAATAAAGGCAATTTGCTTATGAGTGCACACCAGAAGCGGCATCTGAACTGTTGGAAGTGGGCAACCATGCAGAGGGGCAGCGTTTAATAACGAACTATATTACATGCCTTGCTTTTTTCATTGTCATAAATTCCTGTCATGCAGAAAAGCTTCCCAGGTTTTGAACTGGTGGAATATTATGGGAATTTATGGGCGTAGCCAGAGTAGTGCTTTGTGGCATGATCTACATCAAAATAAGTTATCAAATTTGACTAATATAGCATGATCTACATCAAAATAAGTTATCAAATTTGACTCATATACCAATATAAGTTTAGGATGGCAAACTATGTGTATAGAATATCTGGCCATACAGTGGCATCGTTTTGTTGTCAAAATTAAAAAGTTGAACCCTTAAAATGAATTTGTAGGAAACACCAGTATTTGTAATTTTCACAAGCCAAAAACAAACAAACAAACACAAGATAGTCGTAAAAATGACATTGAAGGAACATGTCCATATCTGGTGCTTTGATGAGCAAATATTTCTGAAATGAAGGATTCCTTGTGTACGCTATTTGGATCATGGTGATTTAAGGAGTCGCTGATTCTGGAAGGCTGGTAAAAACTGATATTGTCGCATGATATTTTATGCATTTTGACATCGTTCGAAACATAATGTATTCTGTGTGAATTGCACGATGGTCGGCCATTTTACGCCAAATTGACTCAATCATTGATGTACTCTGTGTTGTTGATCAAACGACAATACATGACCTACTTTGTCCTCGACTCGTGTTGTTTACCGGCTATTATATATGAATGTTCACTGTTGCGCTGTTGTTACTGAGTAGAAACAATCTATTTGGTATTTGTATTCTTGATGTGGACATGGGGAAAGGTAAAAAAGATCTCAAACAAAAGTTGGCAGAAAAATCATTCAACGAAGACTCCGATCAACCGGACAAGAAAATGAATTCTGACAAAGACAACTCACAGGATGAGTGTGCCAACCAAACACCGGAATATATACGGCAGTTGATTGACACAGTGAATGAAATAAAGAGTAAAATGATAACAAAGGAGGACTTAAATGAAACTGTTACCAAGCTAGTTGATAGCAAACTTGAACAATGGGATCAGAGGTTATCCGGGATGGAAAAAAACCAAGAAGAGGTAGTTAAACAGATTAAAGAAAAGGAAATAAAAGTTGAAAAAAAGGAAACTGAACTGAACCAAAGAGAGTTAGAACTAAACAAAAAACTTGATGAATGTACGAAGAAAATTGAAAAAATGGATTTGTTCAAGAAACAGATGATCTTAATGGATGCTAAAATAGAAGAAAATGCCAATGGAATCAATAGGAATGAACAATACTCACGCAAGGACAGTCTTCGTATCATGGGTCTCAATGAGGAACAGGGAGAAACTGCCCGAATGTGTGCCAATAAAGTTATTTGGCTTGCAAAAACTGCTCTCAGCATTAATATCAACGACAGTGACATTTGCATTGCCCACAGGTTGAATAAATCCAAAAGTATGTCAGTGCGCCCAATTATTGTAAAATTCAATAACAGATTCATCATGTCTGATATTATAAAAAAACGTCGTGCTCATAAGACCTTTAAGGTTCTTAAGATGACATCAGGGAAGGTTTATATCACAGAGGATATCACCTCAATCAACCAAAAACTCCTCAATCGTGCATATCAGACGGATTCAGTTGAAAACGCTTGGATGGCTAATGCCAAACTTTTTCTAAAACCTAAATGTGGTGATGTGAAGAAATTTACAACTTCTGGTGACTTGGACCGAATTCTTGCTGATGACTTGCGAGAAGGAAGTGACAGTGAACATGACGAGGACATTAATGATGAAATCAAGGGTGACTGAAATGGGCCATGTGATATGGATACATAGGGCATTAAAATTGACTGTGTTTTATATATAAATACTTTACGAAACTTCCAACTAGCTAGAAGAAATCTAAGATATATAACAATAAGCTTTGGCCATTACTTATTAAGTGCTATTTTCGCATACTGCTTTATCTTTGATCAGTCTTAATTGTATGTGTATATGTGTGTATGTTGGTAACTTGGTATATATCTGGCTTATCTGCAGATGTCTGCACGTGATATGGATACATATGGCATTGAAATTGACTGTGTTTATAAATAAATACTTCCAACTTGAAGAAATCTACACTATAAAATATTATGCTTTGGTTATTACTTATTAAGTGCTATTTATGCATACTGCTTTATCTTTGATCAGTCTCAATTTTTTATGTATATGTGTGAATGTTGCTATATATATCTGCAGATATCAGCAGGTGATATAGATACATGATACATAGGGCATTGAAATTGATTGTGTTTATATATAAATACTTTACCAAATTTCCAACTTGAAGAAATCTACATTATATAATAATATGCTTTGGCTATTTCTTATTAAGTGCAAATTACGCATACTGTCTTTGATCAGTCTCAATTTTATATGTGTATGTTGGTATATATCTGCAGATATCGGTAATATGTAGTCGTGCCTGTTTTTGCCGCTCTATTTGATAATTCACGTGGTCGCCTTTACTATTGTTGACAATGTGTAAATGAGCATGGTCACGTCGCGTTGATTTGATTGGCTGTCCGCGATTTAACTATTTTACGGCTTCCCATGGTTGGCTGAATTGTTCAACGATAATGGTCGCGTGACCTTTCTCACACAGATAATTTTATGCCTTGATTGAGCGGATATTTCCCGTCGATTTGATTGGCTGTTCCAAATGATTTTTTCCCACGGTGGCTGACGGCTAATGACAGCTGGTTTTCCCCGCGAAAATTGTTTCGTGATTTCACCGTTCGTTGTCTCGAAATATTATGGAATACTGTGACATGTCACGATTCAACATTAAAGAAATAACATGATTTTTCCTGACTATATTCCAAGTATTTATAATGCGATTTAAACATGCCAGTCGATAGTCTCCAGTTTGGCGACATTTTCACTATAATGACCGTACATAAAATGTTTTCTTTGTCTCAGTTTATTTTTTTATTTTTTGTTTGCAATGTTTTATGTCTACACCATGTATATAACCCCTGCTCTGCCAGTTTGCTGCCTATTTGTGTGAATACCGTGGACCTCTTATTCATATCTTTATCTGAACTACGATTTGATGAATATCTAACTTATTTTTGTTGTGAAATCGAGGGAGCTCCTAATAATTATGGCAGGTAACATTTCATTGGATGAGATCCAGAATAACGATGAATTCAATTTGCAAAATACATTAACCCAACTAAGCATAAGTGCAGACGAGACGGTAATTTCGGAAACAATAACTCACTGTAACTATCATTCTCCAACTGAGTTTCAGTCTAAATATCAAGACAATGACAAAACCTTTTCTGCATTTAGTTTAAATTGTCAAAGTCTAAATGCTCATTGGGACGACTTTCAACAATTGATTTGCGAAATGCAAGGAAATGGAACCCAGATGTGTGTGATCGCTCTACAAGAGCTATGAAATGTCGGGATACCATTCTCTTTTATATAAAACTAGACCAGAGGGGGACGACGGTAGAGGGGGAGTCGGCATGTTTATTCGAGATGACTTGAAGTTCACAATTAGAGATGACTTGTCTGTTTTTATTCCCCACGTATTTGAATCAATTGTTGTAGAAATATTTTTTGGAAGAAACAAAAGTTTCATATGTGCATCGATATATCGACCAAATACCCCACCACTTGCTGATTTGGATGCCTTTATACAGAAAATGGAGAGTTTTACAAATTCTCTGCGATCTTCCGGAAAACGTGCCCTGATTTTAGGTGATTTTAATATTAACCTTTTGAAATCAGAATCGCATTCCAAAACGAATGAATTTCTCAATAACATGTACTCTGACTGTTTTCAACCAGTTATCTATAAACCGACACGAGTAACTGGATACTCTGCTACACTCATTGACCATATTTATACCAATAATTGCGAAAACAAGATGGAAGCTGGTATTATTCTGACTGATGTATCTGATCATTTTGGAGTCTATTACATGGAAAATTTCAATGATACTTTATGTATACCAGATATGAAATCTAAAAGGCAATTCACAAAAAAACATATGGATGACTTCAAACGCTGCTTGCTTGCTGCCGACTTCTCTCCAATACTCAATGAACTCGATCCAAATTATTCATATACTAAATTCTCTGAGATAGTCCAGACTGCATTTCAGAAATCCTTTCCATTAATTTCCAACAAATCAAAGTAGCATGTTAAGAAGCATAAATGGATGACAAATGGTCTTTTAGCCTCATCAGATATGAAACATCGTTTGTATAAAAAATATCTTAAAACACCAAATAGCCTGAATAGAGAAACATACAAAAAATACTGTAAAGTTTTCAATAAAGCAAAACGTTACTGTAAATTAACTTATTATAAGCGGATTTTGGAATATATTAGGCGCAATATGAAGAAAACATGGGAAATTCTAAATACAGTTATTAAACGGGGACGAAAGCAAAGCATGCCGAATATAATATCTGTTAATGGAGTTGATAAAACTAATGCCCATGATATTACTGAAGAATTTAATAAATTTTTCGCAGATGTAGGCAGTCGTGTATCTTCCAATATACCTATCGCTGGCAGGACGGCAGAATCATATCTGAAGGGTTCGTATATGAAGAGCTTTTGTATGTTCCCGACATCATCCGCAGAAATAGTTACATTGTCAAGTGCATTACATTCCAAACAGAGTTGTGGACACGACAATATATCCATTTCACTGGTCAAGTTGATTACTCCCGAAATTGCTAATCCTCTATCACATATAATTAATAGATCTTTTGAAACTGGAATAGTTCCTTCGGAAATGAAAATTGCAAAGGTAGTACCAGTTCATAAATCTGGAAATCGACAAATTCTGGACAACTATAGGCCAATCAGTATCCTACCTTCGTTTTCTAAACTACTGGAAACGGCTATGTATAATAGGCTTATTCACTTTGTCGACAAACATAATATCTTACACCAGCATCAATATGGATTCAGGAAAAACCATTCAACAATCCATCCAATCTTCCATTTACTCGAAAATATTTGTATAGAGAACAACAAAAGATCAGAAGACTTTACCATGGCAGTTTTCTTAGACCTATCAAAAGCATTTGATACAATTGACCATAGTATTCTCTTGAAAAAACTTCACCATTATGGTATAAGAGGTATATCGAACGATTGGTTCCGGAACTACTTGACTGACCGGAAGCAATACATTGCCATGCACGACTGTCGGTCTCCTACTATGGATATTAGTCTTGGGGTCCCTCAGGGGTCCATATTGGGTCCTCTCCTTTTTTTATTGTATGCGAATGATATTCGAAACTCAACAAATTTGAATCCCTTATCATTTGCTGATGACACAACAGTGTACAAATCCGATACCAATATCTTGAAACTAGAACGTGAAATAAACCTTGAACTACAAAAGCTCTTCCAATGGTGTTGTGCGAACCGCCTTTCCTTAAATGCTAACAAAACACGCTACATTCTATTTGATCCTTCGAAATTGGTACCGAAAAGCGCACAAATTAATCTTGTAATCAATAATATTCCTGTTGAGCGAGTAGGCGAAGATTTTAGGGAGAAAAGTGTAAAATTCCTAGGCATTGAAATGGATGAAAACCTCAACTATAATGCGCACATCTCCAAACTTTGCTCTAAAGTAGCGAATGCAAATTTCGCATTGAACAAAGTAAAATAAATTCTCCCATTTAATGCGCTGAAAACACTTTACCACTCGCTTGTACATAGTTATCTCTTATATGGCATAGAAATTTGGGGTCATAGTAGGCACGCCCACAAACTATTCCTACTTCAAAAAAAGTCAATAAGAATTCTCAACAATAAAAAATATAATTCACGCACTGACCCCCTCTTCAGTAGAAATAACATATTAAAATTAAATGACATTTACAAACTTGGAATATCCCTTTTAATGTTAGACTGGAGAAATGATAGACTGCCTGCATCGTTTAAATTCTACTTTGCAATTAATCAAGGGAACACTCGTCAAAAGGGTTTGTTCAAAATTGCCAAATCACGAATAAAATCGCTTGACTCCTTTCCAACTTTTAAATTTCCTGCCATATGGAATGACTTAAACAAAAAGCTTCGAGAGGAGCCCTTTCGGAAGATATTCAGGAGAAAGTTCATTAGTGAATGTATTAGTTCCTACCCCACTGAAGTAACTTGTACAAATCCATATTGCCCGGAATGCCCATAATAATATCCCCATCTATTATGTATACATGTATTATATAAATGTTTATGGCTCTCGTGCCATATTATTCAACTACACCAATGACATTTCCCGTCGTACATTGCTCCAGCTAATGTATGATTTTCTGACTGGATCTCATCCAATGGAACCTCGCGAGTTATTCACCTAAATTTATGACCGTGGCTTTTCTAATTAATGATTGTAAATACAAGTAATACATAAAGAGTTTTGCGTGATATGACCAATCGATATAAATATATAGGTTAAACTCGCGTGGTCACTCATCCGTATGCTCCCTTGATTTCGAATTCATTCCTAAATTATCCTATACACAAAATTGTATATTTTATAATTGACCACAGTTATTCTATATAATATACCATCGTTCACGCAGCTTCCAGGCAGAGCAGAGTGTTATTTTAATGACTAATTGGGGTGGGCAGTAAGACAGCCAATTATTGGATATGCCCTCCCCAGGCAAGGAGCAATCAGCCCATCTGGTGGATAGTTATCCCAGATGGGTTAGCATAGATTTTGTTGTATTTTCTTTTAATCTGTATTAACTTTATTATCTTCATTATTATTTGTGCATATTTTGTTGGAGTTGCTCTTTGTCAATAAATTATCTCTCTCTCTCAACTGTGACATGATAACACCAGTCGGCAGTCGTCACTTAGACACAAAAAAAGTGTATCAAACCTCAAATGGCAGTATTTCTTATCAGATGGACATCTCTACCAATAAATTAAACATTTTTCATGGTCATTGCATGCATTTTAATATACAGGACAAGGCAGAAAACATCATTTGATGGATATTTTACTTAAAATAGCCTGTGGAAACAACCTAAAAGCCATGTTGTATGTATCCCTGTATAGCCAAAACAAATTAAACTGTGGATATTTTATTGTTGATTTCATCAGAGACATGTATTCTGTTGAAATAGAGCCTTATATATGTTATAAACATGCAAATAGTGGCTTCATTTGGGCTTGCTTCCATAATTTAGAGAGCCAAACCTGAAGAGATTCCCTTATTTTAAATTTGTAAGATGCCAAGCCAGCTGAAATGGTGTATCAAACCTTAAATGGCAGTATTTCTTATCAGATGGACATCTCTCCCAATAAATTAAACATTTCTCATGGTCACTGCATGCATTATGATATATAGGGCAAGGTAGAAAACATTATTTGATGGATATCTTACTTAAAATAGCCTGTGGAAACTACATAAAAGCAATATTGTATGCATCCCTCTATAGCCAAATGCAATTAAACTATGGATATTTTATTGTGTATTTTATCAGAGACATGTATTCTGTTGAGATATAGCCTTATACATGTCATTAATATGCAAATAGTGGCTTCATTTGGGCTTTCTTCCATTATTTAGAGAGTCAAATCTGAAGAAATTCCCTTAGTTTGATATTTATGATCCCATAATCCCATGAAATGGTATTTTAAACCTCAAATGTCAGTATTTCTTATCAGATGGACATATCAACTAATAAATTAAACATTTCCCATGGTCATTACATGAATTTTAATATACAAGGCTATGTAGAAAACATCATTTGATGGATATTTTACTTAAAATAGTCTGTGGAAACTACATAAAAGCAATATTGTATGCATCCCTCTATAGCCAAATGCAATTGAACTATGGATATTTTATTGTGCATTTTATCAGAGACATGTATTCTGTTGAGATATAGCCTTATACATGTTATTAAGATGCAAATAGTGGCTTCATTTGGGCTTTCTTCCATAATTTAGAGAGTCAAAGCTGAATAAATTTCCTTAGGTTTCAAATTTAAAAGATGCCAAGCCAGCTGAAATGGTGTATCAAACCTAAAATGTCAGTAATTCTTATCAGATGGACATCTCTACCAATAAATTAAGCATTTCTCATGGCCATTGCATGCATTTTAATATATAGGACAAGGCAGAATACATCACTTGATGGATATTTTACTTAAAATACTTTGTGGAAACTACATAAAAGCCACATTGTATACTTTCCTATATAGCCAAATGAAATTCAACTATGGATAAATTGGATATTTTATTGTTTGTATCATCAGAGACATGCATTCTGCTAAGATATAGTCTTTTGTGTGTTATAAACATACAATAGGTGCATGGCCTCATTGGGCTTGCTTTCATAATACAAGAGAGTCAACTCTGAAGAAATACCATCGGTTTGAAATTGGTAGCATCTTCCATCCGTATATAAGAGTGGTATATACCAGCTTGACGTACCGGTTTAATTAATAGGTTCAATGCAAGGGGGCCACCAGAGAGTTTGTCTAGTTCGGGATGGTGTGGCAAACCGCCAACTGGAGATTTCAAGGGAGGCCTCCTCAATGGCGACCCACTATATTGTGCAAATTTTATTTTATTAAAATTGTATAAAGGTCAGCATGCCCTAAGAGCATTGAGAAATAGATAAAAAATACTTACTGACAGATTGCCAATAAAAAAATTACATCTGTTGAAACTATTGTTATGTAAACAAAACTGTTACAGTGATTTGTCAACAAATATATAATTCTAGCTGTATTATTAGTTCAAATATTTAACTATGAATTAGGGTCCTGCGAATTGGATATTTTGATCGAATCGAATTTCGAATCGAATTCACGAAATCGAATCGAATATAGAATCGAATATCGAATCGAATCATATATGTGTGTGTTGCTTCTCAATTAGGCATATTTTGTTAACGATTAGACGATTTGTGAAACGTTCTATGAACTACATGCATGAAGTTCCATCACAACTTATGTGGCGATGAACCGTCGTTTGAGATACTATTAACTTCGATTTATAATTGTCGAGAAAAAAAAACAAATTAAAACGTCCATGCTGCCATCACAACAATTAATATATTACCACTAAACGGATTATCAGAACTAAAATCACGCAAAATTTATATAGTCTGCATGTACATGCAAAATTGCAATTCGGCATTCGGAAACACTCGTTGTTATAAACTTGAAGACGCAACAACAGTCGCAGGGTAGATGATTCCATAGATGGGTAGTTGTCCCAGATGCTTGCGTTTTATACACCATGTTGCATTCATCACACGTGTAAGTCCCTGCACTGCCTGAAGCTTCATCGTGTTTAAAGGTACTCAATCCGAACAGAGGGTCCCCACCTCAACAGATTCCAACAACAACAATCAGATCAGAGGGTCCTATATTACTATTTCTTTGGCTTTGGGGTAAAACATATTTGATTCGAGTCGAGGAACCCATCAAACAAAGCTCATAGTTATTAGATATTGATTTTTTAAATTTGTTATTTACTCGATGAGTACTAATAATTTTTGAAATTTGTTATTTACTCGAGATGAGTACTAATTATTGCCTTCAAATGCCGTAATCTGCTCGGGATGCGTACACCAAAATCTATTCAAACAGACAAGGATGGATAACTCTAAAATCAAGTGGTAATAATAACGCAATTTTGACTGAGTTCTGGGCCAGAAAGTATTCCCGATAATGAAAAATAATAGATTTCTAAAATCGATATCTAACAAATCTGAGCTTTGATGGGTGACTTCCTCGACTCGAATCAAATATTTTTGACCCTCGAAAGCCATTGAAATAGTAATTGAGAGGAGTTTTATCGGATTGAGTACCTTTAAAATAAACATGAATGACTGTCGACATTTAGTCCAGTATAAACGAAAGCTCTAAAACTGAAAGACAACTTCAAAAGAAAACACCGCCAAAATGCTCTTTTCAACACCGGGAACACGTGTTGTTTACAGTCTCAGCGATATTACATAACGCGGAATCTGTGACGGATAGACGATGGATAACGCTATCGGTTGCTCAGTCTCATAGCAACCGATAGCTACTCGCGTCGTCGGTCCATCGACAATCTCCGAGCTTTTGCTACCATTTTAAAGCTATAATTCCCGTCGTCCTATAGTGGCTAATTGCTGGCTATAATTATATTTAATAGCATGCGAACATCCGCGATGTAGAATAAGGATTATTAGGTATATATATACATAATTTTCGGGAATTAAATGCCACAAAAACAGCTAAGATCGACATGTGTACTTGTCCGTAAACAGCTTACGTTTCCGTCAAAGTATATTCGAAATTTCGAGTTGACAATTTCGACTCGAATTCGAATCGAATTTGACTTTCGAATCGAATCTCGAATCGAATATAGAATATTCACAGGAGCCTATTTATTAGTTATGTGGATGGAGTTCTCATTAAACCTCACATCCTTATATTGGTTACAGTAATGCCCAAAGTAATTGACCACTTAACCACATCAGAATTATTGGTAATTTTTCATGATTTAAAATCCTGAAAAATTACCAATAATTATGCTGTGGTTAAGTTGTCAATTACTTTGAGCATTACTGTACGAGGATTGAGTTATCATTAAACCTCAAATCCTTATATTGGTTACAGTAATGCCCAAAGTAATTGACCACTTAACCACAGCAGAATTATGAGTATTTTTTTAGCATTTAAATTCCTGACAAATTACCCATTATTCTGCTGTGGTTAAGTGGTCAATTACTTTGTACATTACTGTATGAGGATTGAGTTATCATTACACCTCAAATCCTTATATTGGTTACAGTAATGCCCAAAGTAATTGACCACATAACCACAGCATAATCATGGGTGATTTTTCAGGATTTAAAATCATGAAAAAATACCCATTATTTTGCTGTGGTTAAGTGATCAATTACTTTGGACATTACTGTATGTAGATGGAGTTAAACCTCACATCAGTGTGTTGGGGATTTGGACCTTCACTTGGGACCTTTGGTTTTTAATGCAACAAATGCGCATACACCTTATACACACATTTCTTATGTAAACAGAGTTTTTCTTGGATAAGATGAGTTTGAAGCCTGCTTACATTTCAGAATGTTGTCAGATTTGTTTTGTCTGCAGCGGAACTCGACGTGTTGAAGCATAAGTTACAAAAGATAAAATGTGTACGTAACGAGACTATAATATAACTGAAAAAATAAATTGAGGTAGGGGTGGGCAATACAGGGAACTAAGGGTTGAACCGATATAAATTTGTAGAGCGATAACGACCAATGTTGACATATTATTCATCTGAACTCTACTGTTGCAACAAGGCTATAAAATCTTAGAATCAGAATCTTAGTCATCTCTATATAGTGCCAGAATAGTCATTTATGGACTTCAAGAAGATGTTGGGTTGGTTATATGGACTCGGAGAAAAAGGCCTTTGTACCGATGAACTGACATAAATTAGTGGAGCGATGTTGCCATATAATGCACCGCGACTGTACTAAAGCAGCAATGATATAAAATTGGAGGGGGGGTCTGAAATTATCTCTATCTCCATAGATGGCAACAGGATTATATAGAAAGGAATAGCAATTGATATACGTATACGGTATGCTATAGTAATACCATAGACATATAAGTATCACGCGATAAAATATTACCGTATGTAACGTGACTATACCGATGAAAGAAATAAATAAATTGGACCGGGATTAGAGGTTGGGTTGGTTATATGTGGATAATTGGATATGGAACTCATACGATGAAACGATACAAATTAATGGAGCGATAAAGACTAATGTTGACCCTTAGTCAGGCTATGCGTGAGAAAATATGGGTTGATACGATAAACTGAAATAAATTTGTCGGGTGATAATGACCAATGTTGACGTATAAAGTAACGCGACTGTACTGTCGCACAATTATCAGTTATAACCGGTCAAATATGGACTCTAGTGCCCAATATGGAACAGCTCAGAAAACATTTGCAGGGCACTAAAATTTATTTAACATGGCACTTGCCATTAAAATCGATTTATGTCGATAAAACTGTCATTTTTGAAAAATTTTAAGCCGAGACTTGGTGTGTGTGAGTGGGATACTAATATATTCCTAAAATGACAGAGAACAGCACGTAATTATGTTTTAGATGGAAGAAATGAATTTTTTTCAATGATAAAATTTAACATGGCATTTGCCATTAAAATCGATTTATGTCCATAAAACTGTCATTTTTCCAAATTTTAAGCTGAGACTTGGTGTATGTGCGTGTGATACTTATATATTCATAAAATAACAGAGTCCAGCGCGTAATTATGTTTTAGATGGAAGAAATTGAATTTGTTTTCGATAATAAATTTGCAGCGTGGACGGTTCATCGACTGCGCTCAATTTGTAAACAAAGTTTTGTCAATAGTCGTTTTGGTCAAACTATCCCTTTTTAGACCGGGACAGCAGATCCGAATAGCAGTTAAGATGTATTTAGATAGAATTATCAAAAGAATTTGACCGATTAGAGCGCATTGTAAGAGAATCGAGTGGAGAAATATTGGTGACATTTTCACAAAAACGCGCCAATTCGGCAATGACTGTACTTGCAGACGAGCGCTCGTTAATATTCATGCCAAGAATCGCAGGCGTCAAATTCATCTTTTTGGAAGGTTAATCCAACATTTATATATCAGAACAATCCTCCCAAAACACCTTCCAAGATATCCAAGAAAGTTTTAATAGCTTAGAAGACTGAACAGCCGAAATGAGTTAATTAATAATCGCCAATGGAGGCTTCGCTTAGCAGTGACGGTTGGCAATTATCACGATACGACAGGGGAACACTTTGACATTCGTACTCATATTTCACCTATTTTTGTACCTGGCTTTCCTATCATAAGTTTCACGGAAAAAATGGCTAATTTTACTCTATTTGTCGTTATATACATATTTATCACACCATTTATTATTAATTTTCATAAAAATAATATAAAAGAAGCCGAAGATGACATGTTTAAACTGTTTGAAGCACGAATTTGGCGATAAGTTGTTATCAGAGTACGTTATACTTGTGATAGTTACGTTACCAACACGGTGTTCCCATATGCTATTACGATAATCGCTTAACCCTTCGGTTTTCAATGGCATTTCAATTGGTTGAAATTGAAATTTCTCAAGTTCCAGCTCAACACAAATCTAGTAACCCAATTGGTATAAATACTTTAGCAATAATTCTTAGTTTTATAAGTCATAACTCTAATTTTATTGACGATACGAGCTCAACATCATAATATGTCACTGTTTATGGCGGTGTTATCTAAACGTGTGCTTTGATGATTATAATTTTATTTTGCGATCAAACGTCAGTGCAGCTCAGCAGAAACGCATAGGCACTAGTTCAATTCAGCAGAAACGCATAAGTCCTACGATTATAGACACACACTGGACGCGCTTCGCGCGTCGGTCAGTGGGTGAACACATGTAGAGTTACGCCTCTTGGATCGCGAGGGAATCGATAGCGAAACCCATCGTATCGAAACGAATGTCGCACTTTAAGGGCCAAGGAGTGCTCAGAGCTTGTCCAAAATGTGACGTGGACGATCCCCGTGGGTTTGTACCCTTATATACGAAATTTGAGATCGATCCGCGCAGCCGTTTTCGATTCTATGAAGTACCCACATATATACGGAAGTCTCAATATATATATATATATAGACTAGCAGGTTAGCCCGCCACTGGCGGCGTTCGTCAGAAACATGACAATTTTTAATTTATTTAATAATTTTTTTTAATTTCAAATTTTTTTAATTAATTTTTTAATTTAATTTTTTTAAGTTTTTTACCCGACTTGACCTTGAATTGATCATTTTCAAGGTCAACGTCAGGTCGGGGTCACAATTTAACCCGTCCACGACACTTCACGTAGGTAGCAAGTTTGAGCTCAATCAGTTCGAGTCTATAAATGACACACACATATATATCATTTGTGGGTACTCGTTTCAAGGTGAAGATCACATAGGGCGGAAAAACTGACCCGATCCGCGTTCATATGAAGCCCTAAGTACTTAAGAATCACACAACACGCTCATGTCTGTATACTAACGCACACGCCCAGCCCCTGACGTAAGGACCACATTACGCACATACGCTCTTTATCAACTACACTGCGGATAGGAACGCTCTTTAACTATCAACGCGATTAACCCCCGCAGTGCCGTTTGCGGTGATTTTGATGATTGGGAGTGGAGAATGAGTGCCCAGAGCATCTCCAAAACATCATAATATGTCACTGTTTATGGCGGTGTTATCTAAACGTGTGCTTTGATGATTATAATTTTATTTTGCGATCAAACGTCAGTGCAGCTCAGCAGAAACGCATAGGCACTAGTTCAATTCAGCAGAAACGCATAAGTCCTACGATTATAGACACACACTGGACGCGCTTCGCGTGTCGGTCAGTGGGTGAAAACATGTAGAGTTACGCCTCTTGGATCGCGAGGGAATCGATAGCGAAACCATTCGTATCGAAACGAATGTCGCACTTTAAGGGCCAAGGAGTGCTCAGAGCTTGTCCAAAATGTGACGTGGACGATCCCCGTGGGTTTGTACCCTTATATACGAAATTTGAGATCGATCCGCGCAGCCGTTTTCGATTCTATGAAGTACCCACATATATACGGAAGTCTCAGTATATATATATATATAGACTAGCAGGTTAGCCCGCCACTGGCGGCGTTCGTCAGAAACATGACAATTTTTAATTTATTTAATAAATTTTTTTAATTTTAAATTTTTTTAATTAATTTTTTAATTTAATTTTTTTAAGTTTTTTACCCGACTTGACCTTGAATTGATCATTTTCAAGGTCAACGTCAGGTCGGGGTCACAATTTAACCCGTCCACGACACTTCACGTAGGTAGCAAGTTTGAGCTCAATCAGTTCGAGTCTATAAATGACACACACATATATATCATTTGTGGGTACTCGTTTCAAGGTGAAGATCACATAGGGCGGAAAAACTGACCCGATCCGCGTTCATATGAAGCCCTACGTACGTAAGAATCACACAACACGCTCATGTCGGTATACTAACGCACACGCCCAGCCCCGGACGTAAGGACCACATTACGCACATACGCTCTTTATCAACTACACTGCGGATAGGAACGCTCTTGAACTATCAACGCGATTAACCCCCGCAGTGCCGTTTGCGGTGATTTTGATGATTGGGAGTGGAGAATGAGTGCCCAGAGCATCTCCAAAACGCCGCGACGACCATTCCCGTCGGGTTTTACCGTTATATGGGAAGTTTGAGCTCAATCGAGCCAGACGTTTTGGAGTCTATAGCGACTATATATACATATATATACGTAGTTCTCAAAATATATATTAGACTAGCAGATTAGCCCGCCACTGGCGGGATTGGTCCCATGGCTTTGGTCGATCCATTACTTTTTGTTTTTCAAGGTAACCACATACGTCGCTGCCACCGCTGGTGCCCGCAATATCGCCCAATGTAACGATGCTCGATGTCTGTATTACGATGAGAAACAAACATATGCCCATATCATATACGTGAAAATGACTTTCCCATATTCTCGGTTTTGGCGATACCCTCGGTTTTGGCGATACCACGTACACGGGGGTGCACAATATCATTGTCACATTTCCATGTTTTGTGGAATTTACTGAAGCACCGCCCACATCTATTTCGGGCATCCTTTGCTTCGTCGCACACAGCCGACGGCAAATGTAGGTCACTACAATGTTTACAGAATATTTTGAGAGTATATCTTGATAACATATGTCCCGATGCAAAGTGTTGGGGAATTTCCATACAGTCCTGCTCCATCTCTATATATTTACATACTAAGTGTTGTCATCACTAAATCCAGCATTCTGATTGGGCGGCGCCCACGTGGCTAGTTGCAGTTATTTCTCGGTGAATGCGCAACGCCTCATAACACCAAGCTCATAACACCATCGATACGTCATTGGGTTTGGAAAGACGAACGCGTAATGTTTTGGGCGCATTTGGACTCGCGCAGGATTGACTTAATACATCATCGGGTTTCAATATGAAGAGAAATTGTTCCTATTAACTTTTGCCAAGGGTGTTATTGGGTATTTTGGGCTGTTTTTGTCACGATACACTTTTCGATTTAAATACATTTACAAAAGTGGCTTTTTCGCTAAATGTATGTCAATAATATGATCATGTACCGGTACGTAAACGTAATTTGCGCCCGCTTGTTACTATTCATTGGATTATCGGATGAATTGTTATCTTTATAGAAGGATTTGATGATAACCCCTAAGTGTGGATACACACATGCATATAAGCTCTGTAATTATCGTGTATTTGGCGTTTTACATGGATGCATGTAATCTCTGTATGTAAAATACATGTATTTTACATGGCCGCACCAATAATTGACAACATTGATCAACTGTGCGCGAGCGGTTCATTGTTAACAGGCCAGACAAGTGAGTAGTCATAAGCGAAGTCAAACTCTCTGTTATCAAGACATTTAAGGCCAGTACAAAACAGGTCTTCTCTTACGGATGTGGAAATTAGTTAAGTCTGTGTGATATCTGGCATTTTATTAAGATACCAGCGACACAGCTGGTGTATACAGGCTTGATATAGAACATTTTCGACTATGATGCTTGCTTGGAGTGGGGTTTCGAAAGCTTCAAGTCGCTAAGGGACTTAGTTGAATGTATCGGCCGGAATAATCTGGGCAAGAAGGTACAATATGATGGCCCGATTCGTCATCTCCGGTTTAAACATGGTCTACGTAAACCTCTAAGTTTAAACCGCCGTGAGTCAGCAAAATCCGTGGTTTAAACCCGCGAACACAGGTTTAAGTGACGCATTCGTCATCTTTGGTTTAAACCTGGTCCAGCCAGACCGTTGGTTTAGCAGTAGTGTCTCTGTATCGTCGAGATAATTAATCGTACTTTCCTAATGCGGACCGCCTCGTTTTATTGATTGCGAAAATCAATAATTACGACAACGACCATATTTTGATTGGACATTTATAAGCGACAAGCACTCACACATATACAGCGTGCGGGGATAAGTTTTTGTCAATTTCGATAATTTGTCTGCGTTTCATAAGCTTAAACCAGCAACTAAACCATCTTATTCGGCGGTCCAGCTAAACCAGCTTTACCGAGGCTAAACTTGAGATGACGAATCCGTCTTTTCTTCATCGTGGTTTAGAATTATCAAACAATCAATCAAAGGGTGGAGCTGTAAATTATCTCGAGTGAGGGCGTGTCTACGTGGCGACTGCCGACTGGTGTTATCGTGTAACAGTTGATTCATTCGCACGTGAGCGTTGCTCAGATATGGACAAGTTCCTTCAATATAATGTTTACAACTATATTGTGGCAATCACAAATACAGGTGTTTTCTACGAATTCATTTGAAGGGTTGAACGTTTTAATTATGACACCAAACGATGCTACTACATGACCATATATGCTATACACAAAGTTTAACCCGTGTACCTGATATCACCAATCCGGAAGGTATCACGAAACCGGACCATGCGGTTTTTGATAAATGAACATATCCTCCCTCAGATGAATGTATTTATCGCCCGGTTGATGTTGCTATCCACTATTTAAAACATAAATTCGTAAAGCGTAATGTTCCCTCATTATGATAGCTTGCTGTCGCCCCGCTACATTTAATGGACATTCCGGCTCATATCCGTTTTTATCATAAATCCTGGACACTTTTTGACGTTAGATAGTTCGTTTGAGGTATAATTAGCCGCCGCTAACGGCGGAAAATGCAAGTATCAATAGAAAATATATGTTCGAGTAACCTTAAGTTGTTCCACCCTACAGTGCGATTCGTAAAGAAAAAAAATCACTAACCGCGATCAAGTGTAGGTACTCACCGTAATCATGGGGGTCAAAGCCGCGGATCGACACTGCAATAAGATGTCGCCAAACCGGAGTTGGGATGTCAAAGATGCGGATTATATATTGCGCATTTTGACTGTTTTTGTTGGTGAATTAGTACTGATAATCACTCAATGTCAGTCACGCATTCTAATGAATCGATTTTCAATTATTATAATAATTATGTAATATATATTATGTCATACTTCATTATAAAAGCTATCAATTTTGTCAGTTATTCACTTATGAATTGTTGACGGCGGTGTGGTCCATATAGGATGCAGACCGCATAACATTTCCTTAAATCATTGGTGAAGCTGGTTCCGCCAGTTCGGATTCGATTGCACGAAAGAAAATCTGTAGAATGGCACGTACTTTAGGACTTGAGCTAGTAAAATATCCCCATTATATGGAATATACCATTATCTTTCGGACAGGTCTTCGCATGGCAGATGTTTCTTTGTCGTTGTGTGTGTTGGTGGGCGGGGAGGGGCGTGTGTGCACATGGGTGGGCGTATTCGTATGTTTGTTTGTGTTTTAATTTCATGCTAATACATGCCTTGTATATAGTAGGATATTTTCAATAATATAGGCCCGGAACTGTACGTATGGTAGGGGAAAATTAAACAGTGTAAATTTGTTTGATGGATAGGGACGTGGCTGTATAGGGTCTCAGTTGGTGTGTCCACCTAAGATTTTCTTAATGCGCATGCACCCCCGGATTGAGTAGTTCCATTTGAACCATATGTTATAGTCCAGTCAAAATACGACATATATCAGTTGAAAATATTTACAGAATTTATTTTATTCTTAATGTATGCAGGGGCTTCTTCCTGACAACATATAAAACATTCGCTGCGAGATATGTTTGTAATGTATGGAAATTGTAATCGTTTCTCCCAGTTACCATAGTTCTTTTCGATCGCATTTGTTTAAGGGTTGTTAGATTGAAATGGACCCAACAAGAACTGCATTTAAATACATGTAGTGGGGACATGTTATATACCAAACGAAATGGCGTGCATTTCTATATAAAACGGGGGTGTATGTGGTTGTGAATATCTGATCAAGGTCAACCAGGTCAAAAGGTCACAGAGTACAAACTTAAAAGCCGGATTCTGTTTTCCGGATGCTAGAAAAGTTACCTTCCAGACTCCAGAAAAAATGGCGTCTGTCATGGCGGCCATTTTTGTTATATGCCCCAGACTATAGTATAGTACAGAATGTTATATACAATCCATCACAAATAGTATGCACAGAAATTCATATACAGCTGTTTACAGTGAATTCCCCCCCCCCCCCGCAAGTCAGGGGGAGTCGGAAAACATTTGCAGGCACGTATGCTGATTTTTGAATTTCGACCCTTGTTGTGACCCACCCACCCCCGCGTCCATTTTTTTTTCAATTTCGGCTGTTTTTTCCGACCATTTGTGGACACCCACCCCCTTTTAACACTAAAACAGAGATTTGCGGGGGGAAATTCACTGTAAACAGCTGTATATGAATTTCAGTGCACACTATTAGTCATGGATGTTAACATTGACATGTAAATAGGAACGAGTCATTTTGGGGGTCATTCGGTCAAAAAAGACATGGCTGCCAGCAGCCATCTTGGATTTCAAAATTAAATCCATTAGCATGGGCTACAGGCTATACTGTTTGTATAATATTTTTGAGTTGCATATGTGCCCGGAAAAAAAAACTTTATTTCCACCCCCGTGCGCAAATCACTGTTTTAGTGCTAAAAATGTCCAAAAATGGTCCGAAAAAACTGCCGAAAGCGGAAAAAATTTGGACGATGGGGTGGGTGGGTCCCAACAAGGGTCAAAAGTAAAAAATCAGCATACGTGCCTAAACATTTTTCGAGATATCACCCAAGTAAAAAATTAAAAACACAAACCCTGTCTCTGAGGACAAAATTTAATGCATGCACGTAAGCTGAAGTGGCTTTATTATATACTAGCAGGGTTACCCGGCGTTGCCCAGGTTAAAGTGATGTGAAACCATCTGGATATTTGGTGGGAATAGAGAATACTCGTGCTCTCAACGTGTTACACTTATTCTCATAAATTGTATATCAAAATGGCATCACAAAACATGATTCTTACACTTGGAATATAAGTAGTGGCTCACCTTGTCAGATCGGAGCGATTATCATTTTGGTTATCGCGTTTATTCCCTCCCACAATAAAGAATTATTTATTTATTTACAACTTTACAACTGCGTATACTTCAGACGTTATAGCATGAAACATGAACATCATAAACACATTAGTTCGAAACAATAAAAGACGACAATTGTGTTTTACATAGAGATGTATCAATCAATCAATCAATCTAGTTTATCACATCTTCATGAAGATACAGATGTCTTAAAGAGATGTCCAGGTGCTCCTCTAGATCTGTTATATATACTGGCTAATCATTTTCAGTTTAAAAGAAATGATGTTATGCATGTATGTAGCAGCTACATGTGTCCGACACAGCGATAGTTTGAATTGTTTATGTTAGGCGATGCGTCTGTTCTAAAATATGAACGAAATCCTCTGTATCTGGCAGATATACCCCTGTCAGAGGATCCTGAAAGGTCATGTGCTACGGACTGCGTTTTCCTTTATCTCAGAAGTAACCAAACCATATCTGACTGCACACTGCGACCACTCTTTTTGAACAGGTCTGCACTACATTTCCATAGCTCTTATCAATTGTAACTGTTTTTGTGGAAACTATATTGAATGAGACAGACTCAATCGTGTTATAACATATACATGAGCCATTCTAATATGCAATCCTCTGTCGATTCAAGGTCCCTCAGTTTGAATGAATATATGTAGCTCTTAAATAGATTGATATAAATATACTGTTAATGCTTTCTTCTATGTATATGTATTGCTAGATCATTATAGGAATGCCCTGAGTTCCATCCCCATATAAATATGACAGTTGAGAAGATATAATTGTTCAAGTGACTTAATTCGGTCACCATTTGTCGAGATTGTGAAATTGGAATGCCAACCACTCCTTATAACGACGTGGAGATGGCCTGGGAGATGACTATATATAACTTTGTTGGATATCGGCGAATTGAACATTCTTATATATGCTAGTGAATCTCCTCTCCCCATCCAATACCCAAACGGCCCCAAATGTGATATAATTAATCATGTCACTAGAGACTAACGTGCATGGATTTGGCGGAATCAGTGCTATTAATATATTTGTATCGACTTTGTTGCAACTCCCCTCATGCTTGACTTGAACTGCGCCACTTGTGCCATATATAAACCAGGTATATTAGACTCATGCATGCATTGTATAATGGAGATGATTATATATAAGTTTGGTGGTATTCGGCAACTAAGCAAATTCATATCATAGTGATTACCCCCCCCCCATCTCTCACCCAAACGGCACCAATTTCGCGTCTTTAAATCACACGTTTATATTCCTCGTATCAATAACGTCACTTTAGAAAAGTTTAACCCTGACCATTATCTTACTCGTAAAAAGTTACCACTGTCAGACCGCATTGGTGCAATCTCGATTGTACCCTTACAGTTATTTGTATACATATGGCAATATTTGTTCTCATTATAATCGAATAATTTCTCAACCAGAGTCTCTTTTGACTAAGTGCGGCCATGTTGGACGCCATCTTGGATCCTGGATTGTCCCCAAATCGGATTTTGGATACGTTGCACCACAGATTATCCCGCATTGAATGACACCAAGATCGCTTCTTTAACAATTTTTCTGGGTCAACCCCATTTTTGCGTACAACGAGCATACTATATTGGTAAGAAAAATTGTCTATTGTCCGACCAAAATATATCTTCAATTTACAGAAGAGACAAAAAACCTCCTAAGCTCGAATCAGCTGGATGCTACGCTAGCACTCCCGGCGTTTTAAAACATTAATGGTGTAACCCGAATAACCTCGGTTCTCGATCTGGAGAAAACAGCGGGCGTTCAGAACATTTCACACTAACCTATTGGCATGCATCGACCAAGACCCTACTTGCACATACCATGAAGGTTCGATTATATCTTGTGCAAGGGAAATGACAACATGGGGTACATTTATTATGTTCGACGTCTACAGCGCTATGCCCTTCAATAAAACACACTCAAAATAATTGTTCAAGTAACTTAATACGGTCACCATTTGTCCAGATTGTGAAATTAGAATGCCAACAACTCCTCATAACAACATGGAGATGGCCTTGGAGATGACTATATATAACTTTGTTGGATATCGGCGAATTGAACACTCTTATAAATGCTAGTGAATCTCCTCTCGCCATCCATGAACCAAATGGCCCCAAATGTGATTTAATTAATCATATCATTAGATACGAACGTGAATGAATTTGGTGGAATCGGTGCTATTAATATATTTGTATCGACTTTGGTGCAACTCCCCTCATGTATGACTTGAATCGCGCCACTTTTATCATATATAAACCAGGTATATTAGACTCATGCATGCATTATATAATTGAGATGATTATATATAAGTTTGGTGGTATTCGGCAACTAAACAAATTCTTATCATATTTAATACCCCCCCCCCCCCATCTCTCACACAAACGGCACCAATTTCGCGTCTTAAATCACACGTTTATATCCCTCGTATCAACAACTTAACTTTAGAAAAGTTTAACCCTGACCATTATATTACTCGTAAACAGTTACCCCTGTCAGACCCCAGTGGTGCCATCTCGAGTGTACCCTTAAAGTTATATATAGAACACAGAAAGCTAGATGTTCGCAACTATTTGATTCATTGTATCATTTGAGAAGAACGTGTATGTGTTTGATGGTAATTGGCACTAAACATATTTTTTATAAGTTTTTGGTTGGACTCTTTATATCATGGATATTATTATTTGTTTGTTTGGTGCTAATCCGCGACTAAACAATTTTTTATCAAATTTAGTGCTCACCCCATCCCACCCCATCTCTCACCAAAGCAGCACCAATATGACGTCACGCGATTAGATACCTCATATCATGGATAAGAATGTGTATCAATTTGGTGGCAATTGGCGCTAAAGATAATGTGTATCAATTTTGGTGCCCCTCTCCGTTTCAGGGCACCCCTGACTCGAATGACGCCACGTTTGACAGCTTTAAGCCACGCCATTAGACACCTCATATCATGGGATGAATAAGTTTCGTGGCAATCGGCGACTAAACCAATACTTATCAGATTTAGTACCCACCTACCGCCCCCAAATCTCTAATCCCAACGACACCAATTTGGCGTCTTTAAATCAAGCAATAAGATTCCTTGTATCATGGAGAAGATCTCAGAAGAATGTGCATAAATTTGATGGAATTCGGCGCTAAAATTATTTTGATCCATTTTGGTGCCCCTCTCCCCTTCCGGGCATCCCTGGCGCGAACGGCGCGACATTTAACATATTTAAACCACTCCATTAGATTCCTCATGTTATGGGGATGATTATATTTAAGATTGGTGGCAATCGGCGACAATTTTTGTTCTGCCCCTCCCCCTTTTCTGCCCCTGACACCAGCGGCGTCACTTTATAAAATTCTAACCCTCGCCATTATCTTTCTCGTAAAATTTACCCCTATTAGACCCCTTTTTTGTCATCTAGGTGGTCCCCTGTGAATTTCTATAGAACACAGACAGACAGACAGACAGACATTCGCAAATATAGATATAGATGGCAGGATAACCTCCTTAATACATGGTATTAACTGTGTCCACAACATGACCGTCTTATATTACCATAGCCGTATGGTATTGTTTCGCTATGTGGGGTCTTAATACAAACCCGATTCGGATACGACTAAACTGTTATCCGAAACGACAGCATGCATGTTCGTGTGAACATGGACTTATGTATACGTCATTTTCATTCGCCTTTTTGAATGAGGAAATTTGACTGCTGAGATGACTGTTCAATTAATTTAATTAATCCACCCATAATATAATGTGTATACATGATTCGAAAATGGTACGGACTCATATTCAGATGAGATAATTAGTCCAACTCATCAGTCTCAGATACATACGAAACACGCGAAAACTCACCAGAACTATATAAGTACTATGGATATTTACTGCACAGAAGATCCGGTGTTACTGACATCTTGGTCCGCCCCTTGACATCTATCTGGATCGAAAGTGGTCCCACCATATTGAGAATGACATGTGCTTTTTTTTAAATATGTTCAATCCTATGCTTCTTTGACAAAATCAATTATATACCGTCCACTGCAGCAATTCGTGGGTAGATTTGTATGTCTATAGCATGATTTTGCTATGTGTGTGATTTAGAATGGGGATAAACATGCTGTCTGTTTGATTTGGGACGTTTTTCGGTAGGTTTTCCGATGCAAAATATCCGTTTTACCGGCTACACGCTGCGCCGGTATTTAAAACTGTATTTTCCATCTCAAAACTCCACAGATAATCGTCCCAAATCACACCAGAAAAACATGTTTATCCTCTACATATCTGACGCTCGTTGTATTACCATATCAGGACTAGACTAACTAGAACGCTCCTTATTATTCTTTGCTCTGAGAACAATCAGTACCCAACTTATCTATGACTTGACCAACATCTATACATCGATTTCCAAACTATTAGTGCGAACCCCTATTGAGATAATGGCTCCCGGAGCATCAGTAATGATCTCCAGTCTGACTTTGCTCAACTATAGTTTTCGTGTTCAATCCTGAAAACTAATGAGAACATTTTAATTAGAATTTACGCCGCCATATACCGAACATTGTGACTTTTCGATGCTGAAAATTTGAGAAATGTTCTCAGGGTGTTTAGATGCCGATGCACATTACATGGCCATGGCTCGTTCATACTTCCATATATTTGGAAGAAGGTAAAGATGGGTCGCTAAATACACGAATTGCTGATCGAAAAAAAACAACATTTGTATACCCTGAAAAATCTTTCCAAAGTAATATCATTTTGCCAGCTGCTTCCAATCGTTGACATATAAAATAAACGCTCTTTATTTGCCAAATCAGGAATAGATCCCCAATCACACAGCCGCAAAATTATTATATTGTTATGACATTAATTGTTATTAATTTGGGAGAACGCTCTTTATTCTTCTATTCTGCTCTGAAGAAAAATCGGCTCAAACTAATCGGTGACTTGAGTAGGTCTTTCTGTGAGTCCGTCTGTCCTAGTTTCCTTCGACGTGAACCAGCTAGTGTAATATGTTGGGATAATGCTGGTTTTACGTCGAAGTCTCGAAATCAGACTTTACGCCCATATCCAGTCACTTTAATCGATTTTTAATATTGGTGATTAAATACACAAAATGCCGACAATCTTAGTATGATCTGAAATGTCTTGCAAAAAGTGGTCGCAAATTTGAAGTTCTTTTCAATCTTTGATATATAACATACACACTCTTTATTGTTTCATATAGTCTGAAGAAAATCGGAACAGAACTTGGTATGACTATCTGAAACAGATGAAGTCCGTATACAATTAAATGACCAATATCCGGTGAAGTTGAACATCGATTCCATGGAATTAGTGCGGACCCCTATTGAGATAATGATTCCAGGAGCACCGTTAAAGATGTCTTACCTGACTTGACTCCACTATAGTTTTCGTTTTCGATGTTGAAAGTTAATGATTGCATTTTAATGAGATATTTACGACGCCAGTTATCGACATTTGTGACTCTTCGATGCTGAAAATAATGAGAAATGTCCGTGATATGTTTAGAGCGTGTATACGCCCTCCGTTACAAACTATCTACACACATTAAACGGGAATGGCTCACATGAACCTCCAAATATATCGACGAGTAATAGACAGAGAGCCCAGAGAGTTTCAATTGCACTATCGCATACGAAATGTTTGATGCCTTCGATTTGGTATCACGTTTGGACCACCGCAGAAACCCCATTCTGAAGTGTAATAATCCTGGCGTGTTGTGGCCGCTTAGACTCCAGACAAGATGGCGTCTGTCATGCCGACCATTTTGCTTGATATGCACCATAGTATATACATGAAGTACTGAATGTTTCATATAGGCGGTCATGGTTTCCACGCGATTCGCCAGAGTTATACATCAGATCTAGAATTGAGCCAAAAACCAGACTAAGAGAACATTGACTTCGGGGTGTAGCCCGAAAAATGCATGGATATATAGATTTGTCCCCCTGATGAACGGTTTGAATGGGGTTGGGCGAGACACCCCAGTTAAAAAAACAGAAACACTGTCTCTGATGACAAAATGTAATGCATGGCAAGTAAGATGAAGTAGCTTGAATCTAGATGGGCTTTTTCGCCATATTGGGTCTCAATACGCACCTGATTATGATACGACTAAACTATATCCGAACCGACAGTATGCATGTTCTTGTGATCAGATATATATAATTAATCAGCATGTCGTGTGTCCAAGATTTAGTTGACGACTATTGAGAATGTCAATATTAAACGGGATTGTAGTACATAAACCTATATAACCTAGGCGAAAGTCACGTTCTTCTCATAACATAACTCCCAAGGCTCTGAATATGCAATGGGCCAATAGAGTTACATTACCTCCCGCATGACATTCTCAAAATGGCGACTGTTTCGAAAATATCATATTTTTCGTGGGGTTTTTAATTTCGTGGTTATCAACAACCACGAAAATCACGAAAATTGGAACACCACGAATAAATGTACTTTCACAGTATATACAGAAGATTGGCGTTGTAAAGTGAAATCTAATGTAAACCTCAGCATTTTTCAATCTATTCAACCTTCTCTTTCCATGCATGTCTAGACTTTGGAAATCCTGTAAACTGTTCCCACAAGATAAGCACCTTTACACGGTTGCAGGACAACTCATCGCAAAGTCGGCTTATGATTTCAATTCAAACTGTTCGCTGTGGTCCATGTTATAACTGAATGTCCATATTTATGCCAGTCCAGAAATCAGGTCTGGTGTAAAATAATTGACATGCTTGGTACAGACACGTCTTGTTTTCTTGACTCCCTATCTTCCATGAATCTGGTAGCAGTCTTCCTTGGGTGCATACCAGCTCAGATGGAGGGTCCCGTTCAAATTGAACTCATGCTTATCAACTTCTTTGTAAAGCTGACCAACCACATGTGGAGTAGCTACCAAACAGCAATTGTAACTAAGTTCGCGCGTTAACACCAATAATCATGTGAATAATTGAGCGACATATCGCTGTATCCGATAACGAAAACGACCAAACATCTTGTGTTATATGATAACCATGTGGTCCTTTGAGTAAGCATATAGTTCTGGATGTACATGCTCATGTACGCGCCTCATGGGTGCCAACACACCTGAGTGTACTTTGATATATGTTGCTTCATTGTGCGTACATGCACATGCAAGATTTAAATTCATACTATATTCGTATGTTGGTTTAAGCAAGTGTATGTATGGTTGTGCATGCATATACACGCGGATGCATTGTTTACAATGTATATGCTGATTGTCTGTGAGAAAGTGTGTGAAATATATTTGTCTGATGTTTGTGGGTTGATTTGAATATATGTGTTATGGACATGTGGGGGAAACTGCACCGATATGATCTTATTGAGTGTTGTTGTGATAGTACATCATAGCGTATGTATGTACGATTGTGTGTGTTTGCGATCGTGTATGCGTACGGGTGTGGTCGAGATGGTGTGTGTTTGTTGATGTGGTCTCTGACATATGTAAGCTCGTCTCGTGTTCATGTACATATAATTCGAATGATATTCTTTTCCTAGGTTGATTGCTCTCTTGCCGATCTTTTCGTATGGTTATATGTAAAGGTATATGTTATGTTGACACGAAGGCTATCTATCCTTGTACATATCGTTGTTTGTATATTCATGCCAGATTGTGTAGCCTATTTATTGAGCAGATCGATTCTCAGTTGTACCTGGCGGCATTCGCCAACTCATTAATACTGTAAGTTGCATATTCTATCGTATCATTCTTCTTAGTTACATTTCCTGTTTCATCTGTTCCATTTGTATGTACCAAATGATATGTATATATGATTAATTATACAATCTATATCGAATCTTCAATATTGGAGGAAATAAAGGTATATATATATATATATACGTAATCTTTCATTCGCCTATTTGTTTGAGCAAATTTGACTGCTGAGATGGATGTTCAATTAATTTAATTAATCGATCCATAATAGATGTGTATACATGATTCGAAAATGGTATTCATATTTAGATGAGATACGTCCAACTCATCCCATATAAAAATGTACCTGGGTAAATCCACCCAGGTGTTTTGGGCCGAAACCCAGGTAAAATCTATCTACCAAGACATCCACCAACCATCAAGACCCCGCGAAACCTGGGTTTTTACCATGATTTACCCACCTGAAACTGGATAAAAACCCTGGTATTGATAAACCTGGGTGTAATTACCCAGCTGACCACACCCAGGTGTACCATACCTGGGTGTTTCCCACCCAGGTGTACCCTGGTGTTTCCTACCTGGGTGTTTCCCCACCCAGGTGTACCATGGTGTTATTCACCCAGGTGTACCCTGGTGTTTCCTACCTGGGTGTTTCCCACCCAGGTTACCTTGGTGTTATTCACACAGGTGTACCCTGGTGTTTCCTACCTGGGTGTTCCCACCTAGGTGTACCTTGGTGTTATTCACCCAGGTGTACCCTGATGTTTCCTACCTGGGTGTTCCCCACCAGGTGTACCTTGATGTTTCCAACCCAGGTGTACCTTGGTGTTTTCTTACGCCGGTGTACCTTGGTGTTTGATTACCCAGGTGGATTTCCCATTGAGATGCACCTGGGTTAGAAAACCACAAGGTACACCAGGTAAGGAAACACCAAGGTACACCTGGGCAGGAAAACACCAAGGTACGCCTGGGTAAGAAAACACCAAGGTACACCTGGGTAAGACAACACCAAGGTACAACTGGGTGGGAAACACCAAGGTACACACCTGGGTGTGGATACCAAAGTGAAATGATGAGGATGGCAATGAAGTAGATTTTGATGGGATGCAGGGGTATTGTTATCAATGGAGTTGTTTTAGTATAATAGAACATTAAGGAAACTGATTCTGCAGCAATACAAGTTTTTTCAAGGACAACAAACTAATTAAAGATAAAATACATGTATAGAAACACATGTAATATATAAATATATAAACTCATTAAACTGCATGGGTTAAAACTTACTGACAACAAGAGTTGGGTTAAAATTTTGATTATAAAACACTTGCAAAGTCCCTCTTCATACATGTATATGGTATGTTAGGCAAGTTACATGTACATGTAGTTGCAATGTATACCGGTACATGACATACCGGTGGACACAAAAATCATTATTTTAGTTCCAATGTCATTTACCAGAATACATGTACATGTTGTACCTTGCAACTACATCTACAGTGAGGTAGTTTTGTCTCATTTAAACTTTCTAAATGGGTTTCTCCCATTGAATGACATAAACTAATGTGAGTATACACATGAGCTGTGGTGCGAAATACACACCAAAAAATTATTTCGTTGTCTGAGGACATGTTTCCTGTCATTATCTTACTGCTTACAAATATAGATTTGTAATTTTGTGCTGTAATGCTCCAGAAATAGTTATATTTTGTCCTGGTTCATAAGAACATATTATTTCTTAGTGTTAGAAGGACATGTTGTCTGTTATTATTTGACTCATAAACCCCCAAATGTACATGTAAACAGAACATTTGGGAAAGAGACACACCATCTTTATCCTTTTTTATATCAGTACTCAGTAGCAATATTGATCAGATAGCAACATATGCTATAAATAGATTTCAGATGGTAGAGATTAAACAATCACATTAATTGCACCAACTCGAAACAGTTAACATACCCTGTAGAATACAGACTATGATCAAGGAGGGTGTCACACACACCCCCACCCCGCTTTGGTATGTGATATTCAAGCCATTTTCAGGTGGTATGCTATATACATGTACATACCCAATGTTATCTGGTACTAGGATTCCACACGGCAATATAACCGGCATTCACGATTCAGCAAAAAGGCTAGTATGCAGATATAATAGCAGAAAATTATACAAATTTTGAGTATTTTCCAGCTTAAACAGACCCAAGTGATATATTTTTATCTAATTCAGTCTAATGGCTCTTGATATGTTGATGTTTTGGATACTATTTCAGCAAATGTGAGAAAAAGTGGCTTCATTGGGGCTTGTCTGAAAAATATATCAAGGTCCCCTAAATCCGATACTACATTTCAGAACAATCCAACCAGTGTCCCATGAAATGGTGGATAATAAACTATCATACCAAATTTGATTCAGATTTGATCACACAAACTAAAATTATGATGCGGAAAGTTTAAATGTCTATTAGGCGACACCAATTTTTAAGTCTGGTTTACGAACATGTGGGCTGATGTGGGGAGAACAAAAGTAGATGCAGGAGGGAAAAAAATAAAAGTAAAAAAAATTGTCCCCCCAATTTATATCAAGTAAATCTTGAAATTTTACATAAATTTTACAAAAATTGTGAAAAAAAACTTCTCGAATGAAATTCTGAACCAAACAAGACATTTCTTGTCATGAAATACATGAAAATATGGATCTGCAAATGATCATAAGCAGAACCGGATGCGACAGCACATGAAAATCAGTACACATGTAATTTTTTTTGGGACAAAAAAGTTAAAAAAAAATTCATGAAATGGAAAAAAAGTTGTAGGAGGTGTTCGTAAACCGGACTTAAAAATTGGTGTCGCCTTATGTGTATATAACTCATATAGCTAACTATTAAAGGTGCTCAATCAGATTCGATGGTCCCCATATAATTAGATTCCAACAACAACATTTTTTTTAGAAATGCTGCTTCAGTTATCAGAATCGATTAATTGCCTAAAAATAATGCTAACCACTGTCAACTACATGTATAGTATAAAATTGCCTGATACGTTATATTTATCAACATGCTGTTCGACGAAGTTTGACCTTATTATCAACACAAAGCCTCTTCATTTTAGAGTTATCCATCTTCATCCGCAATTTGGTCTGCGACCGTCGGCTCGTCAAATATTTCTGTATTAAAATATTAAAATTTCAAAAATCGATATCTGATAACTCTGAGCTTTGATACATGTAGGTGGGTCCCTCGACTTGAATAAAATATTTTTACCCCCCCCCCGATTCCATATATATGTAAATAGCAAATAAGGGGCACTTAATCGGATTATGCAACTTTAAACTGTATTTGAATTTAAAGATGCATAATCCGATTAAGGGCCCCCTGAATTAATGCTCGCACATTACTATTTATTTGGACTTGGGGGTAAAAGATATTTGGTACGAATCGAGGAACCCACCTATCAAAGCTCAGAGTTATTAGATATCAATTTTTGAAATATACTATTTTTCACGATCAAGAATTAATAGTGGCCCACGGTCTCGGACCAAATTTCAGATGAAGCTGGATAACTCTAAAATCAAGAGGCTTTCTGTTGATAATAAGGCCAAATTTTGTAGAACAACATGTTGATAAATAACATATGTCAGGCAATTGTATACTTTAGCATTATTTTAGGGCAATTAATCAATTCTGATACCGTAACTGAAGCAGCCTTTCTAAATACAAATGTATGATGTTGGAATCTGATTATATGGGTATCATCGAACCGGATTGAGTACCTTTAAAATGAACTGTATCCAGTATAAACATGTTAAACCTGATAATTAATTAGAGCATGCAGTCCCTGTTGACATGCGGTATCCGCTGGTAATCTTACCACAGTAATATGTGTTAACTGTGATAACCAAGTTAATTGTTTTTACCACAAAAATTCTGAATTCTATCTAGACATTTTGAAACAATAAAAAAAAATTCTGGTGTGGTTACAATGTCAACTTTAAAACAAAATTCATATAAACATCGCATGAAAAATACAGCCTAACTGCAAATGTGAGGTGGACCACATTATGCGGCGGTATAACTGACTGCGGTTGATCGCATGAACACGCGTGAATACTGCAGTAATACCCGGTGGTCAACCTTTATAAGGCGAGTTGATTAATTAAAGCATACATGTGGCTGTAATTTTACATGTATGTTCTATAGACTTTGTTGGGAAAGAGAATATAGCTGTGCGACAATGGATGATATTTCCCCACCCCAGCAGGTGTCGAGTACAGAAAAATATACCAAACATACCGGTAGTCTGTTAATCCTGATGAGCTAAGTTAGAAATTTTTCAATCGAAACCTCATAAAAAAAAATATAAATTCAGTTCTCAATTTTCGAACACTTCTAGGAAATTGTTCAAAAATATTGTTAAAAGATGCCCATTCGATTTGACACTGTAAATATACCCTGTTCAAGTGTTCCTGCTAATGTGCTATGATGCGGTTGGGTCCTGCTTAATTGCTATGAATTGCACTACCCGCATCATAGCAATTCAGCAGGACCACCAGCATCATAGCATATTAGCAGGACCACTTGGCCAGTGGTAAAATACTAAAATAGTTTGTTTTCCATACGGATATGTGTTTTCAAATAATCATGTAATGATATCTATTAACATACATGTATATGATCCTATTTATAGGTTTTATTCATCACGACCAGATAAACTTTGTATACAGACAGTTTTACCAAACTTAGAAATTTTATTAGGTGCTTTCATTGTAGCTGTAATTACTAGTATTAAAAGAGTGCTCAATAAAGTTTGTTTTATCATTTATGCTCATTTGGAATTTGGATGCTATTTAATTCTGTTTATCTATATAATTGGCTGCACTGCTAAATTTTGACTCATTTCAGTCATTTGATGTCAGTACATGTAGTTGTCCATCGAAATGGCGAACACAACCAAAGACAAATTACAAGAGGAAAGACAACAAATAAATTTGATGTGCACTAAAACAGATACAGTAGTGCCCTAAGAAATCGACCCCTTAACCACAGCAGAATTATATGTAACTTTTCAGGATTTAGTCGGATATATGGCTTGTTGCCATTCATCGGAAAGCTCTCCCCGAGTTACCCATAATTCTGCTGTGGATAAGGAGTCGATTAATTAGAGCATTACTGTAGTTACAAATGTATGTCTAGCCTCTTGTGAAGTGTTGTGTCACTAATAAGATCTTTAATTCACATACACATGTACATGTACTATATACCCGTTCAAGCGTTTACAAGTGTCAGTCATCGAGAAACTGACCAAATGTATTGGTAGTATATAATATAGACTAGCACTGCACCTGGGCTACATGTACATGTACTGTAAGTGATTATAATGTACTATTTTTATATTCTGCCGTGAAAGTGTTGCTGAATGAAATTTAAGTTTACCCCGATATTCTAAGTCCGCTCGACTAAGATGGAGTTTTTCTCGAAAACTGATATCTGAATATACATGTCGTCTTCCACTGGTTGGTATTCCCTCTAAATTGACTAATTTTAACTGATTAGATTAGCCCTGATATGGAAAACTCTAACTGTTATAGCCCGATGAGCGGTTTACTGCCAACAGCGGTGATGATATGATGACCAGCGTTGTGCATGGCATATGTTGATCCAGGTAAGAATGCCACCATACATTCCAAACATTCATTAAATATCTTATTAATAGTAACCCAAACTACACAAGAGACTAGTATAACTAAGATTGGGCTCGATTAATGATGTGACACTTTCAGTACTTCATTTACTAGTAGCCTGGTACTGGTGGGCATAGCTACAGATACTTGTTTGGCGTGTTTGAGGCCTGTGGCACAAGGGCAGCAGAATCAATTAAAATTTCTCTTATTGTAGTGTAGTACATGTACATGAATAGTACCGGTAGTACAGCACACAAAGAGGTATATATATAGTACCGGCACATGTACATGTATTCTCTCTGTTTTCACATGTTTTTTTTCAATTTAACAACATGAGTCTTTTATGACACATACTAAAGTGAAAGTAGGCCTACATGTATATAATGTGCACACAGTATACCGGTACATGTACTGATATATTACATTGCAATACAGTCCGAGTACAATGATATAGCAAAATTATGCATAGTAGAATAACAACCTTTTGTACACACAGTCCTGACAATGATATACCGGGATATCATGGTGATAGTTCATACATTTGGAATTAGCGAATACCCGAGTTTGTGGTTAGACCGCTTCATGCGATGTTTATGTGAATTTTTATTTTTAAGTCGGCATTGCATACGGTAGTCCTATAAACCACACCAGAGAATAGCAAATGTCGGTCAGTGACCAACTTCTTATGTTTATGCAATCGATACAATCAGGTTCTGCTTTTGATGTCCAGTTCGATATTTGTGGTGTGTTCTTGTGCAAAAATATAATTCTAACTAATGCGCCAAAAATCAGGTTTATAAATTTATCCATTCTTGAGCAAGAGCAACTCGTACAACTTGTATGGTATAACATTCCAAACTGAGTATTTCTGCTATCGAACCATATGATAATAATGTTGAACCGGACATCGAAATCTGAACCGCATTTATGGATTGCAGCACGTGATGTTGAATAAACAGTTATACAATGTAGAGGATATACAGTAATGCTCTAATTAATCGACTCCTTAACTACAGCAGAATTATGGGTAACTTTTCAGGATTTAGTCGGAAATATGGGTTGATGCCATTCATCGGAAAGCTTTCGGTGAGAGCTTTCCGATGAATGGCAACAATCCATATTTCGGAATAAATCCTGAAAAGTTACCCATAATTCTGTTGTAGATAAGGAGTCGATTAATTAGCTCTAGAATTACTGTAACATGGTTTATAATATACAAATGTATACTGTATGGGAAACATCAGAGGTTTACAAAGTAATAAAAACAGTTGATTTGTTCTCTATTCTTGTGGTTATATACACATACATGTATTCTAAAAATAAATGTCCTTTACAACGTGGATCAATGAAATGCGGTTGTTGCATTTAAAATGCATTGAGGGTGCATTGTGTCACGCCACTTTGTAAATGCCTTAATGACAGCATTTAAATTAAATGCACTGCATTGGGAATAATCGCAGTCGCATTGAAATTACCGATCATTGCGCCGAAAAAGTATACTAGTATGAACACCCAAATAACGATACGATAGTGTATAGTGTATTTTGCAATTTTAGTTTTAATTTTGTTTAATTTAAATTCACATCTGAATAATTCTGTGTTATTTTCCCACTCCTGGTGTACATGTATATGTTCGGAATCGGACATTCATGATGTAGTTTTCCATTCAAAATGGAATAAACATAAATAAACACTGTTGACATTAATTGTTTTATAATCAGAATCTGAGAATCATGATTCTCATTTTGATTCTAGTAAAAAGTCTTGATTCCCTGTAGAAAGTGAAACACTAACATTTTGATTATTGCAAAAAATCTGATGGATTTTAAGGCCTGCATCAAGACATTTGTTTGTGAATAAATCAAGGTAAATGTGTTAAAATATGAACGCATTTACAAATGCGTTGCTCCAAAATCGCAAAGTAGATTCGAACATGTGGTCGCTTTTCTAAGAAATTTGTGAGTGGTCTGTACATGTACATACATGTAAGTTACTTGACCAACTACACGAGGAGTCGAGGGACACAATCAATGAGGACGTTTGTACTAAAAAATATTTTTTTACGCAAGGAACGAACACAAGGCCAATTTCTTAATTTATATTATGAGCCAACAAGACAGATCGTAAATCGCTGTTATATGACAATATATGTGGCCATCATAATGGTCGACAGGCATGACCCAACAAAAAACAATCTGTCAGGCCAATATAAAGAAGTCGCGACTTATTGCTGGTGGAACCTATTAAAGGCATCGTTCCATTTCGTTAATAACAACTTACATGTACATGTAACATTCACCTCCACCTCTTTACTCTTGGGCTCCAAATAAACATGCATGCACCAGCTGCATGCACGTTTATTATTTTTCTTGGGAAATCCCCCCCATGCACAGTGCTTATTTGGGTCTGCACGTTTATTAATATTTTGAAGCTACATGTATGAAAATTTAAATCAGCACAAATTCAAGATTTCTATATGATTCAGATGTAAAAATGATCAACACGTCTACATTAGTTACTAGCTAAACAAGACATTTTGTCATACATGTAGGTGTATACTTTACTGTGAAATTGCGTTTCTTCCGTTCTCCATGAACGGATTCTCAAAATGTTTGGTTTTCCAAAAAACAAGGATTCGAACTGTCTGAATCTGAACTCCATGCGTTCGTTTAAATAGATGAATAAATAGTGGGAAAGACATACAATCCTAGTTCATAATGAATTTAAGTATATAAATATAAATAATAAACGGCGGATTCAACGTGGTCATGGGTTTTGACCGCGTTAAAAAAATCAGCAAACTCCGTATGAACCCCGAAGTTTGCTGATTTTTTCTCGCGGTCAAAACCCCATGACCGCATTGAAACCGCCGTTCATTTCTTATATAAATAACACAATTTAAGATTGGTGAATTATTTCTTTTGGTTAATTTAATAAACGTACAGGACCAAATAACGATCGTACAGGTGGGAATTTTACCTCGATTTTAATAATCGTACATTAGGCACTCAAGAGTACATATTCAAGTATGTGGCAAACCAAAAAAACACCACATGATACATACATGTACCTGTACTACATGTTGACTCGTATACTTGAACCTGCTATACAAATTATTTGGTTAACCACAGCTGATGTTTTGCTCAGAGTTCCCCCTGCACTATTATTTGGGTATGTACTTTTATTAACTTTCAATGGAATTTACACCCTGCACTATTATTTGGGCCTGCACTTTTATTTGGAGCCTGAGAGTAAGTTGCATTGACATTTATTTTCACGAATTACCATGCCAAGGCCAAAGAAAAAAGATTGTATGTTTCCGGTAACATAGCGAAAAAATTAGGGTAGGTAGGTAGGGAATTTTTTTTATTTTATTTTATTTTGATATTTTTTATCCAGCTGCAGAAATATTGAACTACCTCGACCAAAGTGACATAAAATGCAAACCCGTGCCATGGGGAAAGTATTACTTGATCAACACAGTGGAAATATACATTAAGATTGATAAAAAATAAAACTTACTTCATGCTTACGTATGTTTTTTATTATTCACATACCACATTTTCATAAATTTGGCTATAAACTTGGTTATTTTACCAATAATACCGCCATTATACCGTACATGTATTGTGACGATTACATCCCATTGTCTGGGGTAGCCAGTACGCCCACCGAGCATGCCTGGTTTTTGGAAACAGTAGCTACATGTATACCCCTAATATATGCAGTGATAACCTCTTTACATGTATATATACAGATACACACCCACCATGTCTGTTGATAGTGTTCCATAAGTCCCAAACAAGACATAAAGCAGGCAGGAGATCCACTCTCAGGAAATTAAAATTGCGAACATTTTGACTTTTTCTCAAAATATCAATAAAAAGTTTAGGGTCGGCGGGTTATTTTTAGGGTCGGTCGATGCACGGAAACATAGTATCACTATCTTTTTTCTTTGGCCTAGGAACATTGCAACTGGTTTGAAGTAACATGACCGCGTTGCGTCAACACTGGAACTGCATTGATGGTAATTTTCAACATGGTCTCACTGAGTTTCTATCAAATATAAATACTAGTATGGTTGAGGGAGACAATTATTTTGAGAATATGTGAACCTGTGTTAACATGAGCCTAAGGCGACACCAATTTTTAAGTCTGGTTTACGAACACCTCCTACAAAATTTAACTTTTTTTGTCCCAAAATATTTTACACGCGTACTGATTTTCATGTGCTGT
Organism: Siphonodentalium dalli; assembly: GCA_032622095.1. NCBI lineage: Eukaryota > Metazoa > Mollusca > Scaphopoda > Gadilida > Siphonodentaliidae > Siphonodentalium > Siphonodentalium dalli. The sequence continues at coordinate 91,389,011 of CP136067.1, forward strand.
CGCATCCGGTTCTGCTTATGATCATTTACAGTTTCATGTATTTCATGACAAGATATGTCTTGTTTGGTTTGAACAGAATTTCATTCAAAAACATTTTTTCACAATTTTTGTAAAATTTATGTAAAATTCCACGATTTACTTGATATAAATTTTGGGGGACAATCTTTTTTATTTTTTATTTTTTTCCCTCCTGCATCTACTTTTTTCTCTCCCCACATTATCGTAAACCAGACTTAAAAATTGGTGTCGCTTAAATATCATCTGATGGAGTCAAAATCATTGAACCGTCACTTATGCATGCACATGTAGTATTGATGTTGAGTCTGGCTTTCATCATTTTCATTAGTTTTACTGTTATCCACCAAAGGTTGAGGTGTTATGGAACAACTGTATGGCATCGTATACTGTTATCTTCCGAGTAAATATGGAGTCTCTAATTCTTTTATCAGTCACGCATCTACTCATCAAATAGTATAATCCTTAAATATTTGTAGTCCAGGTGATCTCGACTGCACAGTACATGTATAAACATTCATCTGCAGTGTGTTTTAAATTTCTTTGCCGTGTAACAACTGTTGCCCCAAGTTTCAATGCCTTGTCCTCCTGGTATGTAGGGATTACCAATTTACCATTGCCGTGTTTTAATTTGCAATTTTGATGATGACGCTCACTTGTTGATAATTTTCTTTGTCGTGTAACAACTGTTGTACCAAGTTTCTACGCCGCATCCTCCTGGTATTTAGGGATTACCGGTGCCTTTAATAGTGATGCATCATTGCCAGTTAATGTACATTAGAGTGGAACTGAATTAACAATGTCACATTGACACAGTACTCAGTTAACTTGAGTTAAGACCAGTAAAACAGCAAAAGTAGTATTATTGTACAGCAGGCTTTATATCACTATCAGTACTTACTACATGTACAGACCCCTTACTATCGTGAATCAATCTGAATCTGAATGGTTACGCTGCAGATCCCAATTCTGGTAATTTCGCAGCGGGCGAGAGAGTCTCAGATCTTTTCCTTCAGCGCACTCTTGAAGGAATCCACAGGCTGTTGTTGTAGGATTAAGGATTCCTCCAGCTGATTCCAGTCGCATATAGTTCGAACAAATGTGGAATTAGCAAATTGAGCTGACACGTACATGTATGGTATAGCCTCGTAATACTGACTGTTGTTCCTTATTAGGTGCCGAGGAATTTGGCTGGTGACGTAGCCTGTCAGAACTTTGCTCTGCGTTCTAAGACGCCTTGTTTCGGTTGTAAAGTATTGATTAGGGGGTATAGCCGGGACCAATCCGCCCACCACCTTAAGTACTCATGAATCCCAGCCGATTTATTTTCCGCCGTTTCTGCAATGTTGGTAAATCTACCTCGTAGAGGATCTTGGTCATATATCCATCTTCTTTGCTCTTATAGTCTCTTTTAATGAAACGGGCTGCTCTACGCTGGATTCTTTCCAGCTTGTCGATGTGATTTTGTTGGTAGGGGTCCCAGATGGTGTCTGCGTAGTCCATGATCTTCAATTTCAAACTTCTCAATTCTTCTTCTTCTGGACAGGTGCATGAGCAGGCCACTGGCACTACATCATGCTTGCACCGGTACCACAAATTCAATTTTTAGACAATATTTTGGATATGGCCAGATGGCCAGGTACCTGAGGTACTGTTCAATATTATAGTTGATCCGTTTCGTTATCGTAACTTAATTCTTACTGTTCCGGGAATTGAAATATTTGTTGTCACATGAAATTCAGTCTTTTTCGATATTTGCGCACATCCATGCGGAAAAATCGGCGAATCTTATATATAAGTCCACAGTTTATCCGTTTGTAGCCAATACACCATTTCCTTCTGTCAATCCACGTTGATTCGCGACAAAATTAACTCAAAACACCACAAGGAATTATCCGCGCTTCATTTTGAAGAACGGTAACTAAAAGTTAAGATTGTAATTTGGCTGCAGAAACGAAACGAAACTATTTTTGAAACACAATAATTGTATTCACTAATATTTTCCTGTTGGTATATGGTCTACTATAGTATATGCAATCATTTATTTGAAATAATAAGTATCACTTAGAGAATAATTCTTACTGATAATTAGAAATATCATTATTTTGTATCCCTTTAATATTAAATAATGGCCCTGAAAATTGTCTGTTTGTCAGTTTAATGTTCAGTAATTATAGCTAGGCTGTTAGATAAAGTATGATATTGCTTCATTTGTCCGGGGTAGTGTATTGTCATACTGTCATAATAAACTTCAAGTAATAAGGTAACTACTCGTCAATGATGCTTGAATACATAAATGATTAATAAGGTAACAACTACCCGTCAATGATCGACGTCTTAATATAGAAAGGTTTTATAAGGTAACTAACTACACGGCAATTGTACTTATTATAGAAGGTTAATAATTTAACTTCTTGTCAATGATGCTTTAATATAGAAAGGGTTAATAAGGTAACTACCCGTCGATAATGCTTTAGTGTAGAAATGGTTACTAAGGTAACTACATGTCAATGATGCTTTAATAAAGAAAGGGTTAATAAGATAAAGTTCTACACGTCAATGATGCTTAAATATAGAAAGGGCTAATAGGGTAACTACACGTCAATGATGTTTTAATATAGAAAGGGTTAATATGGTAATTACACGCCAATGGTGCTTTAAAGGCACGTGAGGCCTTAGTTGTCGAAAATATTCATATTTGTTCCAATCGACGTAAACAGAAAAACATTAAAACGCATACAGTTTCGTTCATATATACCATGACCATCGCGTAAACAGCATGTTATCACAAAGACCTACTATATTTTACATAAGCAAGAGCCTGATTGTGTTACATAACACAGCACAATGCTACTGGCTAATCACACACAAATGGCATAAACGCTCTTTATTAGTTCCATATCAGGAATTCACCTACAAAGAACGCTCTTTATGTTTACCATCATAATATAAACAAACACCAGAAAAGTTACTTTTTATGCTTTTGTTTACACAACAATGGTCAAACAGATGACAATAACATACTGTTTATGCGATATTTCTTATTTGTATACGGACAAAATCTGTCTACATTTTGATGTTCTTTCTGTTTGTGGCGGTTTTTGACGGGTGTAAATATTTTCACATGATACCCACCACCAAGGCCAACCGTACCTTTAATATAGAAAGGGTTAATATGGTAACTACCGTCCATGATGCTTTAATATAGAACTGGCTACTATGATAACTACATGTCAATGATGCTTTATTGTAGAAAGGGTTAATAATGTAACTAATCACCAATGATACTCATTATAAAAAGGGTTAATAAGGTAACTACCTGTCAATTATTGCTTCAACGTATAAACGGTTAATAAGGTAATTACACGCCAATGGTGCTTTAATATAGAAAAGGTTAATATGGTAACTATCAGTCAATGATGCTTTAAAGGTACGGTTGGCCTTGGCGGTGGGTATCCTGTGGAAATATCTCCACCCGTCAAAAACCGCCACAAACAGAAAGAACATCAAAATGTAGATAGACTTTGTCCGTATACAAATAAGAAATATCGCATAAACAGTATGTTATGGTCATATGTTTGACCATTGTTATGTAAACAAAGGCATAAAAAGTTACTTTTCTGGTGTTTGTTTATATTATGATGGTAAACATAAAGAGCGTTCTTTGTTGGTGAATACCTAATATGGAACTAATAAAGAGCGTGTATGCCATTTGTGTGTGATTATCCAGTAGCATTGTGCTGTCTTCTGTGACACAATCAGGCTCTTGCTTAGGTAAAATATAGTAGGTCTTTATGATAACATGCTGTTTACGCGATGGTCATGGTATATATGAACGGAACTGTATGCGTTCTAATGTTTTTCTGTTTACGGTGTTTGGAACAAATATGAATATTTTCGAAAATTAAGGCCGCACGTGCCTTTAATATAGAAAGTGTTATAATATGGTAACTGCACGTCAATGATGCTTTGATACAAAAATGGTTAATAAGGAAGGTAATTACCTGTCAATGGCGCTTTAATATAGAAATGGTTTATAATGTAACTACTCACCAATGATACTTAGTATAGAAAGGGTTGTTTAATGTAACTACCTGTCAATTAATGCTTTAATATAGAAAGGGTTAATAAGGTAACTACACGCCAATGATACTTAGTATAGAAAGGGTTAGTAAGGTAACTACACGACAGTGATACTTTAGTATATAGAGGGTTAATTAGGCAACTACCCGTCAACGATGCTTTGATATAGAAAGGGTTAACATGGTAACTACACGTCAATGATATTTTAATAAAGAAAGGGCTAATAAGGTAACTACATGTCAATGCTGCTTTAATACATAAATGGTTAATAAGGTAACTTCACGTCAATGATGCTTTAATATAGAAAGGGTTAATAATGTAACAACTCACCAATGATACTTAGTATAGAACGGGTTAATAAGATAACTACCCAGCAATAATGATGCTTTAATATAGAAAGGGTTATAATAAGGTAACTACAAGTCAATGATGCTTTAATACATAAATGGTTAATAAGGTAACTACCCGCCAATGACGCTTTAATATAGAAAGGGTTAATAATGCAACTACTCACCAATGATACTTAGTATAGCAAGGGTTAATAAGGTACTACCTGTCAATTAATGCTTTAATATAGAAAGGGTTAATAACGTAACTACACGCCAACGATACTTAGTATAGAAAGGGTTAATAAGGTAACTATATACGACAATGATACTTTGGTATATACAGAGTTAAGGAGCCAACTACCCGTCAATGATGCTATACTATAGAAAGGGTTAATATTGTAACTACACATCAATGATATTTTAATATAGAAAGGGTTAATAAGGTAACTTCACATCAATGGTGCTTTAATATAGAAAGGGTTAATAATGTAACTACTCACCAATGTTACTTAGTATAGAAAGGGTTAATAAGGTAACTAACTACCTGTCAATTAATGATTTAATATAGAATGGTTAATAAGGTAACTACACGCCAATGATGCTGTAATATAGAAAGGGTTAATAATGTGACTTCAATGCAGATTATACAGTTTAACAAAATACCACAGGTGTATATATCCGGGTGAACACTGTAGTAAATACCTGGGCGAAACCCTGGTGTAAATACCTGGGTGTAAATACTCCGGATAACCTGGGGACTAAATACCCGGGTGTGACAGCGTCTTCTAAATTATATCCGTAAAAACCCGGGTAAACTGGGGGTTATACCTAACATATATAGAAAACACCTGGGTAAATCTATATAAATCCCTGATTTACCTGGGTGTAACCTGGGTGTGGCCTGGGTGGAACCAGGGTAAAACCTATATGTACCGGGGTATACCTAGGTAAACACTAAGATTTACCCAGGTACATTTTTATATGGGATTAGTCTCCGATACACACGAAAACACGCGAAAACTCACCAGAACTCTATCAGTACTATTGATATTTACTGGAAAGAAGATCCGGTGTTATCGACATCTTGATTCGCGACTTTGACATCTATCTGGATCGATAGTGGTCCCACCATATTGAGAATGACACGTGCTTTTAAAAATATGTTCAATTCTATGCCTCTTTGACAAAGTCAATTATATACGGACATATTGTCGGCAGTGTGGAAGGCCGCTGATTATGTTAGTGAATAGATTTTCTTGAAAATTTGAGAGAGCAAAATAGAAAAGACTATTGAAATAATTCGCTAAAAATTGGTAAATGGTTAGATCTGTGAAAACCGACTGACATCGGGTGGGTAAACATTCCTTCTTCGTATGGTTCCTTGTCAGTTTTACATTGAGAAACACAATATTCGCATATTATATGCGTAAAAATTCTGTCCAATTCGGTCCGGTTTGGTGATACCTTCCGGGTCGGTGATACCAGGTACACGGGGTGTAGTTTGCAATCGTAAAATTATATTTCTTTATGGGTCAAATTTGATAACCCATTTTGGTGTAGATCATACCACAAAGCTCTACTGCATGTGGTTACGCCCATACATTCACATAATATTCCACCTGTTCATTTAAAGCCTGGGATGTTTTTTTTTATTTTCTGCATGACGAGAAATTTATAACATTGAAAAAAGCAACGCATGTAATATATTTCTTTATTAAAACCTGTCCAACAGTTCAGATGCCGCTTCTGGTGTATACTCATAAGCAAATTGCCTTTACTTGACTGACCTCTTGGTGCAGGATTGACTAGATTATGGAGCCTTTATTCAACGTCAGAGGCGCATGCGGCCCCTTTGTGCGCTAGGAGCCTGCGACACCTTTGCGCAAACCTTTATCATTTGAAAATTTTAATTAAAAAAAACAATATTTAATTAAATTTAAAACAAACACAAATTAATTTACATTCTATTTCTTCTTAGATTCAACTCCTTTCTCAAGTTAACAACACTATATTTTCTTGTTTTTTTTTAATTACATTTTTTCTTATTTTTAAAATAAAATTTTGAAAACCTGACGCTGTTATACCATCCTCCTAGTTACCCCGAGTCACCACACATAATTTGATTGAAATTGGTCCAGGGTCTGGGAGAAAAGTTGCGAACATAGAGGGATCACACGTTTGAGTGCTATAGGCAAGTTATTTACGAGTGTACTGAATAAAAGGCTTTCTACTTTCGCCCAAGAAAACGGTGTCATAAATGATAATCAAATTGGATTCAGACAAGGACATTCAACTACAGACGGATTATTCATATTGTAGAGTATTATCGAGTTGTACATAAAAAGCAATAAGAAACTGGTATGCACATTTGTTGATTTCCAGAAAGCCTTCGACACAGTTTGGCGACAAGGTCTGTGGGTCAAACTTTTAAAACAAGGTATAAATGGTAAAGTTTTCCGAATAATTAGAAGTATGTATGAATGTACGAAGTAATGTGTTTCTCAAAATGAACATCTGTCCGAATTTTTCCCCTGTAGTGTGGGAGTACGGCAGTGGGGGGGGGGATGCTCTCCCCTTTCCTCTTTTCGATTTGTATCAACGATCTTGAAAATTTTCTGCACGATTGTGTAGTTGATGGCCTGACCGACTTGAACAATGTTTGCCATGACAAATTAGGCATTTATTTGAAACTTATATGTTTACTCTACGCCGATGATACTGTCCTGTTCGCTGAAGATTTTGTAAGTATGCAACGTACCCTTGACGCTTTCAGCGACTTTGCAGAATCTTGGAAACTGAACGTGAACACTAGTAAAACCAAGGTTATGATTTTCAGCAGGGAGAGAGTGGTGACAGATGTAGAATTCAAATTATGCGACAAATCATTAGATATTGTGGACGAGTTTCCTTATTTGGGAGTAAAACTATTTTATACCGGGCGATATCATAATGCAATCAAAATGATTAAAGAAACCGCTTGTAAAGCCATGTTTGGCTTACTGAGTAAAGTCAGGAAACTAGACTTATCAGTCGAGGTCGCTCTTAAATTGTTCGACTCGACTGTAGTTCCAATTGTGTTATATGGCTGCGAAATATGGGGGTTCGAAAATATGAAAGAAATTGAGAGCGTACATTTAAAATTCTGCAAAATATTGATGCACATGAAGACCAGCACTCCGAATTACATGGTGTATGGGAACTGGGCAGATATCCATTGGCCATAATGGCAAAGCAGAGAATAGTAAGCTACTGGTCGAGACTCATGACGGGAGAGGGGTCCGTTCTGGCCAAGAAACTATATGATATCTTGTTTCGTCTTATGGAACACGACGGTAAACTCTTTAGACATATTAACATTACTAAAACAATAATACACTCAGCTGGTTTCGGCGTGGCATGGTCGAACCAGGCACAGTTAATAGACAGCCAGAAAAAAGACATAACCAAAACTTTGATTGACCAGTTTACTCAGCAATGGTGGTTAGATATAGAATCGTCATCACGGGGAATATTTTACAAAGAACTGAAGTCAACCCTCCGCTTAGAAAACTATATTACCGATTTCCCCTTCAGTCTGAGAAAATATTTGATAAAAATACGTACATGCAATCATAGATTGGAAGTAGAAACAAGTAGATGGGGAAAGCGAGGAGCAAAATGAGATTTATGTAGCTTGTGCAAAAATGAACTGGGTGATGAATACCATTTTGTTATGAAGTGCGCCAACTTGAGGCACCTGCGGGTAAAATACATATCCGAACACTATTGGAACCCACCTTCTAAGAAAAAGTTTTACGAGCTACTGACAAAGTCTGGTCGCGTTGACTTGAGAAAATTAACACTTTATCTGAAATTAGCGTTCAAAAATGGAAATAGAAATTTATAGCTGAATACATTTTATTAATGTTATTGAAATATCAAGTCAAAATGTTATGGCTGCTGTTGTTGTTGTTAGTATTATTATTAGTATTGATATAAGAATCCTCGAAAAGTATACTGAGAGAACGTATTAGATGAATATAAAAACGACGATAATGAGGACTGACGATGGTTAACAGAGAGACTACCGCCATATATATCGACCAATCTTCTTCTATCTTCTCTATCTTATTCCTCTTCTTATCTTCTACTTCTTTTCCTCTCATTCTTTTCTTCTTCTTCTTTTTCTGCTTCTTCTTCTTCATTTTCTGTGTTCTTTTATGTATATGTATATATTTCGCACTCAGCACCTTGTAAATATTGCACATCTCGCCAGTTACATGTGAATTCATGTCTTGGAGATTAAAGCATAGCATAGCAACAGACAGACGGACAGACAGATGGATAGACAGATCGTATACTCTTTTGTGTAAACATATATACATGTAAATACACAACATTTTGTCTTTTCGTGTGAACCATCTTGCAGAAAATCAATCACAAACAAAGTGATGAACAGCACGTGAATCTCGTGTTGAGAGACATGCCATTTTGCAAGATTGATTGATACCCAGAATGATATCGGATTAGTGGTTCATAAGCGATACCTGTTTCTCATTGAAATAAATCCCATGAGCGTGCACGCATTCGCGATAATTAATGACGTGTCAATAAGCGTAATATCGGCATACCTTCTGGTCCGATTGGTAACAGGGTTGTTTGACTGCATGCTCATATCACCGAATACAGTTGTCAATTAGCTGGCCACTGAACGACATAAACGCCCCATTAGACCCGGTTTGGCGGGCCTAACAATGTAGGTTTAAACCAGGTTTAAACTCGGAGGTTTAAACTGGAGATGACGAATCCGGCCGATATGTTTTACTTAAATAGCTCAGAGTTAGCCAACCAGCCCGATGGTAGCTATCGGGATCATATATAGCCCCAAGTCGGGGATCATATAGGAGATCCTGATAATATTGCCCCCCATGTTGGGGATCATAGCCCCTGCGTTGGGGAAATCCTGGTGCCATCACCTGTATAAAATCAAGAGAAGACTGACGATGATTTAAACAGAAAGTCCAACATTTGGGTGTTCGCGCGAACAATTATTTTAAGTGACCTGACGACTTCGTTCAGTCAACGGCTCTCTGCATGCACGCTCAGAGCTTGACTCACTGTGGTCAAACATAGCCGTAATGATTGGGTTGTCAACGGACACATATTACATGGTCTGTATGATCCATGTAAAACGACAAACACACGATAATTACAGAGATTACATGCATGTGTGTATCCACCCTAAGGGTAAATAACTACCAGTCCTCTCTTATTTATAGCAGTGGTGGATTAGGATTTCCCCGACGCATGCAGGGGCTATATATTACCCCGAAAGCTACCAGGCGGGGTGGCTAACTCTGAGCTATTTAAGTAAAACATATCATATTGTACCTTCTTGCCCAGATTATTCCGACCGATACATTCAACTAAGTCCCTTAGCGATTTGAAGCTTTCGAGACCCCACCCAAACAAGCATCATGGTTGAACATGTTCTACATCAAGCCTACATATGCCAGACGAATGGATTTTGGTGTTCGTGCATTAATAAAATGTCAGATATCACACAGACTTGACTAATTTCCGCATCCGTAAGGCCCGTTCCAAACGACGGATTTTTGTCGACTCGAATCTAATTGTATTAAATCCGTCGGTGATGCGTCTGCGGTCGATTTTGTTACAGACGGACGCATCTTTGTCGCGACGAATCTAATACATCGGTCGATTTATTTAAAGGTGGATTCCCGGTTACCGTCAAAAATTTGTCACGCGTAGATATAGAGGCCTATATATATACCGGTATATGTTATACATGTATATACTAAAATACAGTATAAATTATGTATATATATATATATATATATATATATATATATATATATATATATATGCGCGACTGCAGCGCGAATATATGTGCTCATGTATATGAGGATGTATATAGTACATGCAGGTATATAATATACTATAAAGGCGCTACAAATAAATGTTATATCGTGCAACCAATTGCCATCTATATATGTGTATACCATGCATGTAAATACCGGTATACAAGAATTATTATAAATCAGAGACTACCACCCCTACCAATTATAATAAGGATCACTGGAATATATTAATTATTATAAATCATAGGCTACCACCCTATATCCTTTATAATAAGGAATACCGGTATATATGAATTATTATAATTCATAGGCTACTATCCATACCCCTCATAATAAGTAATACTGGTTTATATGAATTATTATAAATCTGAGGCTACCACTCTGCCCCTTATAACAAGGAATACCAGAATATATTAATGATTATAAATCATAGGTTACCACCCTATATTCTTTATAATAAGGAATACCGTTATCTATGAATATTATAAATCATAGGCTACTATCCCTACCCCTCATAAATCATAGGCTACCACTCTGCCCCTTATAAGAAGTAATACCGGAATATATAAATTATTATAAATAAGAGGTTACCACCCATATACCCCCATAACAAGTAATGCCGGTATATATGAATTATTATTAATCAGTGGTACCACCCCTACCCCTTATAATAAGTAATACCGGTATATATTAATTATTATACATCAGAGACTACCACCCCTATCCCTTACAATAAGGAATATCGGTCTATATGAATTATTATAAATCAGTTGCTACAACCCATATCCCTTATACCGGTATATATGAATTATTATAAATCATTGATAATATATCCATTATAAGATGTGAGTGACATGCCATGTTCGTTGAGAAATCAAACTGCCATAATAATTAAAATTTTCACAATGTTACCTAAGCAATTCTTATAGATATATCTTTCTTTATAACAAAGAGAGCGTGCGACAAATGACGTCATGTGGGTATTTCCGCAGATAAGGGGAACTCCCTCATTATTATACCATTATCATATCATTATCATAGCATTTGCATTCGTTATTCGGAAACTTTCGGCTCTTCTCGTCACATGTATTAGATTCGAGTCGACAAAAATCCGTCGTTTGAAACCAAGACGGATTTCAGACGCATCACCGACGAAGATTCGTCTGAATTGGACGGAGATTCGTCTGTGGTGCGTCTGACACGGATCTAATTGTTTCAAACGTCGCATTTTAGACGCATTTAATACAATTGTGGGTCTGGTATTAGATTCGAGTCGACAAAAATCCGTCGTTTGGAACGGGCCTTAGAGAAGACATGTTTTGGACTGGCCTTAAATGTACTGATAGAAGACAATTTGACTTCGCTTAGCACTACTCACTTGTCTGGCCTGTTAACAATGAACCGCTCGCGCGCAGGTGATTAATGTTGTCAATTATTGGTGTGGCCATGTAAAATACATGTATTTTACATACAGAAATTACATGCATGTGTGTATCCACCCTTATAATGGGACACAAGAAAATGACATATACAATGTATGTAAATAATCACATATAAAGTAAATGTGGATATTTAGCCTGCCATATAATACGAGTCTCAGCTGTCTGGCCATCGACGCAGTCCTGTCTGGAATTGTGCGCGCCGGTGTCGGTAGTAACGTCATGATGTACGTCTTGATGTCATGACGCCTTTACTGGTTTCCCAAGAAGCAATCTTAAAATGACTCTGCGATCTTTCAATCAGAACTTAAAGTTTCCGTTTGTCGGCCTTGAACTTTGAGAATATTTCATCAATCTTTTAGGCGGAAATACCGTTAGAAAATTGAAGATAATATGTAAACGGTTCAATTTACATTCAATTTTTGAAAATATATTTGGCTTTAGGAGCATGATGTTCCTACATATAATGAAGTATAGCAAACAGTTGCTAGATCAATGTTTTTTATTTTTGCCCTGGAGCATTTTGCCCAATTACACATTTCGAGGTGGCATTAATTAATACAAAATGGCGGCCGTCGCCAACAATCATTTTTGGACTCCGCTGACCTTTGAGTTATGAATAAATTATCCTATTTTAGGTGATTTCAATTTATTTTTAGATTGGGCCGAAAAAGTCGATTAGTATATATCTCATATTCGCATACATATACCCTGGTCGCTTCGCTTCCGCGGCTTCGCCGCGGGAGAGCGGGCGCTATAAGGATTAACTGTCATGTGGACTATTTTTATGGAGATGTAACCGTGAGGTAAGTGGTCATAACTTGTACGTAAAACCCTTTGGGTTTTACACAAGTTATGTCCACTTACCTCACGGTTACATCTCCATAAAAACAGTCCACATGACAGTTAATCCTTATATAACGCACGCCATTTTCAACAAACGAGTCATCATATGTAGCTCTTCTCAAACTGAGTGGTACAACATTTCCATACTTTGATAAACAAGAGATGATCACATATTGTCACCAAGTTCGTATGGCGCATTTCTCAGTGTCACATGGACAGTACGATTTTAAACATATATCGGTCGTACCGTTTGGCGAAATAATATAAAACCTCTGTCCATTAAATGTGCTTTCGCTTCGTATGTGTGAAATGTGATCAGGCATTGGTCATCTGTTAGCTGTACTGCCGCTATATCTTCGGTGTTTATTACTCGTTCCAACGCGACGAGGACATATTTTCCATTCAACACTGTTTAATCGGCCGAATGTCTGCTTGTCAAACGAAACTGTCATATCTCGCGACAAAGAATCTGCTTCCTTATCATGTATAGCTGACATGGTTCTATGGGTATACCATAATCAACTTACAGTATTTGGACGATATAAATGTCCATAATACATCCATTAGAGCGAATAATTAATAAAATTTCATGACAACAAAAATAACACGACCGCCATGGATCTCACGCATGCGCATGCCATACTCGATTGATGGTATATTCAATACTAAATATTCGATTACTGGTATATTTCATACTAAATATCTGTTGTAAACTCAAACTATCGTAACAATTTTCAGCCTATACGTTGTTTGCAATTTCCAACAGATATCGCTGTGTCCGGCATGGAATTTCCAAATGTAGAATATACTTATACATAGTTGGTGGGTGAAACACCACAGCCTCATTACCATGTCACCGTGTCTCTCATCAAAGCGACTCATGCTCTCCATTGCTGAAAATAAATCTAGTATTTTCGCACGTTTGTCAGGGTACAGCCTACTGCAACAATTTTATTGATATGTCATCACCCGATTGACTTAAATCATGCCCGACGGAGTTTAGACTGTAGTTTGTTGATAATGTGATGTGGTTCCCTAAGGTTGGTCTGCCGAATAGTATGTGGCGAAATACAACTTTCTCCATTGAAAGCTACCAGTCATGTTGCGACAAGGGAGCTATTTTTGTGGGGGTGGGGTGGGAGTCTCATCCGGTGCGATGCAGATTTCTCCCACCCGTACACATTTTAGCAGATAAGCCCGCGTGGGATACACTACTGTACATGCATTCCATTAAAATGCCATGAAAATCCCATTAAAATACCATTAAATTGGCCAAAACCATTAGTTTATACCATTAATTCTTGTAACAACAATTTTAATGGGGCTCCACTGAACCCATTAAAACACCATTAATTTTAAAGATTTAATGGCCAGTTCACCATTATAAACATTGAATTGGCCATTAAACACACATTCTATTTTTCTAATGCCCATTAAACCCCATTAAAATTTGTATTGACTGAATTTAATGGCAATTGGTATACTTTTAATGCCAAGTACAATTGTCACAAAATTAATGCCCATGATCTTGATGGCCTCATATGTAATGGCCATCAACTAACCACATTTAATGCCCATTACATTATTATTGCAAATTAATGCCCATCACTCACAACTGTTGTAATATTAATGGCCATGATTTCAATGGCTGCACAGGTAGTGGCCATCAAATGACCACATTTAATGCCCATTAAATTATTATTGCGAACTAATGCCCATCACTCGGAAATTATTTCAATGGCTGCATAGGTGATGGCCATGAATTGACCATATCCAAGGTTTCAACCAAGAAAAGTACTTATATAGTCAGCTACATGTAGTTAACGTCACTTTAAGTGGAAGCTCATAACATGACCTACACAATCAGGCAATGTCAATCATTTATGTCTATGCTCCACTGAATCAGCCATTTGAATTTCTCGAATGGTGGTTTGTTTTCTTAATTGGTGTTTCACGTCACTTTAAGCAGAAGCTCACATCATGACGCAACAGAGGCACAAACTCAGACAATGATGATCATTTATGTATTTCTCTGCTCCACTTTAAGAGAGACTTTTATCTCAAGCAGTGGTTACTGAAGCCCTATTCTTTCTCATTATGCTAGTCCATGCCTAACCAACTATACAAGTACTACCATGCAGGGCTCTTGCGTGGTGGGGAAAATATAAACAAGAAGGTAAATCAAGGAGGTAAATAAATGAAAAAGCCATGTATGCAATTGAGAAGCAAGACAAACCGGAAACATGGATGTTTTTTATTTTTATTTTGGCCTCATGTATCTTCTTCTGATTGTGTATTTTACTGAAGTGAGCCCATTGGTAATTATTTTGGTTGTCAGTTTGACCCCACCATTCAAAATTTTGAATCCATAAGAATCGGAAGCTTCACTACGATATAGAATACTCGAAGTTTCCCTGGGCCCTAGTGAGAAGAGACCTTCTATTTTTTATTTGTTTATTAACAATACAAGTAGTATTATATTATATTATTTTTTAATTAATATATTGCATAATCTTTTAAAGTTAGGCCATTAAAAACAAGAGATGGACTGTCGTCCGGTGCATACTCCCTTGTTACATACCGCCTAGTGTGGGTATCATATAAAATATGACTGCTGTACTCAGACAGATGGACCCAAAAATCAGCATTTTCATATAAACAAAGATGAATAACTATAAAAAAAACCAAAAAAAACAAGACAAATAGTTGAATGTGCCATTACATGTCCTCATAATGGTGAACATCCATACCAAATTTCATTGAGATCCGAGCATTACTGTTCAATTTATGACACGAACAGACACCAGACGGACCAAAAATCCAACATTTCCAGATAATCGAAGATGTATAACTCTAGAATTGAAAATCCGAACAAAACGATGGAAGATTCTTTTTAATGTCTTCATAGTAGTGAACATCCATACCAAATTCCATTGAGATCCCGGTGCAACTGTTGAAGTTATGACATGAACAGACACCATGCATACATACCAAAAAGCCAACATTTCCTGATAAACAAAGATGAATAACTCTAGAATGGAAAATCAGAAAAAAAATGATGGACCCTCTATTGCATGTGCCCTCACAGTAGTGAACATCCATACAAAATTTCATTGAGATCCGAGCACTACTGTTCAAGTTATGACAAGCACAGACACCAGACGGACCAAAAATCCAACATTTCCAGATAATCAAAAAATGAATAACTCTAGAATGGAAAATCCGAACAAATCGATGAAACCCTCTATTTAATGTCCTCATAGTTGTGAACATCCATACCAAATTTCATTGAGATCCCATCAAAACTGTTGAATTTACAACATGAACTGACACCATGCAGGCATACCACGCAAAAGCCAACATTTCCAGATAAACAAAGATGAATAATTCTAGAATGGAAAATCGGAACAAAACGATGGAACCCTCCATTTATTGTCCTCATTGTAGTGAACATCCATACCAAATTTCATTGACATCCCATCAAAACTGTTGAAGTTACAACATGAACTGACACCAGGTATACCATGCAAAAGCCAACATTTCCAGATAAACAAAGATGAATAACTCTAGAATGGAAAATCGAAACAAAACGATGGAACACTCTATTTAATGTCCTCATTGTAGTGAAAATCCATACCTAATTACATTGAGATCGGAGCACTACTGTTCAAGTTATGACACGAACAGACATCGGACGGTCGTACGTACGGTCGCACACACAGACGCATGTACGGACGGATAGGTGCAAAACAGTATAACCCACTTTATAAAGGGGGTATAATTAACGCCCGCATCACTAACAGTCCGCTTCATGGCTGCATCAAAACTATTTATCGCAATCTCAAAACAAACAAAAATCCCCTGAATACGCTAGTGATAGGGACTTATTTTTGGTTCGCCGGTCACATTTTTAAGAGCACCGGTTATATTTACTTCCGGTAAAAAGCACGTGGTCTGATATTTTATCGTCTGTCCATTTTTTTAATTTTGGACAAATAAAGTTTGTTTTCTGTGTGCATTACGTCAGGGATCACAGTTATAACGTTGAGTGTATATGGAGGATTAACCGAAGGAACATCTGTTGGTTGGGAACTATTTGCGACAATGCAATGCAAAAATTTGATGATTTTGGCGAAATCCGGAAAATTCCAAACGATTTGACATACATTAAACCGAATGCTATATCGGAAACTCGAGTAGTTTCAACGGGCAAAAAGTGTTTCCTGGTGCCAAAATAGGTGATCTAATAGAAAAATAAAAATTAAGTTATTCACAAATACTTTCTTCTTCTTGTCAATCTTTGAAGTACGTTCCTCCCAATCATTGAAATTGAATTCAACCAATCTATCAGAACTGTCACTTTGACAGCACATGCACAGACCTTCTCAAAATAAGTGTCGCTTTTAACGCGGTTCTCAGGAGTTAACAACGCGGTTGTACCTTCAACACAACGCGGTCGTTGCGTTGATAACGCATTGTTGGTACGTTACGACCGCGTTGAAGTTTAACACAGACCATGTTTATGTTAAATGCGTTGCGTCAAGGATCAACGCAACACGCGAAGATTACAATCACCGCGCCGAAAAATATACAGACGATGAGTCATGTAAAGTAGTTTTTTAACCATTAATTTTTTTGTTTTAAATATAATTTACGATCACATATGACTAATTTAGTGTCATTTTCCCACTCTCTGAAAACAGAAAATCACATATCTACGCATTCGATCGTTCCAAATCGGGCAATTTATTTGCAGCTTTTGACGGGTGTTAGGCTTTTTTTTATAATATATATAGGTACAATGAACAGGTGTATCGCACAAAGCGGTCGTGCGGTTGTGTTTCCCAATGTATGGAGTAAAACACCACGCACGAATATATTGCTATAAATGCCCGCTACAAAACTGTTGGGATATATGTACTTGTCGATCATTGCAAACAGAACGATGAATACATTTAATAGGCTTAGTAGCAGTAAATAAACCACAATTGACTAAAATTCTGGTTTCGTGGTTGACGAAACCAGAATAACTTCGTCTAGTATTATATTCATTTCCCGGGTTGGTTTTTTGGCCCAGTCCGCCTCTGTTCTTATATATGCCGAGTTCTCAAATACTAATAAATATTTTCTGATAAAATTTTTATTGAACATGTGGGACAGATAATAGAATAAAAAAAAATGGGAGGTGGTGTGTTTAGTTCTTTATACCGGATTTTATTATTGCGTTGGAGTTGTATGTAGTTTGTGTCATATTTTGAATTGAATTTGAAGATTCTCTGTCTCATTGGCTTACCTGTTGTCGCGTTTATTCTGCAAAATTATGATGAAAAATCGCTTTCCAAATATTTTAGCTTGTTTAATATGTACGTACATTCATTGCGTTTGGAAGCTTCGGGTTCACCGAAGACATGTCCCTATTGGAGTTCATTGACACCGCTGTGAATCATTCGATCCGCGGCCTGTCAGTAAAAATGGCATATCATTGGTTATCACGTCAGAGCGCTGCGTGTTTTGCAGGTGTTGAAGAACACATGGATAATTAAAGGTACTCAAGCCGATTAAGCACCCCTAAATTACTATTTCTTTGGCTTCAGTGGTAAAAAATATTTGATTCGAGTCGAGGAACACATCCATCAAAGCTCAGAGTTGTTAAATATTGATTTTTAAAGTTTGTAACTTTTTCGAGATGTGTACTAATAATTGCCCCTAAATTTGTAATTTTCTCGAGACGTGTACTGATAATTTCAACAGGAACACTTATTCAAACAGACGAGGATGGGTAACTCTAAAATCAAGTGTATTAATAACGCAATTTTGACTGAGAACATCTTTTTGATGGCGTGTTTCTGGGCCAGAAACAATAGAAATAACAAAACTTCAAAAATTAATATATGATAACTCTGAGCGTTGATAAGTAGGTTCCTCGACTCGAATCAATTATTTTTTATCCCCGAAGCCAAAGACATAGTAATTTATGAGGGCCTGATCGGATTGAGTACCTTAAATATTTTAAAATTATTTACATCACTGTAGATCTGTCATCGAGTTATATCCTTACAAGGATTTCAAATGACATCGGATCCTTGGCGTACAGATAATCAACCTTTAATCGAATGTGACGCTGAATATTAAATATTCAAAAATGTATGCACATGTATATACATGTGAACTCAAAAGTGTTTTGGTTGTTAGAAATGTAAAACATTTAACACCAATCAATCATTTTATCCATACCTCCCACCATGCCAAAATAACATTGTATTATGTTGGCAACATTCCGTTTCGTTGACGATTATCTCAACCGCGTTTGTTGCGTTGGCAGTCATGCCGACCGCGCTATGTTGCATTGACGGTTACCTCGACCGCATTGAGGAAAATCACAACTGCATTGGAGTAACGTTACGACCGCGTTCCGTTAACACGAGAATCGCGTTGATGGTCAATTATCAACGCGGTTCCAACGTTTGAGAGGGACACTTATTTTTGAGAAGGTATGTACCCACCTCAGCAGCCATCAGTATAAAAGTATAATGATATAAACCGGTATATATGATTCTTGTGGAACACTAGAAAAATTACATCAGTGTCACTGGGAATTGTTCCTGATAGTGGATATCCATGGGCATTGCAGTAAATAAATACATGTAGAGCAATTTATGGCACTGCTACATTTGAATCAGATTTCTCAGAATTCCTAATATAATTGTCAGAAGTTTTTTGTAATTTGAGTGGTGTGTGTTTCTCTATACATGTATGTGTGGTTACATTGTACAGTTCTGATATTTGATGGGAGACATTGAGCGCTTCTGACTTTATAAACCATATCCCTCACACTATCATGAATAGAACCAGACAAAACTCATGCTATGCCTTTCCTCAATATCCATTTAGAGCCATGCTTTTGGAATTGGGCAACAGAGGTGTCAGAATATTCCCATGTATTGAGCTATACATGTGATTACACAGATACAAGTTGTATTACCTGGAATCATGAAAAAAGATTTAATATTCGATTTTGAGTATGTTTTGAAAAATTTAAAATAAATAATAAATATAAAAAGACTCCCTGCCTTATCAAAACATTTAGACATAATTGCTTGTGAACCCAGACTTGAATTTGTAATGGCCTTATATGTGTTTTATTATTATTTCTATCCAATTGTAATTAATTTCAACACAGTTGATGCCCCATTTAAAAATAGATCATCTTGAGCTATATTGTAGAGAAATGAGGAATCGGGGAGTCCATAAATATACACACAGTACCACTTTAAAGGGACATTCAAGGCCCCGGGCCATATTCTGGCTATAAACACCTAATTCCGGGCATCATACCCAAGTTTGGAGATAAAGTGTCTAGTCATTTCATGAGGTCCCCAGAGGGCAAATTTAGTGAAGCTGTCCCACAAAGCGGACCAGCGTCGCCAAACTCACCGTCTGGAGACCTCATTCTGCTTATGACCATGCCCATCATATTTAATGGGCCCTATTATGCCCCATGAACCAACCATTAAATATAGGCTGTATTTAATGGCCATCAATTTTGTGGGCACCCTGCCCCCAGAAATTTAATGGGCATCAAAATTGACCTCCCAAAATTAATGCCCATTATAATGACCCATTTTTAATGCCCATTATATTTAATGGGCCTTAATATGTAACCTTTCATTGGATTTTAAAGGGTTTTTAATGGCAATTAAACACATAATGTTGCCATTAATTTTTTAATGGCCTTTAGTTCCCGCCTTCATTTAATGCCCATTACCCCAGTTAATTTAATGGCCATACACATACCCATTAAAATAATTTAGCTTTAATGGCCGTTAACTTTCATATAATAATGGCAATTTAATGGCTGTGAAAGGTTACATATTAAGGGGGCATTTTAATGGGTTTTTAATGGGAAAATCATGAGTTTTTTAATGGATTTGTAATGGTATATCATTAATGGGCCTTTAATGGGCATTTAATTGGTGTGCGCGCAGTAGTGATAGCTGGGGATATTTCCCTGTCCCAACCCACACGTGACCAGCTTGCTGACCCTATCCACGTGATCACTTTACATATTAAATTAAGAGCCGGAACTAACAATCCGTCATCACGTTTTGTGTCAACTAAAACAATGGCAAAGAACCAGTCACGCTTCGCGTTTCAAGTAGATAAATGCGGACGAATTCGTCGACGCTAATGCATAAGGAGATATGCCTCCAACATGTTAAACGCGAAGAATCTTCAACATAACCTCACTTGCATTACATGTAATATAAACGACTAATTGTGCAAACAAATTACATCATATCGAAACTGGCATTAATTGCACATTTCGTAACACGTAAACAATAGCCGCTTGACAAATGACGAACGAAATCGTTCCATATTCGAAAAATTGTCATCGTTGCAATAATTCATCCAACACGTCAAACTAACATTTGTCTGTCATAAGTATGTTTCCTTTTCCAATGGTACCCACATGGACATTCCCATGACAAACACGATAATTCTAGTCGTAATCTGTGCAGGTGCAACGATGTGACGTATTCATGTCGCTTTCACAAGTCCATGTTGATTTCACTCCAACGTATTAACCCTGCGCCCACGGCTAACTCGCTTTATACAGTATATGTAATATACCAAAATCATCCCAGATAATGAAGAATATCGCATCATATACAAAATGTATAACCTCAGATGTACCGCTACGAAGCTACTAGAATATGCCAACGATTTGTATAAAACAAAACATCGGAATGAGGCTCTTGGGTTAGAACAATGCTCCATCTTTACTTGGGGTGTGGGCATGGACACAACTTCAACCTCCGTGCCAGATATTTGCTCCGGACACTCGGCAGGCCTCGTGTCCGGCCCAAATATCTGGCCCATCTTGTGAGATTTTTCCATCCTACACCCAGGTCAAGATGGATAGCATTTGTCTCCCCCATATGACGTACGCTAACCCAATCGCCATGAGGAAGTTTTCTCTCCTTTTGACGGGTCACGAACCAATTCGTCGTTTCGACGTTGTCGAAGAGTATGCGGCGACATAAACCAACTCAAACACTACACTCTTATAACAGATGGTAGAATGCATTTACTAAAGAACGGGTTAATGAAATTTAAATCGTCCCGACACGAGGCCGATCCATTCAAAATTAAATTTACTACTTTGAGGCTATTGTAAATTTCAAAGAACGCCATTCAATAACTTCTGACATTGTCATGAGACAGGAATTTGGCAGTATGCCCATAACAGACCCCGCATATATATATATAACTAACTTTACAGCTCGAACAGGATATGCTATTGGCACACTGTCACCTTCCTGGTCTTATTATAATCGTAGGCAGTTGTTGAATGCGGTTCTTAGAAA
This sequence comes from Siphonodentalium dalli, assembly GCA_032622095.1. NCBI lineage: Eukaryota > Metazoa > Mollusca > Scaphopoda > Gadilida > Siphonodentaliidae > Siphonodentalium > Siphonodentalium dalli. The sequence continues at coordinate 91,410,952 of CP136067.1, forward strand.
TTGGAAATTTAAATTGATTTTGGAATTGATTTAAACAACGTATAATACACCGCAATAGTATACGTGCAGTGGCTGCATACACACGATATATCGATATGATCACATGGATATTGTATTAGCAGTGTAATCGTGTTACTTCGTGTGGTGGTATCTCTATGTTGAAATTCCCGGTCTCAAATCAAATTAAGAAAGTTTTGGAATATAACATTCTTAGTCGCTTCAGAAAACAAAAAACATCCCTACAACGTGGAGGAGAAGTATCATGCGGAGCTGTTTTTGCTTTCTGTTTCAGTGAGATACGACACTACTGTGACTGCCTAAAGTGTTATACAAGCAGTCAGTTTGACAAGAGTTCATAACTACTCACTCATATCGCCTGTTGAAGTTTAACCGCTTTTGAAATGTGAGTGATGGCAATAGTATGGTCGTTAATTGAAGCTGAATTTGGTTATCAAATTCGATACAAGTTGATGTTGGTGTCATTCGACGCGGAAAAGCGCAGGAACAACATATCCAAAATCCGCAAAATTTGCTCCTGGAAAAATTCAGGACTCAAGCTGGCATAAAAGATGGCCGCCAAATGAATAATTTTCCAGTCAACGCCAATTGACACGCAAACCCACAGTGAATATGGAAAACATCTCACCAAAACGGATTCCACATTGAATTGGGATAGACTTCAGTATATCTGTCAATGTAACCGCCGAATTGGAGACAATTATAATTTTGAAGTATAAATATTTCTAAGTCAACAGTCAGTTATATTAGCGTATCACATTTGTCTGGGTACATGCTCAATCGAAACGGAAAAGCCCACAGGAACAACATATACACAATTTGGCGAAATTCAATTGGAGCTCTTGTTGCTTTGTGATTCAGTACGACAAGACATACTGAGGCTTACCTAAAAATGTTCTACTAGCAGTCAGTTTTACAACCGTTCATAACTACTCACTCATATCGTCTGCTGAAGTTTAACCGCCTTTTGCAATGTGTGTGACGGCAACTCTGATCCAACTGAGCAATTTACATGTACTATTACATAGTGTGACCGTAATCTTATTCGATGTGGAGAAAATACACAGAGGATAGGAAACGTGCATCCAACTGACGTGCTATGAGTCCTATTGATGTTCATGTCTTGTTTCAAATGTTTTGGTATAATTACACTCTAATTATTAGACTGATATATGTCCGAATATTTATACAGCCGATAACACAACCACAACAAGTCAGTGCTTTTCGTTATGGCCTGCTCACTTCTAGCATTGTGTGCTGCAATATTGTCGCTGTTCGTGGAAAGAAATTCGCAATAGAGCAATTTTCCAGGAAATGTCACACATCGCCATCCTCACACCAGCATTTGTACCCTTATACACTTATGATAAAACATACTGATCATCAGAAACGTGTAAACAGTTTCCATATTGTTGCACAGTTGTAAATTGATCAGTCAACAGTCGTATTTTATTTACAAGTCTCTTTTCAAATAAGTCCGAATATTTATAAAGTCGAAAACACAGTAACACACCAAAATGCTTTCGATGATGTCAAAAAGTTCAAAATATGTGGATAACGATATCTAACGGTTCACCATGTGGATGACGCACGGTTTTACAATAAGGAATTCCTCCTAGATGTAAAATTCACAATTGAAATCAATGATACATTTACAAGGGCTGACTGTTGACCCGTTGAGCAATGAAAACACGACTGAGAGATAACCGAGATGCTACAAAAACTGAGGCATAATATTAACATATGTCTAGGTATTCATCGTTAAATCGCAGCAAACATGAACATTAATGTTAACATATGTCTAGATATGCATCGCTAACTCGCAGCAAACATGAACAATACTATTAACATATGTTTCGATATTCATCGTTAACATTGAAGAGGCAAGCTATATTACAATCACACAAGTCATATCAGCCACCCTCCCGCGAATATACAATATATATATGTAACTATAACATGATTGTAAACATGATATATGTGTATATAACATGCAACCCCTATTTTATCATTACAGAACCCTTACGTAGTTCATTATCTCTCACTGGGTATGCACAGGCGCGTGCTTTCCGGATGGCACGTGCAAATTAGTTACATGTCACTTGGCATCGCCCCAACAAAATGACCGCGCGTATTTTCATTTATTCAGGCGGGTTAATACTAATTCGAAAAGCCGCACATGACACCAACAACAGACAATTTAAAATGATCGCTTTGTTCATTAAAGTTAAATTCTTACCCAACTTCGTTACACTAACGAAAATAAACACAAAGAGGCAAATTGGGGGACAATATTTTTCGTCGCCAGCCCCAGAGCGCGCAATACTGTAGTATACAGTTGTGAAGCATCTCAGCCAACGCTGTAAATGTATGCATTTATTTTGTGTTGTTGCAGCTTCTTATACGGAATTTGATTTGTTAAAAAGCATAAAGCTCGAGTTTTTCATGTGATATACAAGATCTTCAACTCGTTATGGTGGGATATAAGATTTTATGAAACTCGTTTGATAAATGTGATTCACAATAAGTCGTAGACTCACTAAATCTTATATCCCTATATATTGGAGATCCTCAATATATTGAAATAATATATCAATGCCTTCTAAGTGGCACAATTTATCGCACATGAAATCAGACGCGCTTGTACAAACCAATGCATTACAAGCAAATTAAATACAGGACTAAATGACACAAGCTACAATCGATACAATCCGGTTCCGCTTTCGATGTCCGGATCAACGTTTTGTGACCAGATAATTTGAAGTGGCGAGTCGGTGTTTTGCTCATTACTAGTTAAGTGTTGCTATCAATATCAGCATATGTTGCTTGTCGGTTAGTTGTGTTAATCGTGATTAGAATGTGGAATTCCCATTGTTAACCAATGAGGAGAAGAACACGAATAAAGCTGCACAAAATGTGCACGTCCTTCTCAATGTAATACCAAATTGAAAACAAATGCATTTTCTAGCCTTTATGGTGCATACTACGGACAAAGTAAACATATTATATATGTAATATATCTGACCATGCCATCATATAACACCCTGTTGTGCCATATGCCTATGTGCTTTATAGCTGTTGTAAATCGCGATTCGCGGGCACGAAATCAAACGTACAACGCCCCGCACTCGATAAGAATCGGCACAACATTTCGAGTTTTCGATCTCAACTCTCGCATGTACATGTTGAAAATAACTATTATCGGAGTTAATATTTAGATGTAAATGATATTTCTGGGATTTATTCACATTGAACGAGCGATTAAATCACATAATTAGATGTGAGACATAATTTGTTAGAATCTTTTTATCAACATATCCTGATTAGTTTATGCAACCAGTCAAATTGTGAAGCTTAATGCCATTGCTAAATTGTCTGGCAATCCAATCATTGTTTGTGTGTTCTTGTGACGAAAACCTTTCTAGTCGGATTTAGTAATGTTTCAATTCTTGAGAAAGAAAACAAGACACCAAACACAAATCGTATGTTGTGGTATCGAGCTGGACGATAAAACTCCGAACCGGGCATCACAAGAGGAACCGGATTGCATCGATGTGTTTTAGCCTGTGAATCAATGCATTCCACAGTATTGTATTGCTTTTAATAGTGAGTCAATTCCAACAAAGGTTAATTTCGAAAGGACAAAAATAGTCTAAAACATGTTAGGTGAAAAGTTCCCAGTGGTTTGTTCATGGATTCATAGATATGTATTCTCAATATGGGGTGAATTGGGCGTACACAAACATTAACATTATACATCTTTGTATTGTTCCACCCATTATCGTCGGTATAACAATTGTAGGTGTACATCTACAACCACATTAACAAGACAGTTATTATGTGATAGTGCGTGCATACCACAAAACTATCATTGTAATAACATAAAGGCATCCATAACTAATGAACTATATATAAATAGCGTTTTTATTTTAAGGCACATGAAACTGAACAACCGTTACATGATTGAGATATAATGCATAATTGCATTGGCACGAAACTAACATGTATATGTTATAAATGGTACAACGCCGATGCAATTTGAAATAATTATAAATTATATAAATGATGTGAACCCTAAGGTGGAAATAAAATATAGGAAACGCGATACTAAAATCATGGAAGGGCGTCGGGCGTGGGTATCTTTAAACTTTTTTAGATGTTCTGAAACTGCCTTTATAGTACGGAATATAACATTCGCATTCTCTTCAGAAAACATCCCTACATCATATCCCATTGGAGCTGTTGTTGCCTTCTATTTCAGCCAGACACGGCACTATTGTGGCTTACCCAATGTGTTCTAATACCAGGCAGTTTGACAGCCGTTCATAACTACTCACTCATATCGACTGTTTAAGTTTAACCGCATTTAAAAGGTGAGTGGTGGCAACACTGATCCAACTGAGCAATTTGTTATGAACGATATGAATGGTACGAACCTTCAAATAAGCTGGAAATAAATTCAGACATACTTCATCAGCAATAGTAGATGTTATATTATGCATTGTGTTCCCGCAATAAAATTTTCAAGAGTGGCCCAGCCATTGTTCACACCTAAATATCGAAATTAATTAACGTGGTCATAACAGTTACATACTGCAACAATGAGACATCCGCGAAGATACATCATCGAATACATACATCATGCACAAAGTATAACTGGTACGCAATATAGCGAGTACAGTATTTATCAAAGTTACACAAGAGGACCTATGACATCGCCATATGAGCCTCGCAGTATACACCCTAGCGGGCGTAATAAGTCTACTTGTTGTTGCATCTTGTCGCGGACTCGAATGTCATGGAGAGAGTGCGTTTTCGTGTTGTGTGGACATTAAGCTCACTGTGTAATTCAGCGTAAACTTGAAGATGTGATATGTTGATAACATATAATATTCCTTGATAATTGTCAATGCAGGATGTAGCAATAACATACAGTCGGACTGCGCACAATAATATAATAGTTGACCAGAATAAACCCAACGGCAATAACTTAAGGTTTTATAGAAAAAAAATATTCTTTTCAGTTTGAAAATTGCCAGTTATCTGACTTAGATATTGAAACAATAAGTACGTATACCAAGATTAGGATTAGTGAATGTCAGTTACTAATTGAGAAGGGCACGACCAAATCTTGACCTAAAGGACCGAATTTGTCATATTCGTAAGAATGTAGTGGAGGATGAAAAACATTTATTTATAGACTATAAGCCCATTAACCCTGAGATAACGATAATGCTTGAGAAAATTCAGTCCAGTATTCCAGAATTAATTAATACAGCAACGACGAAAAAGTTAATTTCATTTTGGGTCTAAATAAAGTCGACACATCCATAGTGACATTCTGCATGATGGGAGTTTACAATGTATACAAAACGGAATTTTATATATTATCAGATTATAACCAAACCAAACTGCATTTATTATTAGTAAGCTCCACCCTAACATCTAATTATAAAAGATAGGCGAATCATGAATACTGAACTCATGATTAATGTCCTTTTGTTATGTCTTTGATATGTGTTGGTGATAATCTTATAATTTGATTCTATACCAAACTAGAATGCAGCTGCCTATACTTGCGCCCATCACACATTTGGCATGTTGTGTTGTGTCTTCCAACAACAGTTTGAACCACGGGTGCTGGCCCCTCGTTTGAGAGATCGATAACAAAAATCTAGATATCAAATCTCTGTTCATCCATCGCTGAAATAGTTGTGTGTACGGACATAATATCCCTGTTATGATGATATATTTACACACTAAGTGTTGTCATCACTAAATCCAGCATTCTGATTGGTCGGCGCCCACGTGGCTAGTTGCAGTTATTTCTCGGTGAATGCCTAACGCCTCATAACACCAAGCTAATAACATCATCGATACGTCATTAGGTTTGGAAAGACGAACGCGTAATGTTTTGGGCGCATTTGGACTCGCGCAGGATTGACTTAATACATCATCGGGTTTCAACATGAAGAGAAATTGTTCCTATTAACTTTTGCCAAGGGTGCTATTGGGTATTTTGGGCTGATCTTGTCACGATACACTTTTCGATTTAAATATATTTACAAAAGTGGCTTTTTCGCTAAATGTATATAAATATAAGGATTAACTGTCATGTGGACTATTTTTATGGAGATGTAACGGTGAGGTAAGTGGACATAACTTGTATGTAAAACCCTTCGGGTTTTACACAAGTTATGTCCACTTACCTCACCGTTACATCTCCATAAAAACAGTCCACATGACAGTTAATCCTTATATGGACCCCAGTTGGCTGCATATTAGGAACGATAACTCTATCCGATCTAATTACAGGTGAGACATATTGGTAGTGTTTTTTACCTGTTCACCAACTATCATATTTAGGCCACTCCGATGCATGGTGCTACATGTATATTACGTGAGGACCTTGATGGGGATAGCTTCAGTCTTGAATGTTAAAGTGACACACTGCGCTCGCTGAACGAAGTCTCTCCATGTGAACGATGTATTATCTACATGTATATCACGTGATGAGCTCGATGAACGATGGGCAGCTTCCGCCCTGAATATTAAAGGGACAAAATGCACTCAGTATTTGAATATTAAAGGGACATGAATAAACACTAGTGTTTATATTAAAACATGTCATAGCGTTTTATAATAAACACACAAAGTGTTGATTTTCCAGACACACTTTATAAACACTATTTATTATTATGAAAAATAATCACGAGGGATGATTGTTAAAGTGACACAAGGCACTCACTATGGATGAATGTTAAAGTGACACTAGGCACTCACTGTGGGATAATGTTAAAGTGACATTCGCATTGAAAACTTCAAAAACTTCAAACGCGTTGACGTGCGCGTTACTAGGACTGACCCGCAGTTTATAAGGGTATACGTCTTGGATGGTAATTTGGCGCCTATAAAAATTACTAAGTTTTTGAAATTTGTGAAGTTTTTTAATTTTTTGACGTTTTTGAAATTTGTGAAGTTTTTGAAATTTTTGAAGTTTTTGAAATTTTTAAAAAATTTGAAATTTTTGAAATTTTTGAAATTTTTGAAATTTTTGAAGTTTTTGAAATTTTTGAAGTTTTTGAATTTTTTGAAGTTTTTGAAGTTTTTGAAATTTTTGAAGTTTTTGAAATTTTTCAATATTGTTCATTTATGAACGATTTATTACCAAAATAAAACCAGATAACAATGCAAATTAAGTATATATGTGGATTTAAATTACAATTGATACAACCATTTCATATTAGCGCGTGTTCATTTTTTTACAATATGTACTTCCGGTATGACGTAACATATTCACGGAAGGACAGACATCCGAGCCGAAAACATTACTTGCGTCCAGCATGGACTGGCGCAAGTAATAAATAATTTAAATTGTAAACTTTCTGCCTCGCATATTATTAAATTTACATGTGTAGCAGATGGTGCTTTATCTGTCTGTTAGACGGATATACACGTAGGCGTGCTTTATCTGATGGGCTTTATGTGTATAGTAGAGATGGATATGAGGTGGATAATCAGTTACATCTTGTTGGTCACACTGCCAGACCAGTAATACGACATATCTCTGAACTATGGGGTACTAAATCCCACATATTCAAGTTGCGCCCCCTTGGGTTATGATGTTCAAACTCGTACCGCAAGCTGTCTAACTGTTGGAAGTGTTCAAACCAACAACCTTTATGTTTGAACACCCAACCAGTTGACCGAATTTAGGAAAGTATTCGACTGTTGTCTAACAACAAAACATATCACAATATCAGTGCAACTTAAAGCAACTGTTCAGGCGTGCAATTTCCCACGATATTCGCCACAATCTGGTGAACTGAAATGGTGGGGTAAAGCGACCGAAAATATCCCTGTCGTGAACATGAACTATACCGATTTTGACTAACGTTTTGTTGGAAATTTAAAGGCACTGGTGACCTCCATGGTGGGTATGCTGTTAAAATAGTCACACCCGTTACAACTGTCATAGACAGAACGAATATTAAAATATAGACTTATTTGTTATACCAATCATAAACATCGCGTACATTATATGTTATTGTCAAGTTCTTATGCTGTGTTATCAAAACAAAAGCCAGGTTCTGTAACATTGTGAGCTTTTGTTTACATAACAAAGCGTACGAACTTGACAATAATATACGATTTACGGGACATTTATGATTGGTATAAGAACAAAATCTGTATATATTTTAATATTCTTTCGGTCTATTGTGGTTTTAACGGATGTGACTATTTAACAACAATACCTACTGCGAAGGCCATCCGTGCCTTTAAGTGGGTTTGGAAATTCTACCAGACTGGTGTTGGTTGCGTACTGTATGTTTCACTGTTCTACTCATTACATTAAACACATGTATGATTTAAATTGAAACGATGTTACTTCAATTGTTTAAAATAAATATATCACATATCCCATGCTTATGTCTTTTAGAAGGAAACATAACGAGTATGGAGGTGTCTCATAGAATCAAGTTGGAGAAAAACCTCTTTTATTTGGAGGAGAATCTGAACCCTGCCGACGTAGTGAGTCGCTTGGTTGGCAGTAGCGCGATAACTCACGATCATATGGAGGAAATTCGGACAGAGAATACGAAGAGAGACCAAGTTATAAAACTGATATCAATCTTAAAGCTCAGGGGGCCCAACGCATACAACAAACTCATGATATCGCTAAGAGACTCACACAACAGATTTATAGCGGATCACCTTGAAGAGACAGAGATAGACAGTAACACACCCTCCGGAACAGACATTGATTCGTTCAAAGGTGAGTTGTCGATCGTGACTCCATGCAGGGATTTAAGTGGAATATATTAATCCAATTACTTCCACGCGTTTTCGTTGTCTTGAGATCAGGAAAGTCCAGTAACAACTTAAATACAAAGATGTCACGTGTTTGCAGTCTATAATTAAATCAACATATCCTCGCGCATAATCGACCTACAATATTCACATATATAGGTTCATATTGGATAGTTTATTCTGAATTAGCTGACAATGGACTTATATACGTTATATACAGTGAACACGCATTTTAAAGAATGTGTATCTGACAAGTCGTAAGCAGGTTTATATGTGTTGCTGTCCGCCCATAATTAACTTATAATACGCTATTAAGAGTCGATAATGGCGGTAAAACACTCTCATTTCCAGTTGGCTATGGATTCAAAATGAGGCGATTATACGCCGATTATGAACCTAAATAAATCCAATTATACGTCAACAACGTGCTGATAATCGGGAGAACATGCTGATTTTGGGTTTTGTCAACATATTTTCCCCAAATGTGATGGAGTCAACATAAAGGATTATATTCAGTTACATTAGTGATCACATTAGCCAATACCACGGATGCACCATTGTTAGAGTATAAGTCACGACGGGTTATCTTAGAAATAAAAATGTGAACTTTATAGAGGTTTCATCAATATTGTTTCTGTCCCAAATCCAACAAACACAAAATCCATATCAAGGAAAATAATATGGGAATGTGTAGTGAACACTGTGAAGAATGATGAACAATAGTAATATATTCATATTTACGAAGCGTCCTTTGAAAACAAATACTAAGAACAAATTACTCAGAAATGATAGATATACTTCCTCAACATGGCCGACTGGGAGCTGGAAGCAATGATTTATCTATGGACAGCCGTGAGATGATAAAATAACTTGCTAAGCTTCAATCTAGCCCATCACCATGTAACCACTACATAGGACACTACTCATGTGATGACCCCTTATGGGACAGTGTACACACACTGACATACGGTCTGATAGGTCTGATATCCATCCCAGCTGCAATGGACACAATGTGACCGCTAACCCACCAATCAAGTGCCAGCTTCCAGACAGCACTACTGAGCAAGTAAATCTACCATTTGTAAACAAGTGATGCTGAGTATTTTTCTCAAAAGAACGCTTCGTAAAATTTGAATATTTGTTTATTGTTCATCATTCTTCACATTGTTCAGTACACATTCCCATATTTTGTTTTTAATTATGGACTTTGTGTTTGTTGGATTTGGGTTCGAAAGCAATAATTTTTAAAACCTATATAAAGTTCACATTGTGTTTTTCTAAGACAATCCATCATGAATTATATACTTAAAATTGCGCATCCATTGGATTGGCTACTGTGATTACTAGTATAAGTGAACAGAATCCTACATTTCTTCTCCATCACATTGTGGGGGAAATAGGTTGACAAAGCCCTTAAATAACTCATCAGATCGAATGGTAATACCAATGTCAAAACAGTACAGTAAGCAGTTTAATAGGGTGATTATTCGTTGACTGAACATATATTTCCAAACATCTTCACTATATATTTCATCTATAGTTGATCTCGGATTCTATTTCACATAATTATATGGTGTGAATGACGTTTTCATCATTCAGCAGCTGCATAATTAGACTCTATATGAACCTAATCAGGCTCTTTATAATATGTTTCCATTGTGGCCCGCGCCTTTAAACAGAATAACGGGTATAAGTCCACTGTGGGAATAGTTCAGTATCACATACTGCCACTGTGAACATATGTGAACAGTTAGGTTAAATAACTGCACGAGGATATGTTGAACAATAAGCACATTGGCAATATAACTCTCACAAGAATAATGGAATGTGTATTATATCTCACAATTCAATTACTTTGTACCGAAGTTGAAGTTAGGAAGTTGACTAACACTGTTTTAACACGTGACCGTGAAGTACATAATGATCAATGATGCACTTTGATGAATTAACATTGATCTTCAAGTAAATGGAAAGTCGGCACATTGTATCCTCCTATATTTCCATGCATATTTATAAAAAACATGCTGCGTATGGCACCTTTGCTGGTAACCATCGTGCATACAAAAAATGAACACTGCAGGCTCGATAAAATAAATCTTGGGCATACCATTTCTGACCTTTGTCCATCATCGACGAGATTTCTTTACTCATTCTATTTACCTCCTGTTTACGCCATATTAAACTGTGTATCGATCGATTGTGTGGCATTGAACCGAAATCGTATTTTGTTGAATGTTGAATAGTTGAGTTGATAATGTTCGAACTTACAGTGAAACTGAGTGGACACTGTTCTGACATATGATGACCCATACATGGGAGAAACGCTGTCGGTACAAAGATAAGAGACTAACTCATTCTGTTGATCTGCTGACACGATGATCTGTAGGGGAGATAAACGTTGTCGATTCACGTAGTTTGGTGTGCTGTTAAGACAAAAGACGACCCACACATGGGAGATAGGTCGTCAGTGTGAAGTTTGTATTGATAGTTTCGCTCAGTCTGGTGCATTATTTTCCATGTGGGCAACTATAATTCCACTCTGAATGTTGCCAGAGATGCACATTAATTGAGAGTGTCGTGATACAGCAAATAAAACCCCAAAAGAAATGTCCCAAAGTTGTCAAGCATTAATGAATATGATTGCGCGTGATTTTCAGAATGTTACAAGATAACCATCAATTGCAATGACATAGAGTATACAGCGGAACTTTTGGACAACAGCAGTAGCAAGTTCAAGGCGCTATGTCACCAGCTAACACATTCATTCGAATTTTTCTTCTATCTTAAACTAAAAAGTAAAACCTGTAAAATCAACATCACCGAAATCAGGTCAGTGCGACACGCTGTCACATTATTAACTATACCTCCACTAGACCCACCGGATTCATACCGCTTGGTTGTACAGTATAACAACATTTATGTCAGGTAAAACATGGAACATAGAGCTGAATAACAGACGCTCGGCCCTCCAATGACCTCGCATCCAACAGCACAACAAATCCTCGCGAAAATACGCACATAATCGATCTATAATGCTAAACTAGTTCATAATGTGATTATTTTATTCTGAAATAACCAGATAATGGAGCCGTGCCCGTTATTTCATTTTATGTCGCGGGCCACATTGGAAACACATGTTAAAGAACGTACTCCTGAAAAGTCGTGAGTTAGCTTATTTCCGACAGTGTCCGCACATACTCTGCTTAGAATCGCCTCAATATGGGTCGATAATGTGACTGAAATGCTACAATTTCAGCACATTATCTACTCAAAATGAGACTATTCTAAGCAGATTATATACATATAAAAGTTAAATTATAAGCAAATAATGTGCGGGGTTTCCGGAGAACAGACTGAACAACAAGAACCGATCCTCGTACAATGAAGTACCACCTACAAATATGGTTGTGGGGCAGTACCATAACAGAGGAGCCAATTATGAGGTGTACTACCAAAATAACACATTTAATATGCACCCCAAATATTATATAAGGCGACACAATTCACCGCCAAAGTATGCTTACTCGGTTCATCTTGAGTATATACATATAGAGCATCCCCTCTGTTACTCATGCCACCGGTCCGCTACATTTGTATGCATCACTTGTGTATTATCCGATGATTAAAGACTCATATACCTATCTGTGTTTGCTTGGCATAACATATTAATGTGTGGTACCGTGAGCATTACAGCACATCGCTGCAACACAACTTGAAGTCCCAACCGCTAGACGACCACAGACCAGAGACAACTAGACACACCAAAATTATCAACAGCCAACAAACCAAAGATTCAGCCACCCTAAGTTTCAACCACGATTCCTCGAATAGGAACAAACTACTGACATTGCTACACACATTTCGCTACTATGTACTCGACATCGATTTCCTGAAACAGGAAAAGAACACACAGATATTTAAAATATCAACCACCTAATGCCTCAACCATGCATTCTCGTACACAAAAGCATAAACAACAGACCAAATCGTATCTACAGCTTTTAACATTCAATTATCCACGTCACGTCCATTCTTGAATTTAGGACGACAAATACAGCCAAATACCAGGACATCACATACAGCCAATCATAGCCAACCCACACTATAAAGAAACAAGCAACATCTACAGACATATTTTCCCAACATATTCACTATTGACATTATGTAACAGAACGATGTGCGCCCATGCCGGTGCCACATCCCTGGCTGCACTATTGCATCATAAATTATTTCATCATACGATGGATGAAAAACAGGCACGTTTTGTTAGTCGGACAGTCGTACTTAGCATGCTGACGAGATCATTCGATGCTGGTTCTCAGGAAAACACGCAGTCAAATTAGTGCAGTGAAATAATGTTTATATTTTGTTTTGGTACACTGCACTTGTCATGATATATGAAAACTACCTTTCGTGACGATCCGTTGACAACCTGGTCAATAACATCGTCTCCAACGTAGGTTCTGCCGCAGGGATGCCAACTGGTTGCCGAGATCAGGACGAAAACAAATTCATGAATGAAAATAGGTGAGGGTGCCTATAAACCTAGATCTGACGTTTTCTTAGAAATGTGTGATTAAACCTAATTATGCGGCATTGCTTTGCATAATCTAATATAAACGTTACCAGCATTCTGTTTTGATTAAATTTGACGAAAAATCCCGCAACTGGACCTGGGCATAAATAGAGGATATGAAATGAGTGTTTCTCTCATATGATATTTATGCAACGAGTCTAAGAATGTTCAGTTTTCTCGAGCCTCCGTTTGTTCTCAGTTTGTGACATTATATCGTATGTTTATTAGATAAATACGAATTACATATTCTACTTATCGTATAACAATGTCCAAAACTATATATTTCAATATTATAATTGCGCGAATTTCGGCATCGCGTTGATTGACGCGCACGAATTTGACCTGCATTTAGTTAGAGATGCGGCTCGGCCCCGGCTGCCATTCAGCCAATCAGAACACACTTTTTGTCAACAAACGAATCAAATTATCGGAAGGTGATATGAACTAGTAATTGATATGAAATTGATTTATGACATACTTTCCAACGTAAATAATGATTGAGTCACTAGCTGCATCACGTCGAAGGAAACTTGGACTAGAAGTCAAGCAGCGTAGGTTACGCGGCGTGCAAACAATGTCTGAACCTGTTATCTTGATGATTCTGATATCAGTTTGGGGCTATCGTGTATGCATGCTTTGTTGTCAAAACGTGGCTACTCCCAAATTAGAAATCTTCCGAGTGGGGACTTAAATTTTAGATATGTGTTGGAAAGTGAAAGGAGTGAAATCAAGTGTCACATATCTGGGATATTGGGTATAAAAATAAGGGGTGCACATGGAAATTCCAAGCTGAACACCCAAATCAAAGACATATATGGACGTTTCTATTACTGAAACTCTACCAGAGTCAGTCAGACTCTGAATGTGATACATTTCGAATCACGTAGTTTTAAATGATCATATTAAATACCGTAGAAGTATTATGTCACGTGTTTGTACTTATACCGATACGTGTTACACTGTATTTGACCACTACCTGGCCACTACTTGTGGCCACCATACCGTGATACTCTGTCTATATATTGTCCATCCAGTAACATGTCTGTGCTCGAACATATATAGAATCATCACTGTTAACTTTCTTTTGATTTTAAATAGCAAAGGCAAGTTGTACCGATACGGAACCAGACAAGGTAACGGCTTTGATCAAGGACATAACTGGTCGCGAAGAGAGAGTAGAGACAGCGATCATCACACTATTTCTGGATCTTCAGAAGAGAATTGAGACTATGGAAGCAAAAAGTGTGCGCTTTAGTGAGTATGACTGCAATAGAGATGTTTCGTTAACTTACATGTATAGCTACGACTACGTTGAGCCATTCGTCGCTAAAAATTGTGTGGAGCCACAAAATAATTTAGCAAAAATGACGATGACGATGAGCAGCAATGTTGAAGTCGACAGCCCTAATAATGCGCAACGCTATTTTCGTAATTCGTTATTCGTAATAGCTATATCGGACGACACAACAAACTGACTGAGTGTTTGTATCTTTAAATGCAGTTGTTGTACGAACCGGACACATTCATGCCGTATGTCACATAATTAGTACATTAAACGTGGTCATGGCAAGTTTGTTTGCGAAACTACTCTAATTCGTTTTGCAGAAATGACGATTATGATTACTGAATTCAACAATGCTTGGATAATCATGTCAATGATATTTTCACTTCGCGGGATCTACCATGTCGAAGGGACATAACGCACTCACAGTGGGTATATATGAAAAATCGAAAAGGTTTGCAAAACCATCATCGTCAAGAAGAACATGAACTCTATATATACTTTGTTGATAACGTTCCAGTCAATCTAGTGACAATATTTGATTGATTTGTTGATTGGTTTAGTTTCGCTTTCAGCAACTACGGCCACATCATGACATTGCCAGTTTTAGTGGTGGAGGAAATCCGCATATCTACGGCTAATCTAACAATGATTTCAATGGCTGACCATTTGCGCAAAACACCGGCCATGGGCGAGAACATGCAATTCCACCATATAATGAGTTACAAAGTTCACAGTGGAAACATGTATATTTGAACCGTTATGGCCAGCACTGGAGAGCGAAACGGCTTGGAGTTGTACCCCTAACCGATTGACCCACCTATGCCCCCCAATATTTGAAATAAGTGTTATGGCAACATTACTGATATAGTGAACGTCATTTTTATAAACATACATCGTCAAATTAAAAAGCAAATAAATTGCTTCACTTGAAAATCAGTGTTTTTGAATACTTTCCATTGCTCTGACGATTTGTAATACAGGCAGTCAGTTACTGAACAGTATGTCTGTAATGTTTACACAACACAGGTTTCTAGGGAGTCAAGGCATTCGAAGTGTGTGTATGTGAGATAACATGAAAAATATTAAAAATAATACGATATTTTGGAGCTCCTCTATTAAATGGTAAAAAGATTAGAATAGAATATGTTGTATATGTTTTGATCTTGGGATTCGAACATTAAGTGGGCCTTAAATGTTGGCGGAAGTATTACTTACCCTCTGATATGCAAAGTATGACACTGCTTACATCGAAAACAGTTGATATACTGATCTCGTTGAACTACCCGTTTTGTTTCTGAAATTAGTGTATTAAAAACAAATCTATAGATAGACGATAGATAGATAGATATATGTTTTATTCACATACTAATTAGGTTACATTAAGCAAGAATAATATATCAAAAATCAAGTGTAATTATTGTGAGGGAGTGGCATTACCAGGATTGGCTGTCTACCTGTCACCCCCGTTGTCAATATACTAACTAATTTATCAATGGCATAACCTTAAGTTGGTGTGCTAATAACGAAATACTGGAATCTATTGAACCCACCACCCTTCTTGTTGAAATGGAACCACAGGTCACTGTGTTTACCGAGATGATACCAACTGAACATAGGCACATGGATAACACACCCACAATGTATAGTGGGATGACATCCAGTCACTTGTTTCTCCGTGGACCAATAATATTCACCACCGTATATGTACAGTTCATATATAATCACAATGTTACTACGATGACTAGTTCTTCTTGTTTTACATGGTTCAGTGAAATCCAGAACAAAGAGATTCGAGGGCAGTGTGACCATCTGTGCTACACGACGTTAAACGGGGCCGCCGCCCTGGCCACAGTGAATAGTGCAGAATACTTATCATGTCGGTTGTTGCTGCTAGATGAGAGGGGAGAGGTGCTGGTACAATCGCAAGGAGGAGGTCACATGTCTGATGTTTGCGGGGTGGGTGACGTCCTTTTGACACCAGATATGTTATCATCAGAGATCCGCCCATACAGAGTAGCGGATCTCTCACCCACTGAATCGATTAGTGTTCGGGTGACGTGCAAATCCGTATGTAACCTCGGGAATAATGTAGCCGTTGGCTTCAAGGATAAGGAGGGACTCGGTTTCGTGATGATAGTGAAATATGATGGCAAAAAGGTAGCTGAATCGCAGAGTCTCGGGTTGGTGCATGACATCAGGGTAACAGTGCTGACTGCATTTGACAGTGTATGCGCCATCAGTGTGTGCATGCTCCCAGACAGGTCGCATAGACGCGTCCTGTCACCGGACCTCAAAACCATTGTGGGTTCCTGCGACATTATTGATGCGTTTGTTAACGACGTGTGTAGCTTCCAGTCTGGATTTATCGTTGGGACGTCAAATGGTCAGATCCACATGTATGATGGAACCGGAAAACACATGCGGCAGTTAGATATAAATATAACACGTGTTATGGGCATCGCATTCGATCCAAGGACGAACCACCTAGCGTGTATGGAAGATATTGTAGACGATAAGCGCAGGTTACATGTGTATCAGATGGAGTGAACTGGACACCACTATTACTCACTTTGGCTCATCAGTATTGGAATACCATAAATATCCGTCCATTTCAGATGCTAAAGTTATCGCGGTGTGGTGGAGACATACACTCTTAAAACATTAGTTACTTCAGAGTACCTACGTAGGTACTAAGCTTTGTCCCAGGCTGAGTACCAACTGTTTGGTACTCTGGAGTACCAAAAGTGGTACTCTGGAGTACCAAACGTTTCGGTATTCTAGAGTACCAAAATGTTTGGTACTCTGGATTACCTACTAAATATTTAGGTTCTATCCGGGCATTGTGCATATAATACCCACTCTGCCTTTATGTCACCAAAGTCATGACGCACACGATATGAAGTGCCAAGAAATACACGCTTTCTTGACACACCCATTATAAAGACAGGTACTCTGAAGTATTTAGGTACTATGCATACTACCTAACAATGTGGTACTCCAGAGAACCACACATATAGGTACTAAGCGGAGAACTTGCCCAGAAATTACGAAACATGGCCGACGGCAAATTTAATAATGTGGCATGTTAGATTCCAAATGATGCTATGGCGTTTAAACATTGAATAAAGTACAAAACCACATGGACTCCATTTCATAGTGATAATGAAATAATCCGAATTATACATAAATTACTTTTATTAGTATAGAACCTTGATCGTGATTTTGTACTTAATTCAAAGTTTAATATCTAGATTTCAGGATTCCCTGTTACCTGCATGTGGAGTAAAATTGTTCTGAATGTCCAAAAATAATTTCTTAATTTGTGTGCAATAATATTAAAGAAACATTATAAATAAAACATCTTGAAACAGGTATGGATGAAACACCAATCGATCTAGAATAGCCCGATAAATAAAAAACTACCTTGCGATAAATCGCAAACCTTTGCGAATCGCAAACTACGTTGCAATAAATATATGCGATTTAGTGTAAAGGTTTTCGATTGATTACAAAAGGTTTGTGATTAATCGCAATGGTTTGCGATTTATCGCAGATATATTTTTATGCATTGTCACTAATGGACTTGAACCGTATAAATATAAATATAAATCAGACATCTTCAACAGGTCTGGGTAAACCACCAATCGATCTAGAATAGCATGGTTGGGATAAAATAGACCGATCGTTCTTTGACAGCCAGCATGCATGTGGGATAAGGGGAGCAAACCTTCGCGATAAATCACAAAACAAATTTGCGAAAAATTACAAACACCTTTGCGATAACTCGAAACCTTTACGATAAATCTCAAACATCTTTACGATGACTCTCAGACTGCGTACTGGGTGATTATATTTTACGATTTATCGCAAACATGTTTGAGATTTGTGGCAAATTTTTTTGGCGCTAATGGGCTTCTGTAACCATTATAAATCAGACATTTCCCTGACCTGTTGCCTGCACGTGGAGTAAAAATTTGTCTGAAATAATCGTCCAAATTTCTTAATTTGTGTGTAAACATTATAAATCAGACATCTTAAACAGGTCTCAGTGAACAACCTATCAATCTATAATTGAACGGTAGGGCTAATATAGACCGATCAGTCATTCACAGCCAGATGCATGAATTGTGAGAGGAGCAAAACTTTGCGAAACATCACAAACACCTTTACGATGACTCTCAGACTGCGTACTGGGTGATTATATTTTACGATTTATCGCAAACATGTTTGAGATTTGTGGCAAATTTTTTTGGCGCTAATGGGCTTCTGTAAACATTATAAATTAGACATTTCCCTGACCTGTTGCCTGCACGTGGAGTAAAATTTGTCTGAAATAATCGTCCAAATTTCTTAATTTGTGTGTAAACATTATAAATCAGACATCTTAAACAGGTCTCAGTAAACAACCTATCAATCTATAATTGAACGGTCGGGCTAAAATAGACCGATCAGTCATTCACAGACAGATGCATGAATTGTGAGAGGAGCAAAACTTTGCGAAAAATCACAAACACCTTTACGATGACTCTCAGACTGTGTACTGGGTGATTATATTTTACGATTTATCGCAAACATGTTTGAGATTTGTGGCAATTGTTTTTGGCGCCAATGGGCTTCTGTAAACATTATAAATTAGACATTTCCCTGACCTGTTGCCTGCACGTGGAGTAAAATTTGTCTGAAATAATCGTCCAAATTTCTCAATTTGTGTGTAAACATTATAAATCAGACATCTTAAACAGGTCTCAGTGAACAACCTATCAATCTATAATTGAACGGTCGGGCTAAAATAGACCGATCAGTCATTCACAGCCAGATGCATGAATTGTGAGAGGAGCAAAACTTTGCGAAAAATCACGCAAACCTTTGCGATAACACGCAAACCTTTACGATAAATCTCAAACATCTTTACGATAACTCTCAGACTACGTACTGTGTGGTTATATTTTTCGATTTATCGCAAAGATGTTTGAGATTTGTCGCAAAGGTTCTATGGTGCTAATGGGCTTCTGTGAATATTATAAATGAGACATCTTAAACAGGTCTGGGTCAGGATTTCCCTGACCTGTTGTTTGAAATAATCTTCAAAATTTCTGAATTTGTGTGTAATTAAAGTAAACATTATAAATCAGACATCTTAAACAGGTTTGAGTGAACAACCTATCAATATATGCACAGTCTGGCTAAAATAGACCGATCAGTCATTCACAGCCAGATGCATGAGTGATGAGGGGAGCAAACCTTTGCGATAAATCGCAAAACTTTGCGAAAAATCGCAAAACTTTGCGAAAAATCGCAAAACTTTGCGAAAAATCACAAACACCTTTGCGATAACACACAAACCTTTACGATAAATCTCAAACATCTTTAAGATAACTCTCAGACTACGTACTGGGCGATTATAATTTGCGATTTATCGCAAAGATGTTTGAGATTTGTCGCAAAGGCTTTTTGCCGATAATGGGCTTCTGTGAACATTATAGTTCAGACATCTTAAACGGGTCTGGATCAGGATTTCCCTGAACTGTTGCCTGCACGTGGAGTAAAATTTGTCTGATTGTCTGAAATAATCTTCAAAATTTCTTAATTTGTGTGTAATTAAAGTAAACATTATAAATCAGACATCTTAAACAGGTCTGAGTGAACAACCTATCAATCTATAATTGCCCGGTCGTGCTAAAATAGACAGATCGGTCATTCACAGCCAGGGGAGCAAATTTTTGCGATAAATCGCAAAACGACTTTGCGAAAAATCACAACCACCTTTGCGATAACTCCCAACCCTTTGTAAATAGCGTGCGATAAGCAAAATACTCAACAATTGGGAGACCATGAACTTTGGTTACTTAACTCATTGAACGTTGCACGCCGGCGACGAGATATCTCGTCGCCCAGATTTACGTCCCGTCCTTTTCGTTGCCGAATGCTCTGTTTGCGTTCCCTGTACCCATAGGCTATATATCGTCTGCTAATTGAAAACTAGTATCCAAACATTCTTCGTGATATTATCTATTTCTTATATATTAAAAATCCTGATAGTTTTGTCACATAATTCACGGTTAACTAGAGGCATGCTGAACGCGTGAAGTGAGAAGACGGCGCCGATTTACGGATCATTATGAAATGTTTCATGGCTTCGTCAGGATTTGTCATGTGACGGAAATGAGATCGTAGAAATCGTTGGTTATATAATTTTATTGCTCCAAACCATGGTATGTGAATTTTAATCATTGCTATTAACGATTCAAATAACAACCTGAACATTGTAAATTATAAAATTAATAAATAATATTAAAATAATTCAAATTCAATTCCCATCTATATATATATATGCCTACGTGGTTTGATATCATAATCCCGGGTGTGAAATCACTGGCTAGTCAGCTGATCATCCATGTGTATCGCTCGTTTTGGATACTTGTTGTAGTGAAGATACTTGTTGTAGTGAAGACGGTCCAATTGGTTTATATATGTGCGCAGATAAGAAATTATTGGTGTTAAATATTACGTACAATGTGTTAGCGAAAATGAAGCAACGAACATCAAAGTTTGATGTGACGGGCGTCATGACGTCGCCCCAGGGAGGCTGGCCGCCGGGCGATGTAATCCACAAGGAGGCTGACGTTCAATCAGTTAAAACTGACACCATGTTGTTTGCAAAATACCGCTATAGCGCTCACTAGTCCTCGCTACAAGGAGATGTTGAATGGGTTACCAGAATTATTATCACTCTCCCAAACAAATTGCCACAGTGTTCAGTGTTTTGCTTATCGTACACTTCCAATGTGCCGTATCAGTATATGAACAAATGCTAAGATAACACAAATAGAGTTTAATGTATTTAATATATGATAAAGTTCGGTAAAGCCATAGTTAATAAATTATTCTCCATTCGCATCTATGCGTCAACGAGTCAATGTCTGATCACCAGAGCCATATAATGTAGAACTTCGCGAATATGGTTTCCAGTTATGTATGAGGTTATTTCCTAGCAAAGCGGAAATGGCAGAATCGCTCAGAATGATAGCCACACATGTTTTGATGAACATGATGCATCTGGACATTGGAATGGTTTACATGTTCATGTATGTATACAGCTAAGCTCTAATTGACCCCCCCTTAACGGTATTGGCCACCGATATTACTACGTTGTTGATATTATTAACATTGATTAATCCTACCATTGCCGACCTTCGAACCGTTTTAAAGTCAACATTATAAACACCACATAGTGTATATTTCTGGCATGGCTTGACGCTGCCTTGGTAGTTGCGAATGTCGGTCAGCGACCAACTTCGAATGTTGATTAAACCGTAAACAAATTATTAATTGAAATATTGTTTTGTGTATATATATAGTTAACATGGTGCATGGCGCTGATGAAAAGCTGGACTGGGTGTTTACAAGGTGGCCATGTGAAAAATTAGTGTGGAGTACAGTGGTCGCAAAATATTATTAATAGTACTGTAGAAAGATTACCTGCGGTTGCCACATATCAACCACTTGACCGTGGTTGAACGGCGGTATGGTATAACCGGTGTCATTAACGCCCTACAACCTTGTTAAAGGGGGATGATTAATTAGAGCATAGCTGTAGTACGTTACTAAAAGCTTACGATTGATTCAGTGATAATGTGTGTCCCAGAATTGGATCCGTATCTCCGAGATTATCCGCCATTCCATAGATATACCAGAACAATATCACAGCATCACAGGCATTTCGATCAAAATAATAGCAGACTCCGTAACTGGGCGACATGTCATGGCGACATGGTTCTCAAATCACGTTTCGATGAAAATTGAAGAATTTGATCCATCGTCCTTTGCACAGGTACTTGTACGTTGACATGTGACGTCATAACTCCGACTAATTTCTACAGAATTGGGTCTCGTAATCCTAGTCACCAGTGGTTGACTCTTGTGAGTTAATTGGACGGTTTATAATTTTGTGAAATTTAAGTATCTGTCTTTCGTAATTCACAATACTGTCGTGCATGTCAAATGTAACCCCACTGCTGACTGCACTCAATGACTTTTGAATTTGGTCTGTCTCAGTTCACCGAAAATTGCTGCTTTCAAGTTCTTCAGAGGAGAATATCAATTATTAGCGCCCGTAAATTTATCGGAGGTTATATATCATCTTGTCCCGCCCATGTACAAACATAATCCACGCAGTGTTGACAATATTCCAGGTCATTGAGAAGCCAGTTAGGTCCAATTTGATAAAAACGACTCACATAAGCCCACACGCTTGATGTCGAATCCGGTCCATGACGTTATATGCTAACTATTTTGTAATTTCCGTTCTATTATTCATGGAATCAATACTGTTTAAACTAGTAATCACAGCCCCGTTATAATCCGAATAACGATGCTTGTAAAATAATTAGGAAATTACCATCAACTAAATAAAAAAGGTTACACAAACATTTATGTACTTTTGGAATCCAGGACATGTCGACCCATTCGACGTAGAGTAAAACCATCGCCCTATAGGTGGCACGCTGGACAAGAGTCGGGCAGCCCACGCGGTAATGAGGCCAACAATATACGCGTATTAAAAATATGGCAAAATGTTCCTAAATCTAAGCATTATTGTGAAATTGATAAACGGAAGATGTGCGGAAGGTATAGAGAGTCTTACCAACTCTTGCGAGATAGTTTCAAGAGGATGTAAACCATGCATGTAAACTTCGACGACAAAAATTATCACGGGCAGATTAGTCCGGTATAACAATTGTGGATGATTAAATGTGGACGATTAGTTGTGAGACATCTCTCTTAAACCGATGCGACGTCCGAGTGGTTCAAGATGAAAAGTGTAATGAATGGGGCATTCACACTGAAAATCGAGATGTCCCCACGACAACGTAAACTATCGTTGGAAATGTGGAAAGATAGAAACTTAGATTCTGAACTATCTGGCTGGATTCGTCGTCTCCGGTTTAAACCCCCGAGTTTAAACCTGGTTTAAACATACATTGGCTGTCCAGCCAAACCGCGTCTAAGTGGGCATTATACTCGTTCAGTTACCAACAAATTGACAATTCGATTTGGTGACATGAGCGTACAGTCAAACTACCCTCTTACCCATCGGACCAAAAAGACAAGTCGATATAATGGTTATTAACAGGTCATAAATTATCGCGAACTCGTGCACGCTTATTGAATTTATTAATTGAGAAATAAGTATCGCTCATGGACCATTACTCAGAGCTGAAAAGGGGCATGTCTATCAACGCGAGTTTCGCGCGCTGTTTAGCAATTTGTTCGTGGTAGGTTTTCTGCAAGATGATTTACCCGTGAAGACAAAATTTGATGTATTTACTAGTATATATGTATATATTAAAGGGTATAGGAGTTGTATATCTGTATGTCCGTGTGTCTGTTCGCAACTGTTCTAAAACTGATTTTAAAAATAAGCAAAATTTAATTAATTATTTTGTATCTAACAAGAAACAATATTTAAAATTGATATTAATATTTGTTTTAAATTTAATTAAATTTGTTTTTAAATTAAAATGTTCAAATGGTCGAACTGTGCGCAAATGTGACGCAGGCTCCTATCGCATTAAGGCCCCTCTGACGCTGAATAAAGGCTCCATAATCGAGTCAAACCTGGACCGAGAGGTCAGTCAATTAAAAGCAATTTGCTTATGAGTGCATACCAGGCGCGCATTTGAACTGTTTGAGGTGGGCAACCAAACAGAGGCGCAGCTTTTAATACAAAAATATATTACATGCGTTGCTTTTTTTCAATATAATATATTTTCCGTCATGCAGAAAATCAAAAAAAGTTCCCAGGTGTTGAACTGGTGGAATATTATGGGAATTTATGGGTGGGGCCAGAGTAGAGCTTTGTGGCATGATATGCATCAAATGGAGTGATCAAATTTGATTCATATAGCAATATAAGTTCAGGATTGCAAACTATTTGCATATCATATCTGGTCATGCAGTAGCATCGTTTTGGTGTCAAAATTAAAACGTTGAACCATTCAAATTAATTCGCAGAAAACACCAGTATTTGTGATTGCCACAAACCACAAAAAAAAAACACAAGATAGTAGTAAAAATCATATTGAAGGAACATGGCCATATATACGAACAAAGCTCGCGTGCGAATGAATCAACTGTGATATAATAACACCAGTCGGCAGCTGCCGCTTAGACACGCCCTCACTCGAAATAATTTACATTTCCACCATTTGATTGATTGTTTGACAATTATAAACCGTGATGAAGAAAAGACTGAATCGTCATCTCAAGTTTAGCCTCGGTAAAGCTGGTTTAGCTGGACCGCCGAAATAGATGGTTTAGTTGCCAGTTTAAGCTTATAAAACGCAAACAAAATATCGAAATTGACAAAAACTTATCCCCACACGCTTTATAGGTGTGAGTGCTTCTCGCTTATAAATTTCCAATAAAAATATGGTCGCTGTCGTAATTATTGATTTTTGTAATCAATCAAACCAGGCGGTCCGCATTACTAGTAGGAAAGTACGATTAATTATCTCGACGATACAGAGACAATACTGATAAACCACTGGTCTGGCAGGACCAGGTTTAAACCAGAGATGACGAATGCGTCACTTAGACCTGCGGTCGCGGGTTTAAACCACGGATTTCGCTGAATCACGGCGGTTTAAACCTAGATGTTTACGTAGACCAGGTTTAAACCTGAGATGACGAATCGGGCCTCTAAGATTAGCTCTGACTAACTTATCTTTAAGATTCTGATTCTTCTTATATGCGATTATGACTTTTTTTTCGTGGTTCAGTCAGTTCTCCTTCCGACATGATCGCCTTCTCTGTGTATATTCGCGCAATTTCGGTGCTGCGGCGATCATATACAAGAGGAAGACAGATCAAGCTGTTGGGTGGATCTGGTTGATACATATTCATATATATATATAGTGTGGTGTTAAAGGCGCGGATGGCCTTCACGGTGGGTATTGCTGTCAAAATATTCCCATCCATTAAAACCGCCATATTCAGAAAGACTATTAAAATATAAACATATACCAATCATAAATATTACGTAAATATTATGTTATTGTCCATTTCGTATGCTTTGTTATGCTGTTATGTAAACAAACGCCAAAAACGTTACAGAACATGGCTTTTGTTTACATAAGACAACGTACAGACTTGACTATGGCATACTATTTACTCAACATTTATGATTGGTATAAGAAAAAAATATATTTATATTTTAATATTCTTTCTATTGTTAGCAGTTTTAACGAGTGTGATTATTTTAACAGTATACCACGAAGACCATCCATGCCTTTAAGTGTTGAAGGCCAAACTTATTATCCCTGCAGTAGCATAGCTTTAGTTTCCTCGACTGTTTCAGAGGGACTATCTATAAGAACATGAAACGAAAGTCAGTGATCAAGACGTGTCCTAGTGAACCGAAATGGTTGGCAACTGGTTTCTACAACTTAAGTTTGTTATCTGATAGATGTAACATCATGTGGCAAATGGGTTAAATTTTGGTCTAATCTGCATATTGGAATTTGCAAAACTGACATGTTATAATGTTGTAAATTGCCTGTGCAGAGTAGCAATCCATTTAATTGTTGGTCCTATATTGAACGCGCGGTTTTGCCCTGAATGAAATTTCCTATCTGAATATATTGGCTGGCGTTCATGGCCTAACGCTTATACCACATATATCTAAACGTATATCCACATATAATTTGGCAAAGTTCTGCTTGAACTGTCTGCATGTTATGTAGCGCCTACACGAAACGTTATCGGGAGCATGTCCTAATACAGTATACAAACAGTGTGCGTAACGCAAAACAGTTAAGATGGTGGCGATATAATGTTTGGGAGAGTGATTCGTAATGACCCACTCAACACCAAAAGTTTCAGTGGTAATGGTGAGCGAGTGCATGGGTGTGGTGGAGGCAGTTTTATCCAAACCTCACTATACATGTATATTATATACGACCCCGAATCGCAACGACACCGCAAACGTTATATATAATAATGCAAAAGGAATCGCATTGTACACACACATGTACGTCTAAAATGTCTATTCGTATTAAGCCACATTGGGCATAGTGAGGTCGTCACGATGTTGAGTGTTTTGCTTATAGTGCGCTCTTAACGTACTTTATGTGAATCAGTAAACCCGACCGCACACGATTCATCAATGTTATACGCAGCATGCACATCATACATTATTTTTGCACAGCATTCGGCAGAGCCAGCCTTTTCTCGTGAAAATAATCACATAACGGTTTATTTTAATGAGCGAAATAAGCTCATATAGGCATTATTTAAACTAAAAATACGCTCTAAATGGACATAACACGCGGTTTTGAAAACTGCCCAATGTGGGACTATTTCCATACGAAATAATCCCATATTGGCATTAGCTAATCTAACGTTTTTCATCTACAAGACATACCAGATGCACTCTTGTATAATGTGCTACGTGTATCTCTGAGGTCCACGCCACTCAATGGAATTCACCATGGGCTTATTTCAGAATCATGTAAGTCAAATATGAACCTATGTGAATATTTAGGTTCAAGATGAACCTGTTTGCTCGAGGATGTTTTGGGAGATCAAATTGGTTTGATTGTGTTGCGTGTTGCAGCGAATCATGAAATGTCATCCAATCACGTGATTGTCGCATATCAATAATAAGCTCTAGTTTTGACCGACCTTGATTGAGACAATTTGAAACAACGCCTCGTTTAAAAATAAAAGTATTTAATGCATGATAGTAAAATCATTAAGATGTCACTCAATAGGCTACAGTTTGAAGACGTAATACACATAGATTGTCCTCAGCGAATAATGTGATAATATACTACACGTTCTGTGGTGAGAGCTGAACATATTAACATTTTGTTATGTTGATGACCATCAACCTACGGCACCGGCAAGTTAACAGGCTATCGAATTCGTGCAATATTGTTTAATTAACTTGATTCACATTGCGTATATATTGGAAGATTATTGCAAGTGGAATATGAAATAACTTTGTCAACGTGGGCATGTTGTGTGTTGCATGATGCGGCGTGTGAGGTGAATCGCACCATTGTTTCGCGATTGCCCAAAATAGACTGATCCATGTTTTCAAAAAAAAATCTCGAGAAGTGTAGCAGTGAAAGTTTTTTCTGAATGAAACTTAAATTTACCTCGACATTCTGAATGCGCTCGACTAATATGTGTTTTTCTCTCGAGAACAGACTATCTGAATTTTCTCTGAACTCCTGTTGCAGCCTAACTGGGCATTACCTATCATTTACGTCTTCCATTGGTTGGTATAACTTCTAAACTAAATTGACTACTTTTATCTAATTGGACTAGCCCTGGTATGGAAAACTCTAACTGTTATAGCCCGATGTGCGGTTTACTGCCCGCAGCGGGTATTATAGGATGACCAGCGTGATAAAGGTAACGATCATAATTCCAGACAGCCGCCTTTACTTTATTTGAGCAATCAAATGACCAATACCACAAGTATACTCAATGTTATTCCCACCTCTCGCCATTTCCGTGTCTGGTGTGATCATATGCTCGCAAATAAGATTTATACGGCGAGTAAGACAAGGAGCTAAAGCGTGCACCGCCCAGTTGCATATACAGTTGTGCCCTTCGATAATGTGGTATAATTAGTCAAGATAATTCGCACTAATTTAAAGGGGTACTGTACACTAAATCCGACCATTTATGGAAACTTCTCCTTTTATACTCAACAGAATATATGCAACAAACGAATGAATTTGAGCCATGAATTATTGCAAAATACACTATTTGCTCTATGAACGATGCAAAAAATTATGGTAATTATAATGGAAATGAATATATGGCTGGAGTCTTTTTTTCATAGATCACACAAGTGTATTTTGCACCAATCCATGGCTCAAATTAATTAATTTGTTGCATATATTCTGTTGAGTATAAAAGGAGATGGTCCCATACATGGTCGAATTTAATGTATAGTACCCCTTTAAATAATTAGCGATATTATACAACTTGTATAGTATGCCTAAATATATATATATATATCCTTTATTTTCCTCCGTTACACGAAGAGCTTATCAAACATTAAACATCATAATACAAATATTTACACAAGTGGGATGAACAGGTGAAGAAGACATATACAAATGAATACATATTCAGACAGAAATCAAAGTCAGAGCGACAGACAGACATACAATGTGCATATACGCAGACAGATATGTCGATTGGCAGATATGCGGACACATGCAGGCGAACAGATATACATACATACACTGACGAGCGGACGGATGTACAGACATGTACACAGTCATAGACACACACGCGCGCACCCCCACACACATATATATATACATACATATATACACATATATATACATACACATATATATACATATATATATATATACTAGAATGTGACCCGACTTCGTCCGGGCTTTGACCTTGAATTGTCTATTTTAAAGGCCAAGGTCAAGTGGGGTCACGATTTGACCCGTCCAAAACACAGTGCCCGAACAAAAGTGCCCGACAAAAGTACCCGTCGAAATCCATCCGGTTTTACCCGATTTGACCTTGAATTGACCATTTTGAAGGTCAAGGTCAGGTGGACCAACACCCCAAAAATGGTGGAAATCGGCCCAGCGGATACCGGGAAATCGGCCCAGCGGATACCGAGATACCCTATGCATCAAATTTCGTCCGTAAAAATCCGCCAGTTTAACCCGATTTGATTTCCACTGAAGTATATAAACGCGCCTCATATACACACGCTCATTAATTATCAAGTTTCAACGTAAAGATAAATTACCATCGGTGCCCGAGATATCGCCAAGACGTCTGAAACAGTCAAATGCATCGGCCGGAGAAGAGTTAACGTGATCTAACTTTATGACCTCTAACGACGTCATAGAAGTTACGCATTGTTTTTACCCTGATAGAAGATCGTACCACTTCTTCTTAATAATTGAGGCAGATAACTAAAACGGATACATACATATTATATATCGTTGGAAAGAGGAAACACGAAAGATTCTCATAGTGTCATTATTATGACTGGCATGTTATTATTCGCGCTGTTTCGAATCGATTTGTAAGCACCGAACTGAAATATATTAGCGCAAAACGGCGTAAAAACAGATTTGACCTCGGCACGTGAAAAGTTGACCTCGCACGGACAAATTAATAGGCCTATGTTAGTCCTGACCCGAAAATACCCCCACATACCAAGTTTCATCGAAATCGGCTTTGACATTTTCGAGTCCATCGATTACTGACAGACAGACAGATACACACACACACACACACAGATCTTTCAAAATATATAATAGATACACATACAACATACATACACACACACATATACATATATACACATATAAATGTGGACAGGGCAAGCACACACAAGCAAACTTGCACGCAAACGATCATATAACAATTCACTGCATGTATAAGGACGTACATACGAGTATTCACACTCAGATGCAAACTTTCATTTAATCACAAGTTTTCCTGGCGTGTGTTTAATTTCAGTTGGTATTGACACGAATATGTCTGAGTCTATCTGGAGACAATATCAATGATCCAACTTTGGAGCGAGGTACTTACCCGATGTGACAAACGAAGGTCCCCCATGGTGTGGGGCCACTTTATTTGCACATCAGATAATGTATCTCTAAGAAGTTGAACAGGTGATGCTTAAATTGTGGTTGTAGAGTGTTTCGCAAATTGATTGTCAACAAATATATAATTATATGCTTGAAGGTTGTTATTTACAGAATGTGCCAAGCAAATTAGCGTTACAACTATATGGATAATAAAGGCGCACATGTTAAGGATTGACAAGTAGATAGCTATCTACGACGAGATTGATCTCCTTTGTATACTGGGACCACATCCCGTAGGAATTCCTCACCACGAAGAGCGAAAACTCGTTCAGGTTGAGTATTTGTCTCCTGATATCGTCAGACAGGATAGAAAGAAATACCATCACTTGGTCCTTTTGTGTGAGAGCATCAATGAATAAAAAACATGGTATGCCGAAAATGTCAATTAACGAAAACCACATTTGGATTCTAGACTCTGAAGTCGAAGAACAATCCAGTAAGGCATGCTCAACAATATCAACATAAACTTTGTCACACAGTTTGCAATGTCCGCATTCTGGGGAGGTACGTGTATGCATGGCCAGAAGCTTCGCAGCAAGCAAGAATTTATGTTTTTCCTGTGGATGTGATCTACAAGATCTCCAAAGAATAGATTTTGACATTATATTATGATTTTGTGCGAACGTTGTTAGTGATTCAGAGCTTCTCATGCGCTCTTCACATTCACGATTTTGTATATCGTTAATATGTTGTGTGGTGATTGTTTTCCATTCACCTTTGGATGGGAAATTTCCCTGTGTGGCGTAGTTGTGAAGATATGAATATAAATTATACCGTTTTAGTATGGATATAACATCGTTGATAAAAGAAGATTCATCAGTTGACGTTTGCGAAAGGTGGTCGGCCAATCGTGAGGAGACGATTTCTTGAGACGATTTTCCTTGCGTCATTATACAGAGGTTCCCCCAAAAACATAGTTTTCGTTTATCAACAATCGATGACAAGGAACCTGTTCCAAGGAGAGATTGGACGACATCAGTTCGGGATCTTGTGGGCAATCATTGGGTGCGTTTGAGGCAGAACCTATGTGCTCGCTCCAGAGATGTCAAATTGGTCTCACTGAGCCCACACATTAGTTCTGTCCCATAAAGACTTTTGGGAAAAACAACCGAAGAAAATAGTGTAAGGCAGCTGAGTGGGGTATTCCCACCAGCATACATACCGGCGTTACTTAACATGAGATAGACTGATCTAATTTTCTCACATATGTGACTGGAGAGCTTGCTAGCATGTGACTCACGATGTAAAGGTATGCCAAGGTGTGTAATTTTTTCAGATTCGGATATCGGTTTGTCGTTGAGGATCCACGTATTTATCGTGCGATTTCTAGCATTAAAATTTGTTTCATTGAACACGACCACCTTACATTTGTCCTGGTTATAACAAAATCGCCATTTCCGGCTATACTCTCCACATACGTTGCACAACTGTTGTACACCGGTTGCTGTCAGAGACAAAAGCGTCATGTCGTCAGCTTGTGTTGGTGCTACACAGTTTATGGAATTCAATCGCAAGCCATGAGGATTTGAAAATAGGTCAGCCAATAGGTCATCAATGAACAGCATGTATAAAAGAGGGGCTAATATTCTTCCTTGTCTTGTTCCTTGGTTTATGGGGATCAGTTTGGAAGTTAAATTATTAAAGCGGACAGCGTTGTAGACCACAAAGGAGAGTTTTGATAATGTGCCATATTTTACCGCAGAAACCTCTCTGGAGTAATTTGAACAACAATCCGTTTATCCACACTGTATCAAACGCTTTACGTGCGTCGAGAAAGCAAGCATAAATGGGACTGTGTAGCTCTTTGGTATATGATATACATTCACTGATTATGTAGGAAGAGTGCATGCTGCTTACCCCTGTCTGAAATCCATGCTGTAGGGAGTTAACTTGGATAAGATGTGGGGCATGAGATTCCAGACGATGAAATATGATTTTTTTCGAGAATCTTATAGAGGATAGGAAGCAAAGTTATAGCTCTGTAGTTATCAAATTTCGTCTTTGTTTTGCTGCCCCCTTTGTACAGTGGCACCATGACTCCGATTTTCGCCTGTGATGGTATGTGATTGAATTTCAACATTTTGGTGAACATGTGGGCGATAGTATGTAAGATATACTCACCTCCATATAAAATGTGCTCATATGATATGGAGTCATGACCTGGGGCTTTCCCTTTGCTTACTGATCTGAGTACATTTTCAAGTTCATCAGACTTAACATCGTAGCATAAAAGTGAATCAAGATTACCTGACAAATCATTGTGGTCCCGGGATACTATAGCATTAACGTTTTCAAAGTGGGATGTGTCAAAGGTTCCACTTTGAAGAGGTGAGTAAAGAATTTCGTAATATGCTGCCCATGCTTCTATCACTTCAGGGGGATCACGGAGTGTCTTGGCGTCTACT
Organism: Siphonodentalium dalli; assembly: GCA_032622095.1. NCBI lineage: Eukaryota > Metazoa > Mollusca > Scaphopoda > Gadilida > Siphonodentaliidae > Siphonodentalium > Siphonodentalium dalli. Next base: position 91,443,703 of record CP136067.1, read on the forward strand.
TCGAATAGATGTTGGGCGGGTGCCTTTCTCCGTGCTTTATGAGCATTAAAGGCTCGAAAAAAATTGTCCATGTCTGTTTCAGCAAGGGTGTCAAGTCTTTCGTCGGCTTTTCTGAGAAACTGTTCATTGGCCCTTCGGTATTCACGTCGAAAGAGGCATTTTGCGTCTTTGTAATTTCGATATACAATGTGAGTGTCATCGCGTGGACTGTCTGCTTCCAGCCAAATGCGCCGATACGAAGTCATTGTTTTGTGCAGTTCATTCAAATGTTCGTGCCAAAATGGCTTGAGATGGCGATTAAATTTCTTCGGGGCCACAAACAGTTGTGAAGACTCTTTTAGGCTGAGTGTAACATCGTCATAAAATTTGTCTAAATCTCGTGTACTTTTAATTGCAAACGTGTGATTGATAAAGCCACAGATCCTCGTTTGAAGAGGAGAGCTTTTTTCAGTTCGGCCTGGCTGGGTTTACACTTGTCGGTGACGATTCTATTTCCGCCTCATATGATATGCACATGTGGATTGGACGGTGATTTGACACATTGGAAGAGTTATCCAAAATTTTAACGCTGGCTATTCTGCGTGTATCAGAAATTGGAATCAGAATATGATCTATAATTGTCCCGTGGTTACCACCAGCAGCTACAAATGTAAAGCGTCTGCAGACGGGTTTACTGTTGACAGATTGTATTTTGCATGAGTCGATAAATTTTGAAAATGAATTGTTTCTAGCATCGGTTTTTTCCAAGTTACCATTGAAATCTCCCATGATAATCTCGAGAAGTGTAGCAGTGAAAGTTTTTTCTGAATGAAACTTAAATTTACCTCGACATTCTGAATGCGCTCGACTAATATGTGTTTTTCTCTCGAGAACAGACTATCTGAATTTTCTCTGAACTCCTGTTGCAGCCTAACTGGGCATTACCTATCATTTACGTCTTCCATTGGTTGGTATAACTTCTAAACTAAATTGACTACTTTTATCTAATTGGACTAGCCCTGGTATGGAAAACTCTAACTGTTATAGCCCGATGTGCGGTTTACTGCCCGCAGCGGGTATTATAGGATGACCAGCGTGATAAAGGTAACGATCATAATTCCAGACAGCTGCCTTTACTTTATTTGAGCAATCAAATGACCAATACCACAAGTATACTCAATGTTAATCCCACCTCTCGCCATTTCCGTGTCTGGTGTGATCATATGCTCGCAAATAAGATTTATACGGCGAGTAAGACAAGGAGCTAAAGCGTGCACCGCCCAGTTGCATATACAGTTGTGCCCTTCGATAATGTGGTATAATTAGTCAAGATAATTCGCACTAATTTAAAGGGGTACTGTACACTAAATCCGACAATTTATGGAAACTTCTCCTTTTATACTCAACAGAATATATGCAACAAACGAATGAATTTGAGCCATGAATTATTGCAAAATACACTATTTGCTCTATGAACGATGCAAAAAATTATGGTAATTATAATGGAAATGAATATATAGATCACACAAGTGTATTTTGCACCAATCCATGGCTCAAATTAATTAATTTGTTGCATATATTCTGTTGAGTATAAAAGGAGATGGTCGAATTTAATGTATAGTACCCCTTTAAATAATTAGCGATATTATACAACTTGTATAGTATGCCTAAATATGCCTCTATACATGTGAACAGTGCGAAGGCAAAGATGAATTGTGAGTCGTGGTGAGTGATCTCGTAGGTATGTGATGGACCCTATATATTATCATCAGCCATGCATGTGCCGAAACCATACTGGAAGGAATAGTCAGTAGGGAGGCCGTGCTATGCTGTTCGTTGTGTGTATTGTGTTTTGTGGGTAGCGAATGTAGTAAGACAAATTGCGGCCGTATAAACCCTATTAAATAGTCAGCATTGATACCAATAAAACATCTATAAACATATTTGGCAAAGTTATTTTTTAAATATCGGAATTTGGTAATACTGTACGTGCATATAAGGCCATAAGAAAGTACGTCACACGTTTGTCTAGATTTAGCAAAAACCGCAGCGGAATGTGAAAGAAGCAAGAATAACATCATGATTCAAGCCGCCACACACACGCCTTTAATTGACCAATACATATCGCATATATACTCTCTTCTATTTCCGACTATTACTCCCTTTCACATGTGAATGTTAATACACTGTAATGGTCCAGTTTTCAGTACTTCACATTTCGGAAGTGACAGATGTCCTGGCCGGGCATGCCAGCACAATTCAAGTGAACCATACAACATATCATCATGAAAATAGTGAACTTAAATCCGCTATTCCGTTGAATGGCATCGGCCACAGTGAAAACACATTACCAACGTCATATGTTTGTACATAACCTATTGTTAAAATAGTGGCATGCTCGACTTATTTCGTTTTGAATAATGAACTCAATTCTACCTCCAAATAGGTTATCGTGATCCGTGCGAACACGCTGATATGCACTTGCCATAATCCACCAGTGACTTCACTATTTGGTTGTATGTTGTGTCGGTTGCAGCAGTGCAGTCAACGTGTGCGTTTCTGCTACTCAGTGTGGCAGATATATCACTCACTATACGTGGTATAATCGAACCATGTATGGAATAAACACTTAAAAATACCCTGCCAGATCTGACACCATAACACCATAATATCCATGCGTTCTACACCTGAGAAATAACTCGATCGAACTCATCGGTCACTAACATGAGGTTTTAGTGGCCAGATATTGACTTTTAAAATATTGTATCATGTTTTGATTTGGTGTCAGTCAGCCAAGGAAACACTCAAAAGATAGCTGCTACCGTCCAGAACTGTTCGTTCTCTCGAAACCCCGCACATTATCTGCTTACAATATAATTTGCTTTAGGTCGACAATCTGCTCAGAATCGCCCCATTTTGAGTCGATAATTAGTCACATTGAGTCGATTTTTAGTCACATTATCGAATCATAATGACTTCGTTGTAGGTTCATGATGAGTGGACAATGACACATCACGACTAATCGGGTGTATGTTCACACAATGTGTTTGCAATGTGGCCCTCGCTATAAAACGGAATAACGGATACGAGTGAGCCATTGTCTGCTTAATTTATAATCCAAAATAATCCAATATGAACCTATATGCACATTAAAATTATGTCGACTATGTGCGTATTTGCGTGAAGTTACGTTGTACGTCGCCCAAAAGCGGCAGATAATAAATAGTTATAAATTATGATATTTTGTGATCCGTTAGGACGTATTGGTGATGGGCAATTTTGTGGATATCGATGATGCCTGTTATTCACGTACGTATGGTGATGGTTGTAAATAGTTGTTAATGTTATTGTACCTGGTAAGCAGAATATTGCATCAGGAAATGATGGACTCATTGGTTTGAAACCTGTGGATCTTTAGTAAAATTATAATTTTCTTCGACATATCTCCATGTTACCTCCAATTCACATATACCAGGTCAGACACATCCCGCTTTAAACTATTATAGTTATATTTACAAGTATAGCTAACTGTGGATAATGCAATTTTGTCATTTTGATAAAACAAATTTTGATAAGACATATTTTGACAGAACAGATTTTGACAAAATCCAAAATCATATTTCACAAAAAAATGGTTGAAAATCAGTGTCGCAGTAATGCGGTACCATGTTCAAATATATATTTTTTTTTTGCGACAAAATAACATTTCTCGACCCGTGCGAATGATAAACCGTGACGACACATAACGAGGAAGTCAATTAACGTTGCATTGGTTCATGTTGCTTATAACAGCGTGGATCCTGGATCCAAGGCCAATATATAAGGGCTTATACATGTATGTAGTGGTCTGGTTCATGGACTATACATATCCTACGTCCATAGTCTATATGTAAGGTCATGGGTCCTATGACTATGTATGTGCCTGTGTCCTAACCTAACAATTGTAGGCTATGTCCATGACTAACATATTGGTGACTGGTCCTATGTTCTTCAGATATAGTATAGTGTGTCCGTGACTTACATTATACATCTAGCTGTGTGGGTGTTTCGCTTATATAACTATTATGGTCATGTCTCATATTAAACATATAAGCAACAAGTGTTCAACTCTCATTTTGAATTCCCGATAACTGAACTGGTAGTGGAGCACAACGGATAATTGTACCCATATGAAAACCAAATTTGTAGCACATTCTTGGTTAGGCTCAAACTAACAACATTTATAACTGTTTTCGCCATAACAAACGAGTTTAGTTAAAATTACTATAAGGGTGTGTTTACATTGCTGTAGATATGTATACAGTTCTACACGCACACTAGTGTAAACCGGTTGATATAGAAATGCGCACAGAAAGAAAACGGTATTCGTTCGTGAGCAAATATCGTGTCCGTTTTTAGTCACGGTCAACACCGAGGCGTTGCGATAGGCACATCTGACTTGATTAATTGTTACTCGGGCTTGGCGGGTGTGCTTATTCTTTATTTGTCATTTCAACCCATGTATTTCTGACTGTGTAAGCGAGAACCTGTGTGCTGGTGCGTGTGGTGACAAAATAAATGCGTGTGGTGCGAATATTGAACACTGGATACTTAAAGTATATCTTATTAATAGCTAATATATACAGTATATCTTATTAATAGCTGTACCTTAGTACACTCAGTGAACAACAGGGCGACCGCAAAAGCATAGCATAACAAGGCCGCTATCACTGACGTCGACTAGCGCAGCATAGCATCTGGGTCATGTTGTTATTATATTCTCACAAAGTTGTGATTAGATGGGAAATTCCGCACATTTCTGTGATAGGGGTCGTATATGAAGTAGCCATATTTATATTTGTGTAAACTGTTGTTTATTGTGTATTCTATGTGATTTGTTCTCATGCGACTTTCATTTTTTCTTCGAAATATTACCAACTGATCTAAGAGTAAACTGCTTCGATCTGCTGATAGTTGATTATTTGTTTTTGTCTGGCCTAAACTGACACGACTCATAGTTAATTGTCAATTACCAGAGTACTGATTATCGCGCGTTAACTATCAGTAATCATGTTGTGATCACAATAATCTGCGACACGTGACTTCACACATATCTGTATGCAGATATACAGCAATGTAAACATTCCCTAAATCAGATATGTGTGCATTTTTGTATTTCGGGTATGACCCTGGCAAAATTTACCACTCATATACGTAAGAATGATATGGTATTTTTTATCCAGCTTAACATTAACACTTATTATAATTTGTTTCAACATAAAAGTGCTACTTGGTGTAGTTTAGTTTGTTAAAGCTACCATAATATCAGTCATATGTGCATTTTTAGATTTTGGTTGTGTCCGCAGCAACAGTCGCCCAACCTGTAAGTAAGAAATATGGTAATATGTCACTCAGGTCAAAACTGACAACTTATAATTATTTTCACCATAAAAATGCTACACGATAAAGTTTAGGTTGTTAGAACTCACCTCGTATCAGTCATATGCATTACATCGATGTCGGGTAGTTGCCTATCAACTTGCTAAGACGGGCCTGTCGCGGTCAAATTAGTGCAGTGAAATAATGTTTATATTTTGTTTTGGTACACTGCACTTGTCATGATATATGAAAACTACCTTTCGTGACGATCCGTTGACAACCTGGTCAATAACATCGTCTCCAACGTAGGTTCTGCCGCAGGGATGCCAACTGGTTGCCGAGATCAGGACGAAAACAAATTCATGAATGAAAATAGGTGAGGGTGCCTATAAACCTAGATCTGACGTTTTCTTAGAAATGTGTGATTAAACCTAATTATGCGGCATTGCTTTGCATAATCTAATATAAACGTTACCAGCATTCGGTTTTGATTAAATTTGACGAAAAATCCCGCAACTGGACCTGGGCATAAATAGAGGATATGAAATGAGTGTTTCTCTCATATGATATTTATGCAACGAGTCTAAGAATGTTCAGTTTTCTCGAGCCTCCGTTTGTTCTCAGTTTGTGACATTATATCGTATGTTTATTAGATAAATACGAATTACATATTCTACTTATCGTATAACAATGTCCAAAACTATATATTTCAATATTATAATTGCGCGAATTTCGGCATCGCGTTGATTGACGCGCACGAATTTGACCTGCATTTAGTTAGAGATGCGGCTCGGCCCCGGCTGCCATTCAGCCAATCAGAACACACTTTTTGTCAACAAACGAATCAAATTATCGGAAGGTGATATGAACTAGTAATTGATATGAAATTGATTTATGACATACTTTCCAACGTAAATAATGATTGAGTCACTAACTGCATCACGTCGAAGGAAACTTGGACTAGAAGTCAAGCAGCGTAGGTTACGCGGCGTGCAAACAATGTCTGAACCTGTTATCTTGATGATTCTGATATCAGTTTGGGGCTATCGTGTATGCATGCTTTGTTGTCAAAACGTGGCTACTCCCAAATTAGAAATCTTCCGAGTGGGGACTTAAATTTTAGATATGTGTTGGAAAGTGAAAGGGGTGAAATCAAGTGTCACATATCTGGGATATTGGGTATAAAAATAAGGGGTGCACATGGAAATTCCAAGCTGAACACCCAAATCAAAGACATATATGGACGTTTCTATTACTGAAACTCTACCAGAGTCAGTCAGACTCTGAATGTGATACATTTCGAATCACGTAGTTTTAAATGATCATATTAAATACCGTAGAAGTATTATGTCACGTGTTTGTACTTATACCGATACGTGTTACACTGTATTTGACCACTACCTGGCCACTACTTGTGGCCACCATACCGTGATACTCTGTCTATATATTGTCCATCCAGTAACATGTCTGTGCTCGAACATATATAGAATCATCACTGTTAACTTTCTTTTGATTTTAAATAGCAAAGGCAAGTTGTACCGATACGGAACCAGACAAGGTAACGGCTTTGATCAAGGACATAACTGGTCGCGAAGAGAGAGTAGAGACAGCGATCATCACACTATTTCTGGATCTTCAGAAGAGAATTGAGACTATGGAAACAAAAAGTGTGCGCTTTAGTGAGTATGACTGCAATAGAGATGTTTCGTTAACTTACATGTATAGCTACGACTACGTTGAGCCATTCGTCGCTAAAAATTGTGTGGAGCCACAAAATAATTTAGCAAAAATGACGATGACGATGAGCAGCAATGTTGAAGTCGACAGCCCTAATAATGCGCAACGCTATTTTCGTAATTCGTTATTCGTAATAGCTATATCGGACGACACAACAAACTGACTGAGTGTTTGTATCTTTAAATGCAGTTGTTGTACGAACCGGATACATTCATGCCGTATGTCACATAATTAGTACATTAAACGTGGTCATGGCAAGTTTGTTTGCGAAACTACTCTAATTCGTTTTGCAGAAATGACGATTATGATTACTGAATTCAACAATGCTTGGATAATCATGTCAATGATATTTTCACTTCGCGGGATCTACCATGTCGAAGGGAGATAACGCACTCACAGTGGGTATATATGAAAAATCGAAAAGGTTTGCAAAACCATCATCGTCAAGAAGAACATGAACTCTATATATACTTTGTTGATAACGTTCCAGTCAATCTAGTGACAATATTTGATTGATTTGTTGATTGGTTTAGTTTCGCTTTCAGCAACTACGGCCACATCATGGCATTGCCAGTTTTAGTGGTGGAGGAAATCCGCATATCTACGGCTAATCTAACAATGATTTCAATGGCTGACCATTTGCGCAAAACACCGGCCATGGGCGAGAACATGCAATTCCACCATATAATGAGTTACAAAGTTCACAGTGGAAACATGTATATTTGAACCGTTATGGCCAGCACTGGAGAGCGAAACGGCTTGGAGTTGTACCCCTAACCGATTGACCCACCTATGCCCTCCAATATTTGAAATAAGTGTTATGGCAACATTACTGATATAGTGAACGTCATTTTTATAAACATACATCGTCAAATTAAAAAGCAAATAAATTGCTTCACTTGAAAATCAGTGTTTTTGAATACTTTCCATTGCTCTGACGATTTGTAATACAGGCAGTCAGTTACTGAACAGTATGTCTGTAATGTTTACACAACACAGGTTTCTAGGGAGTCAAGGCATTCGAAGTGTGTGTATGTGAGATAACATGAAAAATATTAAAAATAATACGATATTTTGGAGCTCCTCTATTAAATGGTAAAAAGATTAGAATAGAATATGTTGTATATGTTTTGATCTTGGGATTCGAACATTAAGTGGGCCTTAAATGTTGGCGGAAGTATTACTTACCCTCTGATATGCAAAGTATGACACTGCTTACATCGAAAACAGTTGATATACTGATCTCGTTGAACTACCCGTTTTGTTTCTGAAATTAGTGTATTAAAAACAAATCTATAGATAGACGATAGATAGATAGATATATGTTTTATTCACATACTAATTAGGTTACATTAAGCAAGAATAATATATCAAAAATCAAGTGTAATTATTGTGAGGGAGTGGCATTACCAGGATTGGCTGTCTACCTGTCACCCCCGTTGTCAATATACTAACTAATTTATCAATGGCATAACCTTAAGTTGGTGTGCTAATAACGAAATACTGGAATCTATTGAACCCACCACCCTTCTTGTTGAAATGGAACCACAGGTCACTGTGTTTACCGAGATGATACCAACTGAACATAGGCACATGGATAACACACCCACAATGTATAGTGGGATGACATCCAGTCACTTGTTTCTCCGTGGACCAATAATATTCACCACCGTATATGTACAGTTCATATATAATCACAATGTTACTACGATGACTAGTTCTTCTTGTTTTACATGGTTCAGTGAAATCCAGAACAAAGAGATTCGAGGGCAGTGTGACCATCTGTGCTACACGACGTTAAACGGGGCCGCCGCCCTGGCCACAGTGAATAGTGCAGAATACTTATCATGTCGGTTGTTGCTGCTAGATGAGAGGGGAGAGGTGCTGGTACAATCGCAAGGAGGAGGTCACATGTCTGATGTTTGCGGGGTGGGTGACGTCCTTTTGACACCAGATATGTTATCATCAGAGATCCGCCCATACAGAGTAGCGGATCTCTCACCCACTGAATCGATTAGTGTTCGGGTGACGTGCAAATCCGTATGTAACCTCGGGAATAATGTAGCCGTTGGCTTCAAGGATAAGGAGGGACTCGGTTTCGTGATGATAGTGAAATATGATGGCAAAAAGGTAGCTGAATCGCAGAGTCTCGGGTTGGTGCATGACATCAGGGTAACAGTGCTGACTGCATTTGACAGTGTATGCGCCATCAGTGTGTGCATGCTCCCAGACAGGTCGCATATACGCGTCCTGTCACCGGACCTCAAAACCATTGTGGGTTCCTGCGACATTATTGATGCGTTTGTTAACGACGTGTGTAGCTTCCAGTCTGGATTTATCGTTGGGACGTCAAATGGTCAGATCCACATGTATGATGGAACCGGCAAACACATGCGGCAGTTAGATATAAATATAACACGTGTTATGGGCATCGCATTCGATCCAAGGACGAACCACCTAGCGTGTATGGAAGATATTGTAGACGATAAGCGCAGGTTACATGTGTATCAGATGGAGTGAACTGGACACCACTATTACTCACTTTGGCTCATCAGTATTGGAATACCATAAATATCCGTCCATTTCAGATGCTAAAGTTATCGCGGTGTGGTGGAGACATACACTCTTAAAACATTAGTTACTTCAGAGTACCTACGTAGGTACTAAGCTTTGTCCCAGGCTGAGTACCAACTGTTTGGTACTCTGGAGTACCAAAAGTGGTACTCTGGAGTACCAAACGTTTCGGTATTCTAGAGTACCAAAATGTTTGGTACTCTGGATTACCTACTAAATATTTAGGTTCTATCCGGGCATTGTGCATATAATACCCACTCTGCCTTTATGTCACCAAAGTCATGACGCACACGATATGAAGTGCCAAGAAATACACGCTTTCTTGACACACCCATTATAAAGACAGGTACTCTGAAGTATTTAGGTACTATGCATACTACCTAACAATGTGGTACTCCAGAGAACCACACATATAGGTACTAAGCGGAGAACTTGCCCAGAAATTACGAAACATGGCCGACGGCAAATTTAATAATGTGGCATGTTAGATTCCAAATGATGCTATGGCGTTTAAACATTGAATAAAGTACAAAACCACATGGACTCCATTTCATAGTGATAATGAAATAATCCGAATTATACATAAATTACTTTTATTAGTATAGAACCTTGATCGTGATTTTGTACTTAATTCAAAGTTTAATATCTAGATTTCAGGATTCCCTGTTACCTGCATGTGGAGTAAAATTGTTCTGAATGTCCAAAAATAATTTCTTAATTTGTGTGCAATAATATTAAAGAAACATTATAAATAAAACATCTTAAAACAGGTATGGATGAAACACCAATCGATCTAGAATAGCCCGATAAATAAAAAACTACCTTGCGATAAATCGCAAACCTTTGCGAATCGCAAACTACGTTGCAATAAATATATGCGATTTAGTGTAAAGGTTTTCGATTGATTACAAAAGGTTTGTGATTAATCGCAATGGTTTGCGATTTATCGCAGATATATTTTTATGCATTGTCACTAATGGACTTGAACCGTATAAATATAAATATAAATCAGACATCTTCAACAGGTCTGGGTAAACCACCAATCGATCTAGAATAGCATGGTTGGGATAAAATAGACCGATCGTTCTTTGACAGCCAGCATGCATGTGGGATAAGGGGAGCAAACCTTCGCGATAAATCACAAAACAAATTTGCGAAAAATTACAAACACCTTTGCGATAACTCGAAACCTTTACGATAAATCTCAAACATCTTTACGATGACTCTCAGACTGCGTACTGGGTGATTATATTTTACGATTTATCGCAAACATGTTTGAGATTTGTGGCAAATTTTTTTGGCGCTAATGGGCTTCTGTAACCATTATAAATCAGACATTTCCCTGACCTGTTGCCTGCACGTGGAGTAAAAATTTGTCTGAAATAATCGTCCAAATTTCTTAATTTGTGTGTAAACATTATAAATCAGACATCTTAAACAGGTCTCAGTGAACAACCTATCAATCTATAATTGAACGGTAGGGCTAATATAGACCGATCAGTCATTCACAGCCAGATGCATGAATTGTGAGAGGAGCAAAACTTTGCGAAACATCACAAACACCTTTACGATGACTCTCAGACTGCGTACTGGGTGATTATATTTTACGATTTATCGCAAACATGTTTGAGATTTGTGGCAAATTTTTTTGGCGCTAATGGGCTTCTGTAAACATTATAAATTAGACATTTCCCTGACCTGTTGCCTGCACGTGGAGTAAAATTTGTCTGAAATAATCGTCCAAATTTCTTAATTTGTGTGTAAACATTATAAATCAGACATCTTAAACAGGTCTCAGTAAACAACCTATCAATCTATAATTGAACGGTCGGGCTAAAATAGACCGATCAGTCATTCACAGCCAGATGCATGAATTGTGAGAGGAGCAAAACTTTGCGAAAAATCACAAACACCTTTACGATGACTCTCAGACTGTGTACTGGGTGATTATATTTTACGATTTATCGCAAACATGTTTGAGATTTGTGGCAATTGTTTTTGGCGCCAATGGGCTTCTGTAAACATTATAAATTAGACATTTCCCTGACCTGTTGCCTGCACGTGGAGTAAAATTTGTCTGAAATAATCGTCCAAATTTCTCAATTTGTGTGTAAACATTATAAATCAGACATCTTAAACAGGTCTCAGTGAACAACCTATCAATCTATAATTGAACGGTCGGGCTAAAATAGACCGATCAGTCATTCACAGCCAGATGCATGAATTGTGAGAGGAGCAAAACTTTGCGAAAAATCACGCAAACCTTTGCGATAACACGCAAACCTTTACGATAAATCTCAAACATCTTTACGATAACTCTCAGACTACGTACTGTGTGGTTATATTTTTCGATTTATCGCAAAGATGTTTGAGATTTGTCGCAAAGGTTCTATGGTGCTAATGGGCTTCTGTGAATATTATAAATGAGACATCTTAAACAGGTCTGGGTCAGGATTTCCCTGACCTGTTGTTTGAAATAATCTTCAAAATTTCTGAATTTGTGTGTAATTAAAGTAAACATTATAAATCAGACATCTTAAACAGGTTTGAGTGAACAACCTATCAATATATGCACAGTCTGGCTAAAATAGACCGATCAGTCATTCACAGCCAGATGCATGAGTGATGAGGGGAGCAAACCTTTGCGATAAATCGCAAAACTTTGCGAAAAATCGCAAAACTTTGCGAAAAATCACAAACACCTTTGCGATAACACACAAACCTTTACGATAAATCTCAAACATCTTTAAGATAACTCTCAGACTACGTACTGGGCGATTATAATTTGCGATTTATCGCAAAGATGTTTGAGATTTGTCGCAAAGGCTTTTTGCCGATAATGGGCTTCTGTGAACATTATAGTTCAGACATCTTAAACGGGTCTGGATCAGGATTTCCCTGAACTGTTGCCTGCACGTGGAGTAAAATTTGTCTGATTGTCTGAAATAATCTTCAAAATTTCTTAATTTGTGTGTAATTAAAGTAAACATTATAAATCAGACATCTTAAACAGGTCTGAGTGAACAACCTATCAATCTATAATTGCCCGGTCGTGCTAAAATAGACAGATCGGTCATTCACAGCCAGGGGAGCAAATTTTTGCGATAAATCGCAAAACGACTTTGCGAAAAATCACAACCACCTTTGCGATAACTCCCAACCCTTTGTAAATAGCGTGCGATAAGCAAAATACTCAACAATTGGGAGACCATGAACTTTGGTTACTTAACTCATTGAACGTTGCACGCCGGCGACGAGATATCTCGTCGCCCAGATTTACGTCCCGTCCTTTTCGTTGCCGAATGCTCTGTTTGCGTTCCCTGTACCCATAGGCTATATATCGTCTGCTAATTGAAAACTAGTATCCAAACATTCTTCGTGATATTATCTATTTCTTATATATTAAAAATCCTGATAGTTTTGTCACATAATTCACGGTTAACTAGAGGCATGCTGAACGCGTGAAGTGAGAAGACGGCGCCGATTTACGGATCATTATGAAATGTTTCATGGCTTCGTCAGGATTTGTCATGTGACGGAAATGAGATCGTAGAAATCGTTGGTTATATAATTTTATTGCTCCAAACCATGGTATGTGAATTTTAATCATTGCTATTAACGATTCAAATAACAACCTGAACATTGTAAATTATAAAATTAATAAATAATATTAAAATAATTCAAATTCAATTCCCATCTATATATATATATGCCTACGTGGTTTGATATCATAATCCCGGGTGTGAAATCACTGGCTAGTCAGCTGATCATCCATGTGTATCGCTCGTTTTGGATACTTGTTGTAGTGAAGATACTTGTTGTAGTGAAGACGGTCCAATTGGTTTATATATGTGCGCAGATAAGAAATTATTGGTGTTAAATATTACGTACAATGTGTTAGCGAAAATGAAGCAACGAACATCAAAGTTTGATGTGACGGGCGTCATGACGTCGCCCCAGGGAGGCTGGCCGCCGGGCGATGTAATCCACAAGGAGGCTGACGTTCAATCAGTTAAAACTGACACCATGTTGTTTGCAAAATACCGCTATAGCGCTCACTAGTCCTCGCTACAAGGAGATGTTGAATGGGTTACCAGAATTATTATCACTCTCCCAAACAAATTGCCACAGTGTTCAGTGTTTTGCTTATCGTACACTTCCAATGTGCCGTATCAGTATATGAACAAATGCTAAGATAACACAAATAGAGTTTAATGTATTTAATATATGATAAAGTTCGGTAAAGCCATAGTTAATAAATTATTCTCCATTCGCATCTATGCGTCAACGAGTCAATGTCTGATCACCAGAGCCATATAATGTAGAACTTCGCGAATATGGTTTCCAGTTATGTATGAGGTTATTTCCTAGCAAAGCGGAAATGGCAGAATCGCTCAGAATGATAGCCACACATGTTTTGATGAACATGATGCATCTGGACATTGGAATGGTTTACATGTTCATGTATGTATACAGCTAAGCTCTAATTGACCCCCCCTTAACGGTATTGGCCACCGATATTACTACGTTGTTGATATTATTAACATTGATTAATCCTACCATTGCCGACCTTCGAACCGTTTTAAAGTCAACATTATAAACACCACATAGTGTATATTTCTGGCATGGCTTGACGCTGCCTTGGTAGTTGCGAATGTCGGTCAGCGACCAACTTCGAATGTTGATTAAACCGTAAACAAATTATTAATTGAAATATTGTTTTGTGTATATATATAGTTAACATGGTGCATGGCGCTGATGAAAAGCTGGACTGGGTGTTTACAAGGTGGCCATGTGAAAAATTAGTGTGGAGTACAGTGGTCGCAAAATATTATTAATAGTACTGTAGAAAGATTACCTGCGGTTGCCACATATCAACCACTTGACCGTGGTTGAACGGCGGTATGGTATAACCGGTGTCATTAACGCCCTACAACCTTGTTAAAGGGGGATGATTAATTAGAGCATAGCTGTAGTACGTTACTAAAAGCTTACGATTGATTCAGTGATAATGTGTGTCCCAGAATTGGATCCGTATCTCCGAGATTATCCGCCATTCCATAGATATACCAGAACAATATCACAGCATCACAGGCATTTCGATCAAAATAATAGCAGACTCCGTAACTGGGCGACATGTCATGGCGACATGGTTCTCAAATCACGTTTCGATGAAAATTGAAGAATTTGATCCATCGTCCTTTGCACAGGTACTTGTACGTTGACATGTGACGTCATAACTCCGACTAATTTCTACAGAATTGGGTCTCGTAATCCTAGTCACCAGTGGTTGACTCTTGTGAGTTAATTGGACGGTTTATAATTTTGTGAAATTTAAGTATCTGTCTTTCGTAATTCACAATACTGTCGTGCATGTCAAATGTAACCCCACTGCTGACTGCACTCAATGACTTTTGAATTTGGTCTGTCTCAGTTCACCGAAAATTGCTGCTTTCAAGTTCTTCAGAGGAGAATATCAATTATTAGCGCCCGTAAATTTATCGGAGGTTATATATCATCTTGTCCCGCCCATGTACAAACATAATCCACGCAGTGTTGACAATATTCCAGGTCATTGAGAAGCCAGTTAGGTCCAATTTGATAAAAACGACTCACATAAGCCCACACGCTTGATGTCGAATCCGGTCCATGACGTTATATGCTAACTATTTTGTAATTTCCGTTCTATTATTCATGGAATCAATACTGTTTAAACTAGTAATCACAGCCCCGTTATAATCCGAATAACGATGCTTGTAAAATAATTAGGAAATTACCATCAACTAAATAAAAAAGGTTACACAAACATTTATGTACTTTTGGAATCCAGGACATGTCGACCCATTCGACGTAGAGTAAAACCATCGCCCTATAGGTGGCACGCTGGACAAGAGTCGGGCAGCCCACGCGGTAATGAGGCCAACAATATACGCGTATTAAAAATATGGCAAAATGTTCCTAAATCTAAGCATTATTGTGAAATTGATAAACGGAAGATGTGCGGAAGGTATAGAGAGTCTTACCAACTCTTGCGAGATAGTTTCAAGAGGATGTAAACCATGCATGTAAACTTCGACGACAAAAATTATCACGGGCAGATTAGTCCGGTATAACAATTGTGGATGATTAAATGTGGACGATTAGTTGTGAGACATCTCTCTTAAACCGATGCGACGTCCGAGTGGTTCAAGATGAAAAGTGTAATGAATGGGGCATTCACACTGAAAATCGAGATGTCCCCACGACAACGTAAACTATCGTTGGAAATGTGGAAAGATAGAAACTTAGATTCTGAACTATCTGGCTGGATTCGTCGTCTCCGGTTTAAACCCCCGAGTTTAAACCTGGTTTAAACATACATTGGCTGTCCAGCCAAACCGCGTCTAAGTAGGCATTATACTCGTTCAGTTACCAACAAATTGACAATTCGATTTGGTGACATGAGCGTACAGTCAAACTACCCTCTTACCCATCGGACCAAAAAGACAAGTCGATATAATGGTTATTAACAGGTCATAAATTATCGCGAACTCGTGCACGCTTATTGAATTTATTAATTGAGAAATAAGTATCGCTCATGGACCATTACTCAGATCTGAAAAGGGGCATGTCTATCAACGCGAGTTTCGCGCGCTGTTTAGCAATTTGTTCGTGGTAGGTTTTCTGCAAGATGATTTACCCGTGAAGACAAAATTTGATGTATTTACTAGTATATATGTATATATTAAAGGGTATAGGAGTTGTATATCTGTATGTCCGTGTGTCTGTTCGCAACTGTTCTAAAACTGATTTTAAAAATAAGCAAAATTTAATTAATTATTTTGTATCTAACAAGAAACAATATTTAAAATTGATATTAATATTTGTTTTAAATTTAATTAAATTTGTTTTTAAATTAAAATGTTCAAATGGTCGAACTGTGCGCAAATGTGACGCAGGCTCCTATCGCATTAAGGCCCCTCTGACGCTGAATAAAGGCTCCATAATCGAGTCAAACCTGGACCGAGAGGTCAGTCAATTAAAAGCAATTTGCTTATGAGTGCATACCAGGCGCGCATCTGAACTGTTTGAGGTGGGCAACCAAACAGAGGCGCAGCTTTTAATACAAAAATATATTACATGCGTTGCTTTTTTTCAATATAATATATTTTCCGTCATGCAGAAAATCAAAAAAAGTTCCCAGGTGTTGAACTGGTGGAATATTATGGGAATTTATGGGTGGGGCCAGAGTAGAGCTTTGTGGCATGATATGCATCAAATGGAGTGATCAAATTTGATTCATATAGCAATATAAGTTCAGGATTGCAAACTATTTGCATATCATATCTGGTCATGCAGTAGCTTCGTTTTGGTGTCAAAATTAAAACGTTGAACCATTCAAATTAATTCGCAGAAAACACCAGTATTTGTGATTGCCACAAACCACAAAAAAAAAACACAAGATAGTAGTAAAAATCATATTGAAGGAACATGGCCATATATACGAGCAAAGCTCGCGTGCGAATGAATCAACTGTGATATAATAACACCAGTCGGCAGCTGCCGCTTAGACACGCCCTCACTCGAAATAATTTACATTTCCACCATTTGATTGATTGTTTGACAATTATAAACCGTGATGAAGAAAAGACTGAATCGTCATCTCAAGTTTAGCCTCGGTAAAGCTGGTTTAGCTGGACCGCCGAAATAGATGGTTTAGTTGCCAGTTTAAGCTTATAAAACGCAAACAAAATATCGAAATTGACAAAAACTTATCCCCACACGCTTTATAGGTGTGAGTGCTTCTCGCTTATAAATTTCCAATAAAAATATGGTCGCTGTCGTAATTATTGATTTTTGTAATCAATCAAACCAGGCGGTCCGCATTACTAGTAGGAAAGTACGATTAATTATCTCGACGATACAGAGACAATACTGATAAACCACTGGTCTGGCAGGACCAGGTTTAAACCAGAGATGACGAATGCGTCACTTAGACCTGCGGTCGCGGGTTTAAACCACGGATTTCGCTGAATCACGGCGGTTTAAACCTAGATGTTTACGTAGACCAGGTTTAAACCTGAGATGACGAATCGGGCCTCTAAGATTAGCTCTGACTAACTTATCTTTAAGATTCTGATTCTTCTTATATGCGATTATGACTTTTTTTTCGTGGTTCAGTCAGTTCTCCTTCCGACATGATCGCCTTCTCTGTGTATATTCGCGCAATTTCGGTGCTGCGGCGATCATATACAAGAGGAAGACAGATCAAGCTGTTGGGTGGATCTGGTTGATACATATTCATATATATATATAGTGTGGTGTTAAAGGCGCGGATGGCCTTCACGGTGGGTATTGCTGTCAAAATATTCACATCCATTAAAACCGCCATATTCAGAAAGACTATTAAAATATAAACATATACCAATCATAAATATTACGTAAATATTATGTTATTGTCCATTTCGTATGCTTTGTTATGCTGTTATGTAAACAAACGCCAAAAACGTTACAGAACATGGCTTTTGTTTACATAAGACAACGTACAGACTTGACTATGGCATACTATTTACTCAACATTTATGATTGGTATAAGAAAAAAATATATTTATATTTTAATATTCTTTCTATTGTTAGCAGTTTTAACGAGTGTGATTATTTTAACAGTATACCACGAAGACCATCCATGCCTTTAAGTGTTGAAGGCCAAACTTATTATCCCTGCAGTAGCATAGCTTTAGTTTCCTCGACTGTTTCAGAGGGACTATCTATAAGAACATGAAACGAAAGTCAGTGATCAAGACGTGTCCTAGTGAACCGAAATGGTTGGCAACTGGTTTCTACAACTTAAGTTTGTTATCTGATAGATGTAACATCATGTGGCAAATGGGTTAAATTTTGGTCTAATCTGCATATTGGAATTTGCAAAACTGACATGTTATAATGTAAATTGCCTGTGCAGAGTAGCAATCCATTTAATTGTTGGTCCTATATTGAACGCGCGGTTTTGCCCTGAATCAAATTTCCTATCTGAATATATTGGCTGGCGTTCATGGCCTAACGCTTATACCACATATATCTAAACGTATATCCACATATAATTTGGCAAAGTTCTGCTTGAACTGTCTGCATGTTATGTAGCGCCTACACGAAACGTTATCGGGAGCATGTCCTAATACAGTATACAAACAGTATGCGTAACGCAAAACAGTTAAGATGGTGGCGATATAATGTTTGGGAGAGTGATTCGTAGTGACCCACTCAACACCAAAAGTTTCAGTGGTAATGGTGAGCGAGTGCATGGGTGTGGTGGAGGCAGTTTTATCCAAACCTCACTATACATGTATATTATATACGACCCCGAATCGCAACGACACCGCAAACGTTATATATAATAATGCAAAAGGAATCGCATTGTACACACACATGTACGTCTAAAATGTCTATTCGTATTAAGCCACATTGGGCATAGTGAGGTCGTCACGATGTTGAGTGTTTTGCTTATAGTGCGCTCTTAACGTACTTTATGTGAATCAGTAAACCCGACCGCACACGATTCATCAATGTTATACGCAGCATGCACATCATACATTATTTTTGCACAGCATTCGGCAGAGCCAGCCTTTTCTCGTGAAAATAATCACATAACGGTTTATTTTAATGAGCGAAATAAGCTCATATAGGCATTATTTAAACTAAAAATACGCTCTAAATGGACATAACACGCGGTTTTGAAAACTGCCCAATGTGGGACTATTTCCATACGAAATAATCCCATATTGGCATTAGCTAATCTAACGTTTTTCATCTACAAGACATACCAGATGCACTCTTTTATAATGTGCTACGTGTATCTCTGAGGTCCACGCCACTCAATGGAATTCACCATGGGCTTATTTCAGAATCATGTAAGTCAAATATGAACCTATGTGAATATTTAGGTTCAAGATGAACCTGTTTGCTCGGGGATGTTTTGGGAGATCAAATTGGTTTGATTGTGTTGCGTGTTGCAGCGAATCATGAAATGTCATCCAATCACGTGATTGTCGCATATCAATAATAAGCTCTAGTTTTGACCGACCTTGATTGAGACAATTTGAAACAACGCCTCGTTTAAAAATAAAAGTATTTAATGCATGATAGTAAAATCATTAAGATGTCACTCAATAGGCTACAGTTTGAAGACGTAATACACATAGATTGTCCTCAGCGAATAATGTGATAATATACTACACGTTCTGTGGTGAGAGCTGAACATATTAACATTTTGTTATGTTGATGACCATCAACCTACGGCACCGGCAAGTTAACAGGCTATCGAATTCGTGCAATATTGTTTAATTAACTTGATTCACATTGCGTATATATTGGAAGATTATTGCAAGTGGAATATGAAATAACTTTGTCAACGTGGGCATGTTGTGTGTTGCATGATGCGGCGTGTGAGGTGAATCGCACCATTGTTTCGCGATTGCCCAAAATAGACTGATCCATGTTTTCAAAAAAAAATCTCGAGAAGTGTAGCAGTGAAAGTTTTTTCTGAATGAAACTTAAATTTACCTCGACATTCTGAATGCGCTCGACTAATATGTGTTTTTCTCTCGAGAACAGACTATCTGAATTTTCTCTGAACTCCTGTTGCAGCCTAACTGGGCATTACCTATCATTTACGTCTTCCATTGGTTGGTATAACTTCTAAACTAAATTGACTACTTTTATCTAATTGGACTAGCCCTGGTATGGAAAACTCTAACTGTTATAGCCCGATGTGCGGTTTACTGCCCGCATCGGGTATTATAGGATGACCAGCGTGATAAAGGTAACGATCATAATTCCAGACAGCCGCCTTTACTTTATTTGAGCAATCAAATGACCAATACCACAAGTATACTCAATGTTATTCCCACCTCTCGCCATTTCCGTGTCTGGTGTGATCATATGCTCGCAAATAAGATTTATACGGCGAGTAAGACAAGGAGCTAAAGCGTGCACCGCCCAGTTGCATATACAGTTGTGCCCTTCGATAATGTGGTATAATTAGTCAAGATAATTCGCACTAATTTAAAGGGGTACTGTACACTAAATCCGACCATTTATGGAAACTTCTCCTTTTATACTCAACAGAATATATGCAACAAACGAATGAATTTGAGCCATGAATTATTGCAAAATACACTATTTGCTCTATGAACGATGCAAAAAATTATGGTAATTATAATGGAAATGAATATATGGCTGGAGTCTTTTTTTCATAGATCACACAAGTGTATTTTGCACCAATCCATGGCTCAAATTAATTAATTTGTTGCATATATTCTGTTGAGTATAAAAGGAGATGGTCCCATACATGGTCGAATTTAATGTATAGTACCCCTTTAAATAATTAGCGATATTATACAACTTGTATAGTATGCCTAAATATATATATATATATCCTTTATTTTCCTCCGTTACACGAAGAGCTTATCAAACATTAAACATCATAATACAAATATTTACACAAGTGGGATGAACAGGTGAAGAAGACATATACAAATGAATACATATTCAGACAGAAATCAAAGTCAGAGCGACAGACAGACATACAATGTGCATATACGCAGACAGATATGTCGATTGGCAGATATGCGGACACATGCAGGCGAACAGATATACATACATACACTGACGAGCGGACGGATGTACAGACATGTACACAGTCATAGACACACACGCGCGCACCCCCACACACATATATATATAAATACATATATACACATATATATACATACACATATATATACATATATATATATATACTAGAATGTGACCCGACTTCGTCCGGGCTTTGACCTTGAATTGTCTATTTTAAAGGCCAAGGTCAAGTGGGGTCACGATTTGACCCGTCCAAAACACAGTGCCCGAACAAAAGTGCCCGACAAAAGTACCCGTCGAAATCCATCCGGTTTTACCCGATTTGACCTTGAATTGACCATTTTGAAGGTCAAGGTCAGGTGGACCAACACCCCAAAAATGGTGGAAATCGGCCCAGCGGATACCGGGAAATCGGCCCAGCGGATACCGAGATACCCTATGCATCAAATTTCGTCCGTAAAAATCCGCCAGTTTAACCCGATTTGATTTCCACTGAAGTATATAAACGCGCCTCATATACACACGCTCATTAATTATCAAGTTTCAACGTAAAGATAAATTACCATCGGTGCCCGAGATATCGCCAAGACGTCTGAAACAGTCAAATGCATCGGCCGGAGAAGAGTTAACGTGATCTAACTTTATGACCTCTAACGACGTCATAGAAGTTACGCATTGTTTTTACCCTGATAGAAGATCGTACCACTTCTTCTTAATAATTGAGGCAGATAACTAAAACGGATACATACATATTATATATCGTTGGAAAGAGGAAACACGAAAGATTCTCATAGTGTCATTATTATGACTGGCATGTTATTATTCGCGCTGTTTCGGATCGATTTGTAAGCACCGAACTGAAATATATTAGCGCAAAACGGCGTAAAAACAGATTTGACCTCGGCACGTGAAAAGTTGACCTCGCACGGACAAATTAATAGGCCTATGTTAGTCCTGACCCGAAAATACCCCCACATACCAAGTTTCATCGAAATCGGCTTTGACATTTTCGAGTCCATCGATTACTGACAGACAGACAGATACACACACACACACACACAGATCTTTCAAAATATATAATAGATACACATACAACATACATACACACACACATATACATATATACACATATAAATGTGGACAGGGCAAGCACACACAAGCAAACTTGCACGCAAACGATCATATAACAATTCACTGCATGTATAAGGACGTACATACGAGTATTCACACTCAGATGCAAACTTTCATTTAATCACAAGTTTTCCTGGCGTGTGTTTAATTTCAGTTGGTATTGACACGAATATGTCTGAGTCTATCTGGAGACAATATCAATGATCCAACTTTGGAGCGAGGTACTTACCCGATGTGACAAACGAAGGTCCCCCATGGTGTGGGGCCACTTTATTTGCACATCAGATAATGTATCTCTAAGAAGTTGAACAGGTGATGCTTAAATTGTGGTTGTAGAGTGTTTCGCAAATTGATTGTCAACAAATATATAATTATATGCTTGAAGGTTGTTATTTACAGAATGTGCCAAGCAAATTAGCGTTACAACTATATGGATAATAAAGGCGCACATGTTAAGGATTGACAAGTAGATAGCTATCTACGACGAGATTGATCTCCTTTGTATACTGGGACCACATCCCGTAGGAATTCCTCACCACGAAGAGCGAAAACTCGTTCAGGTTGAGTATTTGTCTCCTGATATCGTCAGACAGGATAGAAAGAAATACCATCACTTGGTCCTTTTGTGTGAGAGCATCAATGAATAAAAAACATGGTATGCCGAAAATGTCAATTAACGAAAACCACATTTGGATTCTAGACTCTGAAGTCGAAGAACAATCCAGTAAGGCATGCTCAACAATATCAACATAAACTTTGTCACACAGTTTGCAATGTCCGCATTCTGGGGAGGTACGTGTATGCATGGCCAGAAGCTTCGCAGCAAGCAAGAATTTATGTTTTTCCTGTGGATGTGATCTACAAGATCTCCAAAGAATAGATTTTGACATTATATTATGATTTTGTGCGAACGTTGTTAGTGATTCAGAGCTTCTCATGCGCTCTTCACATTCACGATTTTGTATATCGTTAATATGTTGTGTGGTGATTGTTTTCCATTCACCTTTGGATGGGAAATTTCCCTGTGTGGCGTAGTTGTGAAGATATGAATATAAATTATACCGTTTTAGTATGGATATAACATCGTTGATAAAAGAAGATTCATCAGTTGACGTTTGCGAAAGGTGGTCGGCCAATCGTGAGGAGACGATTTCTTGAGACGATTTTCCTTGCGTCATTATACAGAGGTTCCCCCAAAAACATAGTTTTCGTTTATCAACAATCGATGACAAGGAACCTGTTCCAAGGAGAGATTGGACGACATCAGTTCGGGATCTTGTGGGCAATCATTGGGTGCGTTTGAGGCAGAACCTATGTGCTCGCTCCAGAGATGTCAAATTGGTCTCACTGAGCCCACACATTAGTTCTGTCCCATAAAGACTTTTGGGAAAAACAACCGAAGAAAATAGTGTAAGGCAGCTGAGTGGGGTATTCCCACCAGCATACATACCGGCGTTACTTAACATGAGATAGACTGATCTAATTTTCTCACATATGTGACTGGAGAGCTTGCTAGCATGTGACTCACGATGTAAAGGTATGCCAAGGTGTGTAATTTTTTCAGATTCGGATATCGGTTTGTCGTTGAGGATCCACGTATTTATCGTGCGATTTCTAGCATTAAAATTTGTTTCATTGAACACGACCACCTTACATTTGTCCTGGTTATAACAAAATCGCCATTTCCGGCTATACTCTCCACATACGTTGCACAACTGTTGTACACCGGTTGCTGTCAGAGACAAAAGCGTCATGTCGTCAGCTTGTGTTGGTGCTACACAGTTTATGGAATTCAATCGCAAGCCATGAGGATTTGAAAATAGGTCAGCCAATAGGTCATCAATGAACAGCATGTATAAAAGAGGGGCTAATATCCTTCCTTGTCTTGTTCCTTGGTTTATGGGGATCAGTTTGGAAGTTAAATTATTAAAGCGGACAGCGTTGTAGACCACAAAGGAGAGTTTTGATAATGTGCCATATTTTACCGCAGAAACCTCTCTGGAGTAATTTGAACAACAATCCGTTTATCCACACTGTATCAAACGCTTTACGTGCGTCGAGAAAGCAAGCATAAATGGGGCTGTGTAGCTCTTTGGTATATGATATACATTCACTGATTATGTAGGAAGAGTGCATGCTGCTTACCCCTGTCTGAAATCCATGCTGTAGGGAGTTAACTTGGATAAGATGTGGGGCATGAGATTCCAGACGATGAAATATGATTTTTTTCGAGAATCTTATAGAGGATAGGAAGCAAAGTTATAGCTCTGTAGTTATCAAATTTCGTCTTTGTTTTGCTGCCCCCTTTGTACAGTGGCACCATGACTCCGATTTTCGCCTGTGATGGTATGTGATTGAATTTCAACATTTTGGTGAACATGTGGGCGATAGTATGTAAGATATACTCACCTCCATATAAAATGTGCTCATATGATATGGAGTCATGACCTGGGGCTTTCCCTTTGCTTACTGATCTGAGTACATTTTCAAGTTCATCAGACTTAACATCGTAGCATAAAAGTGAATCAAGATTACCTGACAAATCATTGTGGTCCCGGGATACTATAGCATTAACGTTTTCAAAGTGGGATTTGTCAAAGGTTCCACTTTGAAGAGGTGAGTAAAGAATTTCGTAATATGCTGCCCATGCTTCTATCACTTCAGGGGGATCACGGAGTGTCTTGGCGTCTACTTCGAATAGATGTTGGGCGGGTGCCTTTCTCCGTGCTTTATGAGCATTAAAGGCTCGAAAAAAATTGTCCATGTCTGTTTCAGCAAGGGTGTCAAGTCTTTCGTCGGCTTTTCTGAGAAACTGTTCATTGGCCCTTCGGTATTCACGTCGAAAGAGGCATTTTGCGTCTTTGTAATTTCGATATACAATGTGAGTGTCATCGCGTGGACTGTCTGCTTCCAGCCAAATGCGCCGATACGAAGTCATTGTTTTGTGCAGTTCATTCAAATGTTCGTGCCAAAATGGCTTGAGATGGCGATTAAATTTCTTCGGGGCCACAAACAGTTGTGAAGACTCTTTTAGGCTGAGTGTAACATCGTCATAAAATTTGTCTAAATCTCGTGTACTTTTAATTGCAAACGTGTGATTGATAAAGCCACAGATCCTCGTTTGAAGAGGAGAGCTTTTTTCAGTTCGGCCTGGCTGGGTTTACACTTGTCGGTGACGATTCTATTTCCGCCTCATATGATATGCACATGTGGATTGGACGGTGATTTGACACATTGGAAGAGTTATCCAAAATTTTAACGCTGGCTATTCTGCGTGTATCAGAAATTGGAATCTATAATATGATCTATAATTGTCCCGTGGTTACCACCAGCAGCTACAAATGTAAAGCGTCTGCAGACGGGTTTACTGTTGACAGATTGTATTTTGCATGAGTCGATAAATTTTGAAAATGAATTGTTTCTAGCATCGTTTTTTTCCAAGTTACCATTGAAATCTCCCATGATAATCTCGAGAAGTGTAGCAGTGAAAGTTTTTTCTGAATGAAACTTAAATTTACCTCGACATTCTGAATGCGCTCGACTAATATGTGTTTTTCTCTCGAGAACAGACTATCTGAATTTTCTCTGAACTCCTGTTGCAGCCTAACTGGGCATTACCTATCATTTACGTCTTCCATTGGTTGGTATAACTTCTAAACTAAATTGACTACTTTTATCTAATTGGACTAGCCCTGGTATGGAAAACTCTAACTGTTATAGCCCGATGTGCGGTTTACTGCCCGCAGCGGGTATTATAGGATGACCAGCGTGATAAAGGTAACGATCATAATTCCAGACAGCTGCCTTTACTTTATTTGAGCAATCAAATGACCAATACCACAAGTATACTCAATATTAATCCCACCTCTCGCCATTTCCGTGTCTGGTGTGATCATATGCTCGCAAATAAGATTTATACGGCGAGTAAGACAAGGAGCTAAAGCGTGCACCGCCCAGTTGCATATACAGTTGTGCCCTTCGATAATGTGGTATAATTAGTCAAGATAATTCGCACTAATTTAAAGGGGTACTGTACACTAAATCCGACAATTTATGGAAACTTCTCCTTTTATACTCAACAGAATATATGCAACAAACGAATGAATTTGAGCCATGAATTATTGCAAAATACACTATTTGCTCTATGAACGTTGCAAAAAATTATGGTAATTATAATGGAAATGAATATATAGATCACACAAGTGTATTTTGCACCAATCCATGGCTCAAATTAATTAATTTGTTGCATATATTCTGTTGAGTATAAAAGGAGATGGTCCCATAAATGGTCGAATTTAATGTATAGTACCCCTTTAAATAATTAGCGATATTATACAACTTGTATAGTATGCCTAAATATGCCTCTATACATGTGAACAGTGCGAAGGCAAAGATGAATTGTGAGTCGTGGTGAGTGATCTCGTAGGTATGTGATGGACCCTATATATTATCATCAGCCATGCATGTGCCGAAACCATACTGGAAGGAATAGTCAGTAGGGAGGCCGTGCTATGCTGTTCGTTGTGTGTATTGTGTTTTGTGGGTAGCGAATGTAGTAAGACAAATTGCGGCCGTATAAACCCTATTAAATAGTCAGCATTGATACCAATAAAACATCTATAAACATATTTGGCAAAGTTATTTTTTAAATATCGGAATTTGGTAATACTGTACGTGCATATAAGGCCATAAGAAAGTACGTCACACGTTTGTCTAGATTTAGCAAAAACCGCAGCGGAATGTGAAAGAAGCAAGAATAACATCATGATTCAAGCCGCCACACACACGCCTTTAATTGACCAATACATATCGCATATATACTCTCTTCTATTTCCGACTATTACTCCCTTTCACATGTGAATGTTAATACACTGTAATGGTCCAGTTTTCAGTACTTCACATTTCGGAAGTGACAGATGTCCTGGCCGGGCATGCCAGCACAATTCAAGTGAACCATACAACATATCATCATGAAAATAGTGAACTTAAATCCGCTATTCCGTTGAATGGCATCGGCCACAGTGAAAACACATTACCAACGTCATATGTTTGTACATAACCTATTGTTAAAATAGTGGCATGCTCGACTTATTTCGTTTTGAATAATGAACTCAATTCTACCTCCAAATAGGTTATCGTGATCCGTGCGAACACGCTGATATGCACTTGCCATAATCCACCAGTGACTTCACTATTTGGTTGTATGTTGTGTCGGTTGCAGCAGTGCAGTCAACGTGTGCGTTTCTGCTACTCAGTGTGGCAGATATATCACTCACTATACGTGGTATAATCGAACCATGTATGGAATAAACACTTAAAAATACCCTGCCAGATCTGACACCATAACACCATAATATCCATGCGTTCTACACCTGAGAAATAACTCGATCGAACTCATCGGTCACTAACATGAGGTTTTAGTGGCCAGATATTGACTTTTAAAATATTGTATCATGTTTTGATTTGGTGTCAGTCAGCCAAGGAAACACTCAAAAGATAGCTGCTACCGTCCAGAACTGTTCGTTCTCTCGAAACCCCGCACATTATCTGCTTACAATATAATTTGCTTTAGGTCGACAATCTGCTCAGAATCGCCCCATTTTGAGTCGATAATTAGTCACATTGAGTCGATTTTTAGTCACATTATCGAATCATAATGACTTCGTTGTAGGTTCATGATGAGTGGACAATGACACATCACGACTAATCGGGTGTATGTTCACACAATGTGTTTGCAATGTGGCCCTCGCTATAAAACGGAATAACGGATACGAGTGAGCCATTGTCTGCTTAATTTATAATCCAAAATAATCCAATATGAACCTATATGCACATTAAAATTATGTCGACTATGTGCGTATTTGCGTGAAGTTACGTTGTACGTCGCCCAAAAGCGGCAGATAATAAATAGTTATAAATTATGATATTTTGTGATCCGTTAGGACGTATTGGTGATGGGCAATTTTGTGGATATCGATGATGCCTGTTATACACGTACGTATGGTGATGGTTGTAAATAGTTGTTAATGTTATTGTACCTGGTAAGCAGAATATTGCATCAGGAAATGATGGACTCATTGGTTTGAAACCTGTGGATCTTTAGTAAAATTATAATTTTCTTCGACATATCTCCATGTTACCTCCAATTCACATATACCAGGTCAGACACATACCGCTTTAAACTATTATAGTTATATTTACAAGTATAGCTAACTGTGGATAATGCAATTTTGTCATTTTGATAAAACAAATTTTGATAAGACATATTTTGACAGAACAGATTTTGACAAAATCCAAAATCATATTTCACAAAAAAATGGTTGAAAATCAGTGTCGCAGTAATGCGGTACCATGTTCAAATATATATTTTTTTTTGCGACAAAATAACATTTCTCGACCCGTGCGAATGATAAACCGTGACGACACATAACGAGGAAGTCAATTAACGTTGCATTGGTTCATGTTGCTTATAACAGCGTGGATCCTGGATCCAAGGCCAATATATAAGGGCTTATACATGTATGTAGTGGTCTGGTTCATGGACTATACATATCCTACGTCCATAGTCTATATGTAAGGTCATGGGTCCTATGACTATGTATGTGCCTGTGTCCTAACCTAACAATTGTAGGCTATGTCCATGACTAACATATTGGTGACTGGTCCTATGTTCTTCAGATATAGTATAGTGTGTCCGTGACTTACATTATACATCTAGCTGTGTGGGTGTTTCGCTTATATAACTATTATGGTCATGTCTCATATTAAACATATAAGCAACAAGTGTTCAACTCTCATTTTGAATTCCCGATAACTGAACTGGTAGTGGAGCACAACGGATAATTGTACCCATATGAAAACCAAATTTGTAGCACATTCTTGGTTAGGCTCAAACTAACAACATTTATAACTGTTTTCGCCATAACAAACGAGTTTAGTTAAAATTACTATAAGGGTGTGTTTACATTGCTGTAGATATGTATACAGTTCTACACGCACACTAGTGTAAACCGGTTGATATAGAAATGCGCACAGAAAGAAAACGGTATTCGTTCGTGAGCAAATATCGTGTCCGTTTTTAGTCACGGTCAACACCGAGGCGTTGCGATAGGCACATCTGACTTGATTAATTGTTACTCGGGCTTGGCGGGTGTGCTTATTCTTTATTTGTCATTTCAACCCAAGTATTTCTGACTGTGTAAGCGAGAACCTGTGTGCTGGTGCGTGTGGTGACAAAATAAATGCGTGTGGTGCGAATATTGAACACTGGATACTTAAAGTATATCTTATTAATAGCTAATATATACAGTATATCTTATTAATAGCTGTACCTTAGTACACTCAGTGAACAACAGGGCGACCGCAAAAGCATAGCATAACAAGGCCGCTATCACTGACGTCGACTAGCGCAGCATAGCATCTGGGTCATGTTGTTATTATATTCTCACAAAGTTGTGATTAGATGGGAAATTCCGCACATTTCTGTGATAGGGGTCGTATATGAAGTAGCCATATTTATATTTGTGTAAACTGTTGTTTATTGTGTATTCTATGTGATTTGTTCTCATGCGACTTTCATTTTTTCTTCGAAATATTACCAACTGATCTAAGAGTAAACTGCTTCGATCTGCTGATAGTTGATTATTTGTTTTTGTCTGGCCTAAACTGACACGACTCATAGTTAATTGTCAATTACCAGAGTACTGATTATCGCGCGTTAACTATCAGTAATCATGTTGTGATCACAATAATCTGCGACACGTGACTTCACACATATCTGTATGCAGATATACAGCAATGTAAACATTCCCTAAATCAGATATGTGTGCATTTTTGTATTTCGGGTATGACCCTGGCAAAATTTACCACTCATATACGTAAGAATGATATGGTATTTTTTATCCAGCTTAACATTAACACTTATTATAATTTGTTTCAACATAAAAGTGCTACTTGGTGTAGTTTAGTTTGTTAAAGCTACCATAATATCAGTCATATGTGCATTTTTAGATTTTGGTTGTGTCCGCAGCAACAGTCGCCCAACCTGTAAGTAAGAAATATGGTAATATGTCACTCAGGTCAAAACTGACAACTTATAATTATTTTCACCATAAAAATGCTACACGATAAAGTTTAGGTTGTTAGAACTCACCTCGTATCAGTCATATGCATTACATCGATGTCGGGTAGTTGCCTATCAACTTGCTAAGACGGGCCTGTCGCGGATGTCGCCCCATGTTATAATGGGCAGTAGCGTATAAGGAACACATGTGCCAAGTTTCATTTTTTATCACCTTTTTCACATTTGTGGTGTTTTCTCCGACAAGCGCGTGAACTAGTGGAAGAGCAAAATGTAACAGGGTCGACGAGAGTCAGTTTTAGAGGCGGTAGGTTTATGGTTTTACAAGTAGTGGCCACTTATCATTGGTATAATCGCTAATTCCGCATATTGTAGTGAAGGATTGATGTGTGTGCAGTTTTTAAACCGAATTGCTCGCTCCTTCGTAATGAGAAGACCGAGAAATATGACGTCGAATACGACATTTTGTCTGAATAAATCGTCATATTTTGGGTCATTATGTTATTTTATATCCATATCTGCGAAATACTTTCAAACCCCCCTTGTTTAATTTGTATCTCTGGTTCGAGAATTATGTATTTAACAATATTGAGTACATTTGGCATATATTTAGGCTGAAAATTTGTAATATCATCCCATTATTCCAATGATTGTGAAATATTAAAGTTTTTTTTTTCTACACAAACTGTTCTACATGGAAAAAAATGAAATAACTCAGAAAGCTCAACTCGGATTTTAGGGGACTATTCGTGAATACATCCGCGATGTTATGGCCTAAATAATATAAAAGACATCAACTTTCCCCGATTAATGTCCTTAATTTCCACTTTCACGTCTATTGTGCCTGTGCTAACTGTATGACCTTTGATTGAACGACAAACTTGAGTAATATCACATTCTCTCACTCTCGCTCTATCTATCTCTCTATTGCTCTACGTCTACATGTCTGAATATGAAGACATGGTTATGGGCCAATGTTTGAGCACTACACAAATATTCATACAGCCACCAATGACCTTTAGTTGAACAATACAAATTCAGTAATAGCACATCTATCTATCGCTGTGTCTCTATGTCTGCATGGTTATGGTCCAATGTTTGAGCACTACACACATCTTAAGTGTGATGTACTGCCGAGTTAAAGGCACGTGAGGCCTTAGTTGTCGAAAATATTCATATTTGTTCTAATCACTGTAAACAGAAAAAAAATAAAACGCATACAGTTTCGTTCATATATACCATGACCATCACGTAAACATCATGTTATCATAAAGACTTACTATATTTTACCTAAGCAAGAGCCTGATTGTGTTACAGAAGACAGCACAATGGTACTGGCTAATCACACACAAATGGCATAAACGCTCTTTATTAGATCCATATCAGGAATTCACCAACAAAGAACGCTCTTTATGTTTACCATCATAATATAAACAAACACCAGAAAAGTAACTTTTTATGCTTTTGTTTACATAACAATGGTCAAACATTTGACGATAACATACTGATTATGCGATATTTCTTATTTGTATACGGATAAAGTCTACATTTTGATGTTCTTTCTGTTTGTGGCGGTTTTTGACGGGTGGAAATATTTCACAGGATACCCACCGCCAAGGCCAACCGTACCTTTAAATAGCAAGGTGCGTCAGCAAATTTGGAGGACCACTAGACCCGGATTGATAACTGTAGTAATGATAGATTCAGGTATTCATACCGCCAACAACGACGTTTAATTGAACAATAGCATTGAG
The DNA here is from genome assembly GCA_032622095.1 of Siphonodentalium dalli. NCBI lineage: Eukaryota > Metazoa > Mollusca > Scaphopoda > Gadilida > Siphonodentaliidae > Siphonodentalium > Siphonodentalium dalli. Next base: position 91,475,929 of record CP136067.1, read on the forward strand.
TAACATCATATTCTCTCACTTTCTCACTCTTTCTCTCTCTGTCTATGTCTGTATGCAGGTCTGATTGTGGAGCCATGGTTATGGTCCAATGGTTGAGGACTACACAAATCTGAAGTGACATATGTACTGCCGAGGGTAATCGCAAGGAGCATCAGCAAATTTGAAGGACTGATCAGTCAGTGGATTGTAATGCCAGAGTCCACCGCAGTCTCCGTCGCCATTTGGTTGTCCATCGTGCCAGATCAAGTCTGTTGCTGCTGCTGTGTTGTCACTGTGTTTCCACACGCCCCCTTCCTTCATCACGCCGACCCAGAATATCCCGAAAGTCAGCGGCCTCAGTAGACCTAAACGTACGAAATAGGCGTTAATATAGCCATCATATAACTAGCTACTAATATATTTGAATATACTTGTGTCTGTATTAGTATAGAGTTGTGTTTAACTTAGCACAATGTTCTTCCAAAGTAACATGCCCATTGCACAAATCAACAAACAAATACTCCAACCTCGAGAAATATATATTGAAATATATCCACCAATTTACTAATGACAGTTTTGGCAGTAACGACGCCAATTCTCGAACTGAATTGACCTTGCGGTACCGTTTCTGGTTTCCTGAATTATCTTAAATACTACGTTTCGTTATATTGAACTAGAGGTCAAGACATGCTTGCGACAATTTGGGATTCCCATAAACAATTTATTGGTAAGTGAATAATCGTATCTGTTGTCATTAAAGCGAGTAAATTGTTGTAAATTCTCCTGAGCAATTCAACAGCTTGTGATAGTGGGATTTGGTTTACGCGATGTGCGTGCTACAAGTTTGAATTGTTCAGTGAAATATAATAAATATATAGGGCATGACTTTTTACGCAATGTGCGTGCTACAAGTCTGGATTGTTCAGTAAAATATAATAAATATATAGGGCATGGCTTGTCGTTGATTGTGCGGTTATAATGCCCAGCAATTAAGAATATCAACACACTACGGGGTTTGTCCATTCATTCGTACAAGAGTTACGTTGCATTTGTGAATGCTGTACCTGCACGAACAGTTTACTTTATAACTCAGATGTTGTTCGTCGGATTTTTTTGTTTTAGTATTATGATAGTCGATTTTGTGAGAAAAAAATACCCATTTAATAAGGGTTTCGTCCATTCATTCTTGGAGTTACGGACCTTGTCGGAAATGTTTACACAGTACAGAAAATTTGCATTGTTCATTCAGTATAAATGGTCAGAATTGTATGTTAGTCGTCGGGCACATCCAGACTTGTACATTGATGTTGCCGTTTTATAAATTCGATAAAAGATGGATAATCCAAAACCGTATTTCACGAAATCAGTTTCGCACTAATTCGGTATGACGATGGCACATGATATGGAAGTCAGTTAACTTTCAATTTGTCAAGATAGTATTATGATGTTAAGGCAAATTATAAAGACATATTTGCGTATCGCTTTAAGAAAAGAAATAAGCTGGTGCAAAATGTAACATGTTTGTTTTGTCTGCATCGTATTTGGCTTCGTGACGTTTGTTATTCCGCAAATGAAGTTCCGCGATGGAGGAACATTGTGATGCGGATAAATTTCAACTCAGCGCCAACTTTAATATACGCATATATTTTATCTCACTGGACTATATATGTAAGCCTCGTCCAACGATGTGGTTTGTTGCTACTTGGTATTCACTATTGATGATATCTCCGACCCCAACAAGATAGTATGTTTCCTAATTTTAGCACAACCATTATACATGTAGTCGGGGACAAATTCAAATATCTAATTTTTTAACATGCATGTTATTGCGGTGAGGTAATTTGAATGTTATCTCCGCCTTACTGGAAAGTGTTACCTTTTTTGTCCAACATGTATTTCTAATCGACATGTCTGAAGCGAGGATTTATCAAGTTCCTGTCTTCACTGATCGCAACATCGCTTCGATGTGTTTTGCCAATTTACGAACCCAATTTTCAGTTTGCTTTCGTTAGAAAAAGTACTCAATTGTTCACTATTAACGTTATATTATTGTGAATTGTTGTACAGTATGTTATCTGAGACAGCATTAAACACGTTCGATACATATAACAAAACATTTTTCACGGCTTTTCGTAGACTATGCCAACATATTATTCATCGGTGGGAGAACAGTTACTTCACATCCGGCTCGGAACTATGTTTTGTCATAGTCAACTCCAATCCGTGCGCTATTTATACAAATATCTCCATAAAACACAATTCACCTGGATATGCTTGGTCCAGTGCGTTGAATATGTCGTATGGGCTACTTCCCTTCAGTGAGAGGAGCTCTCCCCCTTTATCTGTGCACTCGTCCTTCGCCTGTTGTCTGTCATGTGAATTTTGTAGAGTTATCATCCATGCTCCATTCTCGGCAGAGATGTAGTGGTACAGCTGTTTCCCTGGCGTCAGCACTAATCGTGAAAATAAAGATAAAACAAATGGTGTTCGTGATTCAAATTAAAGGTCGTGCACGACTTTGATGGCGACTAATTGGGGTAGTCGCATAGTCAGTTTATCCCTGTTTGTCCTTGGGGCAGTCGCATAGTCAGTTACATTCCATATTTTACATTGACATACTATAAGCAATAATACACAAGCTGTAACAACAGAATTTAATGCAGATTGTTCAATGTTCATGCAAAAGTGAATATCTTTGTTTATATATATACATCAGGCTGGTTCAACTTCTGGAGATAGGGTAAGGTATTGAGTCATCGTACAAAGTATGCAGGTAATACATGTGATTATGTAGAATCAATTATTGGTTACTATTCCAATGGATATTCTCATTACAAAAACGGTGAGACGATATAGTGTATTGCTGTACAGCTGTGAAAATAATACAGTTTTCTTTATAGGAAATCAGTGGTGATCCGCAAAATAAAGCTGCAGAATGGACAATATGTAGTCCAATGCCAGCTATTTTTCTTCCAGTATAGCTCTTTCATTTAAATAAAAAGGACAAGTAAATAGAAAGTGATCAGCATCTTCGATTTTGTATCCATGCACAGTTACATTTGGGATTTCTTGTTATATATTTTGTTAGTTTGTCTCCGTTGAAATCACTACATCTGTTTCGGGGTCTATTCTGTAAAATGTTATCTTCTTCTTCTGGTATCAATGTCTTCAGTATGGGTTTACAATATTTGAAAGTATGGAGATCGAGGTACATTGTTGAGCTACTTTGTCCAGACAGATCGAACCCATTGAAGGGAAGAAACTACAGTTTGTGTGTTGAGAACCAGGGGTAAAAGTTCGAACGTAACTAGGGTTTCTAAATTCATATCTATGTTTAGTTATTTCTCCTGTTGTTGGGGGGGGGGGAGTTTATCCAATATATATGGGTGTGCGTTTCTTGTCATTATTCGGTATGTACATGTAAGGCGTAAATTGTGTCATTCTCGATGTTGTGAGAGGGTGTTTCATCCAAGTTCACGTAGTAAATTAACGTTTGAGACATATTTGCTAAGGCCACTAACAATTCGTGCTGCATCATAATGTAGATCGTCCAGATTTTTAAGGAGGTACGTTTTTGCATTATTCCAAGATATCACCATAGTCAATTAATGGTAAAACAAAAGTATTATACATCAAATCTAAAGTACGTCTATTTAAAGTATATTTCATCTTTCTCAGTCAGTTTATCCCTGTTTGTCCTTGTTCGATTCTCGGTTTGTTACCGGCCGCTAGATTGCCCGTGGCAGGCAATCACGGACAAACCGCGATAAGGACTGTGATGAAAATAGAGTGGTGCCTAGCCATCATGGCTTGTTATTTTAATGTGGTACAGTTGGCAGATTACAATGGGGAAAAGTGGTGAAAATAGATGGTATTTGAAGTGCGAAGTGTATGTCCTATCTGTTTTGGTGATCCTCCCGCACTATCACGATCTCAAGCGGGGGTGAAGCGGCGCCACTTATGATGGAAATTGGCGAGTAAACAAATTCGCATCAAAGTTAAAGCCCCCCCCCCCCATCTCTCACCCAAAACGGTACCAAATGGTGTATTTAAACGATTAGATTCCTCGTATCACAGAGCACAATAATTATCAATATGTTTGAAATCGGCGTTAAACACACAGGGTATATCAAATTTTGGTGTCGCTCTCACCTTCGACTCGAATGGCCCCACTGTTGCCATATTTAAACCACGCAATCAGACTCCTGATGTCATGGAGATGATTATTCATAAGTTTGGTGCTAATCGGCGACTAAACAAATTTTATTAAAATTTAGCCCACCCCCCCCCCCCATCTATCGCAAGCGGCACCAATATGGCGTCTTTAAATAGCACGATTATATTCCTCTTACAATGTATAAGAATGTGTACCATTTGGTGGAAATCGACGCTAAAAATATGTGTATCAATTTGGGTGCCCTCTCCCCTTCAGTGGACCAGTGATTCGAACGACGCCACTTTTGACAGCTTCAGCAGCATGTGGGCTTCTGCGGGGGCTGATGGTATGGGACCCCTTCTCCTATAGGTTTGTATGTCTATGGCCCCATAGTATGGCAACGCCCCCTTTCCTATGCTTTGTGCGGGTCCATAGTCTTACAAACTCCTCCTTTTTTATTAATTATTATATATCGCTCCTCCTTTTTCTCCTTCCCACGCAATTTTATCTTCTGGAACAATCTAGAAATTTTTTTTTCTGGAACAATCTAGTAAAATATTTGTTTCTGGAAAATTCTAGAAATTTTTTTCTACAACATTCTAGTAAAATCCATAATGTATTCGTGTAATAAAATTCATACTTGTATAAGGCCTCTTTAAAATTTATACCTGTAAAGCCCCAATGTTAATTTCACACGGTACACACATTGGCTTCTCACGCTATGATAGCATCTATCTATTTACCGTTCTCCACGCATATAATTTAGGCAGTAAAACTCATTTCTCAAATCTTCTGGCTCTAAAACCCTTCGGCCCCTTTAACTTTTATACCTTTCGATAACTAAAAAACATTATTGATCTCACAGATTTATTAACTGCTCTGTACCTGGTAGTAAACACATTCCACGAGGCACGCTTTATCTCTAACAATAACAGAGCATCATGGAATATATTCTATAATGGCTGGTTTACTCAATGCCAGATGTGCACTAAACACGCCAGCATCTATCTATTTACCGTTCGCAATTTTATCTTCTGGAACAATCTAGTAAAATTCCTAAAAATATTCCTTCCCACGCAAATTATTCTTTCTGGAATAATCTGGAAATTTGTGTCTTCTACAACATTATAGTAAATCCATAATGTATTCGTTTAAGACACTTCATACTCGCATATGGCCCTTTAAACTAACAATGCTGAAGGCAGGCGCACCTTTGTCTGTTAATTAACTTCTAAGCACGGGGGGAACACAATGCACCTACTGCAGGGCACAGAGCTCTCAAGCTAATAACACAACATATAACCATTCTGGAACATTCTCCATGCCGACGGGGATAAAGCGGTGAGACAGATTAATGAGATTATGCATACCACTAGGTGATAAAACATTTAAGCCTGCACTAATTTGAATAAAAAAACATTCAGGGGCCGGTATCATTTGCACATATTGGTTAGGAAAAATAAAATGCCTTTCTAGCTGCCTCTGAAACAATTAATAAAATTAAAATAATCTACAAAGTTCTCAGCACGTGGGAGACCATCTAGGTATTAAATACACATCTAACTCCAAGCAGCCAACATATGCTTACAGAGCATAACCCATGCAATTTAACTCTCACAAAAGTTATACCGCGAGCGGAATGAACCCTGAATACATACTGACTCCCCAGTATGTATCCCTCCTAATGGTCAACTGTTATGGTACAATTGATTAAATCATCACTAACATTAGTTAAGCTTTTTCTCTAAATACCCCTTTAATATCTGTAATCGAACTATTAGGAATCAATCAATGCCTTGTCAATAGATATTTGAACATTTCAAATAAAGTAAATCCTACACACAATTTCTCGAAGCTTCGTAATTAAACACATGTTTAAGTCATTTAATGCCACGATACGTCTGTCATTCAAATGCATGCTCCTAATGGCTTCTGCATCTGTGGAGACTGAGAGATAAACAAAATTAATGTTTCTGTAGAAATTAAGGTTTTCTAGTGTGTCACTACTTCAGATATGGTTCAAATAGCATACAAATCACCGCATTTTGGTCACATACCTTAAAGGTACACGTCATTTATGCATTTAAACCTAATTCCGCGTATACATCAATCATCTCTTTATTTTCCAAATAGTTTGAATGTACCTAGTTTTAACAAAGATTTATGCAATCTACATGCTTTCATTCATATAAAATTTACGAAATGTATGTTAAACGACAACAACATTGTAACAGACTGGCCACTTACCTTCAATTTATAGGTCATATTAGCCTGTACATTTATGGGAGACAGACATACATAATATAATGCATTGGCACAGTGTTAGTGATAATAATAAGGTGTCATTACTTCAGAAATGGTTCATATAGCATACTGTTGTACCCGTGGTCACGTACATTAAATGAACACGTCACTTAAGCATTTAAACCTAACTCAGTGTATCTATCAATAAAACGCTCTTTATTTTCAAATTTGTCTGAATTGTACTAAATTTACATTTAAAATCAAGCATTTAAACCTAATTCCGTCTATCCGTGAATAAAAAACGCTCTTTATTTTCAAAATTTGTCTAAATGTCCATCGTTTACTAAATTTATATTTAAAATTAAGCATTTAAACCTAATTCCGTCTATCCGTAAATAAAAAACGCTATTTATTTTCAAAATTTGTCTTAATGTCCATCGTTTACTAAATTTATATTTAAAATTAAGCATTTAAACATAATTCATCGTATCTATCAATAAAACGCTCTTTATTTTCAAAAACGTCCATAGTTTTAACAAAGATTTTGCAATCTACATGCTTTAATTCATATAAAATTACCAAGTGTGTGTTAGACAACAACATTATAACATATTGGCTTTCAAGTTACATATGCATGTACATTCGATGCACGAGGAAACATTGTAGGAAATGAAGGTATTGATGTGTCATTACTTTAGAAATTGTTCATACAATTGACCGTATTTTGATCACATACCTTAAAGGTACACGTCACTTTGTCTATAATCAGACAATACATTACACGTAGGGTTAAACATGTCCATCGTAGTAAGCTTATTTACTTCAGAAATGGTTCCAGTAGCATACTATTGCACCCGTGGTCACATACCTTAAAGGAACACGTCACTTAGGCATTTAAACATAACTCAGTGTATCTATCAATTAAACGCTCTTTATTTTCAAAATTTGTCTTAATTGTACTAAATTTACATTTAAAATCAAGCATTTAAACCTAATTCCGTCTATCCGAAAAATAAAACACACTCTTTATTTTCAAAATTTGTCTTAATGTCCATCGTTTACTAAATTTATATTTAAAATTAAGCATTTCAACATAATTCATCGTATCCATAAATAAAAAACACTCTTTATTTTCAAAAACGTCCATAGTTTTAACAAAGATTTTTGCAATCTACATGCTTTAATTCATATAAAATTACCCAGTGTGTGTTAGACAACAACATTATAACATATTGGCTTTCAAGTTACATATGCATGTACATTCGATGCACGAGGCAACATTGTAGGAAATGAAGGTATTGATGTGTCATTACTTCAGAAATTGTTCATACAATTGACCGTATTTTGATCACATACCTTAAATGTACACGTCACTTTTGTCTATAATCACACAACAGATTACACATAGGGTTCAACATGTCCACCGTAGTAAGCTTATTTACTTCAGAAATGGTTCCAATAACATAGTATTGTACCCGTGGTATCACATACCTTAAAGGTACACGTCACTTTTGTCTATAATCAGACATTACATTACACGTATGGTTAAGCATGTCCATCGTAGTAAGCTTATTTACTTCAGAAATGGTTCCAATAGCATAGTATTGTACCCGCGGGGTCACATACCTTAAAGGTACACGTCATTTGTGTCTATAATCAGACAATACATTACGCATAGGGTTCAACATGTTCACCGAAGCAACCTAATCCAAAAGCAACGAACACCCATTACTGAGTCCCGCTGTTACACACAACACAATTACTCTGGATTAAGGTCTTCCAGTAATGAGTTATGGTTGTATACTTTAGAAATGGTACCTATAGCATAATATTGTACCCCATTGATGCACATCACGTTTCATGTGAATTACATGAGCAGGTAACTCAATTCTCTGCATTTCGAATGGAGTTGGGTATTTTTGTATATTATATACAGCGTTATTTAGCTTAGAAATGGTTGTTATTTTATATCAATATGCCAGTTTATGTCACAGACAAAATGCGTACTCACTCTTCACATAGACTAATATGTAAGCATTTGTATCATTTAGAATGTCAAAATATGGTCTAAATCAGTCGCAATAGCTATATATGGCCACTTACCGTTCAAGTTATAACCCCATTAAAACTATGCTTCAAATGTAAATTATATGTAACTTGAATATGATCGGTCCCCAGGCCCTTTTTAGGTCATAGGTTCTAACCGACCATCGTTCATACTCGAACGCGTGTGTATATGATAGCTATGGTAATGGTAGATAAATCTAGAGAGTTACGTAGACCCACTGCCTACATCAATATATATATATATACAATATACATGCACTGGCCGCAATGGGTTCCCGTTACTAGCATATAGACATGAAGTATTAAAGTTATACACCTTCATCAGCGCGCTCTTAATGAGTTTTGAATTGGCATACGGGTACGAATCCAAACCATTCCGATGTAATTTATCGGAATGCCAATCATAACCATCTGCACAGAGAAAGCTAGTGGGGACGATACACACTGTTTGCGTATTGACTAGACAAATTGAGGTAAAGAAGCACCCTGATGTATCAAAGGTATATTTCAAGGATTTTTAATCGGCAACCAATATTGAATATATTTTTGTTGGGCATGGTCATATGCACCACTGTGTTTCATATAAAACAAAAAACTAGTGGGTGGTGAAATCACCGAAGGCCAATATTCCCGATGGTAAGTTATTTTTAGCATATGGGATACATTTATGACTAAATCGGTTATAGGAAATGAGGTAAATTGCACTTTATTATTTAAAAGGAATAACGCTATACAAGCTTAAACACACAAACCATGAGTTTTATCAACTTATTACGTGTAGCATATTTGGAGTTTAGTTATGTTCATCAAACACTGGTAATTGACACCTCTGTCTGTATATTTTTGTTATTACGATTGGGTCCCGTGTTCACCCTTTTTAGTTGTAAGCGAATAGTCTCCATAGCTCCAAATCGTTCCGAATGTCCAAACTAATTCACTATCTAATTCTGAAATAGGTTTAGTTGTGCTTACAATGTAATCCAAAACTAGTTGTTCATTGAACATCTTTTCAATCGTGAAAATAGGACAAGGTTCCCTCATAATAATGTAACCATAAATTGATGTAACTTCTTCGAATTCCAAACAATAGTCATTAAAAACCGTGCTACGGTATTCAGCGAAGCGGGCAAAGTTATCACCGATAAGTACACGAATCTCATACATGTCTTTTTTAGTAATACCACTAAATATCCAACACTCAGAAAACAGTTGATCCAAAGTATCCAGTAAGATATCTGATTCAAATTCTGATCTCTCCATCAAAGCATTCAATCTCTTTCTACCATCATCAAAATTTCCTTCTAGAAGTTCCGTAATTATTAATTTACTCTCCCTTAAGAACCATGTATGTTGTAATTCTGTTTTCATGTCTCCATGTATCGTTGACGCGTTAACTAACTCCTTGTAAATTTTCTCAAGCATTTATGTGGGTAATATTTCATCCATAATTCCTAATTTACAAAACCATCTGTTTATTCGAGTAAATCCGCTAACTCACATGTCATTGGACATGAGTTCCTCATATAATTAACACAATCGGTTGTTCGTACCCATACCTAGTGAGCTTTTGATCTATAATAGCTATCGGTAAAGTATTTAGTTCTTATTATAATATTTATAACCAATCAAAATCCGTTGCTGAATTTAGCTATACGAGGACAAACGGAATGATAACATCCGTTCAACAACTTGGTATTCCAGTCATAGTCATAGTTCATTTCATATTATTACTCTAAAATCTCCATTACATGGAGAAAATAAAGAGCCCATCTGATGTAAACTAGTATATAAGTACTTAGTGATTTATTTTCATCAATTATATGTATTGTTACTCCTATAAATATAGTCTGTTATACAGAGGATACATCGCCCACGTGACAGTGTCGTGTCACGAAAGGTCTACTGTGTTCAAAGTATATAAATGCGTGTCAGGTTTATGTATATGTCCCTGTTTCTTAAAGCAAATCCAGTACATATACGTGCGTTAAGACACGTGCAATTACCACTAGTAAATCACGTATAAAAGCTCTTTAATGCATAGTTAAACTGTTGAGTTTTCACACGCATTATATGTCTTTTTTATGGACTATATACGTGGTATATGTCATTATATACAAGAATGTAATGTAATCACGTGCGCGTATTAATTTCATATATTCTTCTCAAAACAACTCAGCACAACGCATCAATTCTGATGTCTATGGCGGTTCAAACAGTGTACACTTTCAGTGTTGTTACCGTTTAATGCATACCATACTCATTTATGCATAATAACGCGGGTCTACATCGTTGCTATATACCTATATACGTCCATATTTCTTAAAGTATAGTATCTATACGTACATCATGGCGTATAGTAAACCCCCCTTTCACTGGTAAATCACGTATAAACGCTCTTTATTGTATAGTCAACTAACCATTTCTACATACACGCTGTTCTGTGGTGGTCTGTTGTGTCTTACCATTATACCATTATATGTAGAAGGTAATGTGGTCAAATATGTTTAAGTCTGATTTTGTGTCAATGTGCCTGTTATTAATCTCATCAATTGGGTCGTTTATAAGTCGTCAAACATGATGATTTCTAATCATCTAATAGGTATTATAAAAAATGCCTACTTCACAAATATTTTGAGTGCATTTCAGTGTATGTTTCGTGCTCTGTAAAAACGTGATTTGACCGCTAGTGATGTAGTGAAATAACGTATTTTATAGTTGTCAAATACGTACTAAAAATATTGTCAATTTATGACTCATCTAATGAATTTTCCACACCTAGTGTCTACAATATGTTTATATATTGTGACTCATTACTACGATTGCAGTATGTCCACGTATGTCAGATATTACATAACCTTGATAACTATGTTTAGAAATACCTGGTATATGAGATCATATTGTAGCAGACAGAGACTGGAATGCGACTTGCATCTACCATCACGTGCGTTCGAATGAAGTTACATGTACGATATGAGCCATTAATTGTGTCGATGAGGTGTTATATCAGTATATTCATGCAATATTCGTAAATGACAGCAACATATCTTTTCCCTCCCATTATCAAGCGAGATTTTGTGATTAGCTGACAAACATGGCATTTCGAATATATATAGCCTATTGGACACTTACTTCAAATGCTAAAATTGCCTCTTCAAAATAGTTAAAAGTACACATTTTTATTTCGAATTTCATTGTTTACGGTTAATTTCCTGTTATGAAATTGGTCCTTTTATAAATGCTTAATACGCAGTTACAAAAAGCCCTAATTGACAAACATTTTAAGCGCTATTATGACTATATTTGACGAATAAAAAAAACGCCATTTGACCTAGTACAACAACGTGAAATGACTACTTTTTAAACGCGAATTTGAAACAAAACTAATATACAAAAGAATTTTAAACTAAAATAATAAGTTTGGTTGATGGACGTAGTACAACAACGTGAAATGACTACTTTTTTAAACGCGAATTTGAAACAAAACTAATATACAAAAGAATTTTAAACTAAAATAATAAGTTTGGTTGATGTATAGTTTGGTTGACAGCATTTTCACACACAGAAGCGTTATGATACAGTTTCACCACTCACACAGAAGCGATCTTATACGGTGTAGCGGTATGTTACAGAGTTATCGTTCTTTTCGAGGCTAAAAAAAGCGCAGGCCGGCCCCCTCCCTCTCCCCCGTTTTAAAAGGGGCGGGGTTAAGGGGAGCGATCGCGCGTCACGAAAAAATGTTACCCCCATTTTACACATAACCCTTCTACATATTTACCACAATTCTACTTTTACCCTTACCCAATATAACCCCCTCCCTTCCGAACTTCTTAGCCATCATCTTTATGCTACTTTGTGCATCATTCATGTTCTTTGCCCTATGTCCCTGTCATTTCCTATAAGTTTACACCATTTTGCATGTGTTCTCCTTTTTACTACTGTATCCTTAATACACAAACCCCCAAATTCATACACATATACGTAATACTTTCCATTCATTCTCTGCTTTATGTTTACTCTTTTGTCGCGTTACATCCCCTATGTTTTCGACCAACTGCTTACACTGAAATTATATATATATATGTCCCATTTTACCCATCTCTTCTCCTCTCCACCCCCAGTTCATATGATTTAGTTATACTTTTACCCCTATGGCCCTCTTTTCTCACTCCCTCTGCTTTCCTCTACCTGGTGCCATTTTATTTTCTATACCAATTAAGCCCCTTGACGGCTCTTACCCATAATTACTGTCTGCAATCATGGTTACCCCTCTCCTTCCAAAGCAAAACCCCCACATTTCATATGATTTAGGTATATACTCAATGATTATTCTTATCTCATCTACTTTAATTATGTACATGTTCCCCACCCCAGCTCTCTGCTATACACCTCTATTCATTTTGCCCTATACCCCATTTACCTTTCTCCACATAACCACCTTTCATTCTTTTTTACCTTCCCCTTTTGTACCTCTAAACACTTTGTTCTTCCCACAACAATCCCAATGTTTTCCTAGGAAAGTAATGCTTACTAATCAATGTTTTCTCCAAATTATACCCTTCTGCTCCCATTTACTTGCCTCTCACTCTACCCGTCGCCTTCCCCTCTTTACACATGTATAAACCTCTGTTGAGTGGCTTTTCTTAGCCTCCTATACTCTTCGCTATACACCTCTATACACTCTCCCACTGCCCCTTTACCCTTTGTTCCATAAGCACCTTTCATTCTTTTCATGTCTCCCTTTTCCATTTTTATACAACTTTTATTTTACCTCTGTTCTACACACAACAATCCCAATGTTTTCCTAGGAAAGTAAGGCTTACACCTCAATGTTTTCTCCAAATTATACCCTTCTGCCCCAATTTCTTGCCTCTCGCTCTCCCCATCTCCTTCCCATTTTTGCACCATCTACATGTATAAACCTATATTGAGTGGCTTTTCCTAGCCTCCTAAGCTCTTCACTATATGTTAATTCATATATTAAAAACCATGAACAGTGTACACTACCTAATCCATTATCATCTCCAATTAATACACGGTCATATCATCCCATCACCATTTCCCACACTCCATTACCCCTCATACTGTGTCGTTTCTCCCATCCATTTCATCTGCCTTATACTTTTCTTCTATGACATTTTTTCGTGACGCGCGATCACTCCCCTTAACCCCGCCCTTTTAAAACGGGGGAGAGGGAGGGGGCCGGCCTGCGCTTTTTTTAGCCTCGAAAAGAACGATAACTCTGTAACATACCGCTACACCGTATAAGATCGCTTCTGTGTGAGTGGTGAAACTGTATCATAACGCTTCTGTGTGTGAAAATGCTGTCAACCAAACTATACATCAACCAAACTTATTATTTTAGTTTAAAATTCTTTTGTATATTAGTTTTGTTTCAAATTCGCGTTTAAAAAAGTAGTCATTTCACGTTGTTGTACTACGTCCATCAACCAAACTTATTATTTTAGTTTAAAATTCTTTTGTATATTAGTTTTGTTTCAAATTCGCGTTTAAAAAAGTAGTCATTTCACGTTGTTGTACTACGTCAAATGGCGTTTTTTTTATTCGTCAAATATAGTCATAATAGCGCTTAAAATGTTTGTCAATTAGGGCTTTTTGTAACTGCGTATTAAGCATTTATAAAAGGACCAATTTCATAACAGGAAATTAACCTTAAACAATGAAATTCGAAATAAAAATGTGTACTTTTAACTATTTTGAAGAGGCAATTTTAGCATTTGAAGTAAGTGTCCAATAGGCTATATATATTCTAAATGCCATGTTTGTCAGCTAATCACAAAATCTCGCTTGATAATGGGAGGGAAAATATATGTTGCTGTCATTTACGAATATTGCATGAATATACTGATATAACACCTCATCGACACATATAATAGCGAGTTTGCGATTTCAAACGGGTACGGGTACCGGTACGGGTACTGGTAGCTACCCGTACCGGTACACGTTTTGAAATCGCAAACTGTTTTACGGGTAGAATTAAGCATATCGACGGGTAGTGTATGGTGAGCCAATTGCATCACAATATATATGATGTAGAGAAATTGTTATCCGCATTCGCTTTCTTGGCCGACGTTATACTTGTTGTTATGGTTATATGATGGACATCTGCGTGGATAATGGATTGCATTAACCAGGGACCAGGCGAAAGTGGAAGGGGTTGGCGTCTTTCTTTGACTCATTTTGGTAACATTTTCAATAATTAGCTTTCATAAGTAATTTCCCAGACCGTTCGAGTGTCGTCTTGAACAGATGGAATTTTCTGACTCAGAAAATATGTTATGATAGCCCAAATATACAATTACGCTAATTTAATAATCCAACCATTATTCGGTGTAAAATGTGTTGGTTTAGACCCAGGGTCCAAGAATGTCCTACATGCATGCACTTTTAGTCAGATATAAGACCGAAATTGCCCCTTATATTAGTTGGGGAATATTTAGTCATATAACTGGTAATGGGTTGGAATCTTTCGAATGGTCGGGCAAGGGAATATTCATCCCAAGAACTTGGATATTTGTCTGGGTCTAAACCCGGATGTAGGTAGAACAAGAGCTACACTGGGCGTGCAAAATACCCCCTCTCTTGGGTCGGCGGAAACTGGTAAAAAATGGCATAACTCTAGTAAAAATTGGCGGACGGAACTCAAATTTGAACTTGACCTGTGTTTTGGTGGGAGAAAGTAATATAACAAATTATCATTGAATCCGATAAGCTCTAGTAAAGTTATCATCCGGAAAACAAATTTCAGGGATTTTCTAAGTCAAATTACGTCAAATAAGGGGCATAACTCCGGTGAAAATTGGTGGACGGAACCCAAATTCGAACTTGATCTGTCTTTTCTCCTAATAAACCCACATACCAAATTTGATTGAAATCGGTTCACTCTAACTAACTCTGCCAGAACCCAAGTTCGAACTTGACCTGTGTTTTGGTGGGAGAAAGTAATATACCAAATTTGGATTCATTCCGATAAACTATATTAAAGTTATCATCCGGACAACAAATTTCAAGGATTTTCTAAGTCAAAAAACGTCAAATAAGGGGCATAACTCCGGTGAAACTTGGCGGGCGGAACCCAAATTCGAACTTGAACTTACTTTTCGGCTAATAAACCCACATACCAAATTTTATTGAATTTGGTTCACTCTAACTAAAGTTATCATCCGGAATCCAGGTTAACGGACGAACGCCCGGACGGACAGACCAATACTATAATGCGGCCGTTTTTTTCAAACGGGCGTATAAAAATCAAACTTGTTAAATATAAAGGGTGTTTAATGGTACACTATTCATTATATGGTTCGAATAAAGAGCGTTTGCTTCACGTCTATGCGAAACAAAGAAAACAGCTAAAAGTCGATCTGATGACGTAAGATTGTGCCGACTATGAGGTGTGTATATCAGTATTTGGTGTCACTATCGGCCACTACAATATACAACAGTCTTGGGGTTCAAATGCGCCATGTCCGTTCAAAAGTCAAATATCTATATTAAAATGAGAAATCAGTCACCACCACATAAGGTACAATAACTGAACGGTTGTATTCAATCGTGTAACACATTCACGGTGTACTTATGCACAAAGGGTCGATAGGGGACGTGGTGAGAGGGTGTGGTGTATCACCCCAACTTTTGTCAACAGTTGGATATTGCATATACCTAACACACCAAAACATACGTTGAAATTATTCTGTCATTCAGTTTGATTTTCCAAAAATGTATTAGTGCGTTTTTTTTTTTTAGTTTTAGACCAACATTTGCAAATATTCCTACTTTTGGTAGAAAAACATTCGGGATTTATGGTCAACAGCAGGTTGGAAATATCCAACAAATGTAAAGCTTGAGGAAAGTCAATAATTTATCAATTTTCATGTTCAGATTTCAAAACGTTCTCACACCAGACCGAACCATGATCGACCCGGTATGCCCTGGTCTAACCACATTCAGTGGCTCGTCAATACTGATCATTGATTTGTGAAAAACAAACCAGGGCGTGAATTTGCCTGGTGTTAGACCACTAGATGCCATGATTTTGCAATTTCCAGGTTCATATCTACAAAACTGTTCTCGTACTGCATGGTCGGCAAGGTGGAACCCCCATCACAGGAATTCTGCAACAAGACTACTGATCCATTTAGAACAGTCCACAATAATATTCAGGACAGTGAAGGATCAGTTGCATGGGGGGAATCAGAGCCCAACGGCGTGCACAATTTGAATTACGCACAAACCTCTGTTTGGTGTGGTTTAAGGGGGTGTATAGTTGGGAATTTGAAGGTGGACACACCTTCTCAACGCGGAGACCCCCTATAATTACGTCCCTATGTCGAGACTGCGTATAGCACCGCCAACTCACTCTCTTAATCATAACATGTCGAGAATCCCGGGGTTAGCCCCCCCCCCCCCCAAATCACATTCCCAAAAAATAACATGTCATTACTTGAGTGAAGACAGTTGTCAGTAAACAAATCGGCGTTCCATAGTTATCTTAGTGTTAGAAGCCGCCTCGATACTTTGAACATAAAACATGGCTTACATGACAAATGTATCAATGAGATTTGGCAATTAAATCGTGCAATAAATAGATTAATGCATAGCTGACTGTTATTTCGTAGAACTAATGTACTTTTGAGTGAGAAAACTTTAGCGAAAGACTACCAGTCAACGGGATACATCTACCCGTTCCAAATCCCTATCGCTTTATGTGCTGCATTCAAAGTACGCAAATGACCGTGACGATTTTCACCGATCTACCTGGATCTACCGGTACCCGTACCCGTCCGACGGGTATCGCAAACTCGCTAATGGCTCATATCGTACATGTAACTTCATTCGAACGCACGTGATGGTAGATGCAAGTCGCATTCCAGTCTCTGTCTGCTACAATATGATCTCATATACCAGGTATTTCTAAACATAGTTATCAAGGTTATGTAATATCTGACATACGTGGACATACTGCAATCGTAGTAATGAGTCACAATATATAAACATATTGTAGACACTAGGTGTGGAAAATTCATTAGATGAGTCATAAATTGACAATATTTTTAGTACGTATTTGACAACTATAAAATACGTTATATCACTCCATCACTAGCGGTCAAATCACGTTTTTACAGAGCACGAAACATACACTGAAATGCACTCAAAATATTTGTGAAGTAGGCATTTTTTATAATACCTATTAGATGATTAGAAATCATCATGTTTGACGACTTATAAACGACCCAATTGATGAGATTAATAACAGGCACATTGACACAAAATCAGACTTATACATATTTGACCACATTACCTTCTACATATAATGGTATAATGGTAAGACACAACAGACCACCACAGAACAGCGTGTATGTAGAAATGGTTAGTTGACTATACAATAAAGAGCGTTTATACGTGATTTACCAGCGAAAGGGGGGTTTAATATACGCCATGATGTACGTATAGATACTATACTTTAAGAAATATGGACGTATATAGGTATATAGCAACGGTGTAGACCCGCGTTATTATGCATAAATGAGTATGGTATGCATTAAACGGTAACAACACTGATAGTGTACACTGTTTGAACCACCATAGACATCAGAATTGATGCGTTGTGCTGAGTTGTTTTGAGAAGAATATATGAAATTAATACGCGCACGTGATTACATTACATTCGTGTATATAATGACATATACCACGTATATAGTCCATAAAAAAGACATATAATGCGTGTGAAAACTCAACAGTTTAACTATGCATTAAAGAGCTTTTATACGTGATTTACTAGTGGTAATTGCACGTGTCTTAACGCACGTATATGTACTGGATTTGCTTTAAGATACAGGGACATATACATAAACCTGACACGCATTTATATACTTTGAACACAGTAGACCTTTCGTGACACGACACTGTCACGTGGGCGATGTATCCTCTGTATAACAGACTATATTTATAGGAGTAACAATACATATAATTGATGAAAATAAATCACTAAGTACTTATATACTAGTTTACATCAGATGGGCTCTTTATTTTCTCCATGTAATGGAGATTTTAGAGTAATAATATGAAATGAACTATGACTATGACTGGAATACCAAGTTGTTGAACGGATGTTATCATTCCGTTTGTCCTCGTATAGCTAAATTCAGCAACGGATTTTGATTGGTTATAAATATTATAATAAGAACTAAATACTTTACCGATAGCTATTATAGATCAAAAGCTCACTAGGTATGGGTACGAACAACCGATTGTGTTAATTATATGAGGAACTCATGTCCAATGACATGTGAGTTAGCGGATTTACTCGAATAAACAGATGGTTTTGTAAATTAGGAATTATGGATGAAATATTACCCACAGAAATGCTTGAGAAAATTTACAAGGAGTTAGTTAACGCGTCAACGATACATGGAGACATGAAAACAGAATTACAACATACATGGTTCTTAAGGGAGAGTAAATTAATAATTACGGAACTTCTAGAAGGAAATTTTGATGATGGTAGAAAGAGATTGAATGCTTTGATGGAGAGATCAGAATTTGAAACAGATATCTTACTGGATACTTTGGATCAACTGTTTTCTGAGTGTTGGATATTTAGTGGTATTACTAAAAAGACATGTATGAGATTCGTGTACTTATCGGTGATAACTTTGCCCGCTTCGCTGAATACCGTAGCACGGTTTTTAATGACTATAGTTTGGAATTCGAAGAAGTTACATCAATTTATGGTTACATTATTATGAGGGAACCTTGTCCTATTTTCACGATTGAAAAGATGTTCAATGGACAACTAGTTTTGGATTACATTGTAAGCACAACTAAACCTATTTCAGAATTAGATAGTGAATTAGTTTGGACATTCGGAACGATTTGGAGCTATGGAGACTATTCGCTTACAACTAAAAAGGGTGAACACGGGACCCAATCGTAATAACAAAAATATACAGACAGAGGTGTCAATTACCGGTGTTTGATGAACATAACATAACTCCAAATATGCTACACGTAATAAGTTGATAAAACTCATGGTTTGTGTGTTTAAGCTTGTATAGCGTTATTCCTTTTAAATAATAAAGTGCAATTTACCTCATTTCCTATAACCGATTTAGTCATAAATGTATCCCATATGCTAAAAATAACTTACCATCGGGAATATTGGCCTTCGGTGATTTCACCACCCACTAGTTTTTTGTTTTATATGAAACACAGTGGTGCATATGACCATGCCCAACACAAATATATTCAATATTGTTTGCCGATTAAAAATCCTCGAAATATACCTTTGATACATCAGGGTGCTTCTTTACCTCAATGTGTCTAGTCAATACGCAAACAGTGTGTATCGTCCCCACTAGCTTTCTCTGTGCAGATGGTTATGATTGGCATTCCGATAAATTACATCGGAATGGTTTGGATTCGTACCCGTATGCCAATTCAAAACTCATTAAGAGCACGCTGATGAAGGTGTATAACTTTAATACTTCATGTCTATATGCTAGTAACGGGAACCCATTGCAGCCAGTGCATGTATATTGTATATATATATATTGATGTAGGCAGTGGGTCTACGTAGCTCTCTCGATTTATCTACCATTACCATAGCTATCATATACACACGCGTTCGAGTATGAACGATGGTCGGTTAGAACCTATGACCTAAAAAGGGCCTGGGGACCGATCATATTCAAGTTACATATAATTTACATTTGAAGCATAGTTTTAATGGGGTTATAACTTGAACGGTAAGTGGCCATATATAGCTAATACGACTGATTTAGACCATATTTTGACATTCTAAATGATACAAATGCTTACATATTAGTCTATGTGAAGAGTGAGTACGCATTTTGTCTGTGACATAAACTGGCATATTGATATAAAATAACAACCATTTCTAAGCTAAATAACGCTGTATATAATATACAAAAATACCCAACTCCATTCGAAATGCAGAGAATTGAGTTACCTGCTCATGTAATTCACATGAAACGTGATGTGCATCAATGGGGTACAATATTATGCTATAGGTACCATTTCTAAAGTATACAACCATAACTCATTACTAGAAGACCTTAATCCAGAGTAATTGTGTTGTGTGTAACAGCGGGACTCAGTAATGGGTGTTCGTTGCTTTTGGATTAGGTTGCTTCGGTGACCATGTTGAACCCTATGCGTAATGTATTGTCTGATTATAGACACAAATGACGTGTACCTTTAAGGTATGTGACCCCGCGGGTACAATACTATGCTATTGGAACAATTTCTGAAGTAAATAAGCTTACTACGATGAACATGCTTAACCATACGTGTAATGTAATGTCTGATTAAAGACAAAAGTGACGTGTACCTCTAATGTATGTGATACCACAGGTACAATACTATGTTATTGGAACCATTTCTGAAGTAAATAAGCTTACTACGGTGGATATGTTGAACCCTATGTGTAATGTTTTGTGTGATTATAGACAAAAGTGACGTGTACCTTTAAGGTATGTGATCAAAATACGGTCAATTGTATGAACAATTTCTGAAGTAATGACACATCAATACCTTCACTTCCTACAATGTTGCCTCGTGCATCGAATGTACATGCATATGTAACTTGAAAGCCAATTTGTTATAATGTTGTTGTCTAACACACACTGGGTAATTTTATATGAATGAAAGCATGTAGATTGCAAAAATCTTTGTTAAAACTATGGACGTATTTGAAAATAAAGAGCGTTTTTTATTTATGGATACGATGAATTATGTTGAAATGCTTAATTTTAAATATAAATTTAGTAAACGATGGACATTAAGACAAATTTTGAAAATAAATAGCGTTTTTTACTCACGGATAGACGGAATTAGGTTTAAATGCTTAATTTTAAATATAAATTTAGTAAACGATGGACATTAAGACAAATTTTGAAAATAAAGAGCGTTTTTTATTCACGGATAGACGGAATTAGGTTTAAATGCTTGATTTTAAATGTAAATTTAGTACAATTCAGACAAATTTGAAAATAAAGAGCGTTTTATTGCTAGATACACTGAGTTAGGTTTAAATGCTTAAGTGACGTATTCATTTAGTGTACGTGACCACGGGTACAACAGTATGCTATATGAACCATTTATGAAGTAATGACACCTTATTATTATCACTAACACTGTGCCAATGCATTATATTATGTATGTCTGTCTCCCATAAATGTAGAGGCTAATATGACCTATAAATTGAAGGTAAGTGGCCAGTCTGTTACAATGTTGTTGTCGTTTAACATACATTTCGTAAATTTTATATGAATGAAAGCATGTAGATTGCATAAATCTTTGTTAAAACTAGGTACATTCAAACTATTTGGAAAATAAAGAGATGATTGATGTATACGCGGAATTAGGTTTAAATGCATAAATGACGTGTACCTTTAAGGTATGTGACCAAAATGCGGTGATTTGTATGCTATTTGAACCATATCTGAAGTAGTGACACACTAGAAAACCTTAATTTCTACAGAAACATTAATTTTGTTTATCTCTCAGTCTCCACATATGCAGAAGCCATTAGGAGCATGCATTTGAATGACAGACGTATCGTGGCATTAAATGACTTAAACATGTGTTTAATTACGAAGCTTCGAGAAATTGTGTGTAGGATTTACTTTATTTGAAATGTTCAAATATCTATTGGCAAGGCGTTGATTGATTTATAATAGTTCGATTACAGATAATAAAGGGGTATTTAGAGAAAAAGCTTAACTAATGTTAGTGATGATTTAATCAATTGTACCATAACAGTTGACCATTAGGAGGGATACATAATGGGGAGTCATTATGTATTCAGGGTTCATTCCGCTCGCGGTATAACTTTTGTGAGAGTTAAATTGCATGGGTTATGCTCTGTAAGCATATGTTGGCTGCTTGGAGTTAGATGTGTATTTAATACCTAGATGGTCTCCCACGTGCTGAGAACTTTGTAGATTATTTTAATTTTATTAATTGTTTCAGAGGCAGCTATTTTTCCTAACCAATATGTGCAAATGATACCGGCCCCTGAATGTTTTTTATTCAAATTAGTGCAGGCTTAAATGTTTTATCACCTAGTGGTATGCATAATCTCATTAATCTGTTTCACCGCTTTATCCCCGTCGGTATGGAGAATGTTCCAGAATGGTTATATGTTGTGTTATTAGCTTGAGAGCTCTGTGCCCTGCAGTAGGTGCATTGTGTTCCCCCGTGCTTAGAAGTTAATTAACAGACAAAGGTGCGCCTGCCTTCAGCATTGTTAGTTTAAAGGGCCATATGCGAGTATGAAGTGTCTTAAACGAATACATTATGGATTTACTATAATGTTGTAGAAGACACAAATTTCCAGATTATTCCAGAAAGAATAATTTGCGTGGGAAGGAATATCTTTAGGAATTTTACTAGATTGTTCCAGATGATAAAATTGCGAACGGTAAATAGATAGATGCTGGCGTGTTTAGTGCACATCTGGCATTGAGTAAACCAGCCATTATAGAATATATTCCATGATGCTCTGTTATTGTTAGAGAGAAAGCGTGCCTCGTGGAATGTGTTTACTACCAGGTACAGAGCAGTTAATAAATCTGTGAGATCAATAATGTTGTTAAGTTATCGAAAGGTATAAAAGTTAAAGGGGCCGAAGGGTTTTAGAGCCAGAAGATTTGAGAAATGAGTTTTACTGCCTAAATTATATGCGTGGAGAACGGTAAATAGATAGATGCTATCATAGCGTGAGAAGCCAATGTGTGTACCGTGTGAAATTAACATTGGGGCTTTACAGGTATAAATTTTAAAGAGGCCTTATACAAGTATGAATTTTATTACACGAATACATTATGGATTTTACTAGATTGTTGTAGAAAAAAACTTTCTACAATTTTCCAGAAACAAATATTTTACTGGATTGTTCCAGAATTTTTTTTTTCTAGATTGTTCCAGAAGATAAAATTGCGTGGGAAGGAGAAAAAGGAGGAGCGATATATAATAATTAATAAAAAAGGAGGAGTTTGTAAGACTATGGACCCGCACAAAGCATAGGAAAGGGGGCGTTGCCATACTATGGGGCCATAGACATACAAACCTATAGGAGAAGGGGTCCCATACCATCTGCCCCCGCAGAAGCCCACATGCTGCTAGCTTCAAGCCACACCATTATACTCCTAATACCATGGGGATATTTATGTATAAGTGTTATGGCAATCGGCGACTAAAGAAATTATTCTCAAATTTCTGCCCCCATCTCTCATCCAAACGGCACCTATTTGTCGTCTTTAAATCACACAATTATATTCCTTTTGTCATGGTGTAGAATGATTCAATTTGGTGGAAATCGGCGCTAATTTTTTTTTAGCAATTTCGGTGCCCCTCTCCCATTACGTGGATCCCTGACTCCAACGGCGCCACGTTTGACATATATAAACCACACCATTATATTCCTTAAATCATGGGGCTGATTATATATGTTTGGTGGCAATCGGCGACACAAACAATTGATGTCCCTCCCCTTTTCTGCCCTCCCCCGACAACAACAGCGTCACTTTATAACATTATAACCCGCACCATTATCTTTCACGTAAATAGTATAAACCCGTTATACCTCCTTTGTTTCATCTAGATGGTCCACCGTGGATTTCTATGGAACACACAGAGACAGATATTCGCAAATATAGATATAGATATCTTCAGCTGCGGGTGTGAAAATGTTTGACTTGATTCGGCCCAACGTTACGTTTTGTATTTCTTAACACTGTATGTTATACAGTTTATAAGAATAAACAATTCAATTCAGGAACCCACCCTTTAAAGATCGGAGCTATTATAAATAGTTGTTTTTAAATAGTGTATACGTAATGTATTATTATGTTCTATATCATGCAAATATTGAAACGTGGCAAAACTGAATCATAAAGTCTATAATAAAGAGCGTTATTTTGTTATCTTTGTGTAAAAAATAAAGAGCGTTATTTTAACTTATTTCAAATATGAAGTTTATATGAGAATCATTAAACATGCGCGATGATGGGATACCATTTCGTATCTTACACACTCTTATAATAAAATATATTATTATCCATCCCTTAACTAACACTATTTCTGATTGGGCAAAAGCTGCCACGTGATAATCCGTGACAAAGTCATATTGAACTCCCGATTGTCGTATTGGAGTCCCAAGTATGCAATATTACTTGTTTTAACGGGACTATGTGACGCCACAAATTAACTATTGCGAAATGAATCGATGAAATTGTGATGCGTTCGCAACACTGGTGGATTTAGCAGAAATTTAGTTTTTTTTTATTTCCGTGTGTACTCTTCCAAATCATGCTTTCTGATGATCAAATACAGGCTTTTATACATAACTAAGTGCCGGCAAATACCAAAAGTAACCACTAAAGTTTTATTCCCAAAATTTGGATAAACATACAATAAAAATATCATTATACATTATGACTTTTTACCACAACCTGGACTCGTACAAGAAAAACACATACTGTACACAACACTGTATAATAACTTTATAGTATCAACCGGAATATAGCCATATATATCTTGGCGCTAAATAAATAAAATAGCTGATTCCGCAAACGTACCCCTAGTTTCATAAATCTAAAGGAGATAATTCATCAGCCCGGGTTACTATAATGGTTGATTCAGATATTGTTTCGATCTAAATCCGTTGTTTTTATCCCAATCCGAAGACATTTTGGTGGGGGATATAACAATGGGTTCCGTCAGTCTGCCATTCCGTCTGTCTGTCCGTCCCGAAAAGTTTTTCCGGTGTTATTTCGAACAATTAAGTGTTTTGGTATATGAGTTCACAAGGAGAAGATCTGAACCGAGTTCAACAATTAGGCTCGGTCGGACACGGTCACCAGCGTCACGGCCCTTGGATTGAAATGGGGAGTTATTTCGTACAGTTTTGTCATGTGAGTTCATAAAATGAATACTGACACCGGCCGTACATTTTAAGCGAGTTACGGCCGGTGGATCTGATGTATTGGCGCTAAGCACCAAAAACAGTAAGTTGTCCAGGGTTTATTTCTAACATCTAGAATACGAACAGTTGTCAACGGATTTGAAATAGTTTGGTATGTGAGATCACATGAGGAGTTTCTGAAACGAGTTCGCAAAGGACCACACATTTTTACCAGAGTTATAGTATTTTTAGCTATCTTTTGAAAATATCATACATTATGGGAACGTTCTGTCTAAGTGTGAATTTGGGTCTGGTCCGAACATTTCTGACTTAGTTATGCCCCTTGCCTACTCAGAATGTTCTCCATCGAAGAGGAAGTTTTTTTAGTAACATAAATAGTTTCTTCATGACCAGAAATTTAGACTCCTTTCTTCTTAGAAAAGCCGACGCCACATCTTTTCACCCAAGCAAATTCGTCCATAACACAGAAGCAAAGTTTGATTCAATGATTGATCCCAGAATATAGTCGGTAATTTCTAAAACAAAAAAATAACTACCTTATTCGAGGGACATAACACAATTGTATCCAACGAGGGCATAGTGATAGTCACATACTAAGATGAGAGTATTTTGATGGTCGTTTCTGACCGTTGATAATCCACGCGTCCAATCGGTCGGACACATGTGTAAGATGTCAATTCAACCGATATCAATCTCAACCATTGTCACGCGTCCCAATATTTCATCTATTTCACACCAAAACTAATCGTCGCTATATATTTTCACCATCGAAATGGCACTAAATTACGTCATCGCATTGTTGTGTGTTTGTTTTGTGTTTGCTGTTGTTTTTTTGTGATTGATATTTTGAATTTATATATAATACTTTTAATTACTAAACTGATTGTCGATAAATGGCCCGGTCATTTGATGATAAATGATAACGTGTAACTTTGCAGTTCAAACTAACGAAATAGTGAGTTGCCTCAGTATCAAATATTACATGACAAATTCGATAAATACTCAATATTTTAGAGACTCGCAAAGAAGTTTGTAGTGTTTTATACTGTATCCGGGTTAATTATGTCATGTTCTCTCGACAATAGTAGACAGTATTTGTTTGTGTACTCACACTGCATGTGACCAATTTACTCACCGTCCTAAGCCGCGACACACGCAAGGCTACTTCCAGTGCCCATGTTATGTGCACTCGTGACCGACAGTGGCCAATCATAAAGGAGGCATATCTTCCTGTCTGAGTCGTGGATAAAAGACACACACTTTGCCTTGGTGCAGCCCGTGGCGCAGTCTATGTAGTGACTTCTTGAGATTGTTTCGAATGATCCAGGCCTGCTCATTCTGTCGAGCGCATTGATTCTCAAGAATATACATGCACGATAAAAAAAACCATGACTGTGCATGACGGTGACGATCACTATGACGTGAAAGTAAACGCAAGCACGTGCTATGTGTATCGCTACCGACATGGCTGTATGTAATGCACAAGCGTTGAAAGCCGTTGCGTAAATCACATAATTGGAAAATGCAACAACGGTAACTGGCCTGTTCTGAATGTATGTGGTCCCCAAAGGTCGAACTAAGTCTACGGAATGTACACGCAACTCGCCGGTATTAAGTAGTTCTTCAATTCCGAAAATGACGAAAGCCGTTGAGTAAATCACAAACGTGGTTTGTACAATATAAAACAATCCATATGGTTCTTGATAATTCAAGTCCCAGGATTGTACAGCTATTATGTAGTTCTATAATCATTCAGTAACGCACGTCATTGTTGGAATAAACAATTTTACATGAGCCATTGAGTTGATAGTCAGTTGAACTGTATCTCATGTTTTTGCCAAGCTGCTGGAACAACTGAGGAGGGGTGGTGCATTGGACCCAGTCAATAAATACGAAGTTGGCATTATGATCACGTGGGGTGGTTCACCAATCGACAATGAAGTTGAATCTACGACGAGTTTATGACGTCTGCTATATCAACAATATTTTATATTCCAGTCTAGTTTACTGGTATCAAAGTTCCTTTCATCCCAAGACAAAGATTGTCGCTAATTTAAGTCAACTATACATTTCAATTGTCAACAATTAAGGGACAAAGTCACGGAAACTGGCACGCTTATGTGATCCTGTTGTGACTATATACGTATTATTGATCTGTGCATTTCAAAAGTATTCGTCGATATTGTGCTTACACGTTTGTGTGTATATACCTGTCAGATGTCGCGCCTTGTTTAGAATACTATACGTTGTGTGGTTTCTTTGGGGACTGTTGTCAGAGTATAGAGTGTGCATTGTATTTATGTTTTTATGAGTCGTAGAGCGTACATTGTGGTGGCGATATAACTGATGTTCTGTATGAAGGAGTATATCGGTAGGCGATCAGAATATCATTCATTGTCCAATCAAAAATATTTGTATCAACCAGATCATGATAAAAATATTTAAAAAAAACATCGCTTGCAACGCCATGTACGCACGTGGAAGACTTTTGAAGACGGGTAACACTTGTGTATGCATTGCCTCTGGTATAGCCTTTGGACTACTAGGACAAAGATGATTGCCATTGTATGTTTTTGAAAGTCTGGTATCTCTTACCTTGATAGCAAACTTGATTCCAGAGTTTAAAATACCTCAAATAGGGACCGAATTGCCAATTCCCTCACGAGAATAAGAGATGCCTAAATATTGGGGCATTTTAAATTAAGTTATGTTTCAAACTGTCTTGCAAATTATGAACAGAATTTAGTAAAATAAGTGGTTTAAACAAATAAAAAGAAAGCACTTTTCAGGTATAGGTCGATAGAGAGTTTGACATGAACTATTTTCTAAAAATAGAACATTATCTAGGTTATGAACCCAGCTATTGCATGAGCTCTGTCTACGCTCTGAAATCATCATTACTGCATGCCTGCGAGATAATGGATCAAACATTTTCATTGTATATTCTAGTGTTTGTTGGTAGCAATTTGCAGAACCATTTGTTTATCAAATTAACAATAAAAGACAACATAAATATTGTTCAACGACGTTTGCAATAAATTTGACATTCTCCCAAAACCTCACTCAACAAAAAGCTTTTCCGGCGAATCATGTAAATTCC
Source organism: Siphonodentalium dalli (assembly GCA_032622095.1). Classification (NCBI taxonomy): domain Eukaryota; kingdom Metazoa; phylum Mollusca; class Scaphopoda; order Gadilida; family Siphonodentaliidae; genus Siphonodentalium; species Siphonodentalium dalli. The sequence continues at coordinate 91,504,441 of CP136067.1, forward strand.
TATCTTTTTATTTTTATTATAAAAGATGCATAATCTCTCCCCGGAATCATATGCATTACTTATGTGCATGAAATAATAATTCCGCGTCGGATGAGACGTCGTGTTGAGCTTGAGTTCTGAGATTTCATGATAACTTCTCTATAATCTGAATACTATTATCTCAATCTTCGTTTGAAACTAAGACAGAAAGTTCTCATATTTTAGAATATATGACAAGAACATAACGTTTCCCGGAAGACATATAGGCGGCATGATTGATGTTGAATTTAACTAATAGCTTGCGGATCCGATAAGGTGTCGGAGACTGTGACATTGGTAACTCAAGAGCTACTGGCGCCTTTGTTGGTCGGATTAAGAAGCACACTGGCTCTTTTGTTGGTCGGATTAAGAAGCACACTGGCGCCTTTGTTGGGCGGATTAAGAAGCACACTGGCTCTTTTGTTGGTCGGATTGAGAAGCACACTGGCGCCTTTGTTGGTCGGATTAAGAAGCACACTGGCTCTTTTCTTGGTCGGATTAAGAAGCACACTGGCGCCTTTGTTGGTCGGATTAAGAAGCACACTGGCTCTTTTGTTCGGAATTCTAGAGGAGATCGCTGTACATTGTATGTATTTCATGCAAAATATCGATGGGTGTAATGTCGAATGTTACTCATTCACTTTTGTAAGTACCACGGCGGCCAATTCAGCTGTCTCCTCAACAAGGAAAGTTGTTCGTAGATATTAAATGTCAGTTTGCATTGATTAGACTTCTTTGTTCATGGTTACTATATATCGTGTGTCAGTTCTTAAACTCTCGCATATGATTGTACTGGAACACACTTCAGGAAAGTTCGATAATTTCTATGTTGTGACACCTATTTTATGGATGTCTCTAGAGAGAACACACGAGTTTTTATTAATTATGCACTGATTCCGCATATAAATTATCCCTGACACTTATCCACTAACTTGATATTTTGTTTCTACGTAAAGGGGTAATGTGGTGTAATAGATACATTGAAGCTATATCGGTCGATATCGTTGGTTTCTTACAGCCTCTATTGTTACTGATAACACATTTCAGAGAGAGAGAGAAAGCAGTTGCCATGCACGTACATAAGTAACTAGTGTGTGTGTCAATATTTCGCTTTGAGCTGCTCTCTGGAAGCATACGATCGATGCAAGGATGGTGGGCGAAATATGGGTTCCAAATCACTTTCCGCTGTTGAAATACATTTCAGCATAGTTTTACTTTGATAAATAGAGGGCCTTCGTTCACTACATTTACATGCTAGCAAATTTGGTAATTTTAAATTGTGTACTGAATCACAACAGTTTATTGCTGAATATACAGCACGAGTAACTATGTTTTGATTGTTCAAATAGTTTTATTTGCCATACAACCAATATTTGATGTAGAATATATAGTGTTTTGTCAAATTTCCCAACGTTCAGTCAAATATAATACTGAATTGGCCAATATAACGAATATCTAGTCTTATGAGTGTTGGGTTGATATTTTCTAATAGTTCGAAAGATAAGCGGTACGTCTTCGAAAATGTGATCCCAAGAAATCGAATCTCACATATCTGGGTCACACACGCATCGATATATGGAACCCATGAGCTGACATTCTGCGTCAGAGGAGTATTTCAGGTTTGACTATTTGACTATCTTGACATATCAATGTATGGTATAACTATTTACCAACTTATTATTCATTTGGTTTTCCGTTCCATTTTGTTGACCATCTCTTAGTCCTTAGTTTGCTTAATTTGCCTTATTAGCCCAATATATGTCCCCAACAATGCACTAATTGCGACCAAAACATTTATAAATGAGTATTTCGATATAAGCCGCTCTAAACACCAACTTCACCGTTCATACTAAACAGCACGGGATACAATTTGAGTCATTGGCACTGTCACCACAGGATTAAAGTACAATTTAGTAGAATTGTTTAATTGCCAAGTTAACATCGAAGTTGTAACATGCTACAGTGTATATCCATATACATACAAGACATAACATGTATGCACATCGATAAATTCTTCCATCATATTATATGGTATTAATAATAAAGGCAAAAAATGCTAATATATTCAGAAATAGGTTTCCTTAAATGATATATAAGTCATATAATATTCATATAATATACAATATAATATCATACTTGCGCCATGGTAACCTTTTAAACGCTAATTTTAAGAAAATGGTCACTCTTATCAATATACTTATATTTGGCCGTGACAACAATCTGTAGAATTTATTTCTGTTAGGATTTTTCCAGTAATACTTCGGGATATAGATTGCTCGCATGTCGTTAAGTTATGTACACAAAATAACAAATTAGTATTCATCACAGACATTGGGGAAACATAACTGGCATTTCAAGTCTTTACATGTAGTTTTATTTCATCTGCGTTGCTCCACCGATAGTCTGTGATTTGCTATTCTAAATTTCAGTAAATAAGTAGCCAGATGAGGGGGCATATACTATGTAACAAGTATCGGCTCAATATGACAGAATCCTTTATGTTTCAATAAAGTATGGCACGGATTGATGTAGAAATATTTAGATTCCCGGAGAAGCAACTTGCGTGTTGTTCTATATTAATTTCGCTGTCATGCGGTTCATGTCTGCCATATTTACTTCGCAGAGCATTTCTTTAAAATAGAAATCCATTTAATCGTGTTTTGTAGTAAGGCATCAATAACATTGAGATACCTCAGTAGAATGAATACATTCTTGGCTAATTCTGATCATTCGCGTGATCAGTTTTGACTAATGTGATATTGCTCTGCAATTAATATCGATCATTACGGGCTATCTCCCCAATTCTGCATATATATCATGTGGACGTCATAGTTGTGATATACTTTTGCAGAATTTAAGATGAATGGCCTCCAAAATTTTAGTTTTCTCGATACACCAAACATCACCGCCATACAGCATAATCGGCATAATCACACAATCAAACAATTTAAACATAATGCATAGAGGCAACTGCAGCTTTCTTGTTCTATTCAAAGGGCCATACATGGCTCTCGTGGCTGTACTATTGGTCTGCTTAATCGATTGACAAAATCTACGGTCGTAAAATAATTTAATATCAAGGTATTTAAACTCTTTTAGAATTTGTATTGCATGGCCCCGATATGTGAATGCTGATAAGTTTTTCAACAATTTGTTAGTAAAAACTAACATTTTCGTTTTCTTTGTATTAAATAGGAGATTCCATGCCTCGGAATAATCTGCGAACAAAGAAAATAATAGAGGTGACATTGGCTCACCTGGAAATAAGCCTATTTGGCTGATAAAGAAGACTGATTGCGAATCATTGTTTTTCACACATAATTTGAACATAGAACATGCTTCGTATTACCCTTAGAATCTTACTGTTTATATCTGCTTGCATAAGATTCAACCAAATAGCATCTCTGAAATGCTTGGCGGAAGACAATAAAGTACAATATATCATTCGTCCGCTCTGCAGCCATACCTCAATCAGAGCATGTAGAATATATATATTTATTACACTCCTATGCGCGATTTCCATTGAAAACGCTGTTAATTAAAATTGGTAATGTCACTAGTGAATTATGTCATTTCCCGTGACGTCATTGACGTTACGTCGCTTACTGATCTAGACTGAATTTTCTATGGTTGACCTTTATCCACATCGGGACTTTTAAGCATTCATTCTGTGTGTTTTAATCATATTTGGCGAACCAAATTGATGCAGAAGTGTAATAAATAGAGTAATCAATTAGTTCCGAGAATTACGTTCAATAATTCACTCGAGGCGAGAGACGTTTGGGTAAGAAACTCGTGCACTAACGCGCACTTGTTTCTTACCGACGTCTCTCACCTCTCGTGAATTATTTAACGTAATTCTCGGAACCAATTGATTACTCTCTATATTATCTATTGTTGAGTTATCCTTCCGAAAACCTGTTTGAATTTTATTTGTCAAGTCATTGTCTTCTGCAAATGACGATATTCGATTATTAATAACTGATGTAAAAAGCTTATCAAAACAACTTAGAAGTGTGATTCCTCTATATGAATCAGTAAAATTAGGGTCCCCTGATCCTTGAAGATGGGTTTTATCGTCTCAACAGCCCATTGTTTCGACAATGCCCACTACTCAAAATGAGATTTAAAAAGCGAACATATATGCTCATCAGTTCACCTAACGATTCTTTGATATATTCGATCGAAATTTCGTTCACATCGCATATGTTTGCTATTATGACATCAATCACTTGACATGTTTGCATCTAACTACGTCATTACGTAAGTCAACGGTATCATTTCTACTAGAAGTCTACGGAAGTTAGCTGCATGTGTGTGATTAGTTGATAACTGAATATGGCGCGATTTTACTTGCAGTACACACCCAGTTGATGCAATTCGTTCAACAATGATAACAGATTCAACATTGTTTACACACTATCATGTCACGGGTACACATAAATAGAAGGTATTGCAATTAAATGCATACAAATATAATCGCGTGTATGTCACTTTAAATTCCATGTCATGTATATTCAACTGTGTCAGATTTAATAGCAACCACCAAGTGTGCTTATTCCTAAGGCAGGTGAATAACGTCATTGTTTTCTATATCCGTCAGTGAATTTTTAGATCGCGGGTATGGATTTTGTAGAAACTATCACGTGACTTCCGGTTAGAAACAGTGTGGAGATTGCAAAAAAACTCGGAATTGGGAATGAAAAATCGCGATGAAAATGAAAGTAGCAAATTCACAACTTACGATGTGATTTAGGTCTATTAATTTCAATTAGACCAATTTCTTTGGTTAGCTTAATGAAAAAAAAAAGAGGTCATGACACGGTTTCTGAAGTCATTGTGTATTTCTGGACCAGAATCCAGACACGATTGCATAATCCACGACACGTTGTGTCAAGTTGTCATGTCGTCTCCGTATTAACCACTGCATAATGTTACACAAATTATTCGTAGTGCTATTTCGGCGATAAAAGGTAAATTTGAGGCACAGCGTGTGTGTTTGCTCCACTACGTGTCACGTACGATTCATATTATACTTTAATTATAATCCTTTAAAAGTTTATTTAAATAAACTCCCAGTTCAGCATAACACGTTCTAACATCGATACCGTCGCCATTTTACGTAGTGCACTGTTAAACACCGCGCGCGATAAATTCATTTGGCAAGTGTTACGAAGTTTGGCATTGAAAGAATCTATAAGCCTCGTTTTGGCATTCAGGGTAAAGGTCGAGCACTTGGTCTTTATGGGAGAATTGGACTGTCCTCTACAGGGTCGTGCGCTTCACTTACGAAAATGCACGTAAATAATTATAACAGATTGCTTCATATCTGTTAAAGGACTAAAAGGGCACCTGATGATCTGAAGCCTTAATTTTATTCATGGGAAAATCATTCTAATTATACACATAATTTCCGAACCGGACGTAGTAAATATTGTCCACATAATTGATTTCTTCTGCATTATAAAGTTCCTGCGGTAAGTCAAATACGCGTTTCATAGGTATGCATTAAGGGTATCCTAAACGTGACAGAGTTGAAATTTCTTCCAATATGGCCGACAATTTATAAAAACAATGAGCTCAAATTCACTATAAGGTTTGCAAAATGGCCACAATGAACCAATACAATATAATAATAATAAAACATAGATAATTTTGAAATGTAAAATGTGTCTCATCTTACAGGAATCTATATACAAAAAATTATGAAACAATTGTTGTTTTCAATTTTACACTTTCTTACAGTACTCATATCTGTAAAATTACTACATGTTTTTACTATAATAGTTTAACGATAGATGCTTTGATATTCCAATATATTGAGAGGGACCTTGCTTTTTCATTATAATGTTTCTTGTGTCAGAAATTCACCGTGTAAAAGGTGGTCGTATCCGCTCGATATTCAAAATCCACAACAACACTCGAAAAATAGGGAACTTCAATTTGTAGTTCACATATACTAAATCTGAGAATATATAGTCACCACTAATTGCCATATTTAAGTACTTTATGACCAAAACTAACCTTAGAACATCGCTAATTTAAATGACAATTTCCTAGAAAAAAAGATATTTGAAGGCAAACTTTGACAAAATGGATAGTAAACATCACGTGACTAAAACACGGAATACCCTCCGAACGAATTTCTCACAAGTATGAAATAATTCACTCTTTAAATAATTTTTGTTTTTAAACATTGCAAAACACCTAAATATGCATTAGATTTACAACTTGGAACACGGTATTCATATATAAACAGAATTTAGTCAATAATTTGTATATCTATCAAGTATTATTTTGTTAGAGGGCACGGATTTTCGGTCTTTCCCAAATCTATTTTTAGTGATGCACGCATTTCCCTCATTGCAGAACTTTGCAGATGCAAATTATTCTTATTAAAAGCAATCAAAACAAGGTTACACGCATCATACACAGCGAAAATAATCCACAACATCTGTAATTCATGCAGGTATAGATAACTGCGCAATCGCTCATCCAAGTTCATTTTTAGGGCTGTTGTATTGTTTGATCAACTTTCTCAGAAAAACAAAAACATGTCGAAATCTCGTTTTGGTTTCGGTTTGATGGATGACTAAATGAGTTCAAAATATTTTTAAAAACAATATTCGGGCTAATTAAACTATAATCTTTTCAAATTACACTATATGCTAGCTTCTTAGTATTGTTTTTCAACCGTCTGAGGTAATTTATGTTAGAAAATCTCGGAAGTATGAATGTATGCCAGGCCATTTGTGTCAAAATGCATCAGTATCACAAGATATGATGCATCTGATATCGTAGGGCATGTTGGAAATATAGCTTACAGTGTCATGTTTTGCTTAATTGTGTTATACTGTATCAATTGTGCCTGACGTATTGTTAAAATAGTGGCAACATAGACAGCCTTATACATCCTAATGATTCAGCTCACATCACTGCCAACTTGGCTTCCCATACCAAAAAATAGTCCCAAAAAGCAAAAGGCCACATATTTGTGTTTAAATGATGGAGGGTGCCTTCACCTCAATTGATTTGTAGCTAAAACAGTGAGTTAGTTTATAAAATGATGGTCCCTCTCCTCATCCTGGAATCCTAATCTATAAGATGCCACAATAATTATAACTATTTTCTTTATTAGTTTTGACTTCTGGTGATTGGCATAATTTCGCTCACTTTCCAGTTAATTTTCTCAATCAAATATATCTTTTAAAAATATAGTTGTGATGTCAAAAAATTGTTCAATCACATTCCTATATCTTTGTGAAATTTCATGTCGATTGGAAATATAGTATTGTAATGCATGGCTGGCATTTATCTGAGAGAGCGGTATAAAAACTCATTCGGCCATCTTTGTCACGTTTAGGATATCCTTAAGAAAATTGATCGAATCTGGCCGATTGATAAGAATTGCACTAAAATTGACAGTGTATGTGACATGTTTGTATTGTCCCGCACATCAGTGTCGTTTTAACAACGACACCGCTGAAATCACGCAAATAATAAAACCTGTTTGTGATAGTGTGTGAAGCCTAGCCTTAAGAAATACCTCATGAAACATATAACTAACGAACTCAACACACAGAGCGTTTATATGTAACTCACCCTTGCTTGCGCTAAATGAACTGTTTACTCTTATGGATGAGACAACACCAATAAAATCGGAAAATGTATAACGTATATATAACTGTGTGTACCTTTAATTAAAGTGCGATATATATGGTAAACTCGGAAGGACGTGGGACTTTCTTGCTTATGTTATTTCGTACAGCAGGGTGCTCTGCCTATCATTAGCTTGTCAACTTTCGGTGGGCAAGACACGATACCTCTTGTCGCCCCATTTGATCACATATGTGGGCCACACAAAGGTACGACTTCGAAATGTGAACCCAAGAAATCATAATTTGACCTGCATGATTCAAGCAACGTCGATTGGTGGTATACAGTTGGAAATTCTAAGATAGACATCACTTTAGATTAATAAAGCATTCGTAGAAAATGCCACTCAACTAGACACCTGTACCCTATGTCTGACGACCAGGTCACGATCGCTTTGTGTGCCGATCGTAGAAGTACTCAAATGTCGTTGACGACTTTCACATATTTACCCACACCCGTACCCTTACCAGACGTACTTGCGTCGTAAACTCGCGAAAAATCTCGTTCTGCTACATAGTTTTTATTCCAAAATCAGCCCACATTTAAAATTTCTCTCGGCGCGCAGCAGCCATCGTCTTCGGATTTCACCACGACATTGTGTTCATTCCAAACGTAAATCACCCCACATTTAATGTATCTGGTGCACATCAGCCATCGGCTTCGGAATTCACCACGACATAGTGTTCATTCCAAATGTAAATCAGCCCACATATAATATGTCTCTGCGTGCAAAGCAGCCATCGGCTTTGGAATTCACCACGACAAAGGTTGAGATAGAGAAGTTTATAGACACCAGGGGGGCGATTCCATGCATTACGATCGGCTACAATGAGTAACTAAATTACAATGAGCAACGAATGGAATGATCGAGCGTAAATTCAGCGTGAATACTCCGAGTATGATGGCTACACCTACGGCCGAGGTAGTGTAATTTCGAGAGTATTGTAATGTGATGTCACTTTCCGCGCGAAGATCGGCTGTCAACTGAGAAAGCACATGGAAAATAGTAATGGAATAAATGAATTTAATTTTTTTAAATTTGTCATAAATATGTTATATATAATTCAGAATTATATAATTCAATTGAATGACAGTTAAACATATTTATCAAAAGTTTTAGATATATTGATATCAGATAATTATGCTCATTTACTTAAGTCTTCGTCCGTTCGACACGCCCAGTGTGAGTTTTGTCAAATTTCCTGAATCATGTTTTGTTTGCAGTTGTAACTATATTATTTTTAGAATACTCCGGTCACTAAAAATTATTCCTTTCACTTCTACCCAGAGTAATTTAATCGTTGTAGCCGAGCGTACTGAATGGAATCGCCACAGAGGACAGCGATTTCGAGGCGGGGTCGAAACGTTTGGCCTACATTCGGATCATTGGTATTAAAGGTACTCATTCCCATTCGATGGTCACCATATAATCAGATTCCAACAACATTTCTGGAAAATGCCGCTTCAGTTATCAGAATCGATTAATTGCCCAAATTAATGCAAACCGCTGTCAACTATAGTATAAAATTGCCCGAAACGTGTTATTTTTCAACAGAGTTGGCCTTATTATCAACAGAAAGCCACTTGATTCTAGAGTTATCCATCTTCATCCGCAATTTGGTTCGAGATCGTCGGCTCGTCGACTGTTTACTGAGCAACTAATAATTATAACAATGTGACCGGCGCAACCACCGACCATCGGCGAGTAACTTGCAACTCCAGCAGATAGCGATATGGGGATACAAAGTCAGCCATGACTTCACCGGGAATTGAACCCATATCGCCAGCGCTGGTGAGCGAGTCGGTCTGGAGCAGAGCCCCTTACCGATTGAGCAACCGAGGCTCCCAAAGCATGTTGTAACTCAGCTGCTAACGTTATAAACCCACAAAATTACATAATAATAATTATCCATGGTAAACGACGTTTGGTGGGGATATAAATATTGGTTCCTGTCATGCGTTCGTCCGCTTTCTCAATGATGTACGCGTGAGGCGAGGAAGTAAAATTGGAAGTACCAGGTATCGTGGTAAATGTGAGATACACCTTACAAATTATCATGTTGAAACACTGCAAACAAGTAAATGAGCGACAACGTATGGCTGTTTCTCGAATGTACGGCATTATCCAATCTGCATCCCACATGTATTTTTTCTACATATATATATATATATATATATATTTATTTTGTTATTTATTTATTTATTTATTTATTTATTTTTATTTTTTTATTGAGAAAAAAAATAACAGGCGATTGATGAAGAGACACAACACAAACGCATCCATATTCTCGATCCGTGGTTGGGAAGACCGAAACTCTTTCTTGCTCCGGCCTGTTTTTTTTTACATGTGGCATGTGTGCATAGTGCATAGTGCATACAGTTGTTAAAGGTTTTAAAAGAGGCTATGAATAGGGGATCGGTGTTCTAAATAGTTAGGAACTGCCCCATGCAGAAACTCCGCAACCAGGCGTTTAGCAGAGAAACACGGATGCCAAATTTCGGTGTTTAGTTCTGGACTTCAACGACCACCCAGTCGCCCTCACTTTGAATGCATGAAGGTAAATAAAAACACCAATGACAAAGAAAGGGAAACATAACAAGAAACATAGTAATCACTCTAACAATTGATAGTGAAGATTGTTTTAATCCGAACCCTAAGAAACAACGCACGATGTTTTAAGGCAGTCCAAGATACGAATTTGTGTAAATAAAATTATAGCAAGCAAATTCAAAGAAGACATTCCCAAACGTTGAGTGAAAATGTTACTGCATACGAAAATAAATACGGGTGAATAAAGGAAAACGATAACAAATTAGAACAGTTGGAAAAACGTGAAAATAAAATGGCAAAAGAACTATAATTTTTTTTTTTTAATTTACAATGTTTTGGAACAGCAATGACGAAATGACAAGCACAATATCAGTCACAAAGTAGTCAGCAACAAAGGAAAACCGAGAGCAATCAAAGTTAAATTCTTGAATCGGTTTACAAAGTATGAAGCGATTGAGACCAGGAGCAGACTGCAAACACTCGGGCATGTATTTTGTAGAAGATGCCACAACGCCGAACCACGAATTACTGACCAAGATACTCAAAGCGACACATGCACCAAAGCTCTTGGCTTACAAAATGGCAAACTTTACCTAACGGGTGCTGTGCCCTAAATCCTGCCATTTATGGAACCATCTGTTTTTTTAAATTATAACTAACATATTCTTTGCATCGTTCATAGAGCACATGGGTGTATTTTGCACAAATCCATGGCTCAAATTTATTCATTTGTTGCATATATAATGTTGAGTATAAAAAGATATGGTTCCATAAATTGCCGATTTAGGGTACAGTCCCCTTTTAAATGAAGCTATCATTTGGAAAAATTATTAACTACTATAAGCTGTATTGTAGAGCTTGAAATCAATCATATAAGTGACAAGTAATCCACCTTATACCGGTATTCCATCATATGGAAATGTACTGGATTTTATTAGGGATTTGGGAAGGGACTCGGCAGGATGTGAAAGGGATGTCACGAAATGCATTCAAATGATTAATATACTGAAAACCCCATAGTTTATGCTCGAAGAACGCACCCACCCATAACAGTGACCCTGAACGCCACACGCAATAAATCAACTACCCGGTACCCAGCGACATGTTAACGATTCGTTTTCAATCCACCAATCATTTTTGGTTTATCGAAGAAGAATGCCCGGGAACATTAATATATGTATGTTGGTTAGCTTAACCACATCACGAAATATTTCAGTCACACACCGAGCTGCAAACAAAGCGAGCGTGGTGTATTTTCCCCGATTGTTGTGGAACCAACGAACCGATGGTACATTATAGTTACAATATGGTTAGCATTTTATCAGTAGTTTATGGTTAATGTTTATTGTAAATAATTAAAGCTACAGATTTTGTAAGGAACTTAAATTCAACAATAAAACAAATGATACATAACACTATAGCTGCTTTGATGAGGGGACATTTAAGGCTCGTCTGATGACTAATATTGAATTTGATTTTGCTTTCTTTCAACCATTGCTTAATAAATTGATAAATAAATTCCATGTATATAGGCCATTTGACACTATTTGGACATATCATTGGATTTCAACATGTTGGATGCAACACCACATTAGACGTTTGTGTAACCACGGTTTTTACTCTGATGTATCAACATCAATAAGCCCAAACTGACAAACAATCTGGCTTGCAACTCACTAATTCCAGGACAGTGGCGATTCAACCCACAAGGGGTTGTCTGCAGCTCACAAGTAGGCCATAGCACAAAGGTATACAATCTTATTTGATCTTACCCTTGTTACAGTAATGCCCTAAATAATCAACTCCTTAACCACAGCAGAATTATGGTAACTTTTCAGGATTTAGTCGGAAATATGGCTTGTTGCCATTCATCGGAGAGCTTTTATATGCGGGGATACGCCCGTAACAGATTTGGAGCTCTCTACCTCAGGCGTCATCAGCAGCATTTGGGCGATCTTTATTATGCTTATGAACCACCATTGTAAAATGGATATCCACATGAAACAGGTTTGGTCCATTTTACAGTGTTATATGGTCCTTAGGGTGAAAATGCGTTTTTGCCAACTTTGGATTTCTGTATCGCAATTATGTTAAATAGAGCAGGTTTTAATAATCTCGATTTTTTCTCACGAAAAAATAACCATATAACAGGTTTTGTCGATATATTTCCTTGGCCACATATCGCCTTTCGAAAGAGGGTTTTAGACGGGCGTTTCCTTGTTTGGATACATAAATATTAATGAGTTTTCACAAAATTGTGATCCTCCCTTCATCGGTACCAGTATCGTGAGGTATACATGTAGGTGAACGAAATGAGGCGGAGTCTGGATATTTAGCAGGTTGGTCTTTATGTATCATACAGAGTCCGCATAAAACGATTAACCAATGTGCCGACCTATGTTGATGCCAGTAATAGAGTTTAGTTTGAGCCTTGGAACCGTCAAGGGAATTTAACACAAGTTAACACGTCTCTTACGAAGAGCGTTAGTGCTGGACCATTTTTCCGACACCCAGAAGCAGTAGGAAATAAATAGTGTTCTCAATTATGAGCGCTGGTAAAATTTATCGGCGTATTATGACTTAATGATTACTAAGGTTTCATTTGTATTTTGCTTGACAAGCTAAACATTTGTATAGGTAATTTTGACAAATTTGACATCAGATCCCGTTGATATTTAAGGCATCTTTCGAATTAAGCCACCTCAGAAAATGTATCAGCCTCACGAAAAGCCACCTTTGATGTTTAATGACCAAATTACTCACCGTCCTTGGCAACGACATGTGCGATGCTGCCCTCTGTGAGCACGGTGTTTGCATTCATGGCCGACAGCGGCCAATCATAAAAGAGGCAAGTGTTCTTCTTTGCGTCGTAGATAAACGACACACACTCCACCTTGATACAGCCCGTAGCACATTCCATGCGACTTCTTCCCGAGATTGTTTCAAATGATCCAGGTCTGCTTACTCCGTCGATGCACTGATTCTCATGAATCTACACTTTCTCGACAAACCATGTGCGCTCATGCCAACGACTATCAGTATAACGTGTAAGTATACACAAACACGTTGTATGTTCATTTCTAATGTAGCCGGCTAGTCTGTACGTGATTCGTGAGGGTCCAAGTCCCCGGATGTTCATGAATTGTAGAGCAATTAAGTAGTTTTATAACTCATCCAATAACGCGCATCATTATCAGAATAAACTCGTGAATTGAATTGTCAGTGAATTTCCTACAAGTGACTAATATAGCTCACGATGATGTGCTGGGCATATATTAATTTCCACAGCTTCATCCACACAAACTGCTAGATAAGTATTGCGGGTCAGTCTATTGAGAAGACAGTCCTTTCATTTAAGTTTCAAAACATATTATGACAAACGGACAGTTCTCTCCGACCCATGAACGGAAACGTCAAAGCAACGATAGGTATATTGTGTGTGCATACTAATTATCGATCTGTACCGTAGTGTACTCATTTAGTTTATTGATGCAAAGGTTCCTTTCAACCACAAAACTAATACAACTATTCTAGTTTTCCCTCACTTTAAATGCCCATTAGAGCAATGGACCATTAGTAAACTGAGACAAAGAACACATTATTTTTCATAGTTATCCATTATTGATGTAAAATGTTAACAATTTCACTATTGCACTTAGATAATGATGCGGGGTCTATATAAGGTATGCCACACGGCGTTCAGAAACGCTACCGTTCTATTCCAGGATACTTCACTTATCTTCTCCAACTCACGAACACCTTTAACCGAGTTCCTTACCGATTAGTTGACAATGCCATTAGCACTGGATCGCTGTATCTCAGTCATATAGTACATGTAGGTCATATTTGAAAAATCTTTAGGATATGTGTGCCCATTGAACCACTATGAGGGAACGGATAACTGCATGACAGATACAGTAGCAGTCAGAAGAAGTGGTATATTAAGCGCGCTATTTTCGCGTCAATGTCGCAATAATATTGCAAGTGGAAACGTTTATAACGCTTGTGATATTCTTGGAATATTATGGAAATATTGCGATATCACACGCTTAATATTGCGACATCATGCGCTCAAACTTGTGACATTTAAAGCAAACTATTGCTTCTTCTATATTGTTTGACATAAATAAAGACAATGTTTTAGATTCGTATATAATTGTAGTTGTAAATGCTATGTGTACACTGTAGGTGCACCATATGCACATAATTTATTTAATATAAATATCTATAACACTATCGGGTGTGTATGCAATGGTGTTGCGCTCAATATTGCGAAATGTGCGCTTAATATCTCAATATTCTGCGCTCAATATCGCAATAATAAGCGCGACTTATTTTTGGTATTACGCTATAATCGCGCCTTTTTCGAACTTATTTAAATAATCTTTGGTATGCTGGTTGGCATGAAGGAAACCGTATACACATAACATGTTCTGTCCATTCTTTTCTTTTGACGCTGTGGCGAATGTCGTGTACACACGAAAGTGATTGCACGAATGGTGGTTATTGCAGGTAATTTTCTTTTTCGTTTGGAAATTTCGTATCAATCGGTTGGTTGGTTGCTCGGTTTCACGCCCGGAGGTGCGGATGTGCAACATTAAATATCATGTTCCAGTGTATACTCGTATAATAAATGCGTCGACCTTTTTTGATACCAGGAACAGAACCGGATTGTTACAAATTAGAGCTTAGTTTGAGGCCTGGAACCGCGAAGGGAATATAACACATTTAAACACGTCACTTATGAAGAACGTTAGTGCAGGACCATTTTTCCGATACCCAGAAGCAGTAGGAAATAAATAATGTTCCCAATTATGAGCGTTGGTAAACTTTCTCGGCGTATTATTACTTAATGATGACTAAGGTTTCATTTGTATTTTTCTTGACAAGCTAAATATTGGTCGCCTCGCATAATAATATAAGAGAATGCATTCGCCTAACAATTTTAATAAATTTTAATAAATTTTTCTTGTATTCTTTAAAAAAACAAAAAACAAAAAAAAACAAAAAAAATATTGGTATAGGTAATTTTGACAAATTTGACATCAAATCCCGTTGATATTTAAGGCATCTTTCAAATTAAGACACCTCAGAAAATGTATCAACTTCACGAAAAGCCACCTTTGATGGAGTTTCGATGTGCGATGCACTTGTTGATAACAATAATCGTAATTTTATATAAAAAAAAAAAACAATTAAAAAAAACCTTTCTACTACTAAACACGTCTAGACTCAAACTATATGAATATATATCGACCAAATTACTCACCATCCTCGGCCACGACCTGTGAGGTGCTACCCTCTGTGAGCAAGGTGTTTGCATTCGTGACCGACAGCGGCCATTCATAACAGAGGCAGGTGTTCTTTAATTATAGGAGAATGCACTGGCTTACCAGGTTAAGGTAAATAGTGTCCGGCCAAGCATTATATTATATATGCGAGGCTCCCTGTGGGAGACACGCATATATAAGAGAATGCATTGGCGTCTAGTTTTCGCAAAATTTCAGGATGCTTCAGTCATGGAAGTGTTAAAATTATTTTTCTCAATTATGACATCATCCTCAGCAAAAAGCTACCTCTGAGGGAATTCTATGTGCGGTGCACTTGTTGTTAACTATATTTGAAATTTTGCAAACCATGTGTACTATTGACCACGTTTTAGACTCAAATATATGCATATTGACATTATTAGCAATAACAAAAACCGAATAATATTTGTAGAAGTTGAAAGATGTATAGTTGCTACAAACCGCTTTACCAATTAACACATTTACCACCTCTGGATCAACGTCACGATCACCATCATATTTACATATTTGGCGGTCCTCACTGCAATCTTCTGATAAATATAATTACTATCAAACTATCAAACGTGAGTTTTTGACAGAAGAATATATATCGAAATTATCAACCAAGGAAGCACTAATAACGCGAAACCATCACATGCCCACATAAACTGCGAGTTGGGCTAATATGTCTAACAACAAAACATGTACATTTTGCTGCAACGGTATCGGCGACGAGTATAATGTGATGTTGGTCTGCGAGAAATTCGCTGAAAGTCGTGCTAAACTAATCCCCAAATACTACCACAAATACCCAAACAATTTTAAATTAAGCCAATTGATGGGAAATACTAAATCACAGGTAATGCGCAATGTCTGTCATGTGGTCAGAACAATAATTTATTCTACATGAACGCTCTTTATCATCATTTCAACCCCCCCCCCCCCCCCAACATATTGCCACAGGCAGTTGACGCCCCACTAATCCCAGTGGGAGGACCATCATATATCTGCTGCTCAATGATGGTCTTTTTAGTGTCTACTTCGACACCCGTGATGCACACGTGTGCCAATTGGAGAGTCGGATTATTCTCCATCGATGACCCCACCCACCACGCAGGGCGTTCGCGTCCCTGTGTGCACCCACCGAATGGTCGTGGATATTATGCTCCAGCACGCTTACGATATTTATCACGAATATTTAGAATGAATAAAGCTGAGTGTATATAATAATTACCGTAAAATGTACCTTTATGTTATGAATACCATACTCACCTTGGTGACGGCTTGGTCCAACTGGAAACATCCTATAGCGTATACACTCAAACCCCCCGACTTGCGTGAACACAGACACAACATAATACTGACCCACATTTCAGACGGTGATTCCCGAACAACCTGAGTGTAATCACGTGACATTGGTATTTTCATAGTGGGATCATCGATTGCGTGAAATAGTACCCGACGCGTGCCGCTCAGTTGACTTGAGCGCGATTTTTGACAGGGTTCGCCTGATCCTCACTGAGTACGCAGGATTTACTTGATGTGGACATGCACTTGATGCGATGGGGCTTATTAGCAATGATGTCTTTGTCAGTTTATTTGTAGCCACGCTTTATCCTAAACATCACCATTCGAACACAAACACACACAACTTCGAGTTATAGGATGATTAAAACATACCAGATTTTATCCATACGATATATTTTTTTCAAATTCAATGTCTGTAGCTCATGTGTCACATCGTCTCAAGTCAACATTTATACATTTATGTATATGCATTGCATGTCGCTATGACAGTAAATTATGTGTGAATGACGCGAGTGTATCAAATAAATAGATAGTCTGTATATAGTAAAGGTCACATCCATCCTGACTTAGTCTTTATCTTTTTATTCAATTTTTTCTATTTTTGTTATTATGTCCAATAATCAACAACGTTGCGATATTCACAGTACTGCCGAATAAGGAAGAGACTCAATCGCACTTAAAGGTTTCATGACATAAGTTTTGGGTGGATGTGCCTTCAATAAATACAATACTATTACATATACTATAATATAATTATGTACCTGTTAAATGTGCTTTTGTCATTCATTTGTATTTATATTTATGTATCTCAAATGCCATATATATTGGTTTATCGAGATTAAAGAATTGAATTAATACCGCAAAACTACACAACTAACTAACGCATCTCTCTCTGTTGTCCATATTCGGTAATAAAATCAAACGAACTCACACATCGAACCTCAATTCAATTCAATTCAATTCAATTTATTAGATACGCTCATAGTATAACAATACCACATATTGAGAAGAAATGTGTTAGTGCATGCAATTCACAATGATATGTATGAATATATGAATATATTGGGAATTAAACGGGGTATTTGTGTATTCATAAGAAAGATTGGCGTAATTTGGCAGCCATGTTCATAGATTTCGTCAGGGGATGGGTGGAGGGGGGGGGGGTAACACATTGTTAAGCCTCAGGAGTGGTTTTATCTGTACCGCTAGAGTTAAATAGTTCATGAAGTGTTATTACGTTAGGTCGACTGTAGTGGTACGGTTTGATATATTTCAATCTCAGATCTCTTAACTGCGGGCATATGAGAATGGTGTAGTATTCGTCACCTAGCGCTTCCATACATATGGTGCATTTCCTATCGGAATACGGGGTATTTATCCAGAACCAGTTTCCACTGGCAATTTGTGGTTTCTAGTTCTGAATCTAATGTGCCGTTTACATATAACTGGTTATCGATCTCTGCGGCGAACGAGTTAGCCGGCGAACGTTACTGAAGACTGTTTACACATCGCCTTGGTAAAATAATTTCGGTGTTCACCTTGTCCATGTATACAGGGTCATAGCGGCGAGGGGAGGTCTCATCCCAACTGTGATCAAAATATTCAATAGCTGGAAATTTCATACCTGAAGCGACATTAGTTAGGAAATTTGACATCGAACAATATGTGGACATTTTTCTCGTAGTTTGCTTTTCCAACAATTTATTAGTGGGTATTTGTTTTTACCAACATTTGCTTATTTTTAGTTTTTTTGCCAAATTGTTGGACTGAAATGGCCATCAGTTGGAAATGATCCAACTTTAGAGGGGATTCAAGTTTGGAAATTGTCCAACAATTGGATAGCTTAAGGCAAGTCTAGATGCTAGGATTTTGCAATTTTCATGGTTCAGATTTCAACATTTTCTCACACCGAGCCATAACCATGATCGGCCCGGTAATACTATGTATTGGTCCCTCCCCAATGGGAAGTCAAACACAGCTATCTAATTTAACCGAAACACATCGGGGTTCAAGTTGCTTGATGTCAGACCAATATACATGTATACATTTAAGAGTTTTTCAAAGCTATTTAATTGTCAAATATAGTATGTCAAGTGGAATGGTGCACGTGCTTCCTAAATTCTCATAGCAATTGCGTTTAATTGAATTTAATTCTATAATTCGAGTTTGTGAGTTTTTTTATTTGGTGGGGGTGGGGGTGGAGATGCAAATTGTGGGCAAAGTGACTTCACAAGCTTGGAATGGATTGGGACCAAAAATTACCAGACGACCCTGTTATTACGTCGATCTCTTGCCAGCCATTTTCTCTTCTCCACCGTCGTTGTTATCGCGACGACGAATGAATGTATCGCCTTCAGATATAGGATGATTACTCCTGTATAAATATTCTATTTGACAGCGACCCAATTATCCCGCTGGTATTCCACAAAGCGATAAATCGACGAAGCATAAAATCACGGCTGTGATCGTCTCGTGGTCAGCGATTCAGTCGCTTGCAGTGTGAATATAAAAATCGCGCGCTTAGAACTGCTACGGACGACAGAAAACGGCCGTTATAATCGCGAGCTCGCGTCCGGTGTGGATTGACCCTAATTCTTGCGTTTTACGGACGCGTTAGGCGGATATAAAGCTGGTAACACATACCTGCGTAGTGCGTATGATCGCATGCGTGTATACGTATATGCGAATTTACGCACGAACACGGTATTCGATATTCAGGCAAGTATACATGCGCCACCAGCTTAATAATACCGGGGTTTTATGTCAATTTGGATATTTTAATTGTAAACAAACTATCTTAGATTGCACATGGCAAGGAGGAAGAGACATGCCAAATATTACGTCTAAATGGAAATCTTTTGATTATTCGGATACGAAAATCATATCCGAATGACGCTTACTACCAAAATGTTGGTAGTATGAGTTATACACATCCGATTGTTGTATCAAATAATCGTTGTCGCAGGTACGTGTCCTGGTCTCTTACGCAGGTACGAGTACATGGCTTTGCCCATGTTATCACTGTAAAAACTAAAAGCTCTCCAGCACGCCATTTTACAACACCAAAATGCAACAGATTTAGAACACTTCAATACGCGTCTTAGTGTTCTACATTACAGGATAATTTGCTCAAATTAGAACGTGTATGGCGGGTGTTCCAATAAGAACGGTATAATGTCCACAACAGACCACGATATGTCCTTGTTTGCACACGATGTGTCCACTTTTGAACACCAGATGGTGTTCCAAATTGATATCTGCGGACGCGCTCTGGCGCGATTTTCGCTATGCAACAGATTTGGAATACTATTGAAGTGTTCTAATTTGACCAATAGATCGCTAAACGTTCTGAAATGAATGTTTCAGTGTTCTGAAGATGCAAGTGTTTTGATTACAGGGGTTCGATAATTAAAGTTTGTCCTTTGCAATTGAACGGGACCCTTTCTGTCGCTTTATATGCCCCGATCAACCATGTCAATTGATACATTTTATTTATAAAAGGCATGTTGCAATGTGAATAAGAAAAAAATATAAATTTTTAATGATAAAATATGATTTTTAATTCAATCAAACTTCATAAACTCTATTTGAATTTAAGATTCAATAATTCTACAACAACAAACAAAAATGGAATGCACGGATGACTAAATTTAGAGAGTTTGACAGGGTACAATGTCAGATATATACCATAATGTTCAGTTACGCAAATCTCCGGGCACTTATCATAATATCGAGCAGTTTCTCTAACAAGGCAGTTTCAGACAACTTTTGGGCCAGCTTTCTGCTGAATGTTTGAGGCTTCTTATTCCCGGTCATCACTGAATGCTCCTTGCACAAATGAGCCGAATGTTGGCACAGGAAGGCATTTAACTTAAAAAACTCTTGCATCATGATCTGCTGAAAAATATAAAGTGAAATTTATGTCAGCATTCAAGTTTGATCATTTGACATAATACCACAATAGTTACAATAAGTGCATTCTAGATTCTAGACTACCTGTACATGTATATAAACCACATTTCTAATTTTACTGCGCAAACTCATGAACATTCACATTTTCTGGGTTTTTTTTTACAGAGAGCTCCGTCATACATGTAACTATTGTGGTATTATGCTGGCCGAATATTCCTACAATCATAAAGTAAAAATAATGTGGTTCCGTCATGTGTCCCATGATTTCTTATTATTAACGTACAACTCAAACATGTATCATTATGTATAAGTATCACTAAGGCGTCGAGGCTAAGAACAAAAATAATCACCACATTTGGATGTCGAGTTCAGGCTAATATTAAGCAGATTTATTTCATTCCGCAGTGATCTTCTTTGGTAAACAGCTTGCAGTCATTTGCTGACTATTAGAAGCCGGATCACTCTCACTTTAAAACAAAACTCACTAAAATGCCATATCAATCAATGAGTTCTAACAGATGCTACTTTTATCTCTGCCACAATGTTATACGTAGCAGTCAAGGTAATCACTGCTGTGAAAGTTATATTGTGAATAATTGTTCATTGTTCCGATGGCTGGTAAATATAGCCTACCCGTTAAGCATGTTACATACCAAAATGTTCGGGAAAAGTCTACTGTGTTAAAGACATACTTGAAAAACAATATTTAATCGATGTAGAAAATCACTTCAAATTCTAGATTAATTTAATCGGTTGTTTTTAGTAAAATTGCAGGGTTTTGTACTGTATGTTCACTCGTTCTCACACACACATAGAGGGACAAATCAGACTCGGCAAATTTGATTCGAAAGTTGAACGAGAGGCCGATCACGATCGGCAGATGTTTAACCCATACCTTGGCGATAGCGATTAGCTATAACTGATAATTTGTCAAAGACATGGTCGCAGGAATCCATATATCAGTACCAAACTTGAAATCAAAAGCTCAAATAATCTGTCTTAAGATGGGTTAAAGTATATGGGGTGGGGATGAGTAGTTTTAAATATCATAACGCTGTCACTATTCACCCAAGGACCTCTCACAGTGAAAGGACATGTTTAGGAGTTAACTCATTGGAAGCAAAAATGATAAACCCTTATCTCTGCCAGTTTTGACCTGCCATATATTCAAAATTCATTTACTTCTAAAGAGAAATTATAATTTGTTGACAAGCCAGACTGCTCAGAACAACATACATGCATGGGATTCTATCTCATATTTTAAAATGTACTTTAATAACACCCCCCATTCTCCCCAGTTGTTATTTGTTTATCAAACATGTCACGCAGATATGATCAGATCTGATCAGTGTAATAATGAATTCTTATATTGTTAGGTACATGCAAGATTAATTGTTTCATAACAGGGGTGTATGGTTTAAACAAAATATATGTAGTTTATACAATACAAACGTGTTATCTATATAATGTTATACAGACATAATATGATGATTACCATAGTTCATATTAAAGAAAGTAAGTAGCCCTCAGTCTAATGATTTTACTTATTACAATGTTTTACAAGTACCTTGGACACTAAAATCCAATGTTAATCTTTTAAGTGCGCTGTGGCCCCTAAAATTCAATCAACCAAGACATTATGAACAAAAGGGAAAATAAGGATCCTGGAAATATTAACAACATCTATCATCTTGATTTTCAAAACAAGGTACTTACAATAATCATGTAGATTCATCTGCCTGTTACCTATTGCATATATAAATCAAATTGGCTATCAGCCATTATTTTAATTTCACATTGAAGCATGTGCCTGAAGGGTTCATATATTTCTCAAAAGTCAATTAATCAGTCAATACCAAAATCAATACAGGTAATTAGTGTGAAAAGATAACCATAGATAAGAGATATGAGGAAAGTCTTTGTACATTACAGCATATGTCTATGGGATAGGAGAAACAAGAGTTCATGCTGCCATTAATCAAATTTGACAGATGCCAGCAGAGTTGTTTATCTTTGACTTCATCTAACCAAAGGCCAGAGCTCTGTAACATATGTCATAACTCAATTAATTATAAGTTATAAAAGTTAAAAACAAAATTTAAATATTTTGTATTTGGTTAAATTGAGCAAGGAGTTCAATCTAAAAAAAAATTTAAATTTGGTTTTAAAATTATTTTTCCTGGAAAAAGGGTCATAACTCCTTTAAAATAAATTCGAATATATTCGAACTCAATCTGTATTTTGGGATGAGAAACTCACATACCAAATTTGGTTCCAATCAGATAAAAATTGTTGAGTTATGGCAGCATGCGTGAATTCTAAGTCGAAAAATGGCCATAACTCTGCAAAATAAAATTAGGATCAAACCCATATTCGAACTCGATCTGTAATTTGTGCTAAGAAACCAATATACAAAGTTTGGTTCGAATCAGATAGAAAATGTTTGAGTTATCGCATTATGCGTAAAGTGTCTACGGACAGACAAAGAGACAGACGGACGAACGACGAGTGGTCAATCCAGACGTCGACACTATGTGTACCATACTATGGTATGGGTACACATAAAAATAACATTGACAGTTTTAATTCAATAAACTCACGTGGTGAATTTGATGTACTTGTCAAGGCCAATCTATTAGCGCCATAGTCCATAGTCCACCATATCCGTATGAAGTTGTCGTCCACGTCAGTGCCATCATCGGCTAAGGCTAAAG